>CM026426.1:85208946-85808946 GCA_014871385.1 Ceratodon purpureus
GAGAGGAGAGAGAGAGAGGAGAGAGAGAGGAGAGAGAGAGAGAGAGAGAGAGAGAGAGAGAGAACCTGCATGTGCATAAGGCCACTGCTCTGACGCACGTGCAAGTTTTCCTCTCCGCCACCCGCCACCCGCCATGGCAAGTGGTGCTATAGTAGTGGCTAGAGAATCGGTGGCTGGTGGCAAAGTTGGCCGTCTCGGCACATGCTGCCGTGGCCTCTATCGCCATTGTCATTGGCGCCATGTAAATAATAAGGTAAAATCAGAAATAATCCAATTTTTGGTTAGCAGCTTTGCATAGGGTAAGATCAATTGGCAATAAAAAAATGTCGTCACAACACTTAAAACACGAGCTCAAAATATGGGGCAATGATATACGACTGCGGCGTGGCGATCTAGCGTTGCTCTCCAAGGGTAGGTAAAGACCGTTGGCAAGGCCAATAGAGTTGGATGTTTTGTGTTGACGCCCGCCGAGAAAATGCAACATGTGCGTGAGGCCACAAAACATCATGCATACTCTTGGTTCCATTCCATCATCTCTTAGTGGGGGGTGATTAGTTTCTAATTTCTTACTACCGTCATAGTTGTTTTCAATTTGGTATAACGTATTTTGCAATGCAAGTATGTTCCGCATAGTGCTGCTTGTCATCGCCAAAGGTTACTGTATTTATGTTTTTAACTATGTATGTAGTTGCATTGCATGTGTTGTGGAGGCTAACCTCGCACTACAAGGACGCAGTGAAGATGACCAAGGGGTGCGACATCGACAATGCCAAATTGAGACTAAGAGTGAGCAACATTGGAATATATCTTTGGCTTATTAAAGTCGGACAAATTTCCCCGCTCCACTTTCTTTCCTAGCAGAATATTGCAAACAACGTCAAGGAATATATCCTGTTGGGCGCTTTGACAGATATTATGAGAGCGAGAACCACTCAGTTGCTCAATTGAGAGAAGCCTACAACAATGTGAAGTGACTTTTGAAAGCGGTTCTACTATGGAATAGAGAAATAGGAAGAGCAAAACTTAAGCTACTAAAAGTAAAGTAGGAATAGAAGCTCTTAAGACATTAGGCAATGCTTAGCCGTCTTTGATCAAAGCCGAAGGGGTCACATGCAACGTGGCAGAACTTTTTCCAGCAACGATCATTTGGATGAGAATGGACATGTAGAATAACTTTCGAACTTAATGTCAGTTGTGACATTGTTGTAATGCACTTATAGTCACACTAAAATAGGTATTAGGGGTTGGGAGTGTACTTTCAGGTCACACTTTGACAGTACTTACCCATAACACTTATAGAAGGTGATGTTGATGATTTGTAACACTCATCAAAAATAAAACTTATGAGTAAATACATAATATTTATAGAAAAATGGATGAAATTACAAAAAAATTGATTCATTATTCATCTTAGTCCATTGAAAGAATGAATCAATAGTACTTTGGCATATTTATACTACACGCCAAGATTTTTTTTTTTTTTTTCAAATGCTTCACTATTCCTAAATAATAATATAATTTCATCGGGTCTTTGCTTCAAAAAAATCCTTTAAAGTTTGAAGAGCACTACCTACATTTATAAAGTCTACAAACTCTTCTACTATATTGTGAGGATTAGCTTCATCAAAATCACTATCTTCGTGTTCACCACCTTGTTGTTAACATGGGAGCATTTCAATAATCTCTTTGTAAGTGGGCTAGTAAATATTATTCAAATCAAACTCAAGCTCAAAATCTAAATACTCTTGAACATTCATGTTGGAAACCATAACATTACCTTAGAATTATCTCCTTCCAAATGATGGTTCTTACAAAAAGCCTTTATTTGGAAACTTATCACTTATTGAGGTAAAATTAACAAAGTTGAGAGCGGGACATTGCATAATATCCACCACATAACGCTTATTAATCTTTGTTTAAAGAAAACAAAAATCTCTATAACACCTATAGAGTTTTAACAATTATCAGAGTAACGCTTATCAAGGTCTGCTTGTACCACTGTCAAATTTTTGGGCCCCTTTCTCTTGCCTTGGCATTTGACAAAGCCTAGAATTTAGTACATTATGCACCAATGCCATGGAGTCGTTGTGTATTTGTGATTGTATGGTTTATAGAATGTCGTCTTCCTTATTTGACCACATCAAGTCCTTTGCTAGCATAGGCTGAAAAATTAAGCAACTTCTATGACAATCTATTGGTGCTCAATTGCTCTCATCTTTAAAAACAGTAGCATCTAGAACAAAGACAATGCAATATTGTTCAGATGTTCAAATTGTCACACGTATTGTATCGGTGCTATGCACAAAGGTTTCAACACAAAGATTTGACAATCTCAAATCGTAAAAGCAATGATTACACCTAACTATTTACAATGGTGCTTGCGGTCATGAAGGCCTTAACAATCATATTGAAGGAATTTTGGGGAGTTCTTTTACACCTAGGACCAAGGATTGAATTCCAGAGAGAGAGAAACTTCGGTCTCCGGAGGAGACCGACGTGAATTAAGTGTCTGTTCGACCTACCCCCAATCCAAAGCCCACAGGACAAAGGTATGGAAGTAAAGATCTACTCCCCCCTTTCGAGAGTAGACACTTTAGTCACAAGTAACCAGAAACAAGAAACTAGTGAAAATAGGTGTATAGAGAAGTTTGTGGTGATGTTACGGACATCAAGCCACGAGCTCATTGTTGGTTGGATGTGAGCGTTTGTCTCATTAATCCGGTCCGGGTTCGAACCCTGATGGACTCGTTTGAGTGGATGTGGGGGATGGAGTGGCTTGATACTGCTAAGTGAGTGATCACGAGCAGGAAATAAGTTGTGCCAGCCAAGAGCCCCCCTTTGCGAGAAGTGACAAGAAGAGACTTGACACCTGTATGCTAACAATTAAATAAAGTAGCTCTAGCTACTATCAAATTTTTTATTTTTATTTTTGTTTTAGAGTTTTTATTAAGGGGGATCTAAGTTTTGAGGAATCGGTTGGTGGTTTTCTATTCTTCTTTTGTGGAGTAGAATGGACATGGCGTATTGTATGGCGATTGTATTTATATTTTTGAAGGTGTTTTTGATGGTGGGCATCGATGTTTGGAATTTTTCTTCAAGTGATTTCATTGATGGAATGTGTGTAGTTGCTCTGGCGCCGGCTGTAATGACGATAAGAGGGTCAACTTTCCATCCAAGAGCAGTGATATTAGCAATTAGTGGATTGTATTTGTTGGTTTTGGCTTGGAGTGTTTCTGGGGAGAATCTATCATTGCAATATGTAAATTCAATAAATTGTATTGTAAGGTTGGGGTTAATTTCGAAAAGGGGGTTCACTTTGGTAAGGTAGGCCTTTCACACATAAGATGTCTGGCCTAAATCTCGAGTTACAGTGGCATCTTTGTGTGCCACATGTGCAAGGGAGTAGCCAATTTGGTACGGTGTTTTCTGGAGGCTTATCATTGAAGGTTCCAGCATTCATGAGAATGAAGCATCGGGATTTTTCTGATGAGATTAGTAGTTTACGGATTTCCCAAACTGCTTTGTTGTGTCTTTTGACGCGGAGTGAATGTATGTGTTGTTGTTGGCATGTGAGTAACACATGTAACCATGTGTCCGGTTCATGTGATCTACAAATGGGACATGTGATGGATGGAAATCTTTCTCTTCCAAAGAACATTTGTTTTCTAGCATGGCCATGTATGTTCCAGTACGGAATTTAATAAGGCATGTTTTTTGTTTGTCTGTAATGATTGGATTTTTCCAGAATTCATTAGAGAGTTCATTGTCTATATCTTCATTTGCTGTCCATTTGTAAATATTGGGAGTTTGTACGGCCATACCTTCTAAGTTTTTTTCCCTGTCGTATTTCTTGATTTGTTTTTCTAGGTCTCTAACTGGTCCTTTGTCTGGCATATCTATCATGGATGGCCATACATCTTTTTGGTAGTCGTATGGGGTAGCATGCGCGTGTTCGTATGGGTGTTCGGCAGTTATATATTCTAGAACGACTCCGATTTTTGCTAGTTTATCTGCTTTTTCGTTACCTTCAATGTTGATGTGTGCTTTGACTTTGTGTAGAGAAATGGGTTGTATTCTTTGTTGGAGTAGTTCAACCATGGAGGCAAGTGTGGTTTGGTCGGGGTGACTGTTGTGTAGTGTGGGGTGTTTAATTTGCGTGTTTAGTAAATATAATACGTTTAGGCAGTCAGTAAATATGTATGCGGGTTCATCAGGAAATTGTGTGTTGATGATTTTTAGTGTTTCGTGTATAGCCATCATTTCAGCTCGTAGAATGTTTTGGTGTCCATGGAGTCTTTTGGGGATGTTAATACCTTTAGGGCTGTAGATGCCATATCCAGCTTTTTCCCTCATCCATTCATTATTGGGGCCAATTTCTTTTGGAGGTATGAAGGAGCCATCGGTGTAATAACTAAGTTGGGCTTCGAATTTTAGTGGCAGGTTTGTATGGTAGTTTGGGATTGGGGGGATGTGTGTGTGGCTATTTGTTAGTGTATTAGGGTAGTCTAATTTCGACCATTTCTTACTAGGTTTGACCAAGGTGTTTAAAGGGGTAGGGGGAGCAATTTGTGTGTAAATCTGTGGGATTTTTAGGTTATTTATGATGGGATTGAGTTGATTCATTTGTTCTTGGTTACCGATGTTGTTGTTTTGGTGATGAATGCAAAGTATTTGTAGAGTGGACACTTCTTTTCTTTCAATGTTGATGTCGGGAGGTATTGTGGGTTCTATATATGTGATGGTATCTGCAGCGAAGTGAGCAATGATGTGTGTATCTGGAAAGGGGCCAATGTATGGGTTGAAATTTTGGTACCAGTTAGTGTCTGGAGAAATGATTATAGTTATTGTGTTTGGATCGTTTTTTGCTGCAAGACGGGCCCAATGGATGGCTTGTCGTAAGTCTGTTTCATTATGGGGATGGGCGTAGCCAATACCTTTCCATTTGTGATCAAATGCTTTTCCTAGTGAACCAAAAATAATATCACGGGAGAATGGTGAGTGAAATTGGCTAAATTGTGTGGGGCATGTAACTGGGGATGAGAAGTATGATGTTTGTATTTTGAATGTATCAATGAGAAAGTCTAGTATTTGAGTTGGTATGGTGTATTGGGCACTTTTAAGTGGGTCATTTTTCGGGATGCGGTATTTATATCTTTGGTATAGCCATGCAATTTCGGTTTCAAAAGATTGGGTTGGAGGTTCAAGGCCATGTGGGGTATTTCTCGCATTTTGATATTGTTTCCATAGCCATATTAATCGTGTTTTTGGGATGGTGATGAGGTGTCGGCCATTTTCTTCGTATATATGTGCTACGTTTAAGTTTATTTGTATTGTGTTTGTATTTGTTTGAATGTCGCTTTCTGGATTACATTCATTAATAGATATGTGAACTAATGAGATGGTTGTGGCTGGAATAACATACCTTGTATCTTTTGCTTGTGTGATAGAGAAGTATTTTTTGATGGTGTCTGAACAATGTTTATGTTGTTGTTTTGTATAGTATTGGGTAAGTATTTCAGTGTTGTGCTGACATGTGTGGGGGTCGTTCCAGGGAAATAACTCTCTTTGAGTTCGCCATTTGTGGTATGAGTTGTTGTTTGGTGTGTTCCATTGGCATAAGTATATGGTGTCTTTTTTGATAATCCAATATTTATCCTTGATTTTACGATGTTCATGATTTAGTATTTCGTGAATGGGGAATTGTCGAGGATTCTTAAGTATGTTTTTGGGAGGAAGGGGGAGTTCGGGGATAGGAGGGTTAGGTGGATTTATAGGGGGGGTGGGTTGTAGGGGGAGGATATTGTGGTTTAATATAATGTAGTCATTTTTTAGAGTTCTTGGGGGGTGATGAAACCGGCATGGAGGGTGGCATCCGTGGTGGCAAGAGGGGTAGCAAAATAGTTGGTTTGCAAGGTTTAGAGCACTTTTGATGAGTTTTGTGGGATTGCAGTGGTATATTTTAAAGTCATCTGGGTTCATTAGGGTGGTGCCATTAGGCATGGTTATTTGTTCTAGCTTTATTATATTATGTGATAGTAGTTTTTGTAGTAATTTGAGTGAGTAACTCTTCTCTTCCGGGTGTATAGGGCATTCTTTGTTGTATGCATCTTGTTAGGGCATGAGTGTTGTTAAAAATGAGTTTGTATTCAGGGAATAGATTTTGTATGTATTTTGTAGATTTTGTGGCTGTGAGTTTGGTTTCTTGAATATTTATAATTGCTGTATTTTCAATGGAGTTGTTTATGAGACTTTGTAGGTTTGGTAAGGCTGTATTAAGTGATGATGCATTCCAAGTGATTATGTTAGTTTCAAGGTTTGTAGTAGGATTTATTCTTGGTACTGGTGTGGGGATGTTTGGAAGTGGGGGTGGATGTGAGTATTCACTTATGTTTTCAAGACATCGGAGTGATTCTGTTATTAATTTGTTTGGGAGAAATTGAAATTTTCTTTGAAGTGTGGCGTGTGTGGGAGGGATTTCTTGACTGTGAATGAATTCGTAAAGTTCTTTGTGTATTGATTTTTTAGGGAGTATTAATTCTTGGATATTTTTGATGAGTTTGGTATACGGGTGGTCTGTAGAGATGTGTCTTTCTGGAGGGTTGTTGAGATTAGAGAGCTGGATGAGTATTGTATTTGTCCATATATCGTTGAAGTGGTATACACGGGGGTTTGATAGGATAGTATTACATTTATCTATTGATGGGTTTATGGTAACGATTAGGGCGTACAGTATGTGGGGGGTGGTGCGTGATTTTGTCTTTGTAAGTATTGGTGAAGGAATGGAAATGAGATAGTTGCTTGGTGATGTAGTAGATGGTCTGTATGTAGGATAGGAGCAAATGATATTGCTATGTGTTGGTAATCTGGTTGGAGTTTTATTGTACTGGAGATAAAGTATTTTCTAGGACGTTTTTTGTGATCTGTGGGATGTGTACGTAGTATGTTGGGCATTGGTCCAGGATTGGTTTCTATATCTCCACATTGAAGTAATGCTAATTTGTTGATAAAGTAGTAACCAGAGTAGTAAAGTGATTTAGGTTTTTTCTTATTTGTTTTGTAGTATTTTATAGTTGTAAATTTAATTGTAGTAAACAGATTGGGTAAGGCGGGTATTGTTTTGGTTGTTTGTTTTGGTAAATAATGAGATGTTTTGGTATGGTATGGTATATGGCTGATGGTTGTAGAAGCGTACCAATTGTATAGGTGTTGTTTTTTGTTGTTTTTTGTTCTGTGGCGAGGCCGGTAGGCCGAGGCCATTTTGTTGGTTTCTATCGTTAGTTTTATTAGTTTGTTTATTTGATATTTTGTGTTATTTATAATGTCTAGTATGTATTTTAGATAAGTAGGTGAAGAAGAGTTTTTCGTGAGATATAGATGTTTAATTTTTGTCTTTGTTAACATTATATATGATTTCTTGGTTTTGACAGGTATTATTTGAAATATAGTATTTTCTAGAAAGAGAGTTTTGTGTTTATTTTGGTTTTTGTTGTGTTTTGATTTGTGGCGAGGCCGGTAGGCCGAGGCCGTTTTGTTTGTTTTTCCGGTTTGTATTGTGAGATAGTGTGTTTGGTTTATAGCGTAAGATAAGGTTTTTTCTTTATAATTGACTGAGGCAGTTTGACAATGTTGTGTATGGTTGTTAGGGTATTTTTGAAGAGTGTTGTTTTTTATGTATTCGGGATATATATGTTGTGAGTTTTGATAATTTTGTTTTGATAAAATTACCAAGAATGGATATTTTTTTTTTGTTTTATTCAAAACTATATATAAATATCTGTTTTTAGAATTTATTGTTTTCAGATGTTTATTTATAGTATTTATTAATACTATAATTAGAATTTTATGTTTATTTTTAGAATTTATAGTTACTTTAAATAGATTTTTATTTTTAGAATTAATTGTTATTTTAAATAATATTTTTTTATGTTTATTTTTAGTACTTATTAATACTATAAATAGTTTTATATGTTTATTTTTAGATTTTATAGTTTCTATAAATATATTTTTATGTTTATTTTTAGTATTTATTAATACTATTTTTAGATTATTATGTTTATTTTTAGAATTTATAATTACTATAGATAGATTGTTATGTTTATTTTTAGTATTTATTAATACTATAGATATATTTCTATTTTTAGTATAAAAGTATACTATTAATAGTCTATGATTTCTAACCGCCGGGATGTTTATCGAAGCTAGTTTGTCATGTCCATGTTTCCTTCAATTTCCGAGATGTCCGGATTGGCTGCTTCAATTGCATCCAAAGTCATTTTCATTTGTTTTTGAAGAAGCATCATTTGAGCTTTTGCATTCTTGTTTGACTCAGCTTGGACATGATCGGCATATACTTTCGCTTCTTGTACAATCTCCCCCTTGAGAGTTGCCATTTCCTTCCGGATTTCATCCATCCCCTTTTTTACCGCATCTTCTACCATCTTGTTGAGATTTGTGTTGGAGGTGTTTTGGTGCGGTCCGTTTTGCAAGGCTTGAACGGTGTTGACAAGTGCCGCGTTTACATCCGAAAACCCTAGTCTGATTAATTCTTCCTTACTAGGTGCCTCGGTTCCCTCTAGACTCTTTGGGTGGGGGGAGAATTCGACATATTTACCTAGAATTTTTTGATTTTGTTTAACAAATTTTTTGTATACAAACGAATTAAGGCATTGCACATTGCATGAGCCCGTGTGTTTGCCATTCTCAAGTCTAAAATAAAACCCGAGGACATTTCCTTCTCCCATCAATTTTCGGATTTCATCCTCAATTTGTATGGTGGTTTTTACTTTATTGAGATTTCGTGCAATCAACACCACTGCATTTTTTCTTGCCTTATCATCCTCAGACAGTTTTTGGTTGCTTGCGAAATTTACATCCAAAATTTCATTCGCGCATGAAAGTTTGTGTGCTTTAAATCTTTTGGCTTCCTCGGGGGTTGGTGCTTTGACCCAAGCAAACCCTCCATCCACCGATTTTTGCACATTAGTAATTTCGAACTCATGGCAACGAAGAAAACCATCAACAACAATATCTTCATACAAGTGATACCATGTTTTGCCTACCAAAGTTTGACTCGAGATTTTTAGCGAGAGCATATTGGCAATTGCTATAGAATCAAAAGATTTACAAACCTTTGCTCTAGAGAGGATCGATTTGTCAAGTTTGAGGATGAAAGGCCTCAATCCCCGGAGTAATGCATAGCCATCTATTTCCGGGTTTTTAAGATGGAGTTTGATAACCCCACTCCATCTTTTCGACCCGTGAAAACACAAGATGGCTATGAGTTCCCCAAGGATATCACCGACCATGATCTTCATCACATCCAATCTTTCTTTTGTCATTTCAAACACCTCATCTCTGTTTAGATTCCGATCCTTAATATCAAAATGTATGGATATGTGATAGTCGAGGACAAAACCATGCTCACACACTTCCACATCGAAGGGAAGCTGTGTGAGATTGAAATGCATTCCCTCTTTCCCATCCGGTCGTTTAGAAGGCCATTCTTCTTGCGACACGAATGGGAAGGAGGGAGTACTTTCCACATGCTCTTGAGCCTCCGACTTAGACATACCCTTTTCAATCAAGGAGGAAAGAGTGGGTGTTTTTTCTATGGGCAATTCTGCAAACTCAGCAAGAGCGTTCATTGCTTGGAAGCCAAGCCAGAAAGGAGGGAGTTGTGCCTCATTAGGCACGGTCCCCTTAACCTTTTTCTGACTTGACAAAGGTACTGTAAGTGTAGGACGTTTTCCACTAACATTTCCTACATTTTCTTTTTCAAACAATTTTCGTGACAAAGTGGGAGTTGTGCTGCTGCTCGCCATACTGTAACATACAAAATATAGGTGAGGATTTATTTGAATGTCATACTGAAGTTTTCCTCTTATCGTCTCTAAACCCCATCTCTTCCAAAAATTAAGTTTTGGGCCAACCGAGATAGGGGTTGTAAAGAAGAGGTTCAAGTGTACATTCTGCCAATCGTTTAACATATCTAATATACAAACCCTAATCATACAAAAGTGCATCTGTTAACCCTAATATGTCTACTCACATTAGCAATTACAAACTTGTTGTAATGCCTACTGCTTGTACACATAGCATATGGAAGACAATCTTCATACACATGTTTCAACCAACAAATATTCCCAACCAAGTTTTTAACTAAACATGCACAAAATGGTTTAGGGAGTTGTGAGAGTAGTTGGAACACAGACTTGCTATATCCTCCTCCTCTCACATTCTTTACATGCAACACAGATATGCTTACATCCCTATCATTCTCTAAACAATACAAGCATTTTTTAAAACCTAACGAGGCCACACAACCCCACCCCAGCTCACTGCTGGTGGTGGGAAATAAATTTTTTGTAACATTAAAGGTGCTTAAGCACATATGGAAGCAATCCCTCGCTGGGGCTTGCTGAACAATCATTACGAAAAATAAAGAAGCACCTGGGTTGGTTTCGGTGGCGCAGTCTATCCGATCGTCTTCTTTCCAGACTGAAGAACCTGCTGTAAAGGTTACCACAGATGCTGGTTCCTTCCTACTAGGCGATGCCTCCCTCTCTGTCAAGATTGTCTCCGCCCCCGCCGTATCCTTCTGCGCTGTTGCAAATTCCTTAGCCTCCTTTATCGCTATCCCCGCTATTTCCAAAGCTTCCGCTGCTCTTGTTGCAACTCTCGCTCCGCAGGTTGCTGTCCACGCTCTGTAATTTGTTGCCGACCACCTGGTCGCCTTGGTCGTCTCCCTGATCGCCTTGGTCGCCGCCCTGATTGCCTTGGTCGTCTCCGTGATCGCCTTGGTCGTCTCCCTAATCGCCTTGGTCGTCTCCCTGATCGCCTTGGTCGTCTCCCTGATCGCCTTGGTCGTCTCCCTGATCGCCTTGGTCGTCTCCCTGATCGCCTTGGTCGCCTTCGAGATCGCCTCCCTGGACGCCTTCGTCGCCTCCCTGATCGCCTTGGTCGTCTCCCTGGTCGCCTTGGTCGACTCCGTGAACGCCTCCCTGAACGCCTTGGTCGCCTCCCTGATCGCCTTGGTCGAGTCCCTGATCGCCGTCTTGGTTACTTCCACAGCGCCTCTCCACTTCGGCAAAAAATCCGCAATTCCCTGCTTCACCGAGACCGCATTAGCTTTCCACGTCTCCGGGATAGCCTCAGTCCTTCTTTCTTTTGAACTTGCCTCGTGCCTCCACTTCCCCGTTTCCGCAGTGGGTTTCTTCGATGGTGGAACCCGAGTCCTCTTTGGCTTCCCAGCGGCCTCAGACCCACCGAAGATTTGAGACGGCTCCTGCTTGTTGGAGTTCGTCGTATTGTTTGAAGCGGCTGCGTACACTTCAGAGCCTGTTGCCTCTTCTTCGGCGCCTGAACACAACGTCTCCGCACCCTCGTGACTAGGTACCCTCCTCTTCGGTCTTCTATCCTCAGGAATACACTCCACCTTCGTAACAGTAGCGGACTCGGTATCTGTAAACGCTTTCACCACATCGTCACAGCCTTCCACCACACAAGGAGTCTCAGCGGCAACGTTGGCAGAGAACTTCGTCACACCCTCCATGTCAACCTCTATCACCGCTAACGCCGTCCTCCTCGCAGGTACGTTGGTCTTGCGCAATTTTAAGAGGTAGAATGACTCGTTGGGAGCCATTTTATGCTTCTCGTTTCTATCCATATCTCTGTGTGATAGAGCTTGTGAAACAGTAGTCACATTCGTCAATTTTGCCCTAGGTTTGGTGATAGCCGTTGAAGGGAGAGGGATTTTAGAAAATAGGGTTAGGAGTACCTTGCAGCATTGGGGGCGGCGGTGGTGGCTGCAGCCTCCTCTGTCGACACGGCTGGTCTTGAGATTTTGGTAATTTGAAGGGTGCCCATCTTCTGCAAGGGTTTTGCAGTCGGAGAGGCTTGAGTGTATGCAGTATTGCTTTGGAAAGAATGGGGCTTGATTTCCTCTGCTTCGCCCGTGTGCTCCTGGTCCTTGTTGTGTATGATGGCTTTGCTCTGCTTCAGGCTGGTGCTGTTGTTGCTCGGGATATTGGTCATGACATTGCTCGGGAGTTTCTTCTGTTTGAGGTGATTGAAGAGTGTTGGTGTATGTTGACTCTGTTGTTGATTTCGTTTGTGGGCCTCCTGGTGGTACTCACTTGCCGGCTTCGTATTCTGGTTGGTGCAGCTGCTACGTCGGTTGCAGTTACAGATGTACATAAGGGTCGTGTGCATGCAGAGACATCGCTGGCAGCAGCACTTGTGTGACATTGGTTGCAGCACTCGTAAGGTTTGTCTTCTTGAGAAACTCAGGGAGTAATTGAGGTTTGTAGTAGAATCTACAGGTTGTGTTGATGTGGTCTTACCTTTTCTCCAATCGCCTTGGTGGTAGTGGAGGCTTCCGCAGCTGTGTTGATGGTTGGTTATTGCATGTGTGCAGCTTTGGTGAAGGCAGTGATGTGACTCCTTCTGCGGCATCCACCTCGCTTTCTTTGAATTGGTGATGTATATCCGTTTGCAGTTGGTCCGTTTGTAATCACTGTTTGCAGTAAGCCTTGTGCGATGGCAGCGTTGGCAGCGTCTTCGCTCTCTGTTTGCAGGTGATCTTCTGTTGCTTGTGCAATCCCGTCTCTGGTCTTCTTGCTGCGTTCTGCTTGGTCTCTCCGTCGTTTGACTACTGCCATCGCTTGGTTTTCTTTTGCTTGTGCAATCTCCACGAATGTCTTCTTGCTGGGTTCTGCTTGCTGTTGCCATTACTTGACTGCTACCATCGTTTGCCGCTACCTTCATTTGATTGCTGCAATCATCGTTTGATCTGCTGTTGTTTGTGCAATCTGCGGCTACCATCTTTTCATTGCTGCTATCATTGCTGAGAATGGACCGTTGTGGTTGCAGGGGGCTGCACATATGGCCGGGTCTTTCGTAGTTGTAACAGAGACGGAGCTTGCTTGTTCTGTTGGCCTTCGGTGTTGCAACAAGTAGCCCACTGGCAGGGTGCTGCTTGTACATCTTACTACTGCTTGCTTCGGGATGAGTGAACTTTGATTGATGTCCTAGGTTGGCCCATTGAGTTGATGCACTTCGTCAGCAGGTGCCTTCACTTGGTTCGTTGTTGTGCTTCTTCCTCTTGTCTGACTGAGCATCTTGTTGGCTTCTGTGATCTGTAGTAGTTGACTTTGGTCTGGTGTCGAGAGTGATGTGATGAGTGGAGTGTTGTGGCTGTGTCTGCCTATTCGCGTGGTGATTGGTGCAGCTACACTGGCTGATACAAATCTGGTGCAGAGAGTGATTAGTATGGATCTGGTGCACAGAGTGGTCTATGCAGAGTTGGAGCGTAGAGTAGCTGTTTCTACCCTGTCTGTTCTCTGTTCTATCTAGAGATCTTGTACTATGACATTGAGTAAGGAAAGTCACATTAACATTCAATAAAAACAGTGTAAATAAAAGACAGGTCAGAGAAGGAGAAAACTGCCCCTTTGTGTGGAGTGTTTTGAACATCTGCAAATGCGAGTATTCCGGATCTAGAGAGTCCAGGGGGTTTGGTGTGTGGGCTTCATGGAATTCCTTGCACCATCCTAGAGTGATAGGGATACCAGATCTGAGGTGCAAAAATAGTGGGCTGACAGGAAAGAGAGCACCAACACATGTCCCAGCCCATTGCTTGTCTCCATTGTACCTCCAACACAAATTTGCCTCAGATCTAGTTTCTACCAAACTTGAGCCCTTTCCAACACATATTCTCTGCCCACACACAATCGCAGATCTAGTAAGTGTACATAGGACTCCACAGCAAATCCAGCCCCTAAGCTGCCTGCACACTTCTTCTCAAACGACTAACTCCCTAGGACTCTCCTCACCGGAAAACGTGGAGCTCCTTAGCTACTCATCAGACTCGGTCCGATTGAATTCCATACACTATTCATCCTAATTGAGCACCCTCTTTCTCTCTTGAAGTTCGCAAATCTTGTCTACGATGTTCAAAAAAGATAGCACTTGCTTCGTACAGACGGTGAATGGAAGTTTCTACTAAACGACGGGCATTGTCAGTTAAGTTCCTTAGCCATCAAAGTCAAGAGTTGCATGTTGACGTTCTTTGTTTTGAATGGCTCCTTCGCTGCATATGCTTTTCTATCCTCTGTCGCTATAATCCAAAACTAATAGAAAAGTAGTGGTAGAATGTAGTGCTCGTCATGGCCAAATAAATGCAACACGTATTTAAATTTCCAGAGACACAAAGGTAAATGATTGATTAACAAAACATTCTATATAGATTGATGGCCGCACGTAAAAATGTCGGCTTGCTGGAAAACTTCTTGCAATATGACAATAACGTCATAGTCTTGATGCCTCTCATGATCTCTCTATGGTAGCTTATTGTCTACACAAAATTCGAATGGGAAAATAACTCCAGCCTTAGAAGGAATCCAAGTGAGGGTCATTCTTTTATCAAAAGATCAGGTAGAGCAAGTGATCTTCTCAAACTCAAGATTGTAGTAATTCCTTTCATTCCATTAACCTAAACCAGTGGAGTGGGTTCGCAAAACACCTTGGCCCACTTCTCCAAAGTTGTATCTCTCTTCAAAAGATTCATGACACATGAATTAATTCTAAAGATGACAAACAATATTTCATGACATGTCTTTGAAGGATATTGAATATATAAACAAGACAAAACAAAGTCAACGACGTCGTTTTTAGGTGGATATGTATGCACTTAAGAACTTGTATGGCCAAAAACTTCACCTCAAGTATTCTTTACTTTCTCGTTGTGGAAAATCACCTTATCGGCACCCTCTTGTTTCTTATCATGCTCGAGCAACACCAGTAGAAAGTCCTCCATCAGCAAGTGGTTGTAGGCCTCGTGAATCATCATTTAAGCCACATCCTCTCCCAGGACCACCTCTAGATATGATTCAAGCCTTTGTCTCTTATGACCGATAGGAACCGATGTATCCTTCCTTCACGGCTCCGAGGCCCACTCGAATTGGCGCAGTCTGATGCACTTTTTACTGATAACATGCATCAAGAACGACGCTTCTGCTGCTAGTGGAAGGATTGGTTGGCATCGCCAATTCCATGTCATTTTCAGAGTGTCACTGATAAGACTCATTCTGTTGATGTTTGTCTGCAGCTTAAGCCTGACATGGGTCTCGCATTCTGCATCTCTCAACACCTGCACTCTCACTACGCTAAGAATCGATGTAAAGGCAAGTCGTCAAGATCTTTGACATTCAATACCTTCGTCAGATAATACGTACTCGAGCAACTTGTATCGCCAAAGCCAAAGCATCATAAGAATTCAAAACTTGGCTGATGCCTTGAAAGGGCTAAAGAACCCCTCCATAGAGAACTACCGTTAAGCTACACCCGATCAATTTTCCCATTAGCTCTTGTTGCCATTAGTCCTGAAAAAATGAGCAACATATACGTCTCAAACTTACCGAATTCCATATCTCCAACCGTTTCTGAGATTCCTGTGAGTATTGGCTGATAATCTCTGTGTCTTAAATGTGTGTCACAACTCAAAAGACTGAATGCGAGAGCGGCTATGCAAAATATTTGAAAGAAGTGAACGAGTGCTAACTTCATGTTTGGCAATTGGCAGCAGCGGAGCTCTAGGTCGTCATTGCAACTCCCTACCTGCTTCAAAGGCCACCATTATAAGCCAATTTTAAATTAATAGTTCGTGTTCTTCCTTTTGCTACAGTTGCAGGTGCCGGTCAAATATGAACTCACGATGTCCGCAACAGAGAATCTCTTCTCGAATGATTAAGCGGCTTCGAGTATCCGCATGTCTTGACCAAGAACATGCGATTAATGTAACAAACATACAATTTTACACTCTGCATTCAGTAACGCATCTGTTCATGCAGAGACTGAAATCTTACCGTCGGTTACTAAATGCAAGCATCTGACTAAGCCAGCACCATGAGCTCATGTTTGACAACAATTAAGAGAAATTCGATTCGACGCAGACATTTATAAGTGATGGTAGTAGTATCACCGACTTTGATTCTGCAGCTGTAGCAAGATAACGAGAGACATATTGAAGTCCCTCAATGAGCCGAAAATACTCTAGATTTCGAAATATGACACATTCTATTTAGTAATTACACCCATGTCGTTCATGTGATGTCATTTGCAAGAATGATCCAAGACTTCCATAAAAAAGTGATGCCTTTTGCAAGAAGAGGAGTTCATCACTGAGGACAAGAATTAGTATACTGTCAGTACAGTCTTTCATTGCAAAACGAGGAATTACATCAATTACACCCAAGGTCTTGAACCTATTAACGTTGAATACCACCTAAAAATTTGCTTGGATCTGGTGCGTTTCCGGTGAACTCTGCATTGGAGAAGTCGAAGCCTGGATGCTGCACGCAAGCACATACACAAGTCAGTCACAACTCTCTCACGCATGTTAGGAAAGATAAGGATAAGAATTTCTCGCTGCCAATATACACTACCAATTAGGTAAACACGACGCAAACAGATTGAGACACATGTCAGTCATTTTAAAATTCTAAAACCAGATGAAATGCTGCAGTCTGTGTTAGCCTCCGAATTGGAAGATACCTCTTCTTGAAACCTCTCCAGCATCAGTCGCTGCTTCTCTTGCTCTGACTTCAGTGGGTCGAGGGAAGCATGTCCCGCTATGGCTGAAGGCCAAGGTTGGCCTTTCTCCCGTTTCTGTAGCGTCACGTGCATTACGCGGTCCTCTGCACAACAGAAAGCAGTGTTAATGCTACTGCATCTAAAAAGATGGTTTTTGTCTTTGAACATCCTTAAAATGAAGCCTCATATCCACTAACTTCGCTAGTTTTCGAAGTGCTATTGTAAGAGTCACTTCTTTCCCGCATGACTAGCATTATTAAGCGCGATGCAAGGAGACAAGAAGTTCCTCACTCAGAATATTGCCACGTTTGAGAGTGTATCTCCTGTATTTAGTGAACTACACAATTCCGAGGGATTTAGGGTTTAGAGTTTACGGCTTTCTGTGTAATGGTGGATAAGAAGTCTCACCGATCGTCCAAAACGAACAATCAGTTTTCACATGTCCAGCTAAGTCATGCTGCAAACAAGCCAAACAAGATGCTCAGCTTAAAGGTGCTCATTACTCAACACCTGAAAGATCGATTAGCGAGCGAATTTCTTGTTACAACATCTACTACCACTCCACATCTACTACCCTAAATACCACTCCATCTGTAGGTTTGAACTTTACTACTTCAAAACTCAGATGTACCAATTTCACCCGATAGTAAGCCACTACATAAAAGAAAGACCCTTGTACTCCAGGGACAAACCACAGTAAAGAAAACGTTGTAATGATTCAACAGCACATGGAAAAAACCCGACAAGGAAAAAAGAGGATCACGTACATCAAGAAAAGGAGGGTTGCCTTTGATGCCCAGCTCCAAGTGCTTTGGCTTAATGGTGCAATACAGCAACTTCGTTGGTAGTCTGTCAGGCAATGGTATATACATATTGACCTCTTCTAGCTGCTGATCCCACTCGTAAATCAAGTCCCCTGCCAACACAAACGTCACCAATTTTCACAATCAAACGCAAGCTTCGTGACCTTCACCATGAACACAAGCCCCGCTCATTCCCGGCCAAGAAACGAGTTCCAAAATCCACCCAAAAAGCTCTAAAAGTCCAACCACCTATCCCAAAATGAACAAACCCACACATGTCCATGAGATGAATCCTGCTATCAACATGGTGAAAATTGAAGCTGACCATCTTGTTCGAAACGATGCCGTTCTGTTGGAGCCAACTTCTCTGCTGCCATCCGTACTTGTGCAAGGCAACCTTCAAATATTTCCGTTTACAGACCTACCAGCATCGAAAAGAAACAAGCGTTGCAAAATCTGTGGATACAAGCCTGTATTAAGTTTTGTGATCTCTCACTCCCTCAAACCTGCCACAGTCCCACTCATTACACTTCAGTTCCGTCAACCAGAGAACAACTGTGCAGAGCAAACCCCTGCTTCCAGCCGCTCCAGCGGCTTTAGCTCCAGCCCTTAAAAATAAGGCTGGTGTTTTTCATTTTTGGCGCGGCTGTGGTAGCTGGGGAGCCCGGTGTGGCCGGAGAAGGCTAAATCCCCTCTAGTGAGCTGAGCTGGCGTGGCACGAGCGGCCGCGGCAGCCGCGGTTTTGACCCCTCGCCACCGCCGCCGCGGTAACATGGTAATTCCCGGACGCGGTAACTTACCCAACCCCCGGAACACTGACTAGTGTTACAACAATCTCCCGCCGAGACACTAATCCACCCATACCATCCATCCCATTGCATGCCATGGCCATGACCATGGCCCATGGCCATGGCCCACAGTGACGTCACGGACACAGCCGCATTGTAATCTGTGTGTCACGGGGTTAGTTCATTTCCGATTAGTGTTCCGAGGGTGTTTGAGCTCCTTCGACAATTAGGGTTTAGGGGAAGCTCAGTTATAGCGATTACTCAGATTCTAGCGACTGTAGGAGATTTAGGAACGTAGGGTGCTCTTCTTCTCGATCGATCAGTTCACTGCAAGTGGCAAATCTGTGGAAGAGTAGCGAGACCGTCTGATTTCGGTATCACTCTGTTTATCGCGTACGAGAATGGGGAGTTGCGGGTCGGTGGGTCTTCTTAATTCACAGCGGGCGTAACTGGAGCAGGATGCGCCGCTATGGAGAACGACGAAGGTATGGAGAGGACCGGCTATGTCTACCACCGGCAGTCCTGGAGACGTCATTTTCCAACGTATACTTGTTTTCTAAACCTTCCTCGGGATGTCGTAGGTTGAGGGTCGCGTTATATTTCTTTGCGCCACGTGAATCTTACTTCCCTAATTGATCGTATTGTTGTTGCGCCTAAATAATGTTTCCATCATTCACCTCCGTGTTGTGGTATCCCTGCTTTGTTGCCCACTAGGGTGTGCGCTATTTTGTTTAGGTTCCGCTTGTTTTCAGTCTCCGCAGTCGTGTCTTTATTTCTTCATTGCATGCTTCAGGCGCGATTGATTCATTTCCAGAATGCTAGAAAAGTTTTTTATTTTTTATTTTTTTTTAAAGGGTATAGGGTTTTAATTCAATGTACCAAACGTCACTTCAGTGTCTCAAGACGTATCATGGTTGTCAACTGAAGATTTATGATTGACGGGCTGAGTTTTAGGGTTCACAGTTCTTACGTACGCATTAATTCTTGGGCAATTTAATGCTAGGGTTTAGGCATTAATGTTGACATGACCTTCTGGATGCAGAGGTTTTGTATTGCTAGATGCAGGATTAGGGTTTAGGGTAAGGTCCCGGGGACGCCCTCTCATTCAAGTTAAGGTCTTCCTTCTGAACGGAGAAGTGCGGGCGCGTTCTTGAAGGGTTCATTTTTGTCGATGCTGGTACTTTCTATGGCGCAAGGTCGTCAGCGCTTAAACCGCAAATCACAAGTAAAACCCTGAATGTGTGACACTGCTTTCTAGAATCTTTTCTGTGTTTAGGGTTCTGTAGAACTCTTTGTAGAGGGGATGGGTTCGTCCGTTCTTAGATTCAGTTGGAAGACGGTTATGCTGGGTGTTCATGATATTGAATCTGAAGGTGCGCATTACAGGGTTTACGTTACAGCCTTATAGTTTGTTCCTTACCGTGCAAACAAGTGGCGTGGGAGTTGTTAAGGTTGAGTTCATTTGTGTAAGGGGAGAGAAAGTGCGCATGAGTACAGGTTTTAGGGTCTAGGGTTTACGTGTTTACTCTGCAGCAGCTCTTATATGTAAACGGTTTTTTTCTTGAAATTAAGGGTTAGCTTTGCAGGGATACGAGGTACGAGTTGCTGTAAACTGATCATTTTTTTTTTCTGTTTCAATCCATCCACAAGGGTGCAGATGCTACTGGAGTACATCATACATCGAATTCCGTAAGATATTTTCCATGTAAGACGATTCCACTATACCTAACCACTGGAAAAGTTTATCGATGTATGTCTCTCCGTCTTCATTGCGATTTTTGTTCTCTTCTTAATTCTGCCTGTAGCTCACCCCTTCTTTCTCTGTTGCTTCTACAATATGATAGTGCGCTGAAGATCACACATGATACATCTCTTGGTAAGAATTCTCCCATGCTATGGCTTTTTTATAAATTGTATGCAATTACTCACTTCGTTGGATTCAATATGTTCCTGGATGGTGAAAGTTGTGACACTGCTGTCTTGGATATCTACAGTGGCCGCGTTTGGGGGATACTTGAAGAAATCCGCTTTCGGGGTCCTCTGTGAGTTTATTCTCGACGGAGATCAAGCCAATTGACATACAAGTGGCTAGCACGGAATGGAGGCAATGGACAACAATAGACCAGTCACTCTGATTGTAAAGATTTACGAGAGGGTGTACAATGTAAGGTACCGTAGCCAGACGCGAGTGAATGATCTAATGCGCGAGTTCGCTACTCAGTGCAAGGGGAGTGTGAAGCCAGGGACCGGGCGTCGGTATTTTGTGTGCATACACTGTGGTAAGTCAGATTTCAGCAACAAGCTTATGCTCAACGTCCATAGGTTTGAGCAGGGGTGTGACGGAGCCGTATACTATAGGAGAAAAATGAGCTCAAAATAAGACCGTGTAAGCCTGCCCTTTCTAGGTGAACTCCCTACTTTGGGCACCTCTGCCGCTGGCAGCGGATGCCAGAGTTGCTGCCCGCACAGAACTGCGTGGCGTACTCACAACAAAGGTCCTCGGAATATTAGGTGAGACATGAATGCCTCGGCTCGGGCTTTGGTCCCAAGTGGGCAGGTTGTGTCAGCCCGACACTGTAGATGTGCCCTCCACACGCCTCCCTCGGAGGTCATTGGTTCGAGCCCCCGTGGCGGTTGCTGGCACCACGGTGGCACCTCACATGCCATGTCAAAAAGTACGCGGGCAGCGCCCGTTTTTTTCTCTCACGTGCCGCTTACACGACCTTTTTGTGACCTGATTTTTCTCCTAATACTCTGATGGGACCAAGGCATTGCTACTCCCTTACCCTGATTTCCTACAGGGACAAGGGAAGCTGGTGGAGGTTATGGGTAAGCAGGAGAGTGTGAGGGCAGTGGAGAAAATGAGATCCAAAGGGTCCACTGGCGGAGAAGAAGACTGGGGTGCGGGAGAAGATGGGGATAACATGGGCGAGGATGAGGAGTGGGACGAGGAGTTCCAAGGACCACCGCCATGGAAGAGGCATAGCGTCGATGTCACAGAAGGTGAAACCTTCGGACCAGGGAAGGTAATGGTTCCTGCACCCGACCTGTTCAACGGGGCAGCACCGCCGAGGTCGGATAAGGCAGCAGCGAAGCAGCGGAGGGTGAAGAGAAACACGGACGCACCACGGGGTGCAGTGGGTGGAAGGGGAGGAAAGGAGGATAAGGGGAAAGCTCCAAAGAAAGTGACACAGACGGAAGGGACTGGCCGGGGCTTGATAAAGGTGATGGCCGGGGCTGCGAAGGGTGAGGATGCAACGGAGGCTGCGAAGACGGATCCGGAGGGGCACAAACAAGCCGGGAGGGACGACCGAGGTAAGAAGGTGGAGCGACGTGCCGAGGGGAATCTATACATTACGAACGAAAAAAAGCGGAGGCGGACCGTGCTTACATGTGCAGCTGCAGCGGTCAGAGGATCCGTGTCAAAGCCGTGAGCCCCAACCCAGGAAGCACGGGGTCAAGCAGCGCCAGCAGTGTCACGGCGTCTCCACCCGCGCCAAGATATTCAACCGGAAACCAGTCTCACAGATGGAAAGGCGGACCAGAAATTCCACGTGAAGACCAGGATAACGGACCCATCTATACAGAAGAAGGAGCTAAGACTCCCTTCTAAGTCCAGATACCCGGTAAGCGTCTGGACTGAGGATATGTTACATATTGCTAGAAAAGAGTTCAATACAGAAGAGGAGAATTTCGTGTTAGCGGCTAGTTTAGGGTTACTGAGGGCGTTACAAGAGAAGAATAATAGTTGTCACGTACCTAAATCATCCGTGACATTGAGGCTCTCACCACCTGCTGTTGTAATCGTCCAGGTGACACGTGGGAGGCAGCGTTTTTTTTTTTGGCTACAAAAGTTGGAGGCATTGCATAGATGTGGTCCATTCTGTGGAGGGAACCCATTTTGTTGGCTCTGCCACAAAGTTGTTGCCAGAAAAAAAAACACTGGTGGGAGGTTAATAGAAGAACACTGTGTGACTAACGCAGGGGTGATGACTGCCGAAGATAGAGAGGATGACGATGGGTTAATCCAGGAAGAAGGCTACTTCTATGAAGATGGAGGATGGCAAATTCCAGCAGCGAATGGTCGCCAAGGGCCGGACCCAATGGAGATACAGAGTTCACATTTGAGCCTCGAGGATGCTGTTTCGCAGATGGTGGTCTGGGACAATACGCACATAGAGAGCCAGGAATTGCAACGCTACTGGGCGGAGGGGAAAGGGTTCCCGAAACCATTTAAGTAACACCCTGAGATGGAGAACAGATTCCTGGCTCGAGAAGATGAGCTTCAACGTCACGAGAGGGTTTACGTAGCCTTGGAGCAACGACGGGTAGATGAAGCTATACAGGCGTTGACAATCCCGGCAGCACCGGAGAAGCCTGCGGTGTCAGCATTGTACCACCTCCAGAAATTTGACGAGTCTGTGACACTTCCATGGTCTTGGGATCATGATAGTGGCGAGAGTTTCCGCAAGGCTTGGGAGGACTCCTACACTAAACGCGAGTTCCAAGATCAACTGATGGCTTGCCTCTGGTGGTGGACGGCGAAAAAGGTGAACGACACTACTTGGACTGGCAATACCTCGTACTTGTGACACTGTATTCTGTATTTCCGGTAATGTGGTGCGAGGGCCACTAACTGAATGCTCTGTATTCTCTGTAGGCCGATAAGAACTTACGAGACGATATCAAATCAGTGCGTCACTTCATCTCAGCTGCAATGGATCTACTGGTAGCGAGTAGGGGTGCAAATGTGCCATACCCAAAATTAAACAAGGTTTGTGCCTATCTCGAGTGGACCAAGGACTACGCCCATTTCGTCGAAACGAGCAGGGACTACATCAAGAAGAAGAAGGCGGAGATCAATGCCAAGGTAGCCAGGTCCAGCGAGGAGTTTCGGGAGAAACTCGCACTATTGCTGGAGAAGATTCTTTGGGATTGGTGTCCCATCTACAGGATTATGGCTGACCGCAAGCAAACACTAGACGAACTTCCAACCATGCCATGGAGTCTCCACAGTATGCATTGATTTCCATTTGTTCATTATTGTTTATGATCGTTTATCTGAATTCTTATGCTTGTCTCTGATGATAGGCATGTGGTAAACGCAGAGTGCGAATCAGATGTAGTGCGATGGAAGTTAACTCGGCATTGCGGGGAAGCCAAAAAACCAAGTGCCCTAGTGCTGTTGTTCAGGATTTACTTCTTGCAAGAGTATGGTCTTTACCGTGAGCTATCCTGTCCAATGTATGGGATTAATGCTTCTATCGTACAAGAGAGTTGCCAACAGGGTACAAAGATTAGAAAGGCCTTGTCCACTTTGGTGGCACAAGGTCCGTTTCTCTTTGCAGAGATTGAAGAGAGTGGTGCAGCCCTTGAACAGAGGTTAACTCTGGATATCGAGCAAATCAGACAGGGAGGGGGATGTGGATTGGTGGATGGGGTGATTGATTGGATCTGTGGAGTGCAACTACGGGCGCTTCAGGATCTGGCTGCCAAGCATCCGCAGAGATTTGATATAGCTTGGTGTACATTGTGTTACTAGGAATGGGGGTCTCAGTTGAAGCACTGGGGCAGGACTTTACAAAACAGAGAGGACCGGGATATTGGGTGGGTACAGTCTCTGAGTACGCCCACGTGGAGCACAGGGGTGGCAAAGCTGAGGGCCGATATCCTCAAAGCCTCTTGTGACATTGGAGGAGTTGTGGAGGTTGAAGACAGGGAGCACTGGAATTACTGTATGGGTGGGATTACTGAAGACAGCCCTACGACTTCTTGCTGTCGTGTTCATCGACCGCGATCAGGAGGAGAGGCCATGCCCGGGTCTGAAGCAAATTCACTTCGGGCAGACACTGTTAAGGGATCTTGTGGGGTATCGCCGGAGAGCAGCAACTCTGATGACGACTTTGACCAGCCAGGTAGTCAGACATCGACCGGGAAGGGGATTCTAGGTTCTATAGTGCGAAGAGAAGATGTCACACTTTCACACTCACCCATCACGAAGTTTTAGTTGGAGACCACGCGCGGGCACCCTGCTCACGTGACATCCAGTGTCACGAGTGCAGTCGACGAAGTCATGACGAAGGCGGAGGGAAGCACAGCTGCGGATGCAAATGTCGAGGACAACCCCTATGGTGAGGTGAGTCCTATCAAGGCTGGTGCTCCTCACACCACTGATGCAGAACAGAGTGCACCTGGTCTAGACTGTAGAAGTCCTGCAGTGACACTGCAGAAGATGGAAGAAGGGGCAGTTGATGTTGGTGGCGCGAAGGGGAGGGGCGAGTTGGACGAACACGTAGAGACACCGATTTTTCCGGAAATAATGTAGGTGTTGCAGGAGGAGAACCTTCCCAAGGATCCCGAACCGCTAATGACAGTGACAGAGGTTGTTAGGGGCGCGCATGAGGTGGACGATATCCCCCCACAAGAGTCGTAGTTTGTCTTTAGCTTGTCACAGTGGATGGATGGCGGTACTTCCGGGACGTCCAAAACCCCTCCGAGGGGGGTGTTGCCTGAAAGCGGAAACACATTAGAGGGTGAACGTGCTCAGGAGGGACCAGATTCCACAGCTAAGAACTTGGTAAGTCTATTCGATATGGAGACGGAGATGGAGACGGTTCACCAGCTAGTTAGACTCTCCCAACCCTGCCAGGAGACACGTGACACTGGCTCCGTTTCTCAGAAGGAGACAGTACATCCATTAGGGTCGGGTGAGAAATTGAAAGGGACGTTTGACGTTGCGTCTCAGGAATGCAGTACTGCAGATGCATCGAAGTTCAATAAGCGCAGCCTTCCACAGGTTTATGAAGATCTTGGGCTAGATACACTGCTCATGGGTGTGCATCTACGGGCGAGGGCTCGTCCCGTAAGGATGAAACGATCTTCTTCAACCACTGCGGGAAGGAGGTGGAAGTGAGCCACAAGGCCATTCGCGACTTGAAGAAAGCTAAGACCAGGCTAGGGAACAACATTGTGGACTTCGTCCTCTCCAGAGTGTACATGGCGTATCCTGAACAGAGACGCCACGAGGTTCATATTCTCAATTCCTGGGTGAGTGCTCTCCTCGAGGCAGTCATTTCTGGCACGAAGACCTTGCAGAAGTTCGCTCGGGATTACTTCCAGCCACCTCCTGGGGTGGAGGTTAATCAGGTGAAAGAGGTTATTATCCCGTAGGTCTGCGGTGGACACTGGTCTGTGTTGGTATTCCAACCAAATCGTGTCTTCCGCTTGGATTCTCTATCAGGCTCAAAGATTCACGACCCGAAAGGCAAGCACTCAGAGTTCGTGAGGTGGATGAATGCAGCGTGGCAGTGTCTACGTGGCGTCGAGGAGTTTCCAGTTGAGGACCTTTCCTCCATCACAGTGTTTCAGCAAGTTGGAAACAACGAGTGTGGTCACCTGTGCATTCGTAACATCATGTTATATCTTAAGGTTTGAAAATGTCGCCCTCCATTGTCAGGACTTGATGGAACTTCATTACCATTGAACCGTGACACTGTATTGCCACTAACAATACTTTTGTGGACCCTGTGTCACAACAGTTTCGTACTCGCGACTCTGCGACGGGAGGGGTGCAGATGATTGGGGAATACCTCAAACCCCACACAGCGGTGCAGATGAACAAGGAGATGATGGTTTTATTTGCTCAGGAGCTCGACCCTACACGGAGGGATAGTCGTTACAAGGCCCCTTTTTGCCAAATGCAACCTGGAAATGCTTCAGACGGCGATGAGGACGGCATACTGATGGACGGGGCCCCACCGCCGGTGCCAATTTTCCCGAGGATTACTCGTGCGTCTCAGAGGGCAGTGGCTGCCAAAGTCTCTAGCGAGGACACCGTGTAGTTCAGTGTCACAGCGTCGTCAATCGTCGGTGGCAGTAGAAGGTGCAACCGTGGTAGCCATAATGTACAGAGTTGTCTCATTTACAATAGTGAGGACAAATGGTGGATGTTAGGATACGGACTTTCACCCCGACATTTTACAAATCAGAGGACACAGCCAAGGCTTAACATATAGCGTTGTACCTTGTAACATTGCGAGATTTGATTTTTGAATTCAACAGTAGCATCCTTAACTGTGTGCATGTTATCCTTAAGGCTATTAATTCGGAAAAATACACGGTCTTCGCAGCCTCTAGGAACCAGGGAAATCGAAGAGAGAGTTTATTGTAATACTGGTATACTTGCATTTTTTAGGAGGACCACTTCACATTAAGAATCTCAGGTCTCGCCTGAAGTACTCTATGGAAGTGGTAACTGAACTAAATCGCTGCATCCCCCCCTCACGTTAGTCATTTCTGTTCCATCCTTTTAAATATCTAGAAATGTACCTCCTTCTTTGCATTTATATTTGGTTGTATATGTGCACTTGACATCAAATAATAACAAGAATTGTTCATAACCCCTTTTGTAGTACAATTTTTTCATATACAACTTTAATTTCTTCGTTCATTTACAAATATTGATTTTAAACATAGATTACATCCACAATAAACTAACTAATTGATTCAATTTTTTTAAGTTTGCACAAACATAATTATTAAATATTTATTCTATGCGAGAATTTAGTATTTCTATACAAAAGTTTTTGGCAGATTTTGGTACATGTGAGGTAGATGGTTTGGTCCATAATATGTAACATGATGTCATAGTGCACATGTTGTACTAGCCATAGTTGGATGATTCAAACTAGCCATAGCATGCAGTACTTCTATGCAAATTTTGTGATAAAATATCAACATTTCCAAGAACAAATCTTAATTATATTAATTTAACTCAAACACAGTAGCAATCAAAGTCGTAACTTGCAAAACATGGATTTTATAGATTGATATTAAAATCTAGCTAAGGTACAAAAAAGTTCAGGGTTAACTTGTTGTGATAATTTGAAGTTACTAGGACCCTTAAGGTTATTTTACAACCATTTTAAGTTGGGTAGAGACCCTCTTGATTATATTGTTGGAATTTTACACTAGTAATATTTATCGCTTAAATTCTTCCGTAACGTGTAATGATCTTATTCTTTGGATATCTTTATCATTTGGAAAAAAATAAAAATTCCATAATGTGGAAAATAATACGCTATTTTGTACGCGTGGACAGTACGAAATTGTACTTCATCAATAAATGTATTGAAAAGGATCTTAATTTGATTTGTGAATAATTTTAATTTATTTTTTTAATTCATGTCCTTCTCTCTATTCTAATGTATGCAATTGTAAGAATTCACATGCGTATTTTAAATTTTACAGGGCTCATTTTTTTGTACTAGAACCTAGTCCCTAGCACATTTTGCTTATATCGCTTCAAACTTTCTTCACTATGCTGAATACCCTATTTTCTATAATCTTTATACTGTACTATTCAGTTTGAAAATAATTTATGGTGCCCTACCATTATTTACTGTATTCATTGTTTCTAGAAGTGAATGATTTGTTCACTTATATTGCCCATTTTCAAATGTCTCTTCTTCAATGATGCCACCTTTATTTTTTTAAAAGACTTATGTAGCTGCTTTTTTATTTTTATTCCTATTTCTATTTCTATTTCAATTTCTATTTCTTATTTGTATTTCTTTTCCGTAATCATGCATTTTTATTTTATTTTTTAATTTAAAGTTACTTAATTTGATTGAACCAATATCACAACGTCGTCACTTCCTTCCATTTGTAAATATCATAATCAACACCATTCCAATACTTATAAAAATAATAATTAAATCTATTAAAGGGTGTACTGAAAATGTCAAGATGAGAAGTTTGACGGTTTTCCAAATTCGGTTCAGAAGCCACCAATGAATGTTCCACTATCAGAACTTAGTGACTCTGGCTTCTCCTACATATTTATAATCTAGGATTAATCCCCAACTATATTCGCCTGAGAAATTCTGCCTGTAATATATACTTCCTAAGCAACAAAGTCACGGAATTCCAACCGGACGGAGTTAATGCACGGAATCCTATCGAGGACTATAGTCACTCAAGTTGTCAAGCTCCTCTTCGCCCATGGCCCTGTAAAACTCCTCCCAGAGGCCGTTCTTCATCGCGTTGTTCCATACTTCCTCTCCGCCCACGTCGTCTGATGCGTACTCGTGCTCTGAACCCGCAGTACAATAACCCCGCCGGGGACACAGTCCGCTGTCATCTGGTGACACTGGAATGCCGCCGCAATTGTGGTCTATCCCTGCAGAAACCATAGCGCTCACCGAGGACGCTCCCTCGCCATGCGCACGCTCCAAAAATTTGAGAACCCACAATGTAATCCTCATAGCAACAAACGTGGAGCCTAACAACAGCGGAAACAATAACAAAGACAATGCGGTTACTCGTAACAATGCCGTTTCGTCTTTAGGGTCCATCGCTGCCTAATGAACTAAGAACTCGAGGAAGAAGGGAAGAGAGACGCAAACCCCGTCTCTATTTATGCGAACGCGGTGTGCTGCGTCAGCATGAAGCAACCGAAATCCGTATAACAGGACGTATTCATCGTAAGACAGACCCTTCTGTCGAATGTCACGGTCCACTATGTGACTGACGGTGTCAGAGTCACTGACTCAGTGTCACGACATTTTACTCCGTGATGCTCACTTCCACTGTAGTAATTCTTAGTGAATTGGTATCTGCAGATCTTTGCTTCAGTACTCTGGGACGATATATGCTATTGGTAAACCTGTCCTACTCGTACTGACCTGATTGCCGCGTACTAAGATTATGTAGATCCATGTAACAGTTTCCAAGGCAGTCCGTGACTCTGAACATACTTTCATGTGCACAGTCCGCTGTGGACCTACTACAGCGAACAGAGATGGACCAAAAAGGGGACGCTTTTATTCCATGTACTCATCAACTTTGATATAAGAGGATTCCGACTACGGAGTCTGAGGACGTTTCCAAATCATGTCCATGTTTCGCTTCAACCTCCAGTATCTGGCAGGCCATGACGCCTTCAGTTCTGCAACATAAGAACCGTCATACTGTCTCAGAGGAGAACCTCGAATCAGACGCTGGTCACCGACACTGTAAGGGTGGGTCTCTCTTCCGTAGACCCGTGCTCGTGCTCCCCTACGTCGGTGAAGTTCCCCCACTTGTTCGTCAATTCCCACGTTAGCATAGTTCGAAGGGTGCCGCACCGCCATGTCTGTGACATGTTGAGAAGAGACACAGTCCTGTGCGACAAACGACAAAGGCGGAGATGATGGCACAATCTCATCTTCCACCGGTGTCGAGGAACTCCACATTACGAGGATCTCTTTGACCTCTCTCTCAAGATCGACTACACTATCAGCGTCCCTCACGACACACACTAAAGGGTCTAACAGACTCCCAATGAAACATATACTCTATAAGACGAGGTAGCCCTTATATACAGGCTGCGAAAGCGATCGAGGTTCCCCACAGGATTCGATACCCGGTTATGGCACCTGGTGTCAGAGTTCAGCGTCAAGGCATTCTCAGTACACTGAGTTTACACCCCTGAGCGTTCCACCAGTGTCATTCCACTAGCACCCAGACATCCTCAAGCGCCTTGAAACTCTCTTTCCTCCACGCTCTAGGAAATCCATATCCTGGACTAGACTGAACCCCCTTCTGTCGTTCACGGTTCGTAACACTGGAGAATCCACCAGAGGATGCACAGTTCCAGTGCGAATCCCGGCCTTCAACAAACGAATTCGCCCTACAACCTGCTTAAGTTCTGCGACAAGATGATCCACAAGCACGGGATCTCCTGCAACGTCTTGAGACAAATCAACCACCAACTGCCGCAAGGTATTCACGCCGTCCTTTAATCGTACAGATTTCTTGGCAGGAGTTGGCTTAGGAGTACATGCCGGCGAAGGAAAACACTCTGTATGGTCACTAACCGTAGTTGGATCCAGGACGTGCCGCATACCCATTTGGACATTCCGAACCTGCCTGCCACAGAAACGAGCAATCGTGCCCTCTCCAACATCAGGGCGAATCATTAATAAAACTTTCACCACGTGCTTACAAATATTGCCGCGTACTGCCCAGGCGCAATTGCAACTAGCCCATTCCTCCCCCGCGTTATGGACCACGTATCGAACATATCGGTCCGAGGTTGATGTCACAAGCGCACAATCGCCCAGTGACTGATTCAGCGACACATCAGAGTCTGGAATGAAGCGGGCCTTCACAATTGCAGAGACAACAAAGTCTTGCATTTTTTGATTATCAACAAACCCGCTGTCCTTTCGTAAGCCTTTGTACCAGAAATGGTCATGGACATCTTCGGTCAGGCATGTAATGCTCCAGTCGACCCGTCTCCCAACCATGCGACTCCTTTTGGACTTCAGGACTGCCTTAAAGAGCCCATGATAACCTTCGATAGCCGCATTAGTATCCTAGCCAGTGTAAGGCAGGTTACGGTACCCCACCACTTACATGTGGACCTTGTTTAGCCACTGAGCTTCCATGTAGTTCCAGAAGTCTTTCTCCCTAGGATATTTTTTACTCAGAGCTTCCAGTCTATCCTTTGCCCAAGTCTGAGATGCAGTCCCCGAGGGTGATGTCCTGTCGTACATCATGAGCCCTAATTCACGAAGAACTTTAGCCCTCCGCATAGTATCCTTTATTTTATAACAAGAGTGCTTCTGCCATGCACGTCTAACGTGCCACAGACACAGGAATATTGGAATTCGCGGCCAAACCTCCATGTACATGCCAAAGAAACCGCGTACATATTAGCGTAGTCAGTGTTCCAGAGAAGACACAGGGACACAGGGACATCTACATCGGTCATGTCGTTTCGCGACACAGGGACATCTACATGGGTCATCGTGACACTAATCCAAGCAAGAATCGTATACAATACCGGTGTAGGACATACGTGATTGCGTTAATTTCTCCTTGAGCGTAGTCCACAATAAATGCAAATGGCCTCCAGTCAGGACATTCTTGTTTCATCCGGTTGTTCAGCGACCCCATCCATGGGGTCAAGTCTGTCTCAGCGCATCGCGACGTCAGAACCCACGCGACGGGAATGCCTTGATGCCATTCGTCGAACACCATCAGGGTGTACAAGGGGAATTGTACAAGCATGGTGTATGTAAGTAATTTACGGTTTAGTAGTGTCACCAGAAACTCTTGTCAACGTAATAGGCGGCCTGAATCCTATGTAACACTCTTACAGGGTTCAGAAATACTTTTTTTATCGTTTGTCCCGAAAGTGGCATCAATAGAGATACCTCCGCCGTGACTGTATTTGGCCATCATCAGCCTTTGCCAACTTGTCTGTATCCCAATTGTGAAGGGAATGTTGTTGCCGTTTAGTTGGCCTTCGACCTGGACGGGACTGGTCTGATTAGTTTCGGTGTAATGGAAAACTTTATCTAGGTTTCTCTGAACCCACATACGCACACTCTGTGCGTCATTCGAGTGTAACATGTATGTTTCCTTCGCATGCTTCCGGGCAATGTTCCGAACGTCCTTGGGTGTTATCAGCAAGTCCCGAGTGATAACCCCACCGTTCGCCTCCCATTTGCGTAAAAACTTCAGGTGCTTCTTCATAATTTGGTGAACCGTGTAGCCCTCGTGCAAGCAGTCGTCAACGAATTTCCTAATTGTCGGAGAGAGGCGCGCTGCGTAGCATCCACGATCACCGAATTTCATACTGCCATGGACAACAACCCCGTCCTTATTTACATGCTGAGCCTCGATGACACAGACTTCAGCTATGTGCGGTGCGTGGAGAAGAACTTTCACTGTAAACCGTGCCAGACAGCCTCGCTTGATGGACATTCCCCTCTTCTTCCTGGAATCTCTTGGTTTGATGTCCCGGGGGTCCTTTTTCTTGCTCTTGACTTTTACTCCCTCACCGCCTTGCTTAGAGTCATGTAGGGGACAATCAGGTGCATTCAGATGCTCGTTTCTTTGGTCAACTCCCTTCGAAGCAGTACATGTTGATACACCGACTTCGCCCGGTACACTTGCCGTGACACTGGCATCTACTCTTTCCGGCATGGGAACGGTCAGGGCAGTCTTAGAGGAAGTCTCACGTCCTGCGACGTCCCCTTCCCCAACATGGTCATTCAATCCCAGGCTCTCGTCGACTACATCACGAGTATGTGCAATTACTTCGTGAACCCTTGTCCTCCTGATGACATTGTTATCGGGGGCCGGATTCCCTTCCGCCGACGCGCAAAGAGAAGTGAGAAGTGGGCCTAGTCCTTAGAAGACAGAAACCCTAGTTTTCTGTGGACTAGCCTCCCCAATGGTTTTCTTGACATACTTCTCCCTGGTAGTCTTCTTAGTGGACGTTGGATGAGGCACTGCTGCATTCAGGTCAGGAAGTGTCTTCTTCCTGGGGGCACGTTTACGCAGTGTTTTGACAACTGTTTCGTCCACAGTGACATGTGAATGCTCAAGTGAGTCAGTTTATGAGTTGAAGGTATCTTCACATGCGTCCGACCCGTCGTTGCTATGATAGTGGATGCCAACCTTCCTCCAAGGGGCACGTTGTCGAACAACCTTCGGTTGCGGCTCGAGCAACGTGGGTCTCCTGCTTGGAGAAAGTTGGGCACATGCTGGGCCATTGCTTCCGACTGCCGGTTCTGTAATAGAGGCATCACCTAAGACTTCAAGTTTCTTCTTTCTAGTGGCCCTTTTTTGCGAGACTGTCGCAGGTGGTTGAAGTCCTCCAGAGTCACCAACAGAAACACTGGAACATTGAGATGGAAGTTCGCTTTCTACGGTCTTCTTGCGAGGGCCTCTCTTACGTGTTGGTTTCGGTGGGTTACCGTGACACCCGTCGGTCGTCAGTCCTTGCACATGTCCTCGGCCGGCAGGAAATATGTCTAGGGCTACAACGTCAACCTCATCCCCGGTATCTCTAGAACATCCCATCGTTTTCTCAGGGAGCACGGCAGATACGGCGACCACAACAGCGAGATGCATGACGTTCGGCGCATTTGGTTGTTCGGGACACTGACCTTCGTTCTGTGACACTGCAATTTTTTTCCTTGGTGCACGCTTGCGAGGAAGTTTTACAGGAACTTCGTCCTCCTCTTCTTCAGGGATTGCATTCAGATCAAGTGGAACAATCGGCTTCGGCTTGAATTTCCGTGGCGCCCTCCTCTTAGGTTGTCGCTTTGCGGGGGACTTCTTGGCAATACCTTCCTCAGTTGCTGAGGTGACCTTTGCAATAGTCAACTTCTTACGTGCTCTAGGTAGGAGATTTAGGGTTATATTTTTCACTATCATGGAGTAGTCTTCGGGACCATACTCGCAGTGCCATCTACATGGAAAGGATGCACATTAGCCAGTGACACTGACTGTGGGAACCCTAAAGCAGGAATCAGTGATGTGTGAACTGACCTTGCAAAATCGAGAGGAGTTCGCGGTCCCTCCTTTGCATCCTCCGCTCGCTTATGATTTTCCTTTGTCTCTCGGAAAACGCACTAGGTCCCCTCTTTCCCCCTCTAAACTCCAGCAATGAAATCTTGTATACGTGTTGCAGGGATGTAACATTGTTGGACAACGCAATCGCGACCGTGCTTCCCACGGCGTGCTCTGAATTCGAGCGTCCATGTAAGATCTCGTGTCCTGAAAGGACGCTCCGGCGGATTTTGAACCGACCTCTCGATGTTGGCAAGAACCTGAACATCGAGTTCCGACAGCCTAGGCTTTTCGGGGTTTTGTGTACTCCCGGCTTGGAAGGACTAGGAATCAACACCTACAGATGGCGAGGTTATACTCATGGGCTTTAAGGTGAAGACGATCAATGAATACTGCACGGAGTTCGCGCAGCGAAGGTTGATGCGGTCTTCGCGCCGGCAGTCCGCGAGTGTCACGACTGCGAGACCCTAAACCTACTTTGTGCTATGCAACTACGTGCATATTGCAAGACATACGCTAAAGCATAATCATCAGCCATGAGAACGGCATGCTTTGATACTGTTCAGTGCTTCACTAAGCAGGGTTGAGAGGCAAGAAACAGTGGCGCGAAACACTATCAAATCTAGAGAGCAGATTGCAGAGACATTTAAGGGTTTCGAATGCACACGTCAATCTCTGCAGCTTCAAACACGGAGGAGCCGGAGACGACGCTCTAGCGAAAACTGCATCAAATAGACACCCATTTGCTGCATTCCTAAACCCTAAACAATAATTCTATGGGAACCCTAGACATGGAGATCAAAACACTGCGCAATAACTACAGTACCTCTGAAATGGGCGGCTGTGTCGCTGTGGGCCATGGCCATGGCCATGGGCCATGGTCATGGCTATGGCATGCAATGAGATGGATGGTATGGGTGGGTTAGTGTCTCGGCGGGAGATTGTTGTAACACTAGTCAGTGTTCCGGGGGTTGGGTAAGTTACCGCGTCCGGGAATTACCATGTTACCGCGGCGGCGAGGGGTCAAAACCGCGGCCGCCGCAGCCGCGCGTGCCGCGCCAGCTCAGCTCACTACAGGGGATTTAGCCTTCTCCGGTGTGGCCCTGCTACGGTATGAGACCAGTGAGGAGATTGATTTCATGATTTCGCCTTTCGGATGGGCAGATTAGAATAAGTCAGTAGTGTTAGTATTTACCCAACAAGGAACTTGGTTTCGGCCAGGAGGAATCAACCCCCACACTGGTACCTTACCGGATGAATGACATAGATGGCCCCTTCGATTTCTCATCCATCATAATCCAAGTAGGTATCCCATGATTTGAATCCATGGTTACCATGACATGTGGATGAATCAGGCTTTTTGGCCTTGTTGTGCAATCATTCTTATGAGCCTACATTCATTTGAAGGAACAATTGCAACTTGAAATTGCCTTCCAATGAAATGAGAGGGCTTAAAAAATTTTATGCACATAAATTGAAGTGGATATCACTTGTGATTTCAAAGGAGCTTTGTAAGTCAAGCACCATTGAAGTTTTGAATGGGGTATATTTTAAACCTTTAACTCATTAGTTTTATTTTTTTCCATTTTGTTGCGTGCTTATAAAATATATGCACGTTTGAATGGTTTATATTTTAAGGGCATATTGTTGTAACAATTTTAATATTTTTTATTTCCTAGGTTTATAGGTGTTATGGAATGATTACACAAAACAGAAATATAATTGTTTTTTAGAAATTCAATCATGATGGGTATGGCTTGAAAAGTTGTGATGTATTCTAAAGTATCTCTATGATGGATATTTCCTCCATGTGGTTGTAATTTATCTCATATGAGATACCCATATTATGTAGAGAGTTTTGAGAGTTGTCTATGTGTTCTTCCTTGGAGGATAATTTCAAGTTCTCGTGATAAATCTTATTTGGGCTTTATGACGGGTATTGCTCTATTATGAAGGTGCATTCTTTTTTTTAAGCATGATTGGTCGTGAGAACTTACCCTTCTTAAACTTTTTTTCTCTTTGGAATTTATTCATTTTATTTGCTTAGACTTGTTTGATTATACTCATGATTTTTATTATTTGATGTATTATGTATTATTTCCATGTACAGAATACAAAATTCAATTAGTCCCAAATAACATTAAAACTCAAAAATTTAAACGGATTGCAAACATTTTGAAGTGCTCTCCAAGGTTTAATGTAATTGCAAATAAACTATAATTTTACAACTCATATTTTAAAGCACAAAACTATTAACATACAATGAACATTCATCCTAGACCTAAACATCAATGTCATCTATGTTATACTCTAAGAAATTTAAACAATGAGCAAAGTCTCTAAAAATCTAAACCCTAATTCTCAAAATTCATTACAAACTTACAAAATGTAAATGCAATCCATACATTTTTTCAACACAATCCATAAGTACAAAAAATCAACAATTCTAAACCACTGCAAAATCAAACAAGGAAAATGACAAAAAATAGCTTGAATCAATCTACATCAGAAATCATTTGTTACAAATCTAAGGCTTTATTTTTTCTACCTAACACTAATTCAAACTCCCAAATTCCTTCTTTTGTCTTTTAGAACCTACACTTCAACCTGCATAAATATAACAAAGAATTCTCTATTAAAAATGAAAGACATACAATCCTAAGTTCTAAAACATATTTATCTAAAAAGTATAATTCTAAGGTGAAAGCCACAAAAATAATCAAAAAAAGATACAAAACAAGCAATGAGAAGCAGTGAAGAAACAAAAAAATTAAATCAAAAACTTTAAAAAGAAAAGGAACCAACACTTGGAGGGGGCGACGCTGGGCTGCAAGGGCGCCGCTGCGATTCAAGGGAGAGCTCTGACGCTGGGAGAGCTTCTGCTGAATCGTCCTCCTCAATGATCAGACTACAAGACTACCGATGCAACCTAATATGAGTAAATGCCATTGCTAGCAATCAAAACAACAGCCCTGCAGGCTGCAGTGCACACTCTACTCGACCCACTCAAGAGCAAAACACATGCATTTTAAGGATATCCTCCCCAATTGTCCAAATCGATATCACTTTCTTAAAAACAAAGTCGGCATTGAGTACACACTAGGCGATGATTAGTTGGACGACATAGATAATGAGGGCGACGTTGAGGGCGAGTAGAACAACGTCGAGGGCGAGTAGGGTGAGGGCAGTTGGAAGGCGGGAGGCGAGGAACGGCAAGGCGGGGAGGCGGGAACGACGAGTAACCCTCATTGAATAACTAGGGTAACGGAGGGGGCTAGGGACCCCACCTAGATGAAGCCCCACACTCCATCCGCAATGGTACGAGTGTAGGGGCTGATCCTCCCCAGGCCTTGGTTTTGTATTGTGGCTATTGATAGGAGTATGTTGAGCATTGTGCATCCAATTTTGGAACGCGTCAGGTTTTTAGCTCAAGCGCTTCTATTATGGATCTTACACGTGCTTTGTTGAATCTTGCCAGTTGCTTTGGAGATTTACTTTTAGTGTATAAGAGTTTTTGTTGCGGATTCCTAGATTAGGTTTTTGGTATTCCGTTGGATTTGGTTTCCGAGTAGCTTAGCTTAGCTGCTTTGGGTCAATGATGTAGAGGATTTCGAGCGCTGCTTCTACGTGGAGGTTTACATTGTTCTGAATGGACATGTTCGTGGGCTGGTGAGGAGAGAGCTTGTTTCGTGATGCTGTGGTTACAGGAGTAATGTCATCATAAAATTGAGGAAGAGGGTGAGAAAGCAATTAACAAAGCAAGTGACAAAGCTAGCGTGCAAATGCTGTAAAAATTAAGCATCTTTCGGCCCTATTTTGCAGGAGAGCGGACCTAATTTACCACTCTTCTAATTTAGAACTCCCTCTCAAGTGGCATTCGGATATCAATAGTTTGTGCGTGGGCAAAGCTCCTTTTGCCCGACAACACAAGCGGAAATGAATTACACAAGCACCGAAGCATTATGTGGTTCCCAATTGTAGAAAGTTTCCAATGTTCATTACCCTACCCTCTGAGTATCGGTGTCTCTCTATTTACCCCTTAGGAGCATTGCGAGCAGAGGTAGCATCTCGCTCTCCAACTCTCCCTGACCCTCCCCACTCCCAGACCTTCCTCGATCCCCGACCCCCCGCAACCCCGTGGGCCCCTGCGGAGCCCCACCCACCCGCGTTGGCCCGAGCCCCCCGCACGCCCGGTCATCCACCATGCTCGACTTGTCATCCCCGCCCCGTTGTTGTCGTCTTCTCCATCCACCCCGCTCCTCACCCCCCCCCCCTCCCAGTCGTCGTCTCCGCCAGGGCGTTTTGCGTGTTCTCCGGGAGTTGTGTTTAGAGGAATTGTTGTCGGATAAGGCGAGGCAATGGAGTTTTGAGGAAATTAGGGTTTAGGGGAGGGCTTCGGTGTTATGTTGTCAAAATTGTGGTATAGGTTTAGGTAGGTTGAAGGCTCAGATTCAGGGAATATGATAAGGTAAGGGGTTAGGAGTTTGAAGTTGCGCGGGGTGGAGGAGTTCAGAGTGCTTGGGATTTAGTAGATTGGGGTGCTTTGTACGGCAAAAACCTAGGGTTGTAGCGAGGGGGCTTTTTGTTGTTTCAGAGAAAGGTGCGGGTGGTGGCTTTGGGCGGTTGCGGCGTGGTCTTCATCGACTCCAACAGCGACGGGGAGAAGCTAGGCGATTGCTGCCGCGGCGCGTCGAGCGACTTCAACCTCGGACAGAGCTTCAACGGAAGAAGTTGCACTTGGATCGTTGGCGGCGCTGGTAAGTGAAAACTTCCCAGCATTGCTTAGTTCGATGCTTCGGCCAACTCCGTCTTCTACCTGTCCTAGTGGGTGTTCTGGTTTCGCCTGACCTATCTTGTCTTCGTCTTGTCGTTTTTTTTCCTTTTTACTTTTGTTGGCTCCATCGCGTCCTATCTTTGGACCTACTGTGCCGGTTTGGTGTCCTTCTTTAAATGTTGTGAGGACAAGGGTTCAAGACTTAGGGTTCGTTTCGCGTTTGCTGATCGCCGTTGGTGATGTCTTCAGATCGCCTCACCCAAGCCACCGGATCTCTCCCGGATGTCTCCGCATGATGCTTGCAAGGTCTTGAAGGCGCGCTCCACCATCCTACGGCCCACAGAAGATCTATCCTACTAGAAGTAAGGACGGCAACGGAGAAGCCAGGGCGGTCTTCAGGAAATACCATCTAAAGGTCCCCTGGCAGATGCTCGGGAAGCATGCAAAGCCAAGGGGATCGTATGGGAGGGAACCAGGGAATGAGGAGCATCGGAGATATGATTTTGGGGCGGAATGTGACAATGAATCGGAGGAGGAGGGTTATGGAGAGGGAGAGCCGACGATGGAGGAGGGCAAGGGCAGGGGCTAAAGGAAGAGGTTCAAGAGGAGCCGAAGCAATTCAATCTCTCCAACTTGGATACTCCAGCGCCACAAAGGGGAGGGTCGGAGCCAGTGGACACTCCGCCAGCCACGAAAGAGGCAGCGGTGCGACAATGGGCAGAGTGTTCACAATCTCCTCAAGCTCAGTTGGAAGGAGCAAGAAGCGCTAAGGAAAGAAGAGAAGGAGGACGACGGTAAGCTAGAGTAGGCGGGAGTGGGTGGGTATCGACTTCAGGATGCAGAGGACCTGCGGGAGTGGATGGTGCATTAGGGGAAATCCGGGGTCTGCAAAGGGCCTTGTAAGACAGCCCGGATTAGGTGAGCTTCCTGCCCAAAAACCCCTCTGCCACTGTCAGCAAGAGGAGGAAACGCTGCCTGTAGCGGCTTTTTGGAGACAGAAGGGAGCTGCGTGGCTGGGTTTTGCCTCGTTGGCGCCGAGGTGTCGACGGTGTTCGTTGAGCGCCAAAGAGTGGAATTTATTGCTGTGCAAATAATAGACTCCCTCGATCCGTTGCCTCGATCCATGGTTTCTTTGATTTGTTGCCACAATGGTTTAGGCGTGATGGCGCCACCGGCTCTATGCCGTTCAGCATCATGAAAACAAAGCGCCATGTTCTGCTTCAAGCAATTCGTTTATGGCACTGTGGCACGCAAAATTGTATGTGATTTGCTCCAAAGATTCCAAGTGGCGATGGCGCCCCAGATTGATGGAGCAAACTTGAGATTCCGATTGATTTCTTGGCAGTGTCCGCTGGCAGCGACAACGGCAAACGGTCGTACTTAGTCGGCGACATTGGCTTCATCGAAGAGATGCAAATTGATGTACTTGAAGGGAAGGTGAGTTGCCACAATAAACATGTGTGGAGTGTTTAGGGGCTAATGCATTTTAGAGCAATTTGAATTTCGGTTTCATTAGGCCTTGCTGCCACAACGGTATAGGGCAAAGTAGGTTTCGTGGTCGGCAGTGCTTGTAGATTCCGTGGTCTATCGAATTAAGTTAGAAGTATTTGTGATTGTGAATTTAGTCGTCTAGCAATAATTATCATGGTTTAGAGAGTTTGCTAATACTTTCTTTGGGCGTAGGAGGTTTTCCAAAATCATAACAATTTTTGTCGATTACTTGCAAATCACCAAGCGTGACCAGGGGAGATTCAATTAAGACTACCAATTATTGGGTCCACGATGGTAGCAAGGGCTGCACGAAGCACTCACTACATTCCCGAAGTTTCACTGGCATGGTTGTTCATAGGACCTCCTCGTCTGAAAGACCATCTGGTCCGCTCGTCCCTCCTTTAGGGGTCAGGGGAGGTCCGTTTGACCAAGACTTAGGGTTGACCGTCCCTATCTTGCATATATTGAAGATTATCTTGCACATATTGAAGGGTCTTGCACAATATCTTGCACATATTGCACAATATCTTGCACATATTAATTTTTTTCTAGGGGACCGCTATGTCTGATAAATGGGTCCGATTGGTCTGACCGTTTGTTCAAAGTGCCTTCCCGTCCGCTAGATTTGGCCCATGTCCGTCCGTTATAACAACCCTGTTCATTGGATGCACGCTATGCCCCGTTCATGGGTCGAGGTTCTAAGCAAGTGGAGCTGTGCATGAAGAGCTCGTTTCCAACACGGAGGTTGCTTGGAGACACGATTATTGACTTGTGGATCGATGGAGACATTTACCCTGTTGATCGAGTGAGAGGGAAGCCACCTCCAATCAAATCGCTAAAAGAATTCATTGAATTCATTTGTCATGGAGAGCAGGGACTCCACGGATATACATACAGGCTGCTGTATCATTGTATACATGGTCCTACACAGGAGGAGACGTGGATCCTAATGACACGGATGAGCGAAGAAGTGCTTCAGCTTAGAGGCGAAGCTCTAGCTAGCAACTCAAGGGCAACCAAAGATGTCCAACTTGAGAGAATGCGTTCCCTTGAGTTAGAGAAGACATACACGGATTTGCGGGGTGAATTACAGGCTGTCCGTGATAGCCATGCCCAAAGGGTGGAGCAATTGGAGAGCCATGTGCAGGGTCTCGAAGAAGACGCTTACCGCTACTAGCAGAGGGCCAGCTTCAAGAAGGATCCCACCATGGGCATGCAAAGTAGGGCTCGGGCTTTTAGAGGGAAACACGAGTTAAAACCTGGATCAGGTGGAACAAAAACAAGAGTGAAGCTTGTGCGGACAGTGCTGCAACCAGATGTGGTGCAGTTTGCTGTCTACAGGAACCGAGTGGAGCATCGATAATCTCGACTTTGGGGCGATAAAGAGTCCCAAAATAGAACTGCAGTAGCACTAGCTCAAATTTTGTCAAGGCATGAAGGTGTAGCCCTCGCTTCTCAGCCTGCTACGGCACATGTTCAGTCAGAGATTGCGAACAATGTGCTTAAATCGATTGATAAGAGTATTGGACCGGACAAAATTCTTGCTGCTTGCGACCAGGCAAGGGTTTCCTATCAGGGATATGATGCTACCTACAAAGCAATGAAGGCTCCTATTGCTGATCAGAACAAAGGAGTCACCGAAAGTATTTTGCCCAGCCCCTATCATGTGAAACTCCTTCGGCAGGAGTTAAAATGCAAACCTGCCATAGTCTATTGGCGAATACTACCATGCTGAAGGACGACTTACGCTACCAGCAAGTTCTAAGAAGAATAAGAAGTCCGAGGACATGGTAAAGGAAGTCGTTTTGACTGAGAAGAATTCCCTTTCCACAAACCTTGAGGTGGTCCAAGAAAGCATGGTGATCTTCTACGACATTACGGAAGAAGGTAACGTAATCACCTCGGACTGTTGTTTTCAGAGTTTGCAGTCAACAGGTGAATTTATCAATAAATTGTGCCCTTACAACCACTCGCCATGTTTCCACAGTGTTAAGAAGGGCACTGCTGGTATTTATCATGAAATTGGACGAGGCTGAGATTGTGAATGGCAAAAAATTTGAACGAGTCAGCATCACGTTGATGAATAGGGCGCTCGACCCAGACATTCAGAGGAACCATGCGCTGTTTTTCTCAGTCCAGTCGGAGCAGGAAATCTGGCTAGTGGCAACCTTTCAAGTGGAAGAAGAGTCCTACAAAGTTCTCTCGTGGATAATTTGATAAATCCAAATTTCCATCTCTGATTGCAGCACAGTCCAGTGGCGAGAAACTCACGGTCCCTGAAGTTGGAGAATTCCATGTGGAGTGGCATCTCGCTGCGGACATGAAGACGATCAAGCGTATGTACGGGCTTCAGTCGGGGCCGTCGTGTGCAATGAACTGCATATACTGCAAGCAGAAGAGGGCTAAGCATGCCGTAGGGACATCAAGCCAAACGAGTGTTGCAATCAGAGAATGTGGAAATCCGTACTGGGTAGGGGGACTGTTTGCCAACTCTGTGGAGCCTGAACCTTGTGACATGCGTGCACATACAAGGTGGCGGCCTATCTTGCCAATTCCGTTGCAGAGAGTGCACATTAGTACACTCCATGCCCAGGTTCGATTAACGGAGAAGATTGTGCATCAACATATCATTTATGTATGGAACATACAAGATCAAAGACTGAGGGCTACATCAATAGAGCAGATGGAGAAGTACTTGTCAGCTATCGGGGCTCACGGTGGCAACGTGGAGATTAGAAAGGATTCGAAACTGAGTGGTAGCAAAGGGAATGTGCCACAGAAATCATCTTTTAGTGGGATTGTTGCGAGCAGCCTATTTAAACCAAGCGTTTGGTCTGGAAATGACAAGGCCTGGAAAGACATATGTCAAGCAGAGAGCAATATTAGTGGCGGTGGTGCAAATCGTAGGGCGAGGGCTGCTATGTGGCAAGCCTTTGAAGAGATTCTACCATATTTCGGCGGCTTGGTGTTGACAGTAGAACAACGGCTCCAGTTCAAAGGGAAGATAGAAACGTGGGGGAGAACATTTTTGGAGGCCTTTGGAAAGGAGCATGTATCCCACTACATGGTGAGTTCTATCTATGGTGTTTGAGATGAATAAAGGGTTGATGGCTGATCTTACTTTCTTCAATTCTCAATCCAAGACTAACCTTGTTTTGGTTGTTGACAGCATGTACTTGTCAGGCACGACAGTTGGTTTGTGGAGGAATACGGTAGTCTGGCCGTATGGAGTTGCCAGGGTATGGAGAAATCCCATCATCAAGCGAAGGCAGCGAATCAAGCGCATACAACTCAAGGTGGTAGCAAAGAGCACATCACTGTTAATTTACAACAATTCTAGCACAGGAACCAAAATATACAACATTGGTATAACAAGAAATTAGAGTGCACCAGGGTTCTCAATACCTTGGTTGATGATGCAAGATTGGCGACTACACGTAGAAGGTGAAGTAGCATCAATCAAATGCTGCTAAGGCTTTGGAGAATTGGCAATCAAGGCGACAACATGTTAGCAGTGCTTGGGTGTGTGAGGACTCCGTTGGAAGTGGTGGAGCCAAGCATGAAGCGTAGGGATCTCACAAAGGGTTGAGGGAAATGGGAAGGCTAAGAGGCTAGAGCTCCGAGAAACCTAGTGAGGGTGAGAGGAAAGTGTTAGCCGTTGAGGAGGAGATTCAACCAGAGCGAGGTTGGGCTCCTATGGTGTCCCTATGAATCTCCACTCTCATCGTGCATGCCAGAGAACAGAGAGGTTATTGTGTTGAGAGGGACATAGGCACATCAGATCTGTTTCTACGAGTGTATGGTAACCTGCTTAGTGATCATATTGTGTCCAGGTGCTGCTATACTCAGTGTGCTGGGGTAGCTGTTGGAACCAGGAACGATACGCATCACAAGTAGAAGCCCACACTCTCAGATCTAGATCTGAATGCCTGAAGGGACAAGCTTACACCTCAGGGAAGTTCTTAGGCACAACACTTCGGTTACCCACACTAGGTTCAGAATAGATTCACGATTGATTTCAAACACAAAAAGAGGTTTTCCCAACCTCTTTCAATCTTCAGTTTAGTTTACATCAACGTCTTTGTCACCTTACTCTATCAATGCTCTAGTACAGACGCCCCTTTAGACATCCTGCAGAACCACTTTAGTTTAGACAAGCAAAACCGTGATAACTCACGATCGTTCTTAACCGCTACTCACATCAGCACACCATTGTACGAAGACCTCTCCGACAATCGATTCTCTGCACCACATCAGGCTTTATCGAAGACAGAAGACACAAGCAAAGAACCAAACAACACACGAACGCACAGATCCAAACTTTGCGGATCCTGTCTGCACAAGAGCATCGAAGGGAAGAACCACGGTTTTGAATCTGGGGGTGACACAAGAAGCACCGAAGCATTCAAACCAACACCAAAGAAGCACAGACGTTTGGAGACACAACCCAACAACAGCTGTAAGTGCAGAAGCTTCAACCTGCAAGCGAAAGCAGCAGTCCAGTCAACGCTTCACGAGACTTCACCAGTACTCACAGACAAAGTAGCTCACATATAAAAACGCAATCTAGCCACTTGTTTGCAAATAGAATCACTTGGAGGTGCAAAAACTATCTCCTGGTTTCAGTAGATCTGCTTTCAATAGTAGCTTCTCTCTGGACTCCGGTAAGGAAGAGCCCATATCGAAGGTCTCCCCATCCCAGCAACAACAAAAGCGAGGTACACACCAACAGCTCAGTAGCTTCCATCTCGGCACCGGAGCAGTTGTTCTGCAAGAGCTGTCAATGTGCAACCCCAAGCCTGCTACAGGAGACCCCATCGGCATTCAAAGAGGTAAGCCACTCTAACCTTCCCCTCAAAGAAACTAACTCAAAAATAAAAATCAGAATCAGTTGTCTTCATAAGAGTAATACTACTCGAAGTTGTAGAATCCTCTCCTTGCCTAGGATTTGCCATTATTTGAATTCAGTAGAACATCCTCTGCTAGTTGCATTTGCATGTCCGCCTACAAAGAAGAGCCAGCGTCAAAAGCCCTCCTACTCCAGACCCGACGGCAAACGTGTGCACAATAGCAAGCAATTAAAAGAGCGGCATAAACAAGACACGAAGCAAATAAAAAATGCACAAGAGAGTACCTGGAGCTGCTCAAACCCTAGACACTGCTCAAACTTCGACACCGCTCCGTCGTTACACCGTTGCTGCAGAGCCACATCAACCTGCTGCTGGAGTTTAGACGGTGCCTCTGCAAAACCCGCCAGGCTTGATGAGTGGAGCAAAACGACAGCCGCAAAACACAACAAACCCCAACCCATTCTCTGCCTCCCTCAGGTAAGTTCCTCTCCTCACCCTCTCTTTTGCTTGTTTAAACACACAACAAAAATAAACAACACAATAGGAGCACCTTGCTGTCTTGCTACTCCTTACAAGTCATCATCAATAGTAAAGCACCACATAGACCTCACAGAAAAATTAAAAAGAACCTACATATTGCAAGCTTGCATTTTGCTGGGAGAAGGGAACAGTGAATCCAAGGACACAAGTTGCGGGAGAAGCTACCAAGCTGCCTTTGGAACCTGGAGCAGTCGCAGTCCAACACAAGAGACAACAGCATCATCAGCTGCTTCAGAAGGGATTACACCCCACACCAAAACTCTTCCAGCCGTGACTCCTTCCGGCGAAGCCTTCCTTCACAACTCGGCAACCACAGTCTGCACCTGTGCTTCACAAGTGCTCCCTAAACGAAATCGGAAGCTTGACCTAACTCAGCAACTGCACCGCAACGAAAAGGCGACCACAGGTAAGTCCCCAAACTACAACTCGTGTTTTAAGCCAATTCCTTGTACATTTAGAACAAAGAATGCATACAAAAACGAAATACTAACCTACTTCCCGAGTACCCTCTTTAGCACCCTGACACAGGACTTCAAAGCAGCGCTCCAACTGGGAACAGAAGCTGTGAAGAAGAGAGTCGCAAAAGCCGTGAAGAATGGAATCATAAAAACCGCCCGCAGCAGCGAACTCGTAAGAGACCCCCCGACAACCTGCGCATACTTGTTGGGAGGGTGGATCGACGCTGACAACAAGCAGAACGCTACATCTGCGAAACAATTAACTGCTGACGTGAGAACCGAGGCAGCCCATGTAAGTGAGGGAACTGTGAAGAAGAGTGGTGCTCCTGGAGCGGAACAGACCACCGGTACTACACCAAAAAGGACGACTGCTGTTACTCTAGAGATGACCGTCCTCAATTTCGAGAAGTCAGTCGATGGTGCTGCCGAGAAGAAAGACGGTGCTGACATAGTGGAAGCTGCTGCCGAGAAAGAAGACGATGATGACATAGTGGAAGCTGATGCTGTTTTGAGTCTGGAAGCTCATGTTGTTTTGTGTCTGGAAGCTGATGTTGTTTTGTGTCTGGAAACTGATGCTGTGTTAGAGTGCTGCATTGGAATTCAAGTATAGGAAGGGTTTTGAGGGAATTAGAATGTATGCATCTATTTGTTACTATAGGTGAGCATCAGGTAGGTGAATATGGGGCCTCTCTATTTTGCCCCATTGAGCGTTGCAGCCGCCCTCACGCGGGTAGGGGCAGCGCAACGCCCCCGAGCCTCCCCCTCCCCGAACCAGGCCGTCCCCGGGCAAAGCCCTGCGTGCTCGTGGTGAGCCTCCGCGCTCGGGGTGCAGCTCCCCGCCCTGTCTGTCTGTCACCCATTCTTCATCCCGGTCCCGTCACCCTCGTCGAGCGTCTACCCCGCGCCCCGCGACGTCTCTCCCGTTGCACCATCATTATTCTCGCTGTCTCTCCTGACGGCGGCTGCGTAGTTTTGAACGTCGGGGCGACGCTATGAGGCAGAGGCATGGGCGAATTCATGAGTTTGTAGGGAATTTGGATCGGACATGGCATGGGAAGGTTGGGCGGGGTTGAGGATGGTCGAGCTTGTGTCATTTGTGTGGAAACTTTGTATGAACTTGCTGTTTTGTAGTTGCCGGGATTATGCGATGCATGGGGGAGGGTGAGCGGTACTTGTAACGCGAGCTTCATTCAGCATGAGATGACGGTTGCTAAGTGAATCACTTCGGATCGGTGTGACTCAATTCTGCCCCTGTCATGCAAACTCATCGGATCAGAAGCGCGATCTGGACCTTGCAGACACTGTAGAGATGCATGATGTCCAGTTCGGGGCAGACGCTTATGCGGTGGACTTGGGTGCGGTCGGTGAGGACAGCACCTGGGACTTCTAGGAGGCCGGGGGCGATGCAGCACAAGATGAAGGAGGGCGAGGCCGGAGGGAGGGGAGTCCCGACATCGATGTTGGTTGTCGATAAGGCAGATGGGCAGTCCACTCCGATGCAGTAGGGCCTGTTTCCGAGCGGCTTGAACAGCTTGTCGGATCAGCAGGCTACGGAATGGACGATCAGTGCGACGAGGAGATGGAGGACGGGGAGGACAGGGCCAGCCCGGAAGAAGAGCGAGTACTGAGCGAAGGTGAAGACTCTCTTAGTTTTAGGACAGAGCCCGTCCTGGAACCAAGTGGTGATGAACCCGAAGTCGAGGAGTTGGTCGTCCACAGCGCTGTTCTGGACGAGAAGATCAAGAGGCCTTCCTGGCGGAGGGTGGCAGACAGGGTTAGAAGGTCTGTCCAGAACCCACCCCCCGGGCCATTCTGTAGGACAGATCTGCGGTGGGAGTCTAAGTGGAACCATGGGAATGGGAAGCGAAGGGAGACGCAGAAGGTCACTATCCTATGGGATAGGTTGGAGGACTTCCTCGAGGGTGACATGTCCGCCCGTCAACATCCTTGTACCTTTGTGGAGGAGTCCCGCTGATGCATGAAGAGGGATGCTAGGAAACAGATCAGGGCTGACTCGGTTGTCCAGGAGATAAGGTAATGCCTAGCCTGAAGTGCTTCCCTGCGTAGGACAGTTGTATTCCTTTGCAATTTCTGTCTGTTGCAATTTTCTGAGTCCCTCGCTGCCGCTGTGCAAGCACGAACAGTAGGACAGATTCAGCTCACTTTACATGCCCCTCTCTGTGTCCTGTGCAGCTATTGGTGTCAATATGGGCCGGTGGACTACAGTCAGCAATACAAAGCCGAAGTGCAGAAGGTCTTCTCTCACTGCCTCACCCAGAGAAAGAACTCCACTAATCAAAGGAAGGCCGTGAAGAAGGCTTAGAAGCTTGTAGAGAGGGCTCCAAAAGACGCTGAAAAGGCTGCAAAAGATGCTGAGAAGAAGGCCGCAAAAGATGCTGGGAAGAAGGTGCGCCCTAAAAAGAAAGGTAAGACAGAGACTGTCCCTGTTCCTGAACTTAATGTTGAGGCTGTGGATGAGGACGCAGAAGAGCTTGCTCGCCTACAGGAAGCACAGGAGAAGCTACTGCAGGCGCAGGCCTTGATCGAAGCAGCCTCAAAGCCGAAGAGAAAGACCCGGGTGAGCAAGGTCCAGGCCGGGATGTCAATCAAGCGCGGCTGCCGGTGCAATTTTGTTGCAAAACAGCTACAGTGTGATGAAAAACTCTGTACTATTCAATTCCACTGCATGACCCATACTAACCGGGAAGGGAAGAAGTGTCATGGAGCATAGTTTGGAGGCCACAGAGCTGGCCTATCAAGTCATTTGTCAGCAGCCACGAAGAAGTGGATAGCAGACACCTTGAGGTCAGGCAAGTCGCCTGCCCAAGTCATGGCCGAGCACAAGGCAGAAGTAATGCGATGTGCGCAAAATAACCTGCCAGCCACGAGGGACACATTCATTATGCCGTCCGACATATATAACATTGCTAACAAGCTTGCCAAAGAAGTGTGGGAAAAGCATCCGTCCGATGCCATGATTGTCCGTATGTGGACAGACGAGAATGCAGACTGGGTGAGAGTACACTAGACCCTTGTACTTTTGTGTGTCACACCGAAAAAATGTCAAAGTACTTGAATTTGTACTTTGAATAACTCAATGTTGGAGGTCGTTTTCTGTCGATTGGTTGTGTTTCCTATGTCATACAATACTTTAAGGGAACTAACCCGATAAGAGTTATGAAAAATAAAGGAAGCACATATGTATATTTGATACTTTTGCACAACTTTAGGCGGATGTCACAAAGTACAAAATTATCACAAAAGTACAAAGTTCGTGGATCATTCAAAGTCGAAATAATGCTTCCGCCTGTTAGAGAATACCTGACATGGAGGCCACTGAGATGGGAAATGAACTGCTACGGTAGCACAAATACAATTTCGTAGATCTAGAGGAGAAGTAACGGTTTTTTTGCAGTGCAAAAGTTGTGCAAAAGTTGTCTAATTTTTAATTTTTCTGGCAGTTTCTAGAAGAGCACGAACTAACCCAGGATGGCCAACCGTCGAATCAGCCAAAAAACTCTCTACCGGATATATCTTTTTTTACTAGTGGCTGCGCAGGAGCTTGTACTCTTAGTGCTTAAAGTACTCTTTGTACTCCCAGAGAAGTACGTGGCAGTCCACGTTCGCTGTCAGCGTCTTCATCGGACGCCGAGCCTCAAATAGTTCGTTACTGCGGCGCATCATTATGCGTCGAGGCGGCGCTTCAGTCTCCTTCACTCAGTCCTCTCATGAGCTAGTGGAGGGGGCTCTCGTTGAATGCTTCCTTGTGCTGTTTTTTTTTTTTGCCCACACTTCTGTTATGCATAGCTGGTTCAGAAGTTCATGTACTCGACTTCTTCTCTAAGTGTTCCTCTCGCGTCTCTCCAGTTTCAGGACTTTGCAAAACTTAGCTTCGAAGGAACTACTCATGGGAAATACTGCAAAGAGACGGCGTGTACGAGAGGGAATAGCACGTCCAGGTCCAGCTGAACGTGCTGCCGAGGTTGAAGCCCTTGAGGCTCAAAGAGTTGTTATCGCTAGTGCAGCTCGGGAGAGAAAAAGCAGGCAGAGAGTACGTGATAGGGAGAGGGTAGCAGAGTCTCTAGTTCTAGCTCATGACACGGCGGAGCAAGCTGCAGCTCGGTCCTTTACAGTGAGAGAGAGTAGTAGGATTTCCTTGAGAATCAGTCAAGCCATTGTTCAAGAGTTGAAACAGTGTCCGAATCTAGCTGGGCGGAGAGATGTCATGGAAAGGGTCCTTCGTCATTCTACAGTTTCTCCCTTTTTGCCTGATTGTTATCACCGTCCACAAGAAGCACGAGCTAGGGATGCGTTTATTGACAACTTTAAGAATGAGCTTCGTTTAGTCAAGGTTGCAAATTCTCATGATTACTTAGCTCGGAAATCAGCTCTTCTAGATGCTGCTGTTAGTTGCGGCTCTAATGTCCGAGTGGGTGCCTTGTCTAGAATACTGGACACAACTAAAGAGAGTATTAGCATTGCTTTGAAGAGGAGGTTACCAGAGGAGGATTCTCAGGGGTTACTGCCGAAGTTACGTTTGTCTCGGCAGCCAAGGGCGGGTATTTCTGATTATGTCAAAGAGTGCATACTCCATTGGTGGGAGATACAGACCAAGGTTTCACCGAACAAGAAGGACATTGTTAGGCATAGGATAGGGCGCAAACTCTGGCTGGAACCTCATCCTACTCATTATCTCTGCGAGACACAAGTAAGTTTACCATGTATCCTTTTCAACTCTGTTTTAAAACTTGGCAATGTGTACTACGTAGAGTGCTCTATCTTTTGATGTACCCACTAGAATGTACTGTTCCTCCACCTTGGTCATTGAAGAGTACATTACGTCGCATTACTCTATGCTCTGTAGTTTCAATACTTTGTCTAGGAGTACAGTTGTATTCTCCTGGCTGTGGGACAATCATATTCGTACTTTTGATTGTGGATCTTGTATTTAGAGTACAGCCGTTTAGGCCCTCAAGTTTTTGATAGTTCCAAGATGTACTGGCACTGTGCTAGTCCTACTGACTGTAAGAAATTTGTGTACACCTTGTATCCTTTATCGAACTATGTATCATGGGATGCTAATTGCATGGGTAGTCTAGAGTACCATTTGTATTACACTACTACTTCAAGGTAACTAAAGTAATTCAGACGTACTTTAATAGTACTAGGATGTGGTTATCTTGTAGAATATGTAGAGCTCTAGTACTTAAAGTATCCGGAATGGTTATTGAGTACTAACCTAGGGCAACGTGTACTTCGATGTCATGTTTGTACAGACGTCGGTCTTCCAACGTTTCCTCGAAATCCACCCTGAATGCAGTGTTCGACAGAGGGCATTCGAGAGGTTGAAGCCGTGGTGGGTAAAGAAATTAAAAGAGAGGAATACCTGTTGCTGCATCTATCATGTTGAGATGGACATGATGAAGGCTGGATTAATCACTCTGAGGGACAAGCTGAGGGGTTTCCATACCTCAACAGACTGCACATGTCTTTGTGTGGTGTGTGCAGATGAACAAGGGACCGGTTGCCATGCTCACGTCTCAATTTTCAAACACATTACAGCCATGTGGGAGGCTTGTCTATGTCCTAAAGGAGAGTTCGAGAGATGGCATAGGTTAGAGTGCCTTATGGGTGATTGTACACAGTGTGGCTTTCATTTATTCAAGGTCTGTCCATTAGAGTTACAGGACTCTCAGACATTTGTACTGAAGTGGAAGTGCTTTGAGTACTACGAGGTTGGAGTGCATGCAGAGACAGGGCAGCCAAAGAAGAGATTGAGAGAGGCTTTCAAGGAAACGCCGGTCCATGAGTTCCTCTCGTATATGGAGAAGACAGTGACGACTTTCGTGACACACAATTTCAGAGCGAGGTGGCAAGATGAGCAGTGTCAGCTCATGATGAAGAATATCCCAGAAGGGGTTCTTGTGTCCCACATAGATTATGCTGAAAATTATACATTTGCAATTCAAAACGAAGTGCAAAGCATGTATTATTTCAGCACTAGTGTAACCATTCTTGTACATATCACGATGTGGAGGGAAGGTGACGAAATCATGAAGCAGACGCATTATTATATTTCAGATGATAAGGCACATGATTCGGCATTTGTGCAACATTGCTTAATGTTGCATTGGGACTGGGTGGTTGATGCTGGACTTACCATAGAGGAACATTGGGTATTCAGTGACGGCTGCAGCTCGCAATTCAAGTGTGCGACTGCCATGTTTTTTGTTGGTCGGTATCCGTCTCTCACTGGGGGGTGCTTGATGCGGTGGAATTTTTTTGAATCTGCTCACGGGAAGGGGGAGTGGGATGGTGCAGGTGCAGTGGTGAAAAGGGCGCTGAGAGCGGAGCAGATTCGGAACCCCCTCAGGCCGCTTCAGAATGCTGGGCACGTTGTTGATTTCTTGAAGGAAAATTACTCTGAGCGTGTTTCTAGCACATATGCTCAGTCAACAACTAACCCAATCTCCCGTGTCTTCTGGAACATAGGAGAATTCGAAGTAGATCACAGAGATAGTAGTATTAAATGTCGTACTTTACCAGGCTCTAAGAATTTGCACTCTGTCATGGGATTCTCTGTATCTGACCCTACTCTTCTTAGAACCCGTGAATTATCTTGCTTTTGCATCCCTTGTGTCGATGGTGATTGGAATAACTGTGAAAACTCCCTTCATGTGCAGGAGTGGAAAGTTCAGCGTCTACAGCCGCTTAGTGCCGGCACTGTAGCAAGCCAACTGGATTTGCTTGATGACGATGCCAACTGGATTCACGATGGAACTTCAGTGGAGATAGGTGACTTGGTGTGTGTGGGTGATAATTTCATGATCCCGGCAGAGAGTGACAACGAAGATGGAGTTGATTACTACATACTGCAATGTCAACGTACAAAGTTCGTATTGCAAGAGGGTTTGTCGTGTCCATGGGGTGGTGTGTTTTCTGCTGGGGACAATGTGATCCGAGCTAAGTACTATAAGAAGTATGGAAGAGGTGATAAAACATACGTGTTTTGTGATAGGGCAGTTGATGCACATATAGATGCTCATCTGGTCAGAGCTTGCAAGTTCCCAATGGTTCTTGCAGCCCATAGTGTTAAAGGTAGTCCAGTGTACAAGATTACAGCTGAGTCAAAAAGGATTTGTGAGGATGCATTGAGAGACTGGTGGGCATTTAACGAAGAATAGAACACAATGAAACAAATCATCATAACTGTATTTCCTATAGCTTAATACAAACTCTGAATACCATTGCCGTCAGTTCAGCCGATGATATAATATGTCCATTGTGTCCATTGTGTACAATATTCAAAATATGTACAAATTGTCTTCTAAGAAATGTACTGCATTTGTACACTATGTACAATATGTGGTTAGTGTACCCTAGGTAGAACAAGTACTGAATAACTCTGCTTTTCCCCTGCACACTGTACTCTCACACTTGCATTCAAAGTACGGCAGATCAGGGTCTTCTCTACTGAAGTCAGTTCCATAATCCCACGTTAGTTCCTCCAATGGCTGAATCTTGCGTTTTGTGAAGAATGCCAGCTGGTAAAAGCTACGGTCTAACCTCCCGACCAGGACTGGGACATCTACCAAGTTCGAATCTTCGCACCTGTAGATCCAAAAAAAAAAATTATAAGTATAGAAACCTAAGTATAAACCGGCTTATACAATACGGCCAAATAAAAGTGGGACCCACCGGTGGTTGAGGAATCGGGCCACATTCCCAAACCGGGTTGCATCAAGGCACAGGGCTGAGTTGTCATCCAATACTCGTTCAGCAGCCCAGTCGGCATCTATCTGTAAGGTATAAGTCGAGCCTCCCTTCATTCCTCGGTTCCTCAATATTTGCTCACCATTTGTTAAAATCTCTCCCGTCATCTCAAAGACAAACGCCCCTCTAGGGATAGGTACTCTTGCCCGGATACCCCATCCCATGTGGGCTGTACGAAATACCTCTACTCCGTATCTCATCCCTTGCTGTACAACACGGTTCCCACAATCTATTGAACACCCACACTTTGCATTGCACTCAGAAATGAAGGCAGCCGACTTGTGAACCCCACATGTGACAACACTCTCAATACGACGTAGCTTAGTACAGTAGCACTGCAGAGTACTAGTACAGTCGTATGCCTCATGTATGCGTCGTTGGAGAAAAGAGTCCTTGAGGAAACCGCCTGCCCTGTATGCAAATCTACCACCGTTGGCGGTTGTTGCACATGTACATTGACACTTGGCGGTCAAGCAGTCCCCTGAAGGGCATGAACAATATGATCCCTTGCCTAGACTGGACAACGTAGGATTCACATGAGCCTGGTCGTGTACAATACTCTTGTTGATGTACTGAAATTTAGGCAAAGCAAATTCAGAGAAGACAAGAGGGATTGGGGTCTTCTCTAGTCCCCTAGACAAATCTTCAATCAGATAAGTGAACTGGCCCTGGTAGGTTTCCCATCCCAACAGCCCACATTCCCACAAATGTTATACGACAATGTTAATTCATTGAAGTGAACCCCGCAAACGAGGTTACGATACAGTGCTGGGCAGGAGTCTCATGCATGCCCTAAACCCTCCACAAAATCTACCAAAATTGACAGAGAATATCTATCTCCATTGCCGTTACTTCCGGCCCTTGGACGCCGCCCCACCTACCTTACGTTTCTTCTCCAATTTCTTCTGTTTGGAGCTTCCGGGAGCTGCCTCATCACCGCCATCTACAGCTTCTGGATTCTCCTTCGCACGTGCCCTCGTGATTCTTTCAGTCGGAGTGTGGAGTTTCAGTTCTACATCCCCCCCACCAGCAAGAGCTTCGTGAAAAAGCTGGGTGACACTCTTGTCCACGGAGTGTAAATTTTCGAGCGCAACCTCTTCAGTGTCGAGAGGATTCTGCTGAGAGCAGGGGCCGGGTTGCTTGACTTTCTTGCCACGACCCTCTACTCCCCTCTGGCTAGCACCTGCAATGAGAATCGAAATCAGTAGTAGAAGGAACTAACTAAACAGAGTACACCTACTAAATCGATTAAGAGTCAGCAATTAAAAAAATGGTGAAGAAGTCTCACCTGTGGGTTCTGGGTCTTTAATTACAGGAGGGCTCAAGTCGTGTTTCCTCCCGGGAAGACACTGGGATCCTGGAACAGGTTCTGCCGGTGGAGATGTCACCTCCATGTGCGTGTCCATCACCTGCACGGGAGCAAGAAGGTCATCTTTGCCCTCAATGAGGGGCTGTCTGATAGGAGAATCCCACTTAGCCTCCCCCCCGGCTAGGTCTAGATCAGGATCCTCTGCGATGACGGGGCTAATGAAGTCAGGATGGTAGGACTTAAGAATCGGCAACGTTCCCTCCGAAGATTCACCGAGGGCATCCTTGTCACCGTTGCGAGTTGACGTGGTTGTCCCGGAGCTGGAGGGGAGCCTAGGCATCTTCTGGTCTCCTTCTTCGTCACTTGAGGACTCATCTTCAGAGTCCAGCTCGGGCTCCCTAAGTTGTGATCTCGCAGCACCTCCTCCCTCCAAGCACTCAAAGTGCGGTACTTCATCTCTCTTCCGCTTCGCTCCAGCCGCATTATGCTTCGACAACGTCTTCGAAGGGGCATGTTGCTGCGTCACCGGCAGTAATCTCTGACCTTGCACTTCGGGTTGAGGATCGTAAATCTGACTCGATCTCTCCTCCAGCACAATTGGTAACGACTCAGCAGGCGCATGGAAGGAGAAGCCTGAAGACTCTGTGGCAAGCATGCACCAAAGATACAGTTAAGTTTACTCGAAAAGTACTAACTATGCTTAGACGACTCCAAAGAAGGACATCATAGTACCTTCAACTGGACAGTAATGTATAGTATGTACACTGTCTGCGAGCAAGGATACAAACAGTAGGCTCATTGTTATACATTACGTACTTAACATGCACAAGTGTACAGTGAGTACGAGAGTTCTGTACTTAGGCTACGAAATTAGTACAAGAGCACCGTCGCTTCATCGACGCCTTCACAATGGAACTATACATTTAGTACTATAACAACAAAGCCGATTAAAGTATGTACATTTTTTTAGTACAATAGCAATTCAGCAGCTGTAGACACTGTATTCTCATTGACCAGAGTGTACTCAATATACCATACCTACTAGAAAGAAGTGCACGCACAAATAGACTGTATCGAAGAAAAGTACAGTCACAAAAAATTGCTACCACTTGAAGGTTTCATTCTAGACGTAAGTACTTATAGACTCTGGTAAGTACTCTACAAGTTTGCAAATTCGACAACATAGTAATTGAACTATTCAATATACAGCCTTATCACACACACTGACCCGTTTGTACCCTGCAAAACTGAAACCATACATAATAGACAGAGAACATACCATTTGATGGCAGCATCTCCTTCGCACATTCTGCCCTTGCTTGGAGAACTCTGCTCCTGTCCTCCAACACGCCCATCCTTCTCCCCCGATCACGCATTTCTGTAGATGGATGTCCCCACCCAAAGCTGTTGTACCAGTCGGGATGGGGAATTGATCCACAGCCCTTCGCCAAGCACGGACCGGCATTGACAAACACCACGGACGCACAGAAAGGGTGATAAAGATGACTACAACTAGATAGAACAACATCGTTACAGGGGAATGGAAAAAGACACAAGCAGCAGGCTGTAATTGCAATTGAAGCAGAATTCTCAGGACTCCCAACGACGGGCAAATCAAAGCCCTGGTTGTACACCATAGGACGTGGCCAGATGGAGGCGTTGCTCTTCCCTCGCTTTAGCTGGAAGTTCTCCGCTGATAGTGCATCAAACAGCTTTTGTCTCCCCTCAACCATTGCTGCCACCTCCTCCAGCTCCAACTCGGCTGCTTTTTGCTCAGCTAGGTCCAACCGCATCTGAGCCTCTTCCTCCTCAAGCTGCTCCTGAATCCCTTCCATCTTAATTTTCTCCCGGACAGAGCTCTGACCCTCCGCCTTAAGCACGTCGATGCGGACTAACTTCTGCTGAATCTGATGCTTGCAACTGTCGACCAAGCAAGTTCTTTGTTTGCACTTCGACCTCGCAGCCTCCGTCCTCTCCAAACACTGGACCTTCTTCACGGCAAATGCCTTCAATTCCAGGTGCAAAACCCCCATCAACCCCTCTAACTCCTTGAGCCGCTCATGCACCAAACCCTTTCTCCAGCCTACTAACCCCTCACTACGATCTTGCACACTTCCCTGCACACACACCCCAGAACCCATCCCACTCTCAAAATTACCATCGCAATCACCTGTCTCGCCAAGGCAGGACCCTAAACCCGCATCCACTCCCTCCTTCTTCAGAGGCTGCGGCTTCTCCTTCCTGTCAAATGTCCCGCCCCCACGCTCCCCCTCCGTTCCAGGCTCAACCTTGATACTCCTCCATTCCTTCCCTCGAACATCCACGGGACCCTTCCCTTCAAACGTCTTCCTCAACGCCAGGAGTTTCGCAAGATCCTGCTTGTACCTTGAGCGTTGGCGTTCGTTTGTCTCTGCACCGAAGGCACACCAGTCCACGAACCCGGCCCCTTCTTCGTATTCAAAGGTCACCCCCTCCGCAAACTTAACCTTCACATTGTTCGGAATTTCCCCTGGTCCATGCTGGTACAGGATAGGGTGGAGGAACTTCACCCGCGCCACGACCTCAGGTACCTTGCAGTTGAGCCAGCAGAAGCCGGCGCGGCCTGAATCTCCGTAGCGGGCTCCAAACAGCTTCTTCACAGCCTCGGCGCGCACCGTGTTCTTCCGGAACCGATGTGGGTTGTCACCTTCGAGGGGGAGGTTATACTCCCTGTGGAAATCCTCCCTAGTGAGTACGCGAGGGGGCGCCTTCAAACGTCGGATTTCTGCTTCAACATCCTCCACCGACTCAATCTTCTTCACGGATCTCCCGATCTTCTTCCGCTGAGATGCCTGACCCGCCTCCTCATTGCGAACCGCATCGGCGTTGCCCCCTTCCTCGTCGCTGCAGGCCTCCGTCGCCGACTCCTCCCTCCTGCTCGATACGCCTGACTTCGACTGCACCGGCCTACCCCGCCCAGTACCAGCAGACGGTGTCCGCGCCGTCAAGCTCTCCTCCATCGCGACCCTAAACCCTCACAACAATATCTGTCTACGGCATACCCCTCAATGAGGAATCTAACCCTAACCCAACTCCCTCACACCCCAAACCCTGCCGCGGCCAAGCCCTCCCTCAACGTCCACAACGAGCGGAGCCACGCTCAGCACCAACAGCTCATTCAAAACATTGATTCGCTAACCTCCCCGCCAAAGTGAGGTGCGAGACGACGACCGTCGGTCACCGGTCAGTCCGTATGATTACCTGAGGTCACCGGTTTCCTGCTGAGGGCGCGGATGACGCAACCGGTGACCAGCGGTTGCCAGTAGAAAAGACACCTAACTCACCAACTGCAATTAATAAGTCACTAAGGCAACCAGCTAGGATAGAGGAAATCTACATGCCGGGCTATTTTTTAAAAAAAAATTAAGGAGATGAAATTCACATGGACAGCTCAGAAGGTGGGCAAATGATAGATTTAGGAAGTTAAAAAATAAAAAAAAATAAAAAAAAATGGATATAATAGAAAGGGAAAAAAGAATATGAATGAATTCATGAAGAACAAAGAAATAGAAAATTTAATCAATTGATTTAAAACAAAAAAATAAAAAATAAAAATAAAAAAATAAAAAAAACATAAAATAAATGCAAATGAAGTGGATGATGATCAAAGTGGGGAAATGATAGATTTAGGAATATGATAAAGTAGAAAAAAAAAATAGTAGAAATAAAAAATAAGCAAAAAGTACAAATGAATTGATGAAGAAAAAAGAAATCAAAACTTTAGTCAATTGATTTGAATGAAAAAAAAAAAAAAAAAAAAAAAACAATAATAATAATAAAAGAAGAATGCAATAGAAGTAGAGAACTCACAAGGTGAGTAGATGATAGGTTTGAGAAGATGGTGAAGGATGTCTACAAAAGGGTTGAACAATGAAATTAAATTAAAAAACCAATAAAGATAAGACTTATTTAAAAATAATGAATGAATGGATGAAGAAGAATAAAGTCAAAATTGAATCCATAGATTATAATTAGAAAAACAAACTACAAAAGAATAAAATTAAATTAAGAACGATAGGATGTGGAATACTCACAAGGTGAGTAGATGATATATTTAGGAATATGGTAAATGATGTCTACAAACGGGTTGAACAATAAAAGACAATTAATTAAATAAATAAAAATAGGACCCAATAAAAAAAAGAATGAATGGATGAAGATTGAAGAAGAAATAAACTAAAAAAAAATCAATAGATAAGAACTTTAAAAACAAACCAATCATCAAAGGAAAATTTAAAATTATAAAACAATTGGAATTGAAGTGGAGAACTCACAATGTGGGTAATTGATTTTTTTATGAAGATGGGATGCGATGTCTAGAGGAGGATTGAAGAATAAAGGAAAATTAAATAAATAAATAAAAAGGGAAGGACAAAAAAATTAATTGATGAATGGATGAAGAAGCAAATAATGGAAATTGAATTCATAGATTATAATTTAAAAGAAAATAAGAAGAAATAAAAAATAAATTAAAAAATAAACCAATGAAGTGGATAACTAACATTATTAGTAAATTATAGATTTAGCGAAGGGTTAAGATGTCCTATATACCTAGCTTTCATGTCTCCAATACTGTGTAGGGTATCACAAATGTATTCTATGGAAAATCATTCAACAAGTAACTGAATCACCCTACACCCTATATTTACAAGTTGAATAAGGACACTAAAATTCAAATTAAATACAAATTTTCATCACAATATGCACACCATGTACTTGATTTCATCTAATATTCATCCAAAATAAGCATAAATTCTACTTAACCATAGCTCTAGGCACATAAAAAATTGAAGATACCAAGTTATACATCTCGAATCTGTGACCGCAAGTAAGATCCACATCACAATGTTGTTCACATTGGATGCTGCAGCCTAACTCAAACCAGCCAGCTTGTCACCGTCCTCTTTATCCCAAGATTCTTGCAGACGATGCTCGCAGCCTCCCTGTCCACGTGACGCAGACGTCTTCCCATTGGCCGAGCCAGATCTGACGATCCTCGTGACTCCCTGACTACCCCTTCATCCGACGGCCAACGGTGACCGGGACTTAGTACTCATAGTACAATATAGTACTTCTGAGTACAACCGATACAGTAGGTTTTTGCCAAAAGTGACATGGGTCTAACGTACTCTCACCCGACTGTCAGTATCACTACCGTGAATATGGGACTGTACAGCTCAATGAGCCGCCGCCTCCTGAGGACGACCCATTCTGCCGGGCCATCCAAACAGACAGGCAACTTGAGATGATGGTCAGACATGGCCACAGGAGGGCTCTCTCTATCGATGCGACTTTCTCCACCAATGCCCCTAAGGTTAGCACGGTGGTCACCCTCCTTGAATTCTGTACACATGAAGCCCTGTTTGCTGTATATGAGTTCAATTGCCTGTCCTAATGTCCGAACCATCTCTGATATTGTTCTCTCTGTCCTTTGGTGCAGTATCCGCTCTATACGGTGATGGTGTTCGACAAATGGGAGTAGGGGATACCAGTAGCCTTCACAATCCAGGATAGGTCACGGGAACAGGACATCACACCGTGGCTTACGAAGCTGCGGGATCGTTGCATAGCTGTGAAGCCTAATTGGAGACCAAGCTCCTTCTTGGTTGACAACAACCAGGCTGAACTGAACGCAATTAGGTGAGGACACTGACTACAATATCTTGAGGGGAGTTTCTTTAATATGTTTAGGACACGCAGTAGTTTAGGGTTCAGTGCATCCCTGAAATAGCCCGCTTTCATGTGACTTTGCAGGAAGGTCTGGCCAGAAGTCGACGCTGTTGAGGGGGAAACGAAGGACAACGTCAAGATTCTGCTGTGTCTGTGGCATACACGCAAGGCGTGGCTGGAGAATGCGACTCAGAAGATCAAGGCAAACTATCTTAGGGCAGAGATTCTGTCTGCTTGTGCTGACCTAATGTATGGAAACGGAATCCTCTAGGGAGATCTTGCAGTGAAGGCTGTGCAGGAGCGTTTCAACTTCCTGAAGGCTAAGTATCCACAAGCAAAGGCATTCTTTCAGTACTTTGAAGAAACTTGGATTCCCAAGCTGGAAATGTGGGTCAAGGGTTTCCGCAACATCCCACACTGCAACCAGGACACCAACGCAGCAGTTGAGAGTTACCACGCCAACCGGAAGGCCATTCTCAGGTATTCCAGGCAGAAGTTTGACGGCCGCCGTGTGGACTGGTTAATCTACCATTTGGTCAGGGATGTGCTAATTCACTACTGGTATGCTGTCTAATGTAAGCTGTACGGCTTCATCAAGAATGGGAAGGCCGAGGGGATTGTGGCCAGTGTAGTGATAAGGGCTGCGGAGATCCCGGACGAGCATGTGTCTGTCTTCTTGGACCACGATGTGGCCTAGATTGCCTCCCAAACTAACTTTCCAGCGATCTGGGTGGTGACCAGCCCGAACTCCGACTGCGCTCACTGCAACTGCCCATTGGCATGCGAGGTAACATTTGCAAGCATGTGGTGAAGGTGTTCAGGATGATAAACACCGAGGTTCACCCTGGCGACATCATACAGTATGCTGGGACCTTGAGGGATACGATTCAGGGAGGCTGCAGTGCTGCTCGCCTGGACATCGGAGACAGGACAGGCGAAGCCGCAATCCAGGACATCAGAGGGCGTGTCCTAAAATCAGTCGATCCTGAGAAGACGTACATCCAGATGAGGGGGCTGCTCGGGGAAGCGGGCACTCTAGCATTTCCTAGCTATCGAGGCTGAGGCTACGGGAAAGATGGCTGCACTGAAAGTCAAGTCTGCGGCAGACTTGCTGCACCCCAGGGTTGTGACGGACGTCCGCCAGCGCCCAAGGACATCCTGTGACTTAGGAAAAAAAAATCACCCGCACAGGTTTCACCCCGAGGTGAAACCACACCTTCAAAGCGGGGGAGGGGTTGCGGGGGGAGGGAGTGGCCGTCGCCGCGGAGGGGGGGGGGGGGCTGTCGGCCGGGTCGAGAAGGGACCGTCCCCAGTGACGGCCCCTTGCCGTCGCCGCGGAGGTGAGGCTTGCTGCGGCCGCGTGGAGGGGGGCCACCGGCGGCGACGGCCGTGACAACCCATGATCCGACGGCCCCTCGCTTGACTTACGGCCTTGACGGCCGTCCTCCCTTGATTTTTAGGGCTTACCCCCTACCATTTCATGGGATGGGTATAAAAGACCCCTCTTGGAAGTTGGCATTACACTTCTGAATTGTACTCCATGTGCTCCTAGTTGCACTAATATACGTGTGTATCTGTTGCATGGTGAACGGCGGCGTTCAGAAATGTGTTGAATTGGAGCTTCTTCGGAGGCTCTAGTTCTCTTGAGGACTTGTTACCCCGATTTTTTGAAGTTTTTCCGAACGATCTATCAAGTGCAGCAATGGCGTCTAGAAGTTACTCACCATTGTATACCGAAGTTCATGTGATCGATGCGGAGAAGAAGAAGACTGAGATGGTTCAGTGTATGCTATGCAAGAACACTTTTGCTAAGAGGATTGAGCGGATGCTCAGTCATTTCGGCTATGAAAAAGTTGTAGGGGTACGGACTAGTGGTGTAGGTCGTTGCACTAATTTGTCATTCGCTATACAGTCCTTGTTCAAGAATTGCCGTGGCAAATTCCCCAACGACTCCAGAATATTCATGTCGGAGCAGAGTACTTCTCCCGTGACTCGTGGCAATATATCCCCGAGAGTGAACACTCCCATGGATGTGGACTCATGCGCTGGATCTAGGGTTTCAACTCCGAAGAATGAACCCGTCTTATTGGGTGAGGGTGTACCTTCCAATTCCACTCTTCTGGGGGAAGGTAGTGGATAGTTTCTTCCATTGAAGGCAAAGAGGCAATCTACCCTTCAAGAGGGCTTCGAAGAGACTCAAAGGCGGGAATGCGACAAAGCATGGGCCACATGTTCTTACGAGAACAGTATCCCGTTTAACGTGGCTCGGAGTGCCTCTTTCAAGGACGCGGTGTTGAAGTCATCCAACATGAAGAGATCATACACACCTCCATCTTTCCACCATCTCCGAACAAATTTACTAACCCAAGCAAGGATTGATTTGGAGACTTCCTTGAATGATAGGATTTTTTCCAGTGTTAGGAAGTTCGGGGGAACGTTGGCCCTTGATGGATGGACTTCTGTAAGCACTTGCCCTCTAATAAATGCAATGCTGGTATCTCCTGCTAGTGAGTTATTCTTGGGAGCCGTTGACACGAGTGGGAAAGAGAAGGATGCCGTTTTTGTAGCAACCGTCATTGAGAAGTTTATCCAACAAGTTGGAGAACAGAACATCATTCAAGTATGCTACGATAATGCTTCGGTGATGCTTAATGCCGGAAAGTTGGTCCAAGCACTGTATCCATCCATAAATGTCCAAGGATGTGCTGCCCATGCGATGGACCTTTTGCTGGAGGACTAGAGTAAGATGAAGTGGGTCAAGGAGCTCCTAGATCGGGCTAAGAACTTGGTTAAGTTCATAAAGATAAGGCAAATGCCACTCTCGGTATTTCGAAAGCACGAGGCAAAACTTAGCTTGCTGATGTCTGGTCAGACTAGGTTTGCATCGCACTACATTATGATTTCGCGTCTACTGAAGGTTCGAGGAGCATTGGAGCAGAGCGTTGTGGATCGTAACTGGAGAAACTACGAAACGAAGAAGACCTTATCTGCCCGTGACAAAGCGAAGATCTCACGCGATGTTAAGAGGGTTGTCTTGGATGACGTTTTCTGGGAGCAATGTGCAAACTTCAAGTGGATGACGAGTCCCGTTGTATATGCCCTACGAGAGTTTGATGCAAAGGAATCGGCATTGGGTAAAGCCTACGTCGTTCTCCGCAACCTTGAGAAGCATGTTCGCTCTTTACGCCATGAGCCCTTCAAATTGGACTCTGACAATGCTGATTTGTGCGAGGACTTATTCTATGAGCGTAAAGCCATGGTCAAATTACCCGTACAGTGTGATGCTGCGCTTCTAAACCCTTATCTTATTGACGATGAGGACCTTCACAATGATATTGATGCAATGGCATCGGCGAAGAAGGTCTTGTTGTCGATGGCTCCTCCTACATTGAAGGAAGTGGTCATTGAAGAGTTCTTCGCATTTCGTGAAGCTTATCCTCCGTTTCGTGATGTACGTGACTCCTCTAAGTCACAATTGCCGCCTTTTGGTTGGTGGGATATATACGGATCCGCTGGTAAATTCATTTCCCCAATTGCAAAAAGGATTTTAGCTCAGCCCCTGTCTTCTTCATCATGCGAGCGGAATTGGAGTAGCTACTCCTTTGTCCACGACAGGAAGCGAAACCGTTTACTTCCAGAAAGGGCTAATGACCTGGTCTTTGTGTATACAAATTCCAAGATAATTTCCGAGTCTAAGTTGAGTGGCTTAGGGAGGTTCTATGGGGAGGTGGAGGGGAAGGAGGATCCGAAGGCCGTGGAAACCAACGACGTTGACTACTCTAGTGAGTATGATGTTGATCTACCCTTCGACGATCTATTAATTGACCCCCCCATTGACAACCCAGTTGACGACCTTGAGGTTTCATCGAAAGGGAAATCCCGTTGTTCTCCTGCGCCGATGGAGCGTGTTTTCGAGTATGATGATGTGGAAGAAGAAGGTACCAACGACGAGGATACGATTCCTTTTGCTTCTCTTCTGAATGGAGACGGTTTACTAAACAGTGATAAGATTCTGCGGGGAGGATCATCTCATACTACCGTGGGTTTGGTTGTACCAAAGAAAGAGGAAGACCCCACCCTTGATACTTCTAAGGTTGTTTCTCCAGACTTCAACCGCATAAAGGAGGAAATGGTTCCACCCTCTACAAAGGAGGAGGTGCCCGTACCCGTACCGGGTGCGTCTTGGACATTGTTTGGAACCGCAAAGACTAGGGTCCAAGTTGGTGGGTTCGAATCGTCCACGAGGTTGGTTGACTTGTCTAAAAAAATGAAGGCAGATGCTAAGGCTGCTGAAGTAGCGGAGAAATGTAGGAAGAGATTGGCCCGAACCCGACAAGCGGACCCGGGCATTTTCTCTACTCATGACGGACTTCCAATTGGGTATCTCTTTGGGCCGAAGTTGGCTTTGGGAAAACCGGGTATATTTCCTGAAAAACCCCCTGCTAGAGCCATGTCCAAGCGGAAGGCTGTAGATAAGATTCAGAAGGTGTTGGCTTTCAATCCTGGGAAGCCAAAAACTCCTTTGGATGACCCGAATGGCCCAAAGAAATTCATGAACCCATTTGAGTCAAAGAAGAAGACTAAGGCGAGGGTGAAGAAGGTACGCGAGAGCGATGGCGATGACGAATACGATTCTTCCGGTCCTAGTGGGGCCGAAGTGAAGGTCGACAGTGATTATGTGGCATGATTGCGCACGATAGTTAGAAGGCAGAATTTCCAGTGCACCACCCTAGAATGCCACTCTTTTATGAATGTCCATTTCTAGAAACCATTATCATATTATATACATTTAAGCGCTTGTACTTGCCTCTTCAATATTGTCCTCCACGTTGTGTACTTATGTTTACTTTGATTGTACTTCTCGCAATTTCTTTCTCGTAATGAATGTACAAAATCTACATATGAAGTTCGATGCATCTAAGTACTAACAATTCTTTCAACACACATGCAACTCCGAGAAAACATAAATGAAATTGTATTAAAACCAGAAGTAATTTTTGCAAGTACATATAGAGGTAGAGTAAAGTCCATACACCCGGCTACGCAACCAATATATATACTGCTCTAAATACGACTATCACCCAATGTATTGTCACATTAACCGAAGTAAAGCGGGTACCATGTCTAACGTAAATACTCCACTCAACGTTCATTGTTTGCATTTGACCTCCGAGTTTGGCGTCACTGGCTTGGATGTGTAATCATACCCCCCGATCGATATTTTTCTTGCACGCGTTCCAACGAACGACGATTATCTTCCCCCCATTCAGTGTCATCTTCATAAGGGCCGTCCCAATTGCACTTCTTGGAATTCTTCCCGTCCCACCACTACAAGGGATTCTGTGTCCTAATTGATAGAAAGTTGATAGAATTCTGTCAATCGTGGTGTCAATTAGGGTACCTTGATTCGGTCACATATTTGACAGTTTTCTGTAGGTTTGACTGTCATCTTGGACAAAATTACACGTAGGATTCCTCGTCCTCCAGGATGGTTGCCAGATTGGATTACCGCAGCCATGTCAGCTTCCATCTTTACCTTCTTCTTTTACTTATCGTTGGGGTGGATAGTGTAAACTGCACAGAAACTTCGTCATTCTTGTAAAGACAATTTTGGTTTTGAAAGAAATATTTTTCACACATTCCTTCTTTTCATTAAATACAGTTATTTTTAAGTAATGCAGGTTCTCGGAAATTTCCACTGCGGACGGTCAGCTCTCGACAGGTGTGAATGTCTGCAGTTTGGGATAGTTTTTTAAACCAATAGTTAAACGCTGATCTCAGTGACGTGCTTTCAACCAGACCGCTGATTTAAACAATACGTGGATAATGCAATTATTAGAAATTACAAATACTGTAATAATATGTATTAGTCTGATGCGTTCACACTAATGTAATATTCAATGTGGATATTGTTCCGCTGTTTTCGGTATTACGGTTTAGGGTTGCCAATATGAATCAAAAAGTAGATTCCAGTATATCCACCTGTTCTGTCTGTAATGTATTAGCCGATTCATGTGGTCTCTATATGTATATTCAATGTCTTTAGTGCATTCGAAATAGCTGCACACAAACCATATTAGCACCATAGCGTTTATGTGAATCCCTCAGTTCATCTGCATCCACTTCAGAGTGAATGGGTGAGGAAAAGTCCAGCAGAAAGGGTCCTATCCTAGTGTCTTCTCGCCTTCTTCTTTGCCCGCGCTCGTTTAATCACTGGTCGACTGCTCCCTGGTACAGCCCCACACTGTAGACGCTGCGAAAAAACACTCTAAGCATGCTTTATAATAACATCATGTTTGTTATAGTGTTAAACCTAACCGCAGATTAGTCCCAAATGCCGACATTCAAATCGAATAGGTACATCGCAAATTCATACCCATATCACAGTTCAGACATTCGACTCAAGCCATGGAACAAACAGACGTAGATTTCTCTGTTACCCTTCATGGTAACATTGGATATTCATGAATTCTACTGTCTACATCACTAGCATAGTGTTGCATCATCCAACACTTTCTGAAATTCTAAAGCTACATACCCATCCGCCTTACCCACTACTAATCTCACACACCTGTTCTTGTTGCGGCGTTTCTGCATCTGAGGTTGACTCCCCGACATTTCCCTGATGAACCATAGTACGTCAGAAAACATTAACACTATGTACAAAGACGAGAAAACATTAACGACTACTCTACAACCACTGAGTACGCTCAGACTGTGTTCACTGTAAATGAGATTCTTCGACAAGAGTAAAAAGACTAATACCATACGGTGATATGTCATCAGAATTGGCCTTGGAAAATGTAATTAACTGAACACATATTTACGATAGAAACTCACTTCTCGAAGTCGTGTAATTGTGATGGCAGGCACAGCATCCTGTGACCCATCCTGTGAAATGAATCCGATGTTGTTAGTGATTAATGTAGGTGAAGGGGACAAACTTACTACTTGCAAAAAAAAACTGTCCCTTTTACGTCAGGGCTGGCCCTTTCTACTTGCACTAAACCTTATAGCATTCAGAAGTCAATTAACAGATATATGAAAACGAATGATCATAATTTAGAACTGCATAATTCTATGTATGGTTTCTTGTTCAAACATGAAATGTATCCACTATCCAAGCCACATCTACTCAATGTACGGATGAAGGACTCATTACGAGGTCATGAATTTACCTCTGCCAAATGAGCACGCTTCGGCATTTCTCCTTCTCCTAGCTCACCGCCACCAACAACACGGAGGTTACCCTGTCCAGTCACGGAACCAGCCTCTTCATGAGCAAGTGCTTGTTGTTTTTCCAAATCTGCAATCCGCTTCAAAAGCTTCAACACGAAGGGGTCAGACTGTAGTCGCCCTTCACTCATACGGTCTGCCCTCACGCTCGCAGAATTCAAAACGTTATTCTCTTCGATATCATTTTTTTCCCCAACGTTAGTCATGTGGGGCTCCACCGTCATTCTTGTTCGACATTGCCCCTCTCCATCAGAACTGTCACTGTCCCCTATCCCGACAACGTCTACTGCTCGGGCCACTTCATGTTCGATGGGTGGTACACTACCAGCGCCATGCATGAGGTTTTCAGGTTTTTTTTTGTTAACTGTGCGGCCCCCATATCCTTTGTCCCGTTTCATCTCTGCGTCTATTTCATGTGGTTCGGGTGACCTCCTGTATCGCTTTCGCAGTCTTTCTCTTACCCCAACCTCTCCCGAGGGTCCTGTTCTCCCAAAATTCACTCGGCTAGCATTGGCTTTGCTGCAGTCCACTGATTTTTTGATGTTTGCGGGATTCTCCAACTCTCTCTTCAGCGATCTCCAAGTCCGGTCTGTAATATCATCCGGTTTCGGGAACTTACCTTTGATTTTCTTCCAAAGGCTTGCACGCCTTAGTGATACCCCCCTCGCAATAACCTCTTTTACAATTTCAAACTTCAAAGGGTGACTATACTCCCAAGTGTGCTGGATCCATTCTGCTATTTCAAGAATAGCATCCCGTGGTTGTTGGTTGATAACCCCTATGGCAGGGTCTAACTTCCGGGAGAGTAGCATGACCTCCCTCCTCCAATCAGAGACCCCTACGCCGTAAGGTTTGCCTGTGAACTGATCGACCTTCAAGTAGTTCCTCGACAATCCTTCTCGTCGACGTCTATCTCCTTCTCTGTCCCGAACCAACTTCTTGTGTCTCCTCTCCTTTCTCTTCTGGGCTTCGGATTTGTCCTCAAACCTTTCTCCTACCGTGTCCAGCACCTGATCCGGTGTTGCATCCCCCTTGTCAGGTCCTTCCTCTACCTCTTCCTGGTACTCGGATTCACTACCATCACCACTGTCGCTGTCAGAAGCCTCATCGTAGAAAGTGTAGGTGTTGGGATCCATAAATCCATGTCCTCGAGCAAGTAGTGGTCTGCCGGTGACATTTTCCGCCACGGCTCTTGCTGGCTCCTGATTCACATCACATTAGTAGAGCAAATTCTTTCTCCAGTAAATAGCATGTGGACTCTGTAAATGACTTAATAGCACATTTACGTTGAGTCGATGTCAGCAACAGTAATGTGACAATGTGTTCTCATCTGTAAATCAGGTGGGAGATAACCGGATTCAGTTTTCTTTTTTTATAAAGATTGAACTAAAACAAAGACCATCATTCATAGTGCGCACACTTGGTATCACTAATGCGTGACAGCAATTTTGGAAACATATTTTCATATACAAATTACGACGCAATGATATAATTTCTAGTTACACGAATATACAGAAAAGGTTTCACAGAGCAGGTGTTACTGTTAGTATCGTGAAAATTCTTTACATCTGATCAGGTAGGTGAAAATGTCCCTCCTTTAGCAAAACGTGAGCGCACCTCGATAGCCCGTTCTGTATTATTTGGAGACGCTGAACCCCTGCGGAAGCCTTCTGCCGAGGCATTGATTCCCATTTGGCAGGAAAGAGTTCTTGATGCTGTTTGCTCCTTCTCCTTCGTCGGTTTCTTCCGGAGTAACACATGATCTGCATCGGACGGTTAATAATTACAAATAACTTTCAGATGCTTCGGACGTCAAATGCCTCAAAAAAGATCTTAAGTCATGTAAATATCCTACTCTATACAACCGTGTCATGTACGGTAGATCACTGCTTCATATAATTTTGTAGTTTTTAACTTACATCTTATCTCGATGTTACAGAATTATGGTTTCATGCTTCAAAGTTTTGAATAACCTATCATTCCTCCGACATTTTGTACGCTTTCCTTACCTTTTGTTGTAGCGTCGATTGGGGAAGGAGCTGTGCCGTCTACATGTGCTGCCTTCAGAGGTCTACTCTCCCGACTGGCCTGCTTGTCGCTGGTCACCCCCAGAACTTGGTCATCCCCAGAAGGTCTAACTTCAGCTCTGTGATTGCCCTCAGCGACAGCACCAGAAACCCGTCCTGTGGACCTTGTATTCGGATGCTGTCGGGGTGGACGAAATTGTGGTGCGACAGCAGTAGCTGGTACTGCCGCTGTGACACCACATTCTTTACCTCTTCTACCTTCCGACTCTGTTGGACTTGCCACAGCAGGGGAGACTGCATTCGTACTCTGCGTGCCTGATCCAGCAACATCAGCTACCACATGTCTACCACTGACCTTGGGCCTAATCTGTCTCCCCTTCGAAGATGATGCCTCCCCATGAAACGATTGTTCTTCTCTTCGTGCAGGGGGGGGTTCCTTCCACTGGACAAATTTTTCGTTTCTCCTCTCGGAAGACGGACGAGGACCCATAATCTGCACATACCATCATTGCACCAAAAACCAAGTACAATCTTTACACGAAGACCATTTTCTTTAAGAGCTGTGAATACTATGTCTTGCTATACCGTATCTCTATCACTGCAAAACATGCTCAATAATTATAAATTATTTTTCGCATGTATATGGTAAGGCCAGCTTATTACTTGCAGCAAAACATTCACTATTAATCATGTTTTTTAAAATACTTCACATACGCTGTACAATGTCGTGGTTGTAATGGACGGTATATATCTTTGGACATACTGAAGTCGGTGGCTGATGTCTCTCAAGGATTTTTAGAAACATACTCCACTCAGTCAGAAATGCACCAGTAATAGCCAGTACGACCAATTCAGAGGAACATGCCCACACACACAAGGTAAATGTCGGAACATTTTATGAAATGAATAAAGGTTTTTTTAGGTGAATGCACTTCATATCCACATTAATTTCGACACTGCTTAGACATTATCTAGGTGTGATTTGACGACTGTAGATTATTTGTTTTCGGCGGGGCTTTTCATAAATAAACATACACTGCAGATAGGAACTTACTGTAGAGCAGTCCTCCTCCGAGGACGACGTTGACGTGGTGCTGGTGTCCGCTGCTTCCCAACTATCTTCAGTATCAGTACTCTCTTCGGATGTCTGGAATGACTCCTCCTCTAGTTCTTCTGTACAACAATCCCGGCTGTCACTGTCTTTGTCACTATTTGTGCTTGAACTCTCAGTTACTATGTCATCTTCGCTGCTTCGAGGGTAGTTGTTGCTTTCACCACAAGTTCCTCGAGGCTGGTATTCTTCACCACTGCTACTATCTGATGTAGCTCTCCCTGGATGACCTCCGTCGAACTCTCCTGTGCCTGCACCCAGACCTTCAGATGACCACGACGAAACCGCGGACGGAGTCCTTATTTCACCATTCACTAATGCGGTTCTTGCTTCTTCCAGGGCCTTCTCATTCTGTTTCGTGTACCTGTGCTCTAAAACAAGACACTGGTAAAGCAGCAACAACGAGACCGATGGCAAACACTTCACAATGACAGACACGCTTCACAACATTTCAATCTACCACGGTGCTATGTGTTCTACTGGACGTACTTCTGCCTGAAGCATCTTCAACCCGTTTTACCAAAGCAATTGCTACATATTCAGCAGCGACAGCTACCTGTGGGCACACAAGGTTGACAAGGAATAGTTGCACTGAAACCCCAGCAAACCCTCGCCGCCTAATACGTGATACTAAGTTACCTAAATTGACAGGAGGCATGCAGAGCGAGATAGGGGAGACGACAGCGTTATTAACGGGACGTATAACCTTGGTTTCTGTGCCTTGACCCTTTAGTTGAGAAATCTTCATCCAAATTTGAAGACACCTAGAACATTCCACCGTAGTGAGTCGTGCGCATCGTTCAAATTAGATATCTGTGCCACGTTCGAGTACTAAATACACATCTCCACAACTACTTCGCATTACTCTCTGCTGGACAAAAAACCTGCTACAACGTCGGGAAAGTAGTACAGTCCATTGTCCAGGCGGCTAGTCTTTGCGGACACCTCGTTCTTTCCCTCAATGCCTCTCAATTTAGATTCTATCAGGGGGACTTCGCTTGATTTACCAGTCTCACAAGGATTACTACTACGAAGGTACATAACAGCAAAGGAGAGTGAAGGTCTGAGAGTCTTACAGCCAGGTAGTCACTCCCGTTTGCTGACGCAGGAGTTTGTCGTTTTCAGCTATGGTTTCATACCTTTTCAGTGCGTATTCAGGTACCTTCATACTCAAACATTCAACGTTTGCTCATGGTATGAACAAACAACCGAAGTACTCTTTGTGATCGGATACAATTACACCCAACTCTATTTTGCTCTACTGAATACTTCGTGAAGTTTGTTGACGGCAGCTACCCTTGCCTGTGTGCATTTATATTTTCCTTCTGAAGCGTCATTCGTGGGCCAGGAAACAAGTGCGGTAATCGACATATAATCGAGCAATTCACGGTATTCACTGCGCCCTTCAAACCCTAATCAGGCAGAACTTAGTAGTCACCCATATCACTCATTGCTTGTATTTATGAAATATTATCGTGGGTGATTTTGTGGGTTTTCTTGAGTCACCTCAAACTCCTTACAGTCCCTGAAATTGGGATAGGGTTTAGATTAGGTGTTATTACATTTTCGTTACAGTGTTATTGTCATTTGATTGTCAATTTCATTTTGTTGACAGAGCAGTACGGCATCTGCTCTTTTAATTCAGTTACTGCTATGTCTATCAAAGTCATATAAGTTCAATGACCTGGACGATTCATGTAGGTCTACTTGTGAGGCATTAGTTATAGAGTTCTGTCACAACACAGTTAGGAGTGCAATGTGGTTTGTTTCTTATAGGTAGAATATGTTCTCCGGCGGTGTACTGATACGAAGTGATTTGTCTGTGTCAACTAGAAAGGCCGATTGAGCTGTGGAGGGTCTTCAACGCCATCACTCAAGTTCTTTATCTGGATTGTAATCATATTGCCCTCTGTGAGTAACCCACCGAGAGAGACGTAGTACTTATTCTGTTTCACGAATTATATTCTCTACAGAAATTAGTGTCTCACATATCAAGAAAGTGCTCATGCGTGGAAATCTGAAACACTTGACTCAGAGTTAATTGTATTCTAGTGTCTTGTCGAAGAATTAAATAGCTTTATTTGATCCACAGTAGTATGTGGAGATGTTTGTAGATGTGAATGCTTAGACATCTCGGTATCACTTTGTTTTTCACACACATAAAGTCGATAACTGGAGCAATCTTCGTCTGCAGATACTACACGGAGAAAATTCTGAGGGAAAATGAGAGAAACAAACCTGGGGGAGGCCTACCACCACGAAAGATCTTTGGCTGCTCGGTATGGAATATCACGGTATCCTTGTGGCTGCGAAAGGTGTCATGGATTCAAGTCCCAGTCTATGCACAAAGTGGAAGTTCATCACCGCAAGTATGGTCGTGACCGTACGCTGTTAGACCCGCTTCTCGTAAGTTCAATCGATTAAAATGTAAATTTCTGTTGAGTACCGCATGTCTATGCTGCTGGATGAACATAGGCTGCGCATTTCATATTTATATATTGTACGAAAAAACTGTTGAATTTGCAGAGGAATCCTAATTACACTTTTCAACGAAGAGAAGTGGAGGCTCAGGACGACGTTTCAGCTACTGAAGACGAATCCACGGATGGTGAAGGTGAGGAGTTCCTGGACGCGGAAGATAGGGCCCCATTTGAAGAAGATCCCGCAGACGTCGACATAGATCTTAACCACATGGCAGAGGATTTTTTTGCTAGAGCCGAAGAAATTCATAGACAACGTAGAGACGACGACGACGAAGTTGTCGATTTTGAAGACTTGTCATCAGAAGAAGATGAGGAAGACCAGACACCGTTGCTGGAGCACCTTCTTCGAGAATCGATGGATCTCCTGTATCCCGGATCGAGAACAACCAGGTTACAATTCAGTGTCGTTTTGATGTCTTTGTGTACACTCTTTTCAGTGAGTCACCATTGCTTGGACGAAATTCTAACTTTTTTAAAGTATAACGTACTACCCGTGGAAAACACTTGCCCGAAGTCGTCATATGAAATGAAGTCAATGATACATAAGTTAGGTCTGTCTCACGAAACAATACATTGTTGTGAGTGCGGTAAAACTTTGTACTGGAAAGAGAAGTCCGAATTAACGGAATGCCCTGTGTGCCTAAAGTCAAGGTTCATTTCAGGTTCGACCACGGTTCCAATAAGAGTCCTCAGATACTTTTCCATTATCAAAAGATTACGTCGAATGTTCCGCTGTCCAGAAATTGCAAAGCATTTGCGATGGCACAGTGCTCATCATTTGGTAGATAATAAAATGAGGTCGGTTGTAGACAGCGAACAGTGGGAATTTATAGAGCAGCGCTTTCCCGCCTTCAGTCGTAATGAGCGCAACATTAGAATGGGTCTCGCCCTTGACGGTGTGAATCCGCATAGTTTGCAGTCTTCGAGGCACTCTGTTTGGCCAGTTATGCTGGTCCTATACAACCTTCCACCCTACCTATTGACTAAAAGATTTTTTATAAGTCTGAGCATGATCATACCTGGACCATCCTCACCGTCAGAGGAAACTATAGATGTATATTTACAGCCTCTGGTCCACGAATTAAAAAAACTTTGGAAAGGAGTTTCAGCTGTTGACATGTCTGAGCCGGAGGGTAGGAGTCGTAGTTTCAGAGTAAGAAGAATGTTAATTTGGACAATACATGATTACCCTGCGTACACTTTAATCTCTGGTCAATCGGGCAAAGGTTATGCGGGTTGCCCTATTTGCGGGGAAGGGACATTTGCAGAATACTCTAAGCAGGCTAGGAAGACTGTGTTCCAGGGGCATCGTAGATGGCTGAGGCAAGACCATAGGTGGAGATCTGCTCGTGCAGCATTTAATGGAGAAGCAAATCACGATGCACCACCAGGCAGACAATCGGGATTAACAGTGAGGCAACGTGGAGCATGGAGAGAGTCGTTCCTGGACCTAGGGGGGCGTCCAAATTCGCAGCACGATCCAGTCAAGAAGACGGGTGTAAAGAGGGTTAGCATTCTTTACCAACTTCCGTATTGGGAGGTGAGTCACTACTTCATTTCTTTCGGGCATATTGAATTTGTTGACGTATCGCATTTTACCTGTACAAAGTTTGAGAGTCCAGAAACTGAATGTGAATTGTTTTAGGTGCTCTGTGCAATGGGATTCGTGAGTTAATTAGTCGTTGTGGTTTTAAAATCAATGTCAATGAACCTGTATTTTGGTATTGTTCATCCCCGTATAAGGTAATGTAATAACTACACCTAATATTTATAAACAGTGAGTAGTAGGTGTTAAGAGCATGCCTGTACTCGTAATCATGTGACCTGTACTTAAATTGTCGCCCTCAACCGAATGGACTGTTTTTGTTTACACTGAATCTTTTGTTATTTACGAATTATTGTGCTGATTTCTGTGGCCATCAGGTACACAGTAGTCATGTTTGTTAATTACCATATACATGGACGGATACTTTGCTGCTCTGAATTCTTAGTAAACCAGCATGCACATAGTCAGAGTTGTTCATTTCATACTGTGTCCAGTTCATTTCATAGGGTGTCCAGTTAAGTTGGAATTTAATGCACTGCGTATGGTGTCCAAAGTCACAGTTTCTGACGTTAGAGGACGAGTGCTCCCTTAGATGAATAGAGTATGCGATACGTATTTATCCACAGTGAGGAAGGTGAGCTTTTGTACGGAGTTTCCCAAACACTGTTAATTAAGTTATGTGCTATTAGCTTGTGGTCCAGAGAACAGAGTGTGCCTTGTAGGTAATATCAGTACAAGAAAACCATGTGCATATGGTGCTCTTGCACAATTGGGCTCACTATTGGATTTTTGAAATGTTCATATCAGCTGAAACATAATTTTATGGCTAACAGTGAACGATGCATTTAGATATTTATAATATTTGGTTCTCGGTATTCCACAGTGCGTGAGTATTTATAATCTTCTACCCTCGTAATTCTCATTTTTTGGGGCTAGACGTCAAACTATAGTCACCGCAGTTTTATCCGTAAATTGTAAACTAATTCCTTTCTAATGTTTGTGTAATAGATTCTACCTATAAGGCATACCCTAGATGCCATGCATTGTGAAAAAAACATCTGCGAGAATTTGCTTCGGACTTTGTTTGGAGAGACAGACGATGCTAGGTCCCGGGAGGACATGCGGGTTCGAGGTATCCGGAACCACCTCCATCTACAGCGAAATCCAGATGGCCAAACATACTTCAAGCCAGATGCTGCGTATGTCCTGACAAAGGCTCAGCAACTTGAGTTCCTGAAGACTTTGAGCGACTTGAAATTTCCTACCAATTACGTGGGACCACTTACACAGAGAATAATTCACGGGAAACTTAGAGGTTTGAAAACTCACGACTTTCATATCCTGTTACAACAAGTTATTCCCGTTTGCTTGCGAAATGTAGGGGATCCTGCTGTTGTTGGTGTAGTAATGCGAGTGAGTAGACTCTTTCGGAAGATTTGCTCTAAAGTTGTGGATAGAAACGATAAGCTATCAATGATAGAGGATGTGGCGGAAACAATCTGTGCATTAGAAAAAGAGTTACCGCCTTCAATATTTGTTATCATGATGCATCTTCCTGTGCACCTAGTTGAGGAGCTTTTCATATGTGGCCCAGTCCATAATCGATGGATGTACCCGTTTGAAAGATACATGAAGGGCTTGAAAGGTTTTGTTAAAAATAAAGCACGACCTGAAGGAAGTATGGCTAACGGATATTTACGGGAAGAGTCCATCGGTTTCCTCAACGAGTATCTGTCGCAGTACACTCCGACAACGAAGCGTGCCTGGGATGATAAGGAGGAGCCGGCTATGTACGACGAGATATTGGAAGGGGCCAGAAGAGACCGAGTGATGTCAGCAGAGTTTCTGGAGCTAGTTCATGGCTTTGTTTTAGAAAACACTGAGCACATGGACGGGTACCGCAGGTTCGTGGTTTCCTAGGAACTCACATTATGTCGGTGTTTGAGCTACCTTCCTGTTTCATATAGTTTTGTGAATATCGTGTCCTTGTAATGCACATCTGTTTTGCTGGTACATTTAATCTTCATGCGGAACAAAGTAGTTCGTCATCACTGGACGCAAAGGACTCACAAGGAGCTAGGGCGGTCGCTAGTTTTCAATAAGCTTGCACTGTGTCTCCGAAAGCGGTAGTTATTAGGATAAATGCATCATAAGTATGGTCATTATGTAATACCTTTCATGTTTTTTAAGTACAGGAGTCATCCATGTTTTGCTTATGGGTATAATAAAAGTCGGGTGATATCTAGTCTTGAACACACATAAAGTACTTTAAATTTTAAATTAATACATACTGTTTTTCAGGAGGTACGAGGAGGCTTTTTCAAGAAGAGAGCAGGAAAGGGAGGAATATCGACGACTCCAGCGGCGGAGAGGGAGAAGAAGTAGATTCGCTTTCCCTGCAGAGCTCAATGCACTCCCTGCTTTTGCCACGTGGGTACAGGAAGAAGTGAGGCACGAGCAACGAGCTCATGTGCCTGTGGATCCGAAGGTTGTGGACACGGCCAGAGGACCACTTCCAATGTCCACAGTGTACAAAAGCATGTATGCTTATGGAAATCATTATCGGGTACTGAGCTCGGAGGCACATTTGAAAACTAGCGACAGTGGAATCGCTGCTACGTATAAACAGGTCTGTCGTAACAGCGTTCGCGATGGTAATATCGTTATGGCAGACGTGGAATATGTAGGTCATATTGAAGAAATATTGGAGCTAAACTACAGACGACATTGTGTGGTTGTGTTAGTATGTGATTTCGTGAAAGCAAATTACAGGGGTGAAAATGCAACAATAAAGAAAGATAAGTGGGGATTCACGCTAGCGAACTATGCACGTAGGTATGGAAGAGTTTGTAAGGACAATTTCGCGTTTCCAATGCATTGTGAGCAAGTCTTTTACTCCGACGCCAACGAAGGCCCTGGTTGGAAAGTCGTATTGAGAAAAGAGGTACGAGGGAAGCGTGTCATACCAGAGAGCAATTCAGAAGGAGAAACGGAGTTATTCCACATGGGCTGAGATGATGACTACGAGGGATTACGGCCAAATCTCGAAGTTGGAGAACAGGATGTGCCTCAAGCAAGAACAGGGGAAGATATTATTTTAGAACCCGCTATAACAGGACAAGTAGGCAGGGGCCGAAGACGTGGTGGCCGTGGTTTAGGCAGAGGTGGTGCTCAGAGGGGGCGGCCAAGGTGCACTGCTGATGTTATTCCAGAACAAAATGAAGCTGAGGCAAGTGGCGGTTCAGGCGGTGAGGAGGACTCTTTACCCGCAGGGGAAAGATTAAACCGAGAAGGATTGCACTGTGAAGACCATCTGAACATGCGCAGACACGCTGGTTCATCACCTGTACGTACAAGAAGGGTGAGACAGAGAAGAGTAAACGAAGCTAACACCGTGGATCCCATTAGTTCAAACTCCGAGGACGTTACTACGTCTACTGATGAAGGGACTTCGGAATCTACTTCTGAGAATTCGGACTCGGAGTAATTTTATTTCATGAGTTCAGTATATCTTATAGTTGTGTTGTAACATTATAAGTGTATCTAGGTTCCGCTTATGGTTGGCTCGGTGACCATAGATGGTATACCAGAGCACTATAGACAGAGGCGTCAAACGATGTTTTCAACATAACAGATTCCAGGTAAAGGATGTCCACCACCCTTGTGTTGTTTTCATTTTCATTTACCACTGTCGAGCTAGTAGATGACATAACAATGTTGAGAAATAATCCCAGAAGTTCACATTCAGAGAGTGCTTCCAACGTCGGTAGAGACTAGTAGGAGAAATTATTAAAAAATTCTCTACGTAATGTCCCGTATGATATGAAAGAAAGGAAAATGAAATCTAGGATCTTGGCTCTGTAGGGCGTCTACTTCGACGTACTGTCCGTTACGAAGGTACAATGATCGCCGTAAGGATGCATGGAATGGTGAAGAGCGTGACCGTCAAAAAAATTCGGAAAACACTATATGATATCAAGGTGAAATTCTAATACCTATTCATTCTTCAATTACAGTCTTCAAAATACATAGTAACTCAGAGATTCAGCATAGACATTGAAATTATCTTTCGAGGAAACCATTGAAGTTCTTGGCCGCTTCTATATGTAGGAGATACCGGAACTGTATTCGAGATATATAGGATGTAACTTCAGTATGACATAGAGTCCTGATGTTTACATAGATGGCTGACGGAATAATATTCGATTTCAGGTCTGAAATGTCTCCTGACAGTAAATGACGTGCAAAACTATAACAAAACATGTGGAAAACTGTGGAAGACGTGCCTTATCTACATTCGGTGCCTGAGGAGTACTATAAAACAAGATGAGGGACACGGTGCTTATGTACATTCGCAGCGTCAGTACGTTTCTGTCATCGCTTCCTACTAAACCGCTTCGCTTCCATTGACATTGGAGAAGTCCAGACCGCTACAAACTTCTGCAGATGACGCGCTGAAGAATTCGGAGGGGGCCGAGTTGCTGTCGTCGCTGGAAACTTCCTCCCCGTCTCCCGAATTGCTGTCGTCGTTGGAAACTTCCTCCTCTGAATCACCGTCTATGACAATGGGGTGAAACGGGCAGCATCCAGGCCGAGCTGGTGGAGTGGGCTGTTGTGCAACAAAATCCAGCAGGTGCACACCTGATGCATCACCAAGGGAGACAACTTCGTTATAGGTATAGTCAGTCCACTGGAAGTCGTTAGAGAACTTCAAGAATTCTCCCAACAGAGGCACATCTGGGAAGCTGAGACGAAGAGACTCTCGGCGTCTATGGATATGAGCCAACCATTCCAGAATGGCAGCCTTGTCAATTGCATAGGACGCTCGTGGACAATCCATTCTGAATGCCATGGAACTGGCTGACAGAAACTGGTAATTCTTCGAAGTATAAGGTGATGACACAGACTACTCTCGTAAAAGGGGATTGCAGTGAAGAGAAGAAGCAAATTTTTGACCGAGAAAGATCACTGGAGAGGCGAATCAACAGAGGATTACTTCAAGAGGTTAGAGAAGATACAGGTGGTATTCTGATAATGTGCAGAAGCATTAGGCACCGACAGGGAGAGTGAAGACAAGGTTTTGCGATGTGAAGAACAATGAGCACAGATACAGTACTTCAGATGGCTACTTCCGGGTAGGTGATTGTGTGAGGTGAAGGTGAATCACTCTCACTGTGTATGTACTTGTGGACAATGACGTTTCGTTATATTTGATCTCAGATTTCATTGTTTGATTCAGTACGAAATAGGTTCGTAGCTCCTTCTTCGTGATTGATGTACTTGAGCCACACACATGTAATATGATTTAGAGCGATCCATCGTATCTAAGAAGTGCCCTTGGTACTGCCACAGGTGTTTTTTCTCAAGATTGGACTGCCAAAAACACAGAGACTTGAAATCTTCATGTGGTCTCTATATGTACAGTAAACCACGTTGAAGATTCTGAGCTTCTAATATCTGTACCAGGAAGTTAGAGTCAACGAAGCTCGAACAAACCTACAGAAGCGGGGGTTATAAAGGAAGCTACGTAGTTGAACTAATCAGACAGCTCGAATTCCTGATCATCGGAAGGTGTAAATTTCACCATCTCAGTAGAGGGGACAGGCTATTTTATATACAACTTCTAGGTGTGTGTCTCAAAATTAATAAATTCTGCTTTTGATTGCGAATTTCCCTGATGTGCTTGAATATGCATGTTCTACTTCATATGGGTCTCTCAATTTCTTTCTTTTTTCATTTGCCATGTGGAACAAACACATAAATACTATTTCTTTTTCCACTCTAAATTTCAAATTCTTATAATTTCGTTACACTGGAATTATGTGGTCTAATAAGTAAAACTTCAACGCTTCGATGTGTTAAGTTAATGCACTGAACTTGCTGGAACATATACATATAACAGTGCAAAATGGACAATGAAGAAATTATAGTAAGATGTGTAGGTCAGACTAATTTGCCAGAGCCGTACCAAATTCTGGAAAAACTTTTTGACAAGCGTTTGACACATGTTAACTCCTCCCTAACTACAGGTACTTCTCTGTGAAATATGGTGTAAGATGAAAACAGAGTTACTTTGGCGTTATTATAACAACCAACACGTAGTAAAGAATTCGGAAAAAGCCGTCCTGTAGGTGGGTCCCCCTGGGGGAATAGTCTTACCTTTTGCAAAAAAAATTATTTACTTTAGAAAAATAACCGTCAAATTCATGTTTACTTTCACATCCGGGTAATTTCGGTGAAGTACTGGACGAACCAGATTCCGGAATGGACGAGAAAATGTGAAATAGTCCAGTACTAACGAGAGTTCGAAGATCCTTGACAGATTCGACGACTTTCTGCTGTCCACGCTGGAAAGTGCTTAAAAAATTGACAAAAAAATGACAGAATTACTAGACTCTCGGTAGTTGACAACAGAACCGGGCAGAAATGGTCGTTTCGTCATCTTGGACAATTTCGTGTCATTTTTCTGTCATCTCGACGCCTATATCCTTGTAGTGCACAACTCCTTTGCCTTCTCAATCTTGGCTACTGTTTCTTGCACAATCTTCTCGATACAAGCGTTTGACCAACGAGAGGAATTACAAGTTGTTACAAAAGAGATGACAGTATGAAATATTATTGTTACTTTCTTTTACATACTTGACTTCTTTGCATGACTTTCATCGATTGTGAATCTCCTCCTAATTTGCACACCTTTTCGCAGGTTACTCAAACACAAGATGTGTTGGTAAAACCATCTTGTCCGATTGATTTGAAGACTGCTATAGAAGGAGAAATACAGCATCGAAAACAATGCAAGGTGGATTCCATAGCCGTCATCAACAACCTCAGGATCAAACCATGGCAAAAGTCTCGAATGTTGGTGCCCCTGTGCAGGATGATCCCAATGGCCAAGGTTAGACCAGTGGGCGAAATGGAGGTACAGCATTTGGAGCGGGAGTTTTTTAAGGGATATAGAGATGGGGACCGCGTCATGTACATCTCCATGTACAACAATGAAGAGCAGACAAAGAATGTTACAGCGGAGATCATGGCTAGTTGGAGCCTTTTATGGAGGGCCGCGAGTGATCGCTTTGATGATGAGATCCGTGGAGACGAGGAGTGGATGCAGTTCTTGCAGAAGATGTTTTTTGTCTAGGAGGGTAATCATCCCCTCTCAGCATGGCTCCGACATATTAACAAGCATCATGCGAACGACCCATCATGGCACATATCTGTGCATTGCATTGTGCTTGATCCCCGCGGCCATGTGGGCAATCTCCTTCACGCCATGCACGACATCAACTGGTACGTTCAGAAGTATTGAATATTTGTTATCCATATTTGTTGCCCATACCGATTATATTTAATCCTTCTTACTTCCTTATTTGATGTTCAGGTCGACTGAGAATGACCACGTGAAGAGTAATCTCCCTGCAAAATTATTTCGAATCCGCTCATTCGGAATGATGAAGCTCGAATAGTTCAAAGACCTCCTAACTCCTGAAGAATTTGATGCATGTTTGAAGAACAAGCCACCTCACCGGTCATGGTTTCCCTTGACAACTAAAGTTTTCATTGCATTTCTGTACCAAGTAAGTTATACCTCCTCTCTCTCTTTGCGAGTAATAATTCGTTCATTTATGAACTCTCTAAGACTTCGTTACCTTTCTACAGCGGGAAATTGCAGTGGCCTCGGATGAAGCAGCTAGGGCCTACCTTGAGAAGACACCAGCGGATGAACAGATTGCATCTGCGATTTGGGATGTCATGAACGACGCATCAGATAAAATGGTGGATTCCATCAAGAGAAAGGACTTCACCAAGTACTTGGCAATTGCAAATGTGAGGAATGGAGACGACTTCCTTAATGAGGTGAGACCTTCAGTAGATTTCAGTTCGGTAATTGGAATCGTTACAACAGTACACCATCATATTTTCTAATACTTCTCTAATCCTGGCAGATCAATCGGCATTACAGTCTAAACTCTAGACCTGAGATGTCCCTCGATAAGCTCCAGAAGATTTGTCCCACGGCGGTTGAGCCCAAATACAAGGCTCGATGGCTGAGGTGGTGGAACTCATCTCTAAGTTCCCGATTGTCTTACAGATTTCCACCGCCCATATTCAAGGATACTGAATTCAACCCTTGGTTGAATAGGGCTTCATTCTAGACTGGGGTATGGTTTCAAAATATACCTTACCAATTACAACATGCTTTCCTATGTTACTGAATTCTTTTTCATTGGTACTTATTTGAATTCTGTATTATAGTTGGAAGAAGCCGTCATCAACGAGGTCGAGGACATATGCAAGGCGGAGAACCTCGATATCAATTGGAGGGCATTTCCTGATGTCCACCAGCCGGGCGATTATGTGGAGAGTTCACGTATTCTGTTGTGGGACAAGGCCTTCCCTACGTTCATTGGAAAGAATGTTGAGAAGCCCTTCGACAAGAAGGCCAACTTCGCTAAATTCCCTGGAACTGCTCAAGTTGTCAAGCAGGTTACTTACCGGTACGTTACTCAACTTTTGTGCATTTGCATTATATAATTCCCTCTACCTTTTTCAATGCTACTAACCTTCTTAATGTCTTCCCTTAGGTACTTCAAGCGAGAGCTTGTTTTGAAAGGGGCCATCAACGTTCAGCAGCTCCCCAAGTACTTCAGTGCTTGGACGCAGAGAAACTCGGACCAGTGTATCTATTCTCCCCAGCAGTTGATAAGGTACAAAACTCCTCACTTGGTAGCCAAATGCTGGTATCTTGATTGCTCTTGTGGTTTCACTATCGACTCGGAGGTGGACGTCAAGACTTTACACGATGGGGGTGAGGTGGTGGTCTAAGACACGGTGGATGGTGCAGAAGATTTCGAAGGACAGCAGGATCAAACCTCTGCTCCTCCACCAAAGAGAGGAAGAGGGCAGCGACTTGAAACACTGCGTTCTCAATCAGAGGCTTCACAGCAAACCGGTGCGGAGTCTTCTGCGCCAGGGCAGAAGGAACCAGAGCCGTCTCCAGGTAATGCTGTCACGAAGCCCTCTCCAACTTCTTCGCCGGCTCCTTCCTCGATCAGTGCTTCTGAGATCACCAGAAGTCTCCTTGAATAGAGGAAAACCAAGCAATTTCCGCAGACTACCTCTTCCGCTGGAACTCCAAATTCCTCTCACGTTTATGTCATCAACTCCTCTGTGGATTCGGTTTTGCTTCGACACAAGGAGCTCTCTGACGTGGGTGGCGATCACGAATGGAGAAGGCTCTAGACATCGTTTGCATGGTATGATCCGTTCCTGAGTGCTTTCCCTTCAATATGTATAATACAGGAAACCTTATAATGTCTAAGTCTGATATCTTGTTTACTCAAGTTTGGAGCAGGCCGCGAGACCCGAGTTCCACCAAGATGCAAAGAGCAGAATCACTTGGGATTCGACTTGATCATTGCCGACATTCCTGAGAATCTTCCAGCCCCTACGGTATCCAATCCCCCCAACATAGTTCCACCTTGGAACAAACGTGGTAAAGAGTATTTGGAGGAACTCTACGAATTTGCAAGACATTTCTTGCAGTATGATGGTGCTCTTTGCATCATCCACAACAACGACCAAGATCTCGCTTCGAAGATTTCTGAAGTGGCTAGTGTTGATGGCTTCGTGCAGCACCGAGACTGGTGAGGCTTCAATGCACTAGGCTTGGCTCACCCTACGATCCCCGGCTCCTTGGTATGTACATCATAATCATTCCTTTTCTTTGCATTCTACTAATCTTTCTTATGAAATACACTCACATATTTTGGTGTATCGCAGTCTCTTCGATTCTGGGTGCGCGTCTTCATTCGTGGTGGTCATCCCCCATCCAAGTTCTCTTTTCAAACCAAGAAATCTGATTGCGTATACAACGACCTCCACATTACCGAGAGTGATGCCATTCTCAACTTCACCGATGTGGAATTGCAGCACTTGAATGGGGAGGTGCCGTGGAGAGGCCCAAGGGAGAAAGCCCCTGAGATGATGCAGGGCATAATTGAGGAGATGACCAAGCCCGGCGACATAGTCTCCGAGTGAATGGCAGGAACAGGTAATCCTTCATTAACAGTTTCTGCATTTCCAATCCTCTGATTTTCTCCACAAGGACTCACTTCTTTCTTGTGCTACGTGTTTTCAGTTGCCTCCCTCAAGGCTTGCCAGAATATTGGTCGTCATATTATAGCTTGTGAGGAGGATGAAGCCATATTCAACGCCCTTCTCAAACCGTATATGGCTACGTCATCTGCCATTGGCCCTCCAAAACATCCTCGACCGGTACCAGTGGAAAACGCACCTCCGAAGAGAGCAAGACGAGATAAGTACTGTAAGTTCTTCTTTACATTTTCTAACTTCAGGGCTAGTTCTCTTTGCTTCTTGATTGATTCCATCTTCACCCACTTATTCTTACCACTCTCGATTTTCTTTTGCAAAGTAGTTGCGGCAACACCGCCACGTAGGCCAAGGCCCGTGTCCATTCCATCGTGGCGTCTTCATTCCAGTCCGATTCAGCTTTATATACTTCCGGATTATGCAAAGGGCTTAGCACAAGCGCTCCAATCTAGAGCCCTTACATATGTTCCTAGTCGGCCAACTACTTTTGATCCCAGGGCCCTTGTATTCGTCAATGAAGAGGCTATAGAAGGAGATTCAGAGTCATCGGGTTCTGAGAGTGGAAGTAGCAATTGTAGCATGTTGTGAGTTTGATGGAGGCTTCGGTCTATCATTGTTTTCATCTGATTTGATTTGATTTGATTTAATTGAAGTTTTATTGCATATTCCTTCGTCTACTCTATTGCAAACAACCTAAACTTGTTATGATTCTCATTTTGAGTTCGTATCCGTGTATGTAAAGGATGAAATGTCACAACTGTAATACTCAAAATGTAACATGCACAATGAAATGTTACAACTCAAATGCTCAAAAAATATATATATTGCTGTAATTACTTTCTTAATCATTCATGTTACCTATTCCCATTGGCCAATAGCAATGACCTCAACTGATCTAACTCAACGCAACTAAGTTCTCGAAGGGACGCTGTCTCTAACCTCTCGTTGTAAATTGGATTTGCAAGTTTCCAAGAACTCCTAAAAACACTCCAGTTTATGTTGAACCGATTAACTTTGTATTCGTCCTTCGGACTCCAATGGCGACCCTCATAAGAAAAGTAATCCCACCTCGCTAGCCGAAGGCATGCGTATTCAGGACTGCTGTCAATCTCACGCTTCCAACTCTTCGACACAGCACGAGCGTTCTCAACGTCTTCAAACGTGATAACAGTTGGATAAGTCCCACCCTGCATTGCACTACTACCTATATGATCCCAGGGGTTAGGCCCATCCGCCATCCGCTTAAGCAAATCCTGTAAAACCGTTTCACATGCAACAACCTCAAATGAATCGCCCATACCTTCAAACAACTCCCTAGCAAGTACACACTTAAACACCATATTCGTTATTTTGAGAGATATTCTTGAATTTGGGAAATCAGCGTGTAGAGAAATGGCCACATTCGTCCCCTCCCATTTACTTCAATCTTGCGGAAATCAATATTGAATCATTAAAAACACCTTGAAGGAACAATGAGGCCCATGTCATTTAGGTCGAGTGGACCTAAATGCACGAACATACAGGAGAAAACTTAGTAATGTTTATTGATTCATTTTAAACATGTTTAAAGAGAGATGATGATTAAGTCATTTAGGTCGATCACACCTAAACGCAATATAAACAAGGAAAAAGAATATACCACGTCCCCTGTATTTTTAGTAGTAACTATTCGTTACCTTTTCTAAACCAAGGTTTCAATAAAAGGCAATGTCCAATCACATAAATTACATTCGAAAATTTGAATAACACAAAAAGTGTGCAAGACAATGAGGCAAAAATAGCAGACGAGAAAATTTGACAAACAGATCAATCGTTTTATTCAAAACATAATTACATTGAAATAACAAAGTGGACTCTTATAATCATCTATATTGTCTGCGCCATTGCTATACTGTACATAGTATCCTCTATATGGTTATGGAGTCCCTCCGTAAGCCTCAATTCTTGACTTGACAAATTCCCGTTGGCGCTGACGTGTCCACGACATTCCCTCAACCTGCATCATTGGACTATCAAGAAGACGTTGCAACTTCTGCCTACGCCTGTCACCGATGCTTGACTCTAGCAGAGAGTGGCGACGGGTACTGGATGGTTTAGAGTGGGAGTCGGCGGACTTCCTTGCCCCGGATTGTGTAGTTGTTGATCGTAGCCTCGGCATCTCCAAGGCAAGTACAAGGGGGATAAATTAGCATTGGGAAGAGATTTCGGTTTAGGTCGAATCGACCTAAACTGCTGAGTGCAAGTGTAAAGGTCGAACGGACCTTGAACGAGGAGGCTTACACAAGCTAGAACCAGACCTAGATGAAAGTGTAAAAAGATCAATCATTTTAGGTGGCCTTGAGCTAAAATAAGGACATCAGAATGAAACATCATGAAAGAAACTTACAAGAATGAAACATCAGAAAGGAATGAAAAGCTAATACTGAGGAATGAAAACCAACCTTTGCCGGTGGTGGTGACGGCATGTCCTCCACATTGTTATAAAGAGCACGCTTTGTAGGGGTAGAACTCTGTCGTTTCGGAGATAGAACCTGCAGTACGGTCCGTGGCCACATAGGAGAAGGGGATTTCAGGGTCTTGGGAACGGACAGGTTAACCGGGCTGTCCACAACCCCTTCGTCGACAGCCATAGTTGAGTAGTCCATCGTGGACTGCGCTGTTGCAACGGATTGCAACAAAAGCCCTCTGCTACGTAGAGAGGGCCCGCAGCCATAAGCATTATTCAAAGAATCCACTGAGGCTCGATATGCATTATCCTGCAATACATAAATCAAATCGAAACATACATCCACCAATAATTCAGCAATGGTTTAGGGTTCGTCGCAAGGGGCAGAATAGATCAAGAAAGAAATATAAACTTCGTATTACAAAAGGAGTAGTCTGGATACAAAGATTACGCAAGTGGTTAAGATGTACAACATACTAATAGCTGCGCGCCAGTTATGAAATGTCTATTAACAAAGTAGAGAACCGAAATCATGCCAAATTATGCTCTACGACTAATTGCCTCGTTAATCTTAGCGTATTGTTCACAGGTAGAACGGTCATCATAATACATTTTCTTCCCGATCGGACGCTCGGCCCTGAATCTAGCGATTGTCCCCACAAAGTGGTGTAGGTCGACAAGATATGGCAAAAGTTTCGACAACAAAAAACGATCATCTGCGGCATCGGGATTCTGGTTGTTCCAAGTGGAGAGTAATAGGACATTGTGAGAAGTATTCTGACAGTGCTTGATCGGGCTGTCGTCAATAAAAATGGTGTTGGCTTCGGAATATAGGCCATCAAATTTATGAAAGAGACCATCACACATCGGCTTAAGGAAGATGTCCTTCTGAGTCCCGGGTTCCTTCATAAATACCGGACGACCTCGCAAATCTACGCCCATAGGAACTCTCTGATAGTCCTCTTGACCTAGAATTCTGAGCAGATAGACAGGACGAATCGGACCGAACAGATAGTCGTAGATCATTTTTGTCGTCGAAGTCTTCATCGAACTCCAGACGGTTATGGTTGCGAACGTTGACAACCGACGAAGGAAATCAGCTCAATTGGGCCTAACACAAACAAGCTTGGGGCCGACAACTGCTCGCTTGGACGCTGAGTGGATGCTAAGGTCATGGCTAACGAATGATTGTCCAGGCCAATTAGGAGTACTGGAGCAGAGTATTCCATTGAGGTCGAGGACAACGTTCAACCAACCACTCTGAGGTCGCGTCGGGACAGGACTCAATTCTTCACTAGAACTTACGTCACATCCAGATGCCTCGCGCACCTGGAGAGGAAATACCGATGACAGATGGACATTACTATATTATACTAGGACGGAGTTATACGAATGATACAATGAGGACAGTCGCAAGGCAAGTCATTACCCAAGGAAACAGTGCAACGAGATATAATGATGGATGAAATACCTGAACATCCTCGGCTTGACCTTCTACAACATCCCGATCCTCCACAGGACCCATCGACCCTAATGAATCGTGAGGTTGATCGTCAGGAATGACCTCAACGCACGTTGGCAAGGTCAGAGCACACTGGGCCATGACATCTAAATCCATATTTGTGCGTACAGGCTCATCCGCAGTTTGGGCCATGACAACATCATCCACGATCCGAAGATCTTCCACTTCCTCATTCACTTCGTGACCTGGGCATTGCAAGAGAACTATTGAATCATCAGAGAGTGATCAATGAAGCTGACATAGAAGGGATTGGTAAAAAGTTGAACGGTTTAGCTCGGGTCGAGCTAAACAGCCCATTTGTATTAATTTCAATCGTTTTGGTACAAAATGCACATTTCAGTGAACTACTCCGGTATTAACACCTCATCTACAAAATTCCGAGTTCAAAAAATCTAAGTTTGGGAGGGACCTGAAGATGTCTCGGGAGCATCTCCCTGAGTCTGATTGTGGGGGGAAGAACGAGGTGGGCTGGGACAAGGGTCACGCATGACCTGGTCGGTGCAATGATGGCTTGGCTCAGGCACTGATGCGGGACTCGGATCTGACATTTGCAATTTTGCACCACTCGTAGGGGATCCCAAAATCTCAAGTACTCGCGGAGAAGGTGGGGCGCTACCTATCGGCTGGACGTTGGGCAGAACTGGACCCGCATTCGGGAAAATAGGGACGTTACTGATGCCTCGCAGAGCCGCCTGCAGTGTCGCCTGCACAGTCTTCTCTATATCCATTTTCTGCTGTGCCATCTGATCTTGTAACGCTTTATTCCTATCCTTGGACGCCTGTAATTCTGCGAGAAGAGCTTAAACATCCGGAGTGGGAGCGGCTCTCCCCAACGGGGATGCTTGCCGAGCTGTGGGGTTGGGCTTCTTCTTCTTCTGTGCCGGCTTTCCAGTACTTTGCGCACCGCCAGTCTTTCTCTTACTTCCGGATCCCACCTCCGGTGCAAAACTCGGTCTTTCATCGTCCGTACGTGTAATGTCGACGTCAGGGAAATCGAGTCTTCTCCCCACTCCACCCTCAGATGCGGTCTGACTTACCGGATTAGAAGGCGGAGCATCGCTCTCATTGCTAATGTCCGCAGCACTGGAGGAGGGCGTCTGTTCCTCGGTCGGGGCATCCTCCTCCAGATCAACATCGTCACCCTCCTCCACAGCTCTGCCTTTCCCTTTCCGCACGGCTCTGCCATATTCCGGAAAGCGTTCCATATCGACATAATAATCGTCGACACTAAAATCGGTTGGGTCCAGAGTTAATCCTAGTGACTGAGCTTCGATCATATGAGACGAGTCACTATCATCCGCGACCACGAAAGCCAAGATCGAGAGCATCTCAAAATAACAAAGACAAGGTAAACAAGGTTTAGCTCGACTCGAGCGAAAGTGTGGAAGTGTATGCATACATGGTGCATAAGATGAAAACAGTAGAACGATTTAACTCGACTCGAGCTAAAGTGTGGAAACACTTACCGCGGCGGCCATGAGGGACTTCGTTCCAGCATAGAGCTGATAAACCCCCCCCCCCACCCCCCCCCCCCCCCCGAGTACTGCAGAAAGTGTCGTGGACCTGCAGTTAGAACTCCATCCTTAACTCGGATGGATACATTGCGTACCTCCTTTCGTTGAACTTCCTGTTGTCCTTGTACAGTGGGTGGTCCGGAGTTGTGTACTTGATCAGAGGTTCAGGCGTTGACCCGTCGTTCTCAAGTACATTATCATCAATGAGAAACAGGAGTTTGACGGGTTCCATCGCGATTCTGCTCTTTGGGGGGTGTCCGCCGAGTCGCTCGTTAGGAGCGAGTAAATACTCAGAATGGACTCTTCTACGACCACTCAAGGTGTTTCGCTCCACCCAAGTGAGCACCTGGGCGAAGTCCTCATCGTCTCCGCAAATGAGAAGCCAGTGGCGAACATTGTGAAACTGGGGCTGCCCATACTCATCGATCATTTTGAAGAACTCCATGAAGAAGGGGTTCTCCAAAGTGTAGTTGTGCCTCGTCTTGTAGGTTGGGAGGAACCGGAAGTCGATGATTCCGAATGTGAGTGCGCCGCCCGCCAACCTCCATATATCGGAGGGCCAAGATCCAAAGGAGAGTCGAGGCTCCCTGATGAATGGGAGGAACCACATCTCAGCTGAAGGACACTGAAATGCATGTCGAACCTTCAGGAAGGTTTTGAAGAACTCAACCGCATATGGGGAGAGATCCTTGGCCGACTTGTTGCGGAACTGTGTAGCTCTGGAGTTAGTCCAGTACGAGTCTGGAATACCCCAATCAAGCAGAACGTGCTTCGATTCCTTGGAGACATAGTAAGTCTTCTTGAAATGCTTCCAAGCGGGTACATCAAAGCCGTCTCTCTTGAATAAATGGAGCGTTGGATTAATGTTGTTGAACTCCGCTTGAGCTACAGCCTTTCGTTTTCTCCGCTCCGCCCACTCCTTGACCGAGTAGCAGTCCTCCAATACACTCGTATTATGCTTGATGGTAACCTTCGGATATGTGTACTTCCAACTTGGCCCAGACTTATGCAGGATGTGCTTACACATCTTCTGGTGATCTGCCTCTGTCAAGTTCCCGAGCCATTTGAAGAACTCCCTCGGAAGCGTCCCATCCTTGTCCGGAACGAACCCCTTCTTCTCATAGAATTTCTTATGAGGAGCTTCAGTGTCGGGATCAATGAGTCCACCACATGCCGCAGACGCGATCACCTCCTTCCACAGGTCCCATGTTTCATCACTGGATGTGATGACAAACAGCTCATTTGTTAGGGAGATAGTGTTCTTCCCTCCCTTCTTCGCCACCATGGCTTGATGCTTCGCCACATCGATCATAGCGAAGCGCTCCCTGATTGCATTCACAAAGTTCTGCATACGCACAGGAAGAAACCTTAGATGATGCTGTCACAGAACTACTCTTTAGCTCAACTCGAGCTAAATTGCTCGAGTAACACCAGATTATTAAAAACAAAGAAGATTATCAATATTTAGCTCGACTCGAGCTAAACTGCAGGTAGTTTAGCTCGAGTCGAGCTAAACTGCTAATGCTAATGAATCAGTGAACTTACGTCGTATGTCTTCGACGCTGGATTACTTTTGGGACCTGTACTCCTGCGGTCGGCAGCACCAGCGGCAGCATGTTTCTTTTGGGGCTTACCATAATTCACCCACACTTTTCTAGAGGCAAGTATATTGCTCGCCCAAGTTGGCTTAAAGGGTGCGAGATGGTTCACCCGATTATAGAATGCTGAGATCTTTCGCAGCTTATCTATATCAAGCGTCCAAACGATGTACGCATCCCACCTCCTGAAGTCCCTCACCAACTCCTCACTGGCATTATCCTCGATGAGAGATTTGGACGCCGCCACGCTGTGTTGCCCGTTGATGATGTGGAATGTACAGCCCCTCAGATCCTCTTCTTGTTGAGGTCGTGCCTTCGTGTCTGGCATCAGACACAGGGTTTGCTTCTGTGTCGTATCCGGCATGTTGACCAAGTAATTCTTCATCTCCTCCATGCCCCGCTTCTCATATGCACGGATAGTCCAATGGGCCGGTGCGGGCTTGCACCGCGTCACGTCCACACTGAACTTCTTTGGTTGCCCATTCGTTTTGAAGACGAACTCGTCCTGGCAATCAGCAAAGAAATTCTGGTAAATGCGATTGGCGTTATCGAAGTCCACGACCTCTCCAACCTTGTTCACCTTTGGGAGTTCCACGAGAACAGAGTCAAACTTGTTCCCAAGTCCTCCGCAGATAAGAGCAAGTCCTTCTTGGGCTTTGGCTTGTCAGTTTTCTTCTCGAGGCCTATCTTCTTCAATGGTGAGAGGGGTGTGGGAGTTGCAGAAGCCCCTCGGCTTTGGGATGGAACTATTGCTCTCCCCCTACTGCGTCCTGTCTGTTGGCTCCCCATTTGACTCCCGGTTGCTGTCACTCTAGAAACTTCAACATGAGATTTTCCAAGGTTCTGCTTCACCTTTGCCTCCGTCGCGCGGAGAGCAAGGGTGCTGACAACATTCCTCAGTTTCCACGCTAGGGATTTCGCCGGGAGAGTTCGTCCATCTTTGGTTGCCCATTTCCTATCCAGTACTTCTTGCCTCATCGTGGATACTATCTCGTCGTAAGGTGAATTGGACAGACTTTCCATTAAGGAAATGGAGTCGAAGAGGTTCTCCGCTACGTCTACTACTATGGAGAAGAGGTATGGATGAGCCCCCATAGATGAGCAGAGGATCTTTATTTGCTCTTTCCCCTTATGGTCAAACTCGGTGACCTTTGTATCCATGTCGATGACGTGGGGATCATCGACTTCACCCTTGAAAATGGTTGCAAACGTTAGATATGGTGTGTGTGCAAGCCATTGCTGAGTCCAATTTTTGACCTTCGAGGGGTCTTTGAAGGTCCACCGCTCAAATGTATTTGAGTCATCCCCGTCATCGTCATCTGAATCCGAGATAGGAACAGGCTTGAAGAAATGTTGTAGCGCCTCAAGTACCCTTGCTTTCTCCTCACTGCAAGGAGGAGACATTTACCATTAGAGAAATTTGAAGCCATTTAGCTCGATTCGAGCTAAATGTTGGTTCTATTAAAAAATGTAACCGATGGCATCCTAGCAGTTTAGCTTGAGTCGAGCTAAACTTCTTGGGCTCCCATGCTAAATGCCCAAGCAGTTTAGCTCGAGTCGAGCTAAACTGTAGAGCTCCAACCATGGGAGCCTTGCAGTTTAGCTCGAGTCGAGCTAAACTGTAGAGCTCCCATGCATGTAAGCCCAAGCAGTTTAGCTCGAGTCGAGCTAAACTGCTTGGGCTCCCATGCTCAATGCCCAAGAAGTTTAGCTCGAGTCGAGCTAAACTTCTTGGGCATTAAGCATGGGAGCCTTGCAGTTTAGCTCGAATGGAGCTAAACTGGTTGGGCATTAAGCATGGGAACCCAAGCAGTTTAGCTCGACTCAAGCTAAACTATGGGCTGCTAAGCAGTTTAGCTCGAGTCGAGCTAAACTCTGGGCTTTTATGATCGAATTTCCGTGAGTTTTATGAATAATATATTGCATTATTCTTTGTTTTTGTTGAATTTTACATTTCAGCACTGCAGTCAAGCCTTGTTTCATGAGGAGTATATGATATTGGCATTTGGTTTTATACCTCTCGGCCATTTCCAGATGAATTAGCTGCTGTTTCTCTCTTGGAAATTATGTCAATCGTCTTTTGCCTGCAATAAGAAATGGTTGCAGAGGATCAGAAGATGGGATAAATATTAGAAACGTTCAATATTCCTACCAAAAAATACGGGAGAAAAATACAAATGTAATTGGATTCCTTTTCAGAAGATTCTAATATAAGCAAAGTCGATCAGATTACCATAACACATAAACATATGGCTCAAAACAATGGCGCCAAAATGAATGCAACATAGCAAAAACTGTTCTCAACATAACTACAACCTCGACATCAATTAACCTAACGTTCAGTCCTCAAATTATTAGAACCTATCAATTCCGACACACAGCAATGACAATATTGCAGGAATAGTCGTATCAGTTTTCCAGAATTACTGAAATGCATGTTGTTTGACCCACAATTCAAATAAAACAAGCAATTCAAACTAGACAATCGTAACAATTACAGTGAATTATTGAACATTCATAGCTTCAATTCAATTCCGCAAATTTAACTGCAACAGAACTTCTGTGCATATTCTTTGTAAAGACAAGTAGTTGAAATCAACGACACGAATCCATGACAAGAGTTTAAATCAAAAAATCCACATTTCCAACCACAAGTATCGAAAACAATACAGAGCTTTGGATATTGACAGAACTGTTCCAAAAAAAAACCGCACGCGAACTGATAAAAGTGAACGAAGGTGATGACTTACCTGGAAACCCTGTGAAGAAAACCCTGCTTTGTAAACCTCCGCAACTTCCACTTCACTCCGCGATTGTCAATGCAACAAAACTATGAACAACTATGTATATGCAAATAACCCTAAACTGTGTCCTACCAAAGGAGCTGAATCCCTTATACCCTTGCTGAAATATGAACACTCGGACACAGAACCCTCAAAGCAGAAACCTTGAACAATGTATACAGGAAATACCCCAAACCCATCCTCCGCGCACAAACAACCCTAAACCGAAAATGAAAACATAAACCCTAAACACCGCAAACCAATTTCAAGAAACAACCTACACTGAAACAACTCAATCACTGTAGACCCAACAATTCTAACAAGTAAATGAACTTCAACTCGCGGGAAACAATCTGCTCAACATACGCAAACTGCAACCAAGATATTCCGCGCCTTAGACACAACTTCCGCCACACAGAGAAACCATGTAGAGAACAGTGGAAAAGTGGTGTGGACGAGGTCGGGGGTGGGGTGCTCGTCATCGCCCTCGCAGGGACCAAAGACCGCGCCGACTTTGAGTTCGGCCCGGTCACCGCGGGGTCCAAAGCCCGTCCTCGCCGGTTAATTGTTTTCATTTTTTGAAATTAAAATTCTATGAGATTGAACTACGAAATTAATTGTTCTTTAGTGAAGGAAAAATAAATACATGTGTATTGATTGCTATAAATTATAATTCAATCTTCTAAAAAATTAATATAAATTGAATATGAGACGTCTACAAATTTAATTAACATAATAATCCTAACTAACATAATAATCCTTTCAGATATATGAAATTAATATTTGTTCAAAGACAAATTTAATTTTAATACACAATATTGGAGTTTAAATATTAGTTTGCAATTATATTGCGAAAGCATCAAATATGAATACACTATAAGCAATGAAAATTAATTTACTATACTCTAATTGGGAACATATTTACGCAAATGTTATCATTATATTATTCTTCTACAACATGTCAGTATAATTATGAATTAGAGTTCTATTCCAAATAAATTCCATGCCATTTCAAAGATTTTGATAATTCAGAATTCATATACAAGCATGTACATAGATACTGCAATTTGAAAATTTGATTTTCATTACGGAATAATAATGTTAGTTATATCAGAATCACTGAATGGTATTATTAATATTTGTAAGAATTGCGAGTTAAATATTACTGTCCCTTTTCTGATTTTATTTTTATGAAAATGATTCGGGTAGTGAGAAAGTGAAAATAACCTTTTATAGGAATTTACTTTAAAGATAGATAGTGCGCTTCAGTCTCCAAATTGTTAACCCCATATGGTTAGGTAAACCTGCTCTTTCTTACCTTAAGAAGAATTCACCGTGATGGCTCCAATAACTCACATGGGATTGGAGAACCATGCCCCTTAATGTGTACTGTGAATGGGGTTGAGGTTACCAACCCAGTGTGAGTTTCAATGAAACCTAAACATGATAGGGAACTCGTTTTTTCAGGGTTCTGATGAAATGTATTGGTAATATTTTACAATGCTTCACAACATGCTTGCATTATGTGAAGTTGGTTTAGGGTTTTGATTGTATTTGCATTTATATACATTTCTGAATCTACATTAGATTTTGATTTTTGAGTTTTTTGAATTAACTAAATTTTAATCAATTCAATAATGCTTCTTCCAATTTTGTAATAATAATTTGTAGTTTTTTGCCTAAGCATCAAATTCAAATACACTATTTGCAATGATAATAAATTTCATATACGCAAATTGCAAACATATTTACCTAAATATAATCATCATATTCCTAAAGTACATGTTAGGAACATAATTTAATTATAATATAATAATATAGTATAGTATACCAAGGCTCTAATATATTCATTTACAATTTTATATTTAATTATTGATTATAATACGAGAATAATAATCTATATTCAAGTATACACAAATCTAAAAATCATATACAAATATATTCAAGTATATATACGCAGTACATTGTTAAAAAAAAAGTATTATATTATAGAATCAATTCATTTATTATGGAAAATTCTTTATATTTTTTAAAAGGTTTATGGTTTTTTATATTTATTCATGAGAAGCGAATATTTAAACCATGGTATGCCTTGTATGATTGGCATGGAAATTACAAAAATCGTAATCAATTCATTAACGTTGTATCTTGACTAATACTCTTACAATTTTATTACATTCTAATAAGAAAGTGGAATGCTTGCTTCATTTGCATAATTTTAAAATACAAAATTCATAATTCATAGATTCAAACGAAATTTACTACTACATTTACTAGTTAGCATGGACATATTAGAATACGAAATATTCAAATATGAAAGCATCAGATGAAACACTGGTTTTCGTTTAGAAGAACCCTGTTTGAAGGCATTCCATTCCAAAAATAGTTTACAATCCACACGGGGAATACCAGCAGCAAAAGTTACCAAAAGATGAAAGTCATCTGTTTTTACATCTATGGTTTCCAAATATTGTATAATCTAACGGTCCTGCTAACTACTCCTGAAGTCCCCATTCCATATCTGAGGTGATTAGTAGCAAAAAGTAAAATCGTAGAAGTATATCGAAGATTCCTGCAAGTTCAGGAGCAAAGAGAAAAACAGGATCAGATGGTATGATGTTTAGGGTCTAAAACGGAAAAGTGCATGTCAAAAGCAAGGACTCATCCTCCTGACAATCAGAACGAACTCAGCATGAGCCACTAAAATTCTGCGCAATACATACAGCAAACGCAATCTATTATTATGAAAACATCAAACTGAGGACAAGGTTAAGGGTTCCGGGGAGATAACAATTCACCTACTCACTCATGTGGTGGGCTCCCCAAATCCACGCTCCCCTCCTCATTAGAATCAGACCTCCCCAGAGGTGAGGGGAAAATTGATGTTGGAAGCGGTCATAATCGCCACCTGCTCTAGAGTATGTGCAAGAGTCCAATCCCACTCCGCACCAGGCTGCATTGCGCGTGCGATGTAGTTCCATGGGGGAATCTCTACGCCGCGACCACGGGCGCGTTCCACCGCCATAAACCACAGACGAAGCTCCTCCACTCCTTGTGGGGAAAGAACCTCCTCCCACTCGTCTGGCGGGTAACTTGACACCCTAAAACCACCGCCCGACCTCCTCATCACAGCAAATGAACTACAAGTAGATGAAACAGAAGGGAAACTAAGAATGAAACAACTGTTTCGTCGCCCAAAGGAACTTATGCTTATGAAGCGGCATTGGAGGGAAGCCCAATGTTCCAGAGTAACGAAGGGGACTTTGACTAGACTCGGTAACGGGACTTTGACAGATGTGGGCTTTCGAAAGTTCGGATTTACTTAAATGTGTCATTTTAATTTATTATTGAAGAATTGATTAATGGGATTGTATGCTTAACCAAGCATCTAGAGCCTTTCCCGATATTATATATTAATACTACAATTATAATTATGATCATTGGTTTAATACGTTTCATTTGAATCCATAATTTATGAGTTTTTTTTTGAAAAATGAATGAACCAAACTTTCCACTTTCTTATTAGAATGTAATAAAATTGTACAAATAGAAGTCAAGGTAGAACATTAATGAATTGATTAAGGTTTGTGTAATTTCCATGCCAATCATACAAGGCATACCATGGTTTAAATATTCGCTTCTCATGAATAAATATAATTAACCATAAACCTTTTAAAAAATATAAAGAATTTGCCATAATAAATGAATTGATTTCTATAATTTAATACTTTTATTTTTTACAATGTACTTTGTATATATACTTGAATATATTTGTATATCATTTTTAGATTTGTATATACTTGAATATAGATTATTATTCTCGTATTATAATCAATAATTAATTCTAAAATTGTAAATGAATATATTAGAGCCTTAGTATACTATACTATATTATAATATTATAATTAAATTATGATACTATCATGTACTTTAAGAATATTAGGCTTACATTTAGGTCAACATATTTTCACCCCATGCCAATCATACAAGGCATACCATGGTTTAAATATTTGCTTCTCATGATTAAATATAAAAAATTCAATCTTCTAAAAATTGTATATAATTTGCCATGATAAATGAATTAAATTCTATAATCTAATACTATTATTTTTAACAATGTATTTCGTATATACTTGAATATACTTGTATATCATTTTAAGATTTGTATACATTAGATTATAGTTTATTATTCTCGTACTATTCTTAATTGGACATTAAATTGTTAATGAATATATTAGTACCTACTTGTAAATGAATATATAATTATATTATACATATTATAATACTAACATGTATATTAAAAATATACATGTTAAGATGTAGAGTACCAGAAACGAAAGAACAAATCTACACCATTCACGGCGTAAAGAACACATTATGAAATAAATAGAGACATAAATAAAAGTACATGAATATATATACAGGATAATTATATCTGACTAAAAATGTAGAATAAATAAATAATTCTAATTTTAAAAACATATCTACCAAGGTCTATCAAGAACCATTCATGAACTCACACATAATGATTTGATTTCATAAATCATATATAATAATGAAATTGAGCAAAAATACATATTTGATAAATGGAGGTATGAATATTTGCAACGATATACTTCCCTGTATCAACCTGACTCACGAAATTCAAATAGGTTCAAACAATTTTCGATATAATTTTATTCCATGTACGAGATATTTAATGTCCCTATAAATGCCTTAACCCTAAACCCTAAACCCTTAACTCTGGACCTAAGACCCTAAACCCTTAACCCTTAACCCTATACCCTAAACCTTGAACCCTGATAGAGGAAGAAAAGTTCGCGGCCAAAAGTCAACACTCTGTCTGGCGCTATAGAGACTTCCAACCCATCCCATTTGATTTAATGCACCAATTATTTCGCATCTGCATCTATCTAAAGGGCCGAGAAGTATAGAAAGTGGTAATTCCTGCGAATTCTCACACCCCGAAATGTGGAGGGACAAATGGTCATGCATGATTCCCGCCTATTTTCAAACTCAAGCGGCATGAAAACGGTCACACGTTAGAGAATGACCTCTGGAATCGTCCCCGCTTGAAGTCTTTTCTCTACTCACTTGCTTCTCTCGCTTGTAGGAGCTCTCGGCGCTCACTTGGAGGTGGTTGTTTTCTGGGCGGAAGCTGTATTGCGCCGTTTCTCTTGTACGTCTTCTCTTTAGTTTTCTCCGATCATCAGTACACTTCATTCATTTCTGGTTGTTGTATGCTTTCCATTGTTTCAAGTCATGGTGTATTTGCAGTGTCTCTCTTTACTTCTTACAGACGTTTTAGAGCGGACACCGTAAGCGTACTCTGAGTCTGCGACTCAGAATCCCAAAGATGCAAGCACCTATTAAAACGCCGCTTTTTGCGGACAGATGTTTAGCTCGAGTCGAGCTAAACTGCTGCATCCAAAGGGCATCATGAGTTTAGCTCGAGTCGAGCTGAACTTCTGCATCCAAAGGGCAGCATGAGTTTAGCTCGAGTCGAGCTAAACTTCTGCATCTAAAGGGCAGCAACAGTTTAGCTCGACTCGAGCTAAACTCATGCTTCCCATAGTCCAGGAACAGTTTAGCTCGACTCGAGCTAAACTGCGCCTGGGATAAGTTCTCAAATTTAGAGATTGATTCTCTTTAAGGAGTATAATATGTTCTCACAAAATTGGGTCTGTTGCATTCCAGGTACAATGGACTATGTCTCCGATGACGAGGTACCCGTTGAAGTGCCCGTAAACCCAGACCTTCCAGACTTCGTGGTTGTACCCTCAAGACAATGGCAGAACAAGACTGTAACAATATATAGTGACGACAATATCCCGTTAGCAGAGGGTTTGATCCGGAACCCACGGTCCAGCTTGGTATCTGACACGGTTGGTCCCCTTGGTGATTTCGTTGTTGTCGTCCAGGTATCACGTTCTTTGGTCGAAGAAGAGTCAGAGGATGATTGGAGGTACTCCTTCAAAACGTGGCCTATCAGCCACCTCTATCTGGATGGAGTTAGCCTAGAGCACCATAGTCAACGTGATGTGTATAATCGTTGGCTTGCGGAGCGTAACCGATCCCTGGGAGATCGTACCCGATCGTATGATAACTCCTCTAGGAATACGCCCCCACCTATATCACGTCACGCTGAGTATCTGATGACCCAGCCATCTATAAAATCTGTAGCAGCAAACACGTGCTGCGCTCACCTATGCGTCCAACACTATCCCAGAGATAAAATCTCTACTCTACGGTCGCGTATGTACGACAAGACCACAGTGCAGTTCCGTAACCACATAAAACTCGACGTGCATAGACAGATCCACAAGAATTCAGCGGGGAGGAGTGTGGTGACTGTGGAGGGCATAGATGTTTGCCCCTTCGCCTGGATGAAGATTATGGGAGAGAGCTCCAGTACATTCTATAGAAATGCCAAGTATGTTGTTGCTGGTTTCGAAGCTCAATTTCACGGTAATACTCGTTTACGTAAATCTAGAAATCACATAGTGGTGGTAACTGCCGTCCTAGGGGCCATCCTTGACAGGCATGCCGACCACATGCCCCACAAGAGTCGTGTTTTGCCCACAGGGGAGACAGTTGTAGCTAAAGTTCTGCCTTCCAACTTCAAATGGAAGGAACAGATTCCGATCCTCGATGAGCATTTTGCGGACTGTGGATTGCCTCCTATGTCCGCTTCTAACTTGAGCAAGATCAGGAGGCTTAGCTATCTAGAATATTACGCCAAACGGGCAGGAGACAACTTCGCTCGTTGCTCAAAATATGATGAGTTCCAGTCGCAAAAGAAGTTGACGGTTACAGGATCTCAGGCGTCCCTGTTGTGGTCTAAGAAAATGAGGCTGCACAATGACTCTGCAATGGCGCATAGGGACTTGTACTACCTAAATCGATTCAGGTCGAAGGCTACTCCGCATGAAGTTCTTACAATTATGCATGACAAGATGGACCACTCAAAGACGGCGTCGCCGGCCTTATCCCACAAGGTCAAACACTTAGACGGTCTCATGAAGCTTCCTCTCGCTGTCACGGGAATGCTTGCTCATGGGCATGTGGACCAACGTTACGCCCATTATGGCCTTGACATTTACTCACACGACGCTAATTACACGGTTGGATCGTTTGCGAAGCTCCTTCGGGACCTTGAGTCACCCCCTAAATCCACCTCTAGGGAACTCTTTCAAGAGAATCCTTCTCACCCATTGTATGCCACGCTTTTGCATGGTTCAGAGATGTGTTTGGATCCTCTTGGCCCTCCTCCTGAGTTTCCTGTTGCAGCAAAACCCTTGCCTCCCATTCTTAACGTCCAAATGGATAACGCTGTCAGTGATAACAAGAATAGGTTTGTATTTTCATTCTGGTCCCTATTAGTCGCGAAGCGGGTGTTTCGCGAAGTGTACGTGAATTTCATGCTGGTCGGCCATACTCATGACGATATTGATGCCCTTTTCGGGCGATGGAGCATGGCTTTGCGGAGGGAGGACTTCCCCACAGTACCTCTCCTCATGAAGTCCTTCATGAAACATGAAGCAGTACCAACAATTCCACATCTTATTCAGGAGGTCCCAGATTTCAAGAAATTCATCGCGGAGTGGATGCTTGATGGCGACGATACGTTAATGGGTCACACTAAAGCTCATCAGTTCAAATTCTATGTAGATTCTTCAGGATGCCCAGTCATGAAGTATAAAATCTTCTGTCACGACGACGACTGGTTGCCAAAAGGAGATGGTTGTGGCATCAAGTTGTAGAAGGAGGATTCAGAAGGTCGATCTTTATGGCCCCGTGGTGTTCCTGGTGCCGTGGCGCCTCGCGAGATGCGGCACGTGCCTGATGTGATTAAGGGCTTGTCGAGTTTTCTAGATCATTGGGAGAGGCTATCTTCGGATTCAGTCCAGTCCAGAAGAATCTATGAGCCACTCTCATACTATTGCAACGATGTTAAAGAGGCTCTTTCCATCCCCTTTGATGTTGTCCCTGCCTTGGAGCATGGTTTTTGGCCATCCACGCGGCTCGCTCACTCCGTCGAAGACGAGTTTCAGGAAGATGGAACTTTGCGCGAGGAGTTCGTAGAGGATGATCACTTTGTTGGTCACAAACGAGATCGCCCAGGACCGTCGTTCCGTGTTGCGCGAGACCTTTTTGCAGGGTACTTCTTAGCGCTTCGACCCTGCGATGAAGACGATCGTCCTTTCTAGCTTGCGAGGGCCTTGACTGACCCTAATTCGAACCCTGACCTCCCGAACACTCTCCAAGTAGAGTTCTACCGTCCAATTTCCCGAGATGAAAATGTTTTGAAATTCTATACCGGCTGGGATGTGGATGGGAGACTTTGTTGGACAGTTGAGAAGGATGTACCCGAGTCGTGGCAGAGTACTGATGCAGTCATAACAGCTTGGAAATCCAAAGTTAAAAAAAATGTCAAGGAGCGGGGCGTTGGCAAGGATGCAACGCTGAAGATCCCACTGAAACAACTGGACATTATAAAGGCCTCCTTGGAGAGATTTGTGTCTCCGGATTCTGAATAAACATGTAGCTTTGAAGTTGGTGGTCTTGAAGTTCTGAATTTAGTCAGATCGCTTATATTCGTTTGAAGACGACTGAACTGAATACCGTTCGTCCCTTCATCCAACATTATGTTTTCAAGACAAAGGTAGATGTTTAGCTCGAGTCGACCTGATCAGTTATAGCGTATTAGTTCTAGCGTATTTATGTTTTGAATACTAGCTAATTACATATATTTAATTGGAGGGAACACTACTTAAGTGTTTCAGTCCATTCCTTATTTATCATGTGTACCACATTATAGGCCGCAGTTTAGGTCGAGGCGACCTAAACTGCATTTGGCGTTGAAGTTCGTACTTTACGAGTGCGGGATACCAACAGGTCACCTATAGTTCTTAGTGTAGATTTTTACTTAGTACCCTAAAGCGTTGATTCTATATCATATGTACTGCCACTTAACAGCCATTTAGGTCCAGGCGACCTAAACGACATCTAGCGTTGAAGTTCCTAGTTTGGATCTCTGAAGTAGAGCCGATAACATACATTTGTTGGCATGGGACTATACTGAAGTCCGTATGTTCTTGGATTGCCTATCATATTCTGGAAACTGTAGGCAGCTATGTTAGTCGAACAACTTGATTGTTTGTACAGGTCTGAAAGAGCCTGTCACGGATTCAACATTTAAGGAGTGTTGACCTAATTTGTATTTCCACACATATATATAATATAAGATTTCCCAGCATATCCGTTGTGTCCATTTCTTGTTATTTGTTTGATGTTCATTTAGGGTGGTTCGACCTACCTTGTATATTTTCAAGTATTTAAGTAAACCACTACGTTCTTTCATTTCCCATTACTACTGTGTGATCATGTCCCAAATTAATGGAAATTGCTTATAAGCTTTTCCTTGCCAAGTATGGGACCATTGTGCCCATTTTAACTCGACCTGACCAAATGCATTATTTTGGGAGATGATAAATCTCCCAAAATAACGAATATGGTGTTTTTAAGTTTTACAAAAATCATTGAGCTAATACAACTTCAAGGACGTCTGCTAAGGTTTATATAGATCGTTGCTTGACACTTAAGCTAGGAATGGTCTTATCTAAAGACAAAGAGTTCTTCGACCAAGACAAGCAGTCTGACTTGGTATACATCTTGGTTTCAGCTACTCCATTATTGTACACGAACACTAAAATATTCCACAAAGTTTTAAGACCATTTCTGTTTGCTTGCTTGGAGTTTTCTTATTCCTAGATATATCTGTATTATCTAAAAACATGATGCTGGAATACTCGTATCTTCATCCAATACTAAACCAAATCTAAAGGATTGTATGCATGACGTCATCATGACATTAGCCCTAATTTGTACCTCCATAAACAAACGTAATTAATTTTTACCAGAGATAACCCTGAATTCTACGAAAATATACTTATTTCCTAAAAAAAGTAACAAACTAATGCCTTATTTTAGTAATTTTCCACGGTTATAGGGTCTACTTTGCTTTTGAAAATTTGGGTAATTGTCATTTCTGTGCTCTCCATTCTGTGCTCTCCGCTCTCCGCTCTACGCTCTCCGCTCACATACAAACTTTCTTCCCGCATGAAGTGCCCTTCTCCAGTTGCCCATAGTCCCGTTCTACTTCTCCTCTTTTACCGTCCGCATCTACCACAACTTCCGGTTTTGGAAACCGGAAGAAGCGATTGCCATGTATACTCCAATGTCCACCGAAGTTCCTACAAAAAAATTCTCGCTCCTTGGCATCCGGAATTTCACGTGCCCTCATCTCCACCTCATAGTCGTGTGTCATCCATGAAAGATCGTCCAATTCGGCATTGCCCGCCGTAGATAGTTGATGAGTCATTGTCTCCGGGTTCCAAGCAAGTGATTTGCCCCAATCAAAATAATTCACCTCTTTGTTAGGTAGTTGGTCTAGTCGTAAATTCCACCGATCAAACTCATGCCCAGGCGGCATTACGTGTTGTAGTCCCAGCATCTCATAAAAACGTGAACTAATTGGGGAGCGGCACATAACACACTGTTTGTTGATTAAAGCAGCCTTCGCGATGCAGGTTATGTGGAAGTTGTGATTACAATGTCCTATCTCAAAGGCCCCTTCCGGCCCAAAATATTGTTGACAGATGGGACACGTCTCCTTCGAATATTCCTCCGATGGTTTGCGGGTATGGATAACCACACGTTTCGATTCATCCAAATGAGATGATAGTACATCGTACGGCATCCACCCCTCCTCGACCTCTAGCGCCCAGTCAATGACCCCTTCTTTATTTTTGGAACTATGTAATGTGCGCTCCATCATTTCTCCTACATCGCGCCATATCATGATTTTTGTAGCATCCTCGCCGCCCTTGGCTGCTGCCTCGTTATAATTCTGAAAGATGATTGGATAGCTTCTTCGACATCCATGGAAGTAATTGCACATTTCTTCATATCCTGTTGTGCTTTAGAGACTATTGTCTCTTTATCTCGCAGTTTGTGGACCCAACCAAGCCATGATAATGCCCTTGTGGAACATGGTGTATCGTCTACCATCTGTATAGTGGTCTTCAGCTTCTCCAGTTCTGTACGGGCCTCGTCTCTTCCCCTTCTAGCCACCTCCAAATCCCGTAAAAGAATGTCTACTTCTTTTGAATCATCCATTGGCCCTTTTCCTCTATCCTCATGTCTTGGTGTTGCTTGGCTAGAGCCAATGTCCAATGGAAGTGGAGGAGATGTCCTTTTAGACTTCTCAGACGCCATCCCTTGTGTGGCCCCATCTCCACTTTTATTTGAGAATTTAGAAAGGCCGAGGTCAGCAAGAATCCTCATCATCGCTCAATACTTCAATGACACGATCCTTTCCTTCCACCTTCACCGCTTCCTTCTTCACCCTAGGCCTCACTTCTTCTATTTTGCTTTTCTCCTTATCTATCGGGTGGTACTTTTCGCACTCTTCCAATTGTGCACTCCAACTCATCTTCACATTGTCCAACCTTTCTGTCAATTTCTCGATTTGTTGCGTTGCCTCCATTAAATCCTTACTCAGCGCCACGTTCTCTTCGCCTAATTGCACACGGTCTTCCAGAAGAGGCTTAATGGAAGAAACCAAAGTCTCAAAGCCGAGGGCACCGTGTATCATGCCCGGAGTGATACTTCCAAATGCATGAGCCATGTTTATGAGATTTGGTGCCATAGCGCCTAATACGGAAGCCCCTTCTTTCAGGGTGTGTGCAATCTTCAACACATTATGAATTTGTTGCACTTCCTTCGTGGTTTTTCCTGCATCGCCTCCGTTCGTGGTATTCTCTAAGCCCCCACGCCGTTCATCAGAGCATACCTCCGTCCATTTGATGCTACAATTTAGTAACTCCTTCAATGATTCGTTGTTTGGCATCGACTTCACCAGCTCCATAATCTCCAAAATGGAATGAACTGCATCCTTTGTGCTATCCTCTTTGGTAGGCACTTGTACTATTGCCAAGGAACTCGGACCATCGTCCACTAAACGAGGGTTGGAGCATCCAGCTGCCGCAGCCGTAAGATGTGTTGAACAGTCATTGTCCACCTCAACTTCCACCTCAACTTCCACCTCATCCACGGCTGCCTTGCCCTTTGTATCGTTGGAAGATTTCACCGTGATTCCCAAGTCTGCTCTAGGAATAATAGGGACATTGGTTTCCATGGCAGTAAGGAACATTGTAGCGATCACATTGAAAATGGCAACGAACTTCCTTTCCTCTGGACGATGTGGAGTTTCATTATGTAAATTCTTTACTTCATTCTTCGGGAAACTCTTCGGATATGGCCACTGCCCCTATCAGAACTCCGCTACAACATTCTTCGCTTGCAAAGGATTGATCAGATATAAATCCGGAATGTCTCTTATCATCCATCCAATTTGCAACGGCCTGTATTTTGTAGTGGGGTACGTACACCAACTAACCTTCCGCTTCAATATTAGCTCAGCATATACGATACTACAAATGGTATAATTGAAATGGCCTTTGCTAGGCTTACGTTGCCGAAATAGAGTAGTCCAGACCTCATATGCTCGATGCAAGAAATGGTCATCCATGCATGACCAGGGCTTGCAGCTAAAACTCTGTGTGTTCAAATCGTGTTGTTCTCGAGGCCACAACTTATCAATGTGATACATCTTCACATACGTCTTGCACTCCTTGTGCGTCCGATAAATCTCCCCTACAGAATCCCAGCCTTCTTCCGCTACGATGTTTTTGTTGTCTAGGATCTCCCACGAAAAGTTGTGGCATGCTCCCTTCAGCCTATTCTTCTTCCCGCTTCCTCCAATCTCATCATGTTGCGGATCCGCCATAGTAACCTCGTTTTAAACAAAAACGTAATGGTTTTGTTTTAAAGAAAACAAGGAGATGATAAATGACGGTTTACAAAATAACGAATACAGAAAATTCAAAAACTCCCCCCCCCCCCCCCCCCCACCCCCCCCCCCTCCCCACAATAAAAATGGATCCCCATCTCCTCATCCCCTAGGACCAACAAGCTCCCAAGTGAATTGGGAAACTGTAGCAATACGAGGGGGACTATTGAGGAGAGTGAAGTGAGGAAGATGGAGACGGCCGTCGCCATACATGGAGACGGCCGTCGCCATACATGGAGACGGCCGTCGCCATACATGGCGACGGCCTCCAACCCTACGACCGTCCCCCCGAGCCTAGGGCCGTCGGCCCCCGACCCTACGACCACGGCCAATGGCCGTTGTCTCTAATTTGACGACAGCCGTTGGGGGCCGTCGGGTCGGGGGCCATGGTGATCGCCGCGGGGGTCCGTGCCTCCGCGGCCGTCCGATCGGGCCGTGTCCTCGGCGACGGCTGTCCGATGGCGGCTGTTGCCGAGGTGATGGCCGCGGAGACAGCCCACCAAGGGGCGGCTGCCGGCCGTCCGATCGTGGGTGTCTCCAAGGTGAGGGCCGTTCGATCACGGCCGTGGTTGAGGGGCCGTCTGCGCGGACGGCCCCTCGCGGAGACGGCCCCCGGCCGCGGGGACGAGGCCATCGCGGCCGCGGGAAACTTTCCCCCTCCCTTTTTTAAAAAAAAAAAAAATCAAAAAACATATAATGCTACATTTTCCGACCACATATTAAACTCAAATAGTTTTAATTTCTTTCACCAATTCAAATCAGAAGAGCAGTAAATGTTAACATGAATTTAAAGACTTCATCGTATGCAAACCATCTAAATTCTTCAACGAGTCATTATTTCGTACACTCCTACCAACTTAATGTATGTGTCAATTACTGCAATCATTCGTTTCATTATTTTTTTTCATATATTTCATACAGTCTACCATCGCATTCCAGAAGTTCTCTGCTGAAATCCAAGTCAATTAAACCCGTTTTAGAATATTTAATCTAAATAGTCCTCCATCTTCATATTCTCCGCTTTGATTATTTATTCTTTTAAAAACAGAAATACTTCTACTATTCTTTCATTAAACGGCTTCATATTCTCAATTTAATTCGGGTTACCATCTCTTTATGTACTTTTAACGTTCCTCCCTCTCTACAATTTCCACTCTAAAAACTGTTTTTCTTTTACTTATTCTTTATTTTCCTCTATGTTTTCCCCCTCTATGTTATGCCCTTTAATTTACGTGTAATTCGTCTAATCTACCACTGTAACCCTTGAAGTTCTTAAAATGTTAATGTTGAATTTCTTTCTTTTATATCATTTCGAACGTTCTTATTTCAATTTATTTCCTCCATGACCCATGTTAAATTATATTTTACTAATTCTAGCACTATTCCACCATACTCGTTCTCCATGTACTGAAATTCCTTAGATCTTGAATATGTATTTATATTTGGTTCTTTCACATGCTCTCGAGTCCTCCATCATTTGAGCTTGTTTTTTCTTCTTTCTTTTTCCTTCTGCTACCCATTCCACTACTCTTTTATCTTGATTTTAATTTTTTGGAAGGTGATATTCATCCCCCTCGTTACGTTCATGGCCTTTCAAACATTTTATTACCATAATATTTAAATCCGGTCATTGTTTCAATGTAAATCTGTACATCTGCCACTCTTTCAATATACCCCTTCAATTACGTATAAAATCGCAACCCTCAAGCAACCACACTTTATTTTGGTATTTAAACATTCCTTTACAATTTCTTGCACTCCTCCATTTGTTAAATTTTATACCTCCCATCGCACAGAGAGAGAAACTTCGGTCTCCGGAGGAGACTGACGTGAATTAAGTGTCTGTTCGACCTACCCCCAATCCAAAGCCCACAGGACAAAGGTATGGAAGTAAAGATCTACTCCCCCCTTTCGAGAGTAGACACTTTAGTCACAAGTAACCAGAAACAAGAAACTAGTGAGAAATAGGTGTATAGAGTAGTTTGTGGTGATGTTACAGACATCAAGCCACGAGCTCATTGTTGGTTGGAAGTGAGCGTTTGTCTCATTAATCTGGTCCGGGTTCGAACCCTAATGGACTCGTTTGAGTGGATGTGGGGGATGGAGTGGCTTGATACTGCTAAGTGAGTGATCATGAGCAGGAAATAAGTTGTGCCAACCAACAGCCCCCTTTGCGAGAAGTGACATAAAGAGACTTGACACCTGTATGCTAACATTTAAATAAAGTAGCTTTAGCTACTATCAAATTTTTATTTTTATTTTATTCTAAAGTCTTTATTAAGGGGGATCTAATGTTTAAGGAATCGGTTGGTGATTTTCTATTCTTCTTTTGTGGAGTAGAATGTACATGGCGTATTGTATGGCGATAGTGTTTATGTTTTTGAAGGTGTTTTTGATGGTGGGCATCGGTATTTGGAATTTTTCTTCAAGTGATTTCATTGATGGAATGTGTGTAGTTGCTCTGGCGCCGGCTGTAATGACGATAAGAGGGTCAACTTTCCATCCAAGAGCAGTGATATTAGCAATTAGTGGATTGTATTTGTTGGTTTTGGCTTGGAGTGTTTCTGGGGAGAATCTATCATTGCAATATGTAAATTCAATAAATTGTATTGTAAGGTTGGGGTTAATTTCGAAAAGGGGGTTCACTTTGGTAAGGTAGGCCTTTCACACATAAGATGTCTGGCCTAAATCTCGAGTTACAGTGGCATCTTTGTGTGCCACATGTGCAAGGGAGTAGCCAATTTGGTACGGTGTTTTCTGGAGGCTTATCATTGAAGGTTCCAGCATTCATGAGAATGAAGCATCGGGATTTTTCTGATGAGATTAGTAGTTTACGGATTTCCCAAACTGCTTTGTTGTGTCTTTTGACGCGGAGTGAATGTATGTGTTGTTGTTGGCATGTGAGTAACACATGTAACCATGTGTCCGGTTCATGTGATCTACAAATGGGACATGTGATGGATGGAAATCTTTCTCTTCCAAAGAACATTTGTTTTCTAGCATGGCCCATGTATGTTCCAGTACGGAATTTAATAAGGCATGTTTTTTGTTTGTCTGTAATGATTGGATTTTTCCAGAATTCATTAGAGAGTTCATTGTCTATATCTTCATTTGCTGTCCATTTGTAAATATTGGGAGTTTGTACGGCCATAACTTCTAAGTTTTTTTCTCTGTCGTATTTCTTGATTTGTTTTTCTAGGTCTCTAACTGGTCCTTTGTCTGGCATATCTATCATGGATGGCCATACATCTTTCTGGTAGTAGTATGGGGTAGCATGCGCGTGTTCGTATGGGTGTTCAGCAGTTATATATTCTAGATCGACTCCGATTTTAGCTAGTTTATCTGCTTTTTCGTTACCATCAATGTTGATGTGTGCTTTGACTTTGTGTAGAGAAATGGGTTGTATTCTTTGTTGGAGTAGTTCAACCATGGAGGCAAGTGTGGTTTGGTCGGGGTGACTGTTGTGTAGTGTGGGGTGTTTAATTTGCGTGTTTAGTAAATATAATACGTTTAGGCAGTCAGTAAATATGTATGCGGGTTCATCAGGAAATTGTGTGTTGATGATTTTTAGTGTTTCGTGTATAGCCATCATTTCAGCTCGTAGAATGTTTTGGTGTCCATGGAGTCTTTTGAAGATGTTAATACCTTTAGGGCTGTAGATGCCATATCCAGCTTTTTCCCTCATCCATTCATTATTGGGGCCAACTTCTTTTGGAGGTATGAAGGAGCCATCGGTGTAATAACTAAGTTGGGCTTCGAATTTTAGTGGCAGGTTTGTATGGTAGTTTGGGATTGGGAGGATATGTGTGGGGCTATTTGTTAGTGTATTAGGGTAATCTAATTTCGACCATTTCTTACTAGGTTTGACCAAGGTGTTTAAAGGGGTAGGAGGAGCAATTTGTGTGTAAATCTGTGGGATTTTTAGGTTATTTATGATGGGATTGAGTTGATTCATTTGTTCTTGGTTACCGATGTTGTTGTTTTGGTGATGAATGCAAAGTATTTGTAGAGTGGACACTTCTTTTCTTTCAATGTTGACGTCGGGAGGTATAGTGGGTTCTATATATGTGATGGTATCTGCAGCGAAGTGAGCAATGATGTGTGTATCTGGAAAGGGGCCAATGTATGGGTTGAAATTTTGGTACCAGTTAGTGTCTGGAGAAATGATTATAGTTATTGTGTTTGGATCGTTTTTTGCTGCAAGACGGGCCCAATGGATGGCTTGTCGTAAGTCTGTTTCATTATGGGGATGGGCGTAGCCAATACCTTTCCATTTGTGATCAAATGCTTTTCCTAGTGAACCAAAAATAATATCACGGGAGAATGGTGAGTGAAATTGGCTAAATTGTGTGGGGCATGTAACTGGGGATGAGAAGTATGATGTTTGTATTTTGAATGTATCAATGAGAAAGTCTAGTATTTGAGTTGGTATGGTGTATTGGGCACTTTTAAGTGGGTCATTTTTCGGGATGCGGTATTTATATCTTTGGTATAGCCATGCAATTTCGGTTTCAAAAGATTGGGTTGGTGGTTCAAGGCCGTGTAGGGTATTTCTCGCATTTTGGTATTGTTTCCATAGCCATATTAATCGTGTTTTTGGAATGGTGATGAGGTGTCGGCCATTTTCTTCGTATATATGTGCTATGTTTAGGATTATTTGTATTGTGTTTGTATTTGTTTGAATGTCGCTTTCTGGGTTACATTCATTAATGGATATGTGAGCTAATGGGATGGTTGTGGCTGGAATAACATACCTTGTGTCTTTTGCTTGTGTGATAGAAAAGTATTTTTTGATGGTGTCTGAACAGTGTTTATGTTGTTGTTTTGTATAGTATTGGGTAAGTATTTCAGTGTTGTGCTGACATGTGTGGGGGTCATTCCAGGGGAATAATTCTCTTTGAGTTCGCCATTTGTGGTATGAATTGTTGTTTGGTGTGTTCCATTGGCATAAGTATATGGTGTCTTTTTTGATAATCCAATATTTATCCTTGATTTTACGGTGTTCGTGATCTAGTATTTCGTGAATCGGGAATTGTTGAGGGTTCTTAAGGATGTGTTTGGGAGGAAGGGGGAGTTCGGGGATAGGAGGGTTAGGTGGATTTATAGGAGGGGTGAGTTGTAGGGGGATGATATTGTGGTTTGATATAATGTAGTCGTTTTTTAGAGTTCTTGGGAGGTGATGAAACCGACATGGGGTGAGGCATCTGTGGTGGCAAGGGGGGTAGCAAAATAGTTGGTTTGCAAGGTTCAGAGCACTTTTGATGAGTTTAGTGGGATTGCAGTGGTACATTTTAAAGTCATCTGGGTTCATTAAGGTGGTGCCATTAGGCATGGTTATTTGTTCTAGTTTTATTATATTATGTGATAGTAGTTTTTGTAGTAATTTGAAGGATGTGTTGGGATTAAGGCCATGTAGGTTTTGTGCTTCTCTCATCCATGTCGTTTCTAGTTGAGATGGGTTTAGTAGGAAGCAATTTATTGTGCTTTTAAGGTGGACACCGGCTTCATGTTTGAGTAGAAATAATGTCCTAGTGATGGGTGATCTCACGCAGTGTTGGTATTTAATGCGATCTATTTCTTCGGAGCCTCCAAATCTTGCAAGTATAAATTGTATCAATCCAAAATAAATTTTTCCAAGTCTACCTTTATCGTTAAGGGCATTTTGTAGTTGTTCTCCAATGCATCTTAGGTATGCATTTTTTAGTGAGAATGCTTCTATGCCAAATAGGTTGTGTGGGAGTTGTGTGGCGACGTTAGAGGTGCATTTTGGTAATCCACATATAGTTTTGTGGAGCGCTATGATCTTTTTGTCTAGTTTTTTAATGGCTGGTATGGAATACGGTACTGCGTAAAAGCTGTATGCTATTCCGGCGCGTATCACTGTATCCGCCATACTGATTTTTTGTTTCATAGTGGCTAGGCAAGATACAAGGGCTTGACATTGTTTGACGACTTTAGCGGTGGTGGTGTTTATTTGTGTTCCCCATTTTAGTGATGGAGCTAAGTTTATGCCAAGATATGTGTATGGCTCGTGTTGGTCTAGGACTGGTAGTGGTTGATTTCTAAAATTTATGTTGGTGGCTTGTATTTGGGCTTTGAATGCTATTGGGTTCATTTTGGATTTGTTAGGGCATCCGGTCACTGCACATTTAGAGATTCCGAGGTCCATTCCTGCCCATTCACAGAATTTATCTAATTTATTTAGTTGATTTTGTAGGGATTTTAGTTTGTTGGCAATTGCTGCGAGATCATCAGCGTATGCTGCGGAGGAGATTGTAACTTTGGAGGTACCAAAGGTGTAACCATTGTCTCCTTGTTGTAGCCATCTCAGAAGCGGTTCTAAAAATATTATAAATAAATAAGGGCTGAGTGTATCTCCTTGTATTGTTCCTCTTTGAATGGGAATCGGTAGAGTTTTGCCAAAGTGTTCTCCCGAGTATATGGTGGAGGATTGTGAGTATATATTTCCGACTAGATTTATAGCATCAGAGGGGTATCCAAGGTCTTTCATGATGGCTAGGAGTCTTGCATGGTCGATAGAGCCGAAGGCATTTTTGAAGTCTATATATAAGATGTATATGTCTTGGTTTGTGAATCTCGCATCTTCTAGTGCTGCAATGAGGATTTGAAGTTGTCTGGAAGTTCCTCATTCTGCTCTGAATCCTTCTTGGCTGTCGTGTAAGATTTGGTGTTTTTCACCATAGGCGGAAAGGATAGAAGTTAATGTACTAGTAAAAAGTTTGTAAATTGTGTTTGCTAGTGCAATAGGTCTATGGTTGGTTAATTGAAATGGGTCACCTTTTTTATATAATAAAACTGTTAGGCTAGTTTTCCATGATGCTGGGATTTGTTTTTGTTTGTAACAGTGTTTGAAAAATAGGAGGAGTAGTTTGTGGAATCGTGGAGGCATGTTTTTCAAGATTGAGTTAGGGATTTTGTCAGGGCCTGGGGCTTTGTTATTTCCTAGGTTTTTAAGGCAGAGATCGTAGGTCTCTTGATCGAAGTATGTGTGTAGAGGAATTTCCGGTTCACCGCGTTGGTCAATTGTGAATCCTTCTAGGTCATGCCATGGGTATTGTCTGACACTGCATGTGCAGTGTGGTTGATGAATATTTTGATAGTGGCATGTAGGAACTGTTGGGCGGTTACTGATAGATTGTTGAATGTGTATTTCTTGTGCAATATCTTCAGGGCTGGTTAGAATATTGTTTTGTCTATCAATGATGGAGTCTAGAGGTGAAGTTTCAGAGTTTTTGAAGAGTTTTCTATTTATTTTCTTGGGGCTTTTTTCATACATTTGGCGGTATTTTGAGACAGCTTTGTGAATACAGTCTTTAGTATATTTTGTAGTAATTTTTCTAGCTTCTTTATTGGCAGTTTTTGCTATAGCGGCTATGACGTCTATCCATTCATTTGGTATAGTATCTATTATTGGAGGATGAGGAATTTGTACATTTTGGTGATTACGTATTTCATTCATGATAGGATGTGTTTGCCATTGTGGGTTGTGTTTTGCGATGTATATAGTTTTTCTGATTAGATGGTATGTAGCGAGGTATTTTTTCCATTCTTTGGCAAGTTTACGGGGTAAAAAACCACCTTGTTGTGCAGTTCTATTGGTTAGATTTGGTAGTGGAGGTGCTTTACAGGTGTTTTCAATAGTTTCTGAGATTTTGTTTATAATTTCATCTAGGGATGTGCAGGCTGTTTCCCATTGATCTTGTGTGAGGTGGTCGTGGTTTTCTAATAATAATGTTAATTCATTTATTTTTATAGAGTTTTTTTCAAAGAATTCTATGTTAAATTTTTCTAAATTTTCTTCTAGGATCGGATTAAGTATTCTGATTTCAGTGGTAGTTACTGGCGGTGAGGGTCTGGCTAGTAATGTGTTTTGTGGGATATGTAAGGTAACTGGGTAGTGGTCTGAGTTTAGATTCATATTTATGTTTGTGGTGGAAGTAAATCTGTTGTTATTTGTTGAGTTTATATAGAAGCCGTCTATAAGGCTGGTTGATGTATAGTTATAACCGCCTTGTCTGGAGAAGTGAATGTTTGTTGGGATGTATTCAAAATTAAGTGATGTGGTGAAGTTTTTCCACTGGATGTCTTCGTCTTGTGGTGGTGTGTTATTATTGTGATTTTGCCTTCCGATAAGTGCGATGTCACGGTTGAAATCGCCACATAGGATATATGTGTGGTTTGGGTGTGTAGTAATTAGGTTAGTGATTGTGGTTTTGATGTGGGGAATGAGACATATATCTTCTAGATGAGTAGGCATGTACATGTGGATGATTAGCCAAGGTGTAAGTGGATGATTATTTATTTTTATTATTTGTAGATATGGGGATATATTTGCGGAGGTCGGAACTTTAGTAATGTTACCGGGGAATGCGTATTTGTTGTGAATAAGTGTGAGTAATCCTCCTCTTCCGGCTTTATAGGGCATTCTTTGTTGTATGCATCTTGTTAGGGCATGGGTGTTATTGAAGATGAGTTTGTATTCAGGGAATAGATTTTGTATGTATTTTGTAGATTTTGTCGCTGTGAGTTTCGTTTCTTGAATATTTATAATTGCTGTATTTCCAATGGAGTTATTTATGAGACTTTGTAGGTTTGGTAAGGCTGTATTAAGTGATGATGCATTCCAAGTAATTATGTTTGTTTCAAGGTTCGTAGTAGGATTTATTCTTGGTACTGGTGTGGGGATGTTTGGGAGTGGGGGTGGATGTGAATATTCGTTTATGTTTTCAAGACATCGGAGTGATTCTGTTATTAGTTTGTTTGGGAGAAATGGGAATTTTCTTTGGAGTATGGCGTGTGTGGGGGGGGTTTCTTGGCTGTGAATGAATTCGTATAGTTCTTTGTGTATTGATTTTTTTGGGAGTATTAATTCTTGTATATTTTTGATGAGTTTGGTATATGGGTGGTCTATAGATATGTGTCTTTCTGGAGGGTTGTTGAGGTTGGAGAGTCGGATGAGTATTGTATTTGTCCATATATCGTTGAAGTGGTATATGCGGGGGTTTGATATGATAGTATTACATTTGTCTATTGATGGGTTTATGGTAACGATTAGGGCGTATAGTATGTGGGGGGGTGGTGAGTGAATTTGTCTTTGTATATATTGATGAAGGGATGGAAATGAGATAGTTGCTTGGTGGTGTAGTGGATGGTCTGTATGTAGGATGGGAGCAAATGTTATTGCGATGTGTTGGTAATCTGGTTGGAGTTTTATTGTACTGGAGATAAAGTATTTTCTAGCACGTTTTTTGTGATCTGTGGGATGTGTACGTAGTATGTTGGGCATTGGTCCAGGATTGGGTTCTATATCTCCACATTGAAGTAATGCTAGTTTGTTGATAAAGTAGTAACTGCAGTAGTGAAGTAATTTGGGTTTTTTCTTATTAGTTTTGTAGTATTTTATAGATGTAATTTTATTTGTAGTAAACAGATTGGGTACTGCGGGTATTGTTTTTATTATTATTTTTTCTGGTATATAGTGTGATGATTCGGTATGATTTGATGTATGACTAGTGATTGTAGAGGCGTACCAATTATATATGTGCTGGCTTTTGTTGTTTTTTGTTTTGTGGCGAGGCCGGTAGGCCGAGGCTGTTTTGTTGGCTTTAATGGTTTGCTTTATTAGTTTGTTTATTTGATATTTTATGTTATTTATAGTGTTTTGTATGTATTTGAGGCAAATAAGTACAGAAGATTGTTTTGTGATTTTTGGGTTTGTTAGTGTGATATATAGGTGTTTTTGTTTTTTAATATTGATTAGTGTTATATATGAGTTTAGAGTTTTTATAGATATTATTTGAGATTTGAATTTAGATCTTTTTATTAATAGTAAAGTGTTGTGTTTATTTTGTTTTTTGTTGTGCCTTGATTTATGCCGAGGCCGGCAGGCCGAGGCCATTTTGTCTAGTTTTGTGATTTGTGTTATGAGATAGTATGTTTGGATTGGGTGATGAAAAGGAGTTTTTTCTTTATGGTTGACTGAGATAATTTGAAGATATTTAATATGGTTGTTAGAGTAATTTTGAATAATGTTTATACTATATTTTGAATAAGTATGTTGTAAGTTTTGATTTTTTGGTTTTAGGGTAGTAATTACCAAGTGTAGTTTATTTTCTGTTTTAATCGAAACTGTATGTAGGTGTTTATTTTTAGAATTTGTTTTTAGTTGTCTAATTTTAGTATTTATTAATACTATAAATAGATATTTAGGTATATTTTTAGGAAATAATGATACTATAAATAGAGGTTTATTTTTAGTATTTATTGATGTTATAAAAAGGTATTTATTTATAGTATTTATTAATACTATAAAAAGGTTTTTATTTATAGTATTTGTTGTTACTAAGAAAATATTGTTATTTTTAGTATTTGATAATACTATAAAAATATTTTTATTTTTAGTATTTAACAATACTATAAAAAGATTGTTACTTTTAGTATTGATTAATACTATTAATAGTCTTTCATTATTTTTAGTATTTATTAATACTATAAATAGCTTAACCGCCGGGATGTTTGTCAAAACTAGTTTGACAAGTCCATGTTGCCTTCAATTTCCGAAATATCCGGATTCGCTGCCTCAATTGCATCCAAAGTCATTTTCATTTGCTTTTGAAGAAGCATCATTTGGACTTTGGCATTCTTGTTTGACTCTGCTTGGACATGGTCCGCATAAACTTTTGCTTCTTGGACGATTTCACCCTTTAGAGTTGCCATTTCTTTTCGGATTTCATCCGTTCCCTTCTTTACCGCTGCTTCTACCATTCTGTTGATGTCTTTGTTGTTGTTGTGATGTGGTCCATTCTCCAAGGCTTGTACAGTGTTTGCAAGGGCGGTGTTGACATCCGTGAATCCGAGTCTAATCAAATCTTCCTTACTAGGCGCATTTTCTCCATCTAGACTTTTAGGGCGTGGGGTAAATTCGACATATTTCCCTAAGATTTTATGATTTTTCTTAACATATTTTTTGTAAACAAAAGAATTGAGACATTGGACATTGCACGATCCCGTATGCTTCCCTTTCTCAAGTTTGAAGTAAAAACCCAAGACATTGTCTTCACCCATGAATTTACGGATACTCTCCTCAATTTGCATGGTGGTTTTCACTTTGTTGAGGTTTCGGGTAATGAGTACTACTGCATTTTTCCTCGCTTTTTCATCCTCGGATATTTTTCCCTTGCTAGCAAAATTTACCTCGACAATTTCATTAAAAAATGCAATTTTGTTGAGTTGAATCCTTTTTGCTTCCTCGGGAGATGGTGCTTTAATCCAAGCATATGTCCCCTCAGCGGATTTTTGGACATTTGTGATTTCAAACTCAAACCCCCTATTGAATCCCTCAGTAACAATCTCCTCAAACAAGGTAAACCATTTTTTACCTTCGAGAGTGGGACTTGTTACTTTGACCGATAGCAAAGATGCTATGGCAATGGAATCAAAGGACTTGCAGATTTTACCTCGAGCGAGTGTAAATTTGTCAAGTTTGAGGATGAAAGACCTCCGTCCTTGGATGAGCGCCAATCCATCGATTTCAGGGTTTTTGAGATGGAGTTTAATTATTCCACTCCATCTCTTGGACCCATGAAAGCACAAGATTGCAATCGGCTCTCCAAGAAGTTCCCCAGTCTCAATGCCCATTTTCTCTAACCTTACTTTGGTTAACTCAAACACATCATCCCTCATAAGCTCTCTATCTCCAACCTCAAAATGTATGGAGATGTGATAGTCCAAGGCAAAGCCATTATCTCCAATCTCCACCTCCGAAGGTATTTGGGTGAGATTGAAATGCATCCCTTCCTTCCCATCTTCACGTTTAGAAGGCCACTCTTCTTGCGTGACATATGGGTAGGATGGGATGGATTTCACATGCTCATCGGCTTCATCTATAGACCAACCACTCTCGACTAACTTTGAGGCAGACCTGGGTTGCTCATGTGGGGTGTTTGCCAATTGACCAAGTTCATTCAACGCTTGAAAACCCAGCCAGAAAGGAGGGCGTTGCACCTCAGTAGGTGCGGTCCCCTTTACCTTTTTCTGACTTTGGACTACTGCAAGACTTGATGACCTCTTCACATTCACATTGTCTAGGCTAGAGTTTTTTTCATTTTCAAACAACTTTTTAGCGGAGGGAGGAGTGCTGCTGGTGCTCGCCATTCTACTACATGCAAAGTACAAAAAAGAGTAATGTTTAGAGATATGTGCTTGAAAATTGCCACTTATCATCCTTGAACCTACTCCCTTCCAGAGATTAAGCTCTGGGCCAACTGAGAGATAAGAACTAAGGAAATGGCTCAAACATGTGTACATATGATGTTCAACTTCTAATAAGAAATCAATTTTGTTCATACATTCTACTCTAACAATTTCAATCCATTCATCAATTTTGGTGTGTAAGCAAGAAAAAATGCTGTAATATACAAACACAAACTGGTTGTGATTGCAATTCCAGCAAGTTTTCAGACTATAACATACAACATACATATGATCACATTTAGACACAATTTCACAATTTCCTAAGTATAAAACTACTAAAGCATTATAACGATTCTCTGAGTTGTTCACCATTCGACCTACTAAGGAAAGCTTGTTGCAAACATAACTTAGCAAATTATGAGTGTTGCAATCATTAATTACAGACTTGCTGTAATAATCATTGCTACTCTCATATTCAATCAAACAATCATTTCTAACCATACAACCAGTTCTAAACAAGCATAGAGATTTGATGAAGCAATCATCTATCAACCTAATTCTAATAACTCCTACAATGGACCTAAGTTTAATTACACATGCACAAAGTTGCTTCAGCCTTTGGCTGAGAGCATTCCAAGTTCTTAAAATCTTATACTTTGAGATGGTACATTTCCATACACTGCAGCTGCAGTGTAAGTGGAGGCTCTGAAATCTAATGCAAAAAACAGAAAAAATCTTACCTGAGGTTGGCGTCGATACACCTCTGCACCCTTGCCGAGTAGCGTTTGACAGCCAGCTCGAATCTCCAATTTGCTTGACGAAACAACTTCTCTCTGCTGTTGTGCAGCCCTGCACAGTGCTTACGACGCTCCACACAGTGCTCGGGCGCAGCTTGCCTACTGTCCTAGCCGAGGGTGCTTCCTCCTTTGCAGCAGAGGATGCTCCCGCCGTCAGTGTTGCTCTCGCCTCCCACCGTCTCTGCTCCTCCACAGCTGTTGCCGCCGCTACCACCAACGCTCTCGCTCTTCTCGCAACTGCAGCCGTTCTGCTCTCGTTCTTCTCCGCTCCGCAGGCTGCAGGCAGCGCTTCTCTTCTTGCTGCAGTAGCCGCTCTGCTCTCGTTCTTCTCCGCTCCGCAGGTAGTTAGCAACGCTTCCTTTCTCGCTGCTGTAGCCGCTCCTCTCTCGCTTCCTTTCTCCGCTCCGCAGGCTGCTGGCAACGCTTCCCAAGATGCAACTGATGCTCCGCTTGTTTCTGCCAAAGCTCCCGAGGCTGCTGCCGTTGTTGTTTGGGCTGGTCCTTTTGTTGGGGACGACTCCTCTTCTCTCTGCGTCGCCGAAATCCGATCCTCCGATTCTGCCGCGAGCAGTTCTTCGGCAGCCATCCCGTCGCTAGTAGCGCCCTCAGGTGCATCTGCTGTGACCCTCGCCGGTTGCAGACACTCTCTCACCCTCCTACTATTTCTATCTTCTGAATGCTTTAGGTTGCTCACGATTGTGACTCTATTGGTGTAGCTAATCTCTCTATGCTCAACAATGAGATTTCTCTCCACAGCTCTGGCGGACTCTACACAAGGCGCTGAATTACCTGAGACCACTATCGCATGAAAGCATTGACAGCACGAAATGGAGAGGTGGAGGGCATCGGGTTGGGGTGTTTTATATGTGTTTGTTCTGTTAGGGTTTACTGTTACATCTGTTCTTGTGGTTGTTTTCTGTGGATCATTATTGAAGTTTTCGTGCGGTAATTTGATGTTAGGGTTGCATAAGTAGCAGCAGTAATTAATCTTAGGAAACCTAATTATTGGTGTCTTATATTCGTTGGATGTTTTCAAAAGGTCATCTGACGGTATTTGTCTTATGTAAATTTTTAATTTGTAGAAGATATTCACGGAGTTGTTGCGGTGTAATTCAGGGGAGTAGGGTTTAGAGAAACGTACCTGGTGTTCACCGTTGCAGGAGGAGCTCAGCCTCCTACTCGAACTCAGGTTGCTGCTCATCCTCCTTGTGTTTGCAACTTTTCTTCGATTGCTGCATCTAGCTTGGTGCCAGGGTTTGAGGCTCGCCGTGAATTCTTTGTTGCCGTTACTCCTCTGTTTCTTGATTTTTGTTCCTAGAGTGATGCAACTAGGGTTGCTACTTGGCCGAAAGTTGGGCGGTTGGAATGCTGGAGCTCGCAGGTGGTTGTCTTCTGATTTTCTTCTATGGCTGCTCAGAGTTGTTGATTGGGAGGTTGATTTGGTGTTGAGATGCTGAATGCTAACACCAGTTCGTCTGTTGCCATGGTGAACACAGGCATGGGGCATGTGTATGGAGTTGCTCGTATGCTGATCTTCTGTGAAGTATATCAAGTTGTCGTTTTGCTTCAAGCTGGTGCCATTTATCCTCTTGACGTTTGGTGCGACTTTGCACGTGATTTGCTGCTGTTCGAAATGCTTGCTCACCCGGTTCTTCTGCCATCTGTGTCTGGTTCGGTGCTGCACCTTGCCTGAGTTGAGTCTGAGTCTACGGGGACTTGCTTCCTTCAAATCGGAGGTGGTTGCTTGACAGTTCCATTGCATGTGCTGCGGTCCTAGCAGAGCTTTGCTTCCATTGTTCCTGCTGGTCTTCTGAGCTGTGGTGGTACGTGTGGGTGGAGTGCAGGTCGAATAGGAGTGAGTTGAGTTGGTGATGTATGTCCGTTTGCAGCTGGTCCTTTTGTACTCTATGTGTACAGTGGGCCTTGTGCGATCTTGGTGAGCATTCTTGCGCAGGCTGAGGTCTTCTCGCTGGCAGTGGCACTTGATTCTGCAATTTCGGCAGTTGTTTGCAGTGAGCCTTGTGCGATCTTGGTGAGCATTCTTGCGTAGGCTGGGGTCTTCTCGTTGGCAGCGGCACTTGTTTCTGAAGTTTCGGTAATTGCTCCTGTGGTTGCTCCTTAATCTACCGTCTTGGTCATGGCAGGATGTCCCTTGGTTGCATCGCTGGTTCTTTCTGTTGTCTTGGTCATGCTTGGCTTCCCCTTGGCTGGATCGAGGGCCGCGGTATGCTTTCCCTTGGTTGCGCCGAATGTAGCTGTAACCTTCACGCTGGTTCTTTCCGCCTTCCTGATCACCTTGACAGGCTTTCCCTTGGCTGCATCGAAGATATTGGCAACCTTCACTCTGGTTCTTCTTGGAATCGTCTTGGTTACATTCGAGTCGATTCTGCCACTTGTGGCTGTGGGGTACTTGCGTACATCTTGAAATTCTGCTGTCTGAGGAATAAAAACTGCAGAGCAGGTATCCTAGTGTAGTATTCGGTTTTTCTAGTCTATCTTGCAGAGGATTATTGAAACTATCTAGGTGGGAAGCTGCAACTCTATTTGGTATCACAATACTCATGCACATATAGAATACAAGAAATTGCAGAATACTGAAAAGAGTGGGTGATAAAGGTACGATCTGAGCTGGTGTTTTGCCGTTGTGTCTTGTTTGTTGGTTGTTGTTTGTTGCTCGGCCTGTTGGTGATGGTATCTGCTTGTTGTCTCCTACATGGTTGTTGATCTGTGTTGTCCATACTAGATCTGGTGCTGGGTGGCTTAGAGGAAGTCAGAGAAAAGTCGATGGTGTGGTAGGTGAGAGAGTGGAAGGTTTGAGTGCTAGATCTAGTGACTAGTGGAACATACATATTTGCTTCTGGTCACCAATGTAATAGCAACCAACACTATTACTCCACCAGCATGCTTCAGAGTCCAGAGTGCAGTTACAGGCATTCTTCTACAAATATGTAAGTTTCTAGATCTAGATCTGAAGCATCAACAATCACACAAGAAGTATCACAGAGCATTGGTATCACCCTCATTGTGATCACTATCTGTCTACCTACACACACACACACACAAATCTCAGCATTCCTCCATAGCCACCCTTTCCTCTCTCTCAGCTGCTCTCAGACATCACTCTTCATAAGCTCTTGATTAAGGTCTTGAATAAGGCTCTCGAAAGTTCCCATCGCACAACTCTATTACCCTACTGCTTTAGTTTTTATTGACTACTGTACCCCTCTTTCATATATATGTTTTGAACTCACCATGTATCACTACGTCATGGCCGTCGTCTATTTATTTTAATAATTATAATTTCGTTAGTTTCCCTCTCTACCTCTACTTTTTTCTTATAATATTTCGATGGTTCACTCATTTGTTTACTTATGAATATACTTCTACTTCACATTCTTCCCCAAGTGTAGCGAAATAGTATTTTTTAATATTACACCCGTCATCGTTATAGTTCTAATATTCATATCCATCCTCAACCTTCTTATTCTTTGTCTTGTTGATTAATTTAATTACTTACTTTTTTGAAACAATACCACCCCACCAAACATTCTTCATCAATATTCTTAGTATCCTAATAATATATTTATTTCTAAAATTATGTCCCATCAATATACGTTCTCGTGTAATAATTTTATTTCCATACCTGTAGTTCCAAGTATTTCACGCCGTGCCTTTTTAATTTTTCTTGGTACACTATATGTCTCTATGAATTATTGTGTTTGTTTAATTTTCTCATTGTGTCATTAGTAAGTGATACTTTTTGTACGTATATACTATACAAGTTGGAATCCAATTTTGTATTTCTATTTACGTTAAAGTGTATGTATAAACATATATTCCAATAGTATATACTGTAAATGTCTTTTTTAATTTATTTATTTAATTTCATATAAGTTACAACTCAATTCTGGGCGTGAGAAACTACAATTGTTTATAAAAACAATGATTTCAATTTTATTCGTTCACAAATTTCTATTATTCAATGACAATTGAATGTTTTTTATTTCATTTTATTTTTTTATTATTATCCCTCTTTCATCTCATAATGTGAGCTGATATTTCTGTTTTTTTAATATTATCAAAATACTAGGATATGGGAGTTTGTAAAATAAAAGACATAAAAGTGCAAGAAGAGTTTTTATATTTCATAAATCTCTAAACTGGGCGTGAGAAATTAGAATTGGTTATAAAAACAATGATTTGAGTTTTATTTCTCTCCTAATTTCCATTATTCCAAGACAATTGAATGGTTTTTTTTTAATTTATTAATATCTCCACTTTATCTCATAATCTAAACTACTATTTATGTTTATTTTTTATTTTATCAAAATACTAAAGCACGAGAGTATGTAAAATTAAAGAAATAAAAGTGGGAGAAAACATTCCATAAAAAATTAGATTTAAAGAATCTATATAAAATTTTTCATTGTGTACCACTAATCGAGAAGAAACTGGATCTATATTTCTAAGAGATTTATGAAACGGTAAACCGGTAAAATATAAATGCAAATCTCTTAACTATGTAAACATACTTTGCACCGCATGAAAAACCAAGTGTGTACATGAATTTATGCTGTAAATTACATATAATGCATTTTGACCGCAATGTTCCTTTTATCATCTCGTTGTTGACATTTACTATTCCGATTAGTTATTATAGAATGTTAATTTATTACCATATGCTAAAACATGAGTAACTTGGTTTCTTTAAATGAAAATCGGTACAAAATGCTTTAGTATACCCACAATGTTTACGGTTCTTTCCATTCAATAGAATATATATTTTTCTTCATAAACGTGTTCACATTATTTGTAGATCCTAGGGGGTTATCGACCCCCAAAGAACCAAAATATCACATAGTTCATTGGATCCCAATTTTAAAAGTCGACCCCACGTCCCCGATCACAGGATCTTCAGGACATTCCCCACAATATCCGGGATATGTTTGAATTTTCCATTTTGGGGCAGATACGGTGTCCAAACAATCCCAAGTGGGATTGTTTGGGACGGGAGGAGGGGGGAGAATAGGGGAGGAGAGGGGGGGAGGAGAGGGGGGGAGGAGAGGAGAGAAAACACAAGGGGAGGTGAGTTCCTTGGACCCTCCCCCCCCCCCCCCCCCTCCCACGGCCGACCGCGGTCGGAGGGGCCGTCCGCGTGGACGGCCGTGGCCGACCACGCGGCCGTAGCCTCCGACCGCGGGGTGGGCCACGGCCGTCACTGCAGGTTGGGCCGCGGCCGACCACGCTGACGGCCATCCGCGTGGTCGGCCATCCGGACCGCGCTGATGGCCGTCCGCGTGGTCGGCCGTCCCGACCGCGGGGCGGCGGTCCAGCGACGCACCCTTTCGGGAGCGGTCGGGGCCGCACGAGTGGTCGCGACCGTGTTCTTGAACGGCAGCGACCGGTCCCGCGACGGACCACTTACGGCCGTTGGATTCTCCATTCCCCGAGATCCAACGGCCGTATGGGAGCCGCCGTTTGACCTAACTGGCCGTCTAGGGGTTCGGGCCAGCATAAAAGGCTGGCCCTGCATCCTTTTTCTCCACTTGGGTGCTCGTGCTACATGTGCTGGATCTACTTCAGCTCAGTTGCGTTCCTCCAAGCTTTTTCTACTTCCCCACGGGTTATCGTGGGATTGTGTTTAGGGTTATCAGCACCGTTTGTTGGTTATTATGAAACCAACAAACTAGTGCTTCATACCTACGGTTTTTTGGCAGGAGTTCGGGGTTTTGTTTTGGTCCTTATGCACTAGATATATACGAGATTAAATCAACTTTTATGCAGTGGGGAGAAGTTACAGCCATTGTTACAAGGTTGGTTCAATACACGGTATTCACTGGTACTCGCTTACCGGACTTTCGCCATGCCTCGTAACGACCGGGGAGGATCCTCGAGTCCAAAAAAGAAACACCCCTTGGATCCATACGCTACGAATGATCTTGATTGCCTAGTAGAGTTTGGATGGGAGGAGGAACCATCACCATGGAGGATGGTTGCTTGCAAGGAATATGTGAAGATGAAGCACCTCATGAAGTTGATCCTAGTACATCTACGTACCGAGGCTGCGGAGAAACAGGCAACACGGGGAGAGATCAGGGTCAACAATTGTGAAAGTAATCATTTCAAAATTAGATATAATGAGATATTTCAAGCAGCACAAATCCAGAACTCCCAACCTCATATCATGTTGTATTTGAATATGGCAATGGTGTGGGCGGAGATAGTCTTACACAAGAGGGTTGACTGGACCACAATCTCGGGGCTGAGGACAGATAGAATGAACAGAGAAAGCATGGATCTTGACACAGCCTGGGTTGGAAATAGCGATTGTCCTCCACTGCATATTTCAAACCGTCGGAGTCCACCGGCACAAGATGCAGGAATACAAACTCTAGCCATTGAATATAATGATGAAGAATAGGAGAGACGTCATTAAGCTATGATGATGATGACAACTATCGAGGACGTCGCTCAAACGAAAATCCCAGGAATCCTAGAGGGCATCGTGGCAGAGAGTCATCGCGTACCAACCATGAGGAGTATGGACAATGCTCTGCCTACGAGGGACACCGTTCGCGAGATCGTCAAGACGTGGGACCCCACGAACGAGGCTATGGCTACGGGGAACCGGAAGGAGCTGATTTACCCTATGACTTTGCGGATGATGCGTATGGACCGTATGGGGGACGACCTTGGCTGGATTATGCAACGGGATCAAGATACTTTAGTAACTATGACGACGGCTGGTCGGAAATACCGAGTCCTCCAAGGAGTGCTAGTCCGCGCCATCGAACACCTGCGAGAGATCATTACGGAACTCCCCGTCCATACGCAATATTTCCTCCACCTCTAGGTTATCAAAACGACGGTACGGATCACAATAGCGGGGAAAACCGCAACGTACTTTATCCCGATGATAGAGTACCACCTCCTCCTTTTGGATACCCTCCCGGTCGAGTTGTAAGAGATACATATTTTGAGGAAGAATCAGAGTTGGAGCGGACAAGGCAAAATTACGTACTACAGATGGAGAATCATGCGTTTCACCTTAGACGGGATAATCGAAGATTGATGGAGGAGAGAGAGAGACTTTTGAGAGCCTCGATAGATTCTGCAGGGCACGGGCCACAAGAAACGTACGATCGGGGAGGTCCAAGCGAACTCCCCAATGATGGGAACTATTATCATCCATATGACTACAATGGATTAGGGTGGAGGGGAGACTATTAGAATGGGGTGCATGGTAGTACTTTCTACAGCATCGGAGCGTACTGAGTCTTTAACGTGGACATTGCATGTTACAAATTTACAACGGAAAGTAAAAGATGCAAGCATAGTATGTACGTAGTTTGCAGTTTTGTAGATGGAGGTTTAAAATGTACGGACTCAAGAATATTGGCACGTGCCACATTTTGCAAATAGTATAGATAGAATTAGTGGAATAGAGTGTAGTTGTGTTGTCTTCTATATTGTAGTTGTCTTCACATTTGAAAGGAATTTACCTTTTTAATATTCTTCTAGCGGTATTCTAAGTGCACATTAATATCAATATCCCTTTTCTTAAAATGACAACTTACTATTGACATTGGTTACGACTTACGAGCACTAGAATATTATGAATCTCAAGACAAGTATGCAAAATAATTTTCAAATATTTTTTTTGCTAAATTAATAAGAATATCGTGAATGATCCTTTTCGAGGGATGCATATTTATATTTAAGCTATTTGTTTGTACCGGGGATTGTGAGCAATCATGTTATGCGGCCCTTACGCTTTCGTCTTCACAAAAAGAAGTCTAGTATACGTTTGCCAATATTTCTAAGACTAAAGCGTACAAAGCATATTGGTTACAATTCACATATCACATCATTTTCATAATTACAATTGAGACTATTGAGTTTTAGCTGGATGTGTGGAGCAAATCCTTTTTCCGGAGAGTACGAGGGACGGAAATAGACCAATCTCAATACACAAGACCAGATTTGAACCAAATGCAAATAAACTTTATAAACAAAATATTGACCGATGTACAGAACTTGAGATTCCAACATCTCATCATAATATAGAATCTAAATATAACTATTCACTACTGAGAGCTATGCCCGCCGTCCGGCAAGAAAAAAAACATTATGAAATTATAGGAATTCGGAAAGGTAGATATGCCTCTCCATATCAATACCCACGCGGATTGTATCTAGTTAGGAGTGGGCCAGTTGTGTGTATCTCTAAAACGGTTAGTAAGATGTCCGAGTCCACCCACCGTTCCTCTGTTGTTTTGGCAAACTCTATCAAGATAACTTTCAAAAACTGTAGCGAGGTCTCCGATCCTCCCAAAATGGCGTGTTTCTACTGGCTCCGCTTCGTGGTATGCCGTGCACATGTTGCCGCCGTTGATCTTTGCCGCAATCTTCGCGGTTGCGAAATCCTCCGATGCAGCCGTCAAATCTGGAACGATTCTAATATCTTGGCTTTCTTTGTGTACGTATACCACGCAAGGATCCATCCAGTATCGCCTCCTCATAGTCTCCTCCATCTAATGGACACTCTCAAAAACCTAAGGCGACCTTCTGTTCTCCTCTATCTTCGTCATCAAGCCCTAGTCACAAACCTCGATGTAGATCTTGGACTCATCTTCTGGAAAGTGAAGTAGGATGTTGTCCGCTGACAAGTCATTATGGAGGTAACCGTATTTGTGCACAGCATCTATGATGTTACACAATGCCCAAGCAAGCTCTGTACGCTTACTTCGGAAAAGTCGGAGACGCTTTCCTAGAATCGGATTGTCCTCTAGATTCCTATTGAAGATGTAGTGGATAGGGAGGTCACCCAGGGCCTCATTGTCCCTCTGTAGCATGGCTCGAAGGGTCCCTCCGTTCACTTAATACAAGAATCCGACATGTTCCTTCTGATGAGTGGCCAAGAAGCGGATGACACCACGATGGGGAATCCTTATTGCAAGAGATTCGTTGTTGTGGTCCACACGTGCCAAATCCGGCCTCATAGACCAATTGAGCGGCCGTTTCTCAGCAAACTCCCAGAATGGTGGGATTTCCGGGTTTCCCTTGATACGACCCCTACGTATGGTACCATAACCACCTCTCTGAACTTCCTTGTCCAAGTAATAGAAAATTGCGTAGTCTGCAAAGATAGTCAAATGCCATCTACGTAAGTCGGCGCCGTCTCCATCCCAATCGCAGAATTCCACCATTTAACAGACATCCGTCGATGCTTTCTTGAGCTCAGGGGCGCCATTAGTCTCTGGAAGCAATCTGCCTTTGAAATATCATCCTTGAAGGCCTTGACTCCCGCGCTTTGCTCCCTTGCATACTTAGACACAACGTCACGAGCATTCTATAACGCATCGTGTGCACGCTGTGACACGAAATGAAGGTTACCGGGCTTCTGTCTCTCCGAATGCCAGTGCGGATCCATCAAACAATCCATAATCCTTTGCTCCATCTCTGACTTGAATTTCTTGGGCCCATCTTCCTCATAGCGAACGTAACAACTGTTCAATGAAACAAGGGTGTTCTCCTGGTAAAATTCCACAATAAATGCCGTAATATAATCCTTCCAACGTAAGCTTGGTTTGTCATCGTATTTGTCCGCCCATTCCCCCACATTCTTCAGCTTCTTGTTCTTGGGCATTGTAAAAAGCCTTCAGGGCTTCAAGCAATCGAATATCCAACTCCAAATAAACCCTCGATTCCCACAAAGATTAATCGGAGCAAAACAAATCCAAAGGGTTTTGAATAAAACCGTTTAAAAATTCGAAAAGTCCCCCCCCCCCCCCCCCCCCCCCCCCTCCAAATAAAAGACCCCTTTCCTCCCCATGAGAACGACCAACGGGGAAGGAGCAACTCCCACACCAGTAGCAATCGGCCTCACTCCATATGGGAGAAAAAAGGTAAAAAAATGAAGAGGCGGCTTCCCCTTATATAGGGAAAGCAGACCTCGCGGCCGTCCCCACGGCCGTCCCCGCGGCCGTCGGATCTACGGCCCTCGCGGCCGTCCGATCCGGCGCAACTTTGCCTGAAGGCGCCGGCTGTCTGATCGGACGGCTGCGTCGGGCGACGGCGCCGCGTGGCCGTCGCTTGACGCCGCCGTCTCCGCGGACGGCCGCGTCTCCCCGCGGTCGCCCACGCGGACGGCCGCGTCTCCCCGCGGTCGCCCACGCGGACGGCCGTTGGATCCCGTGGCTGTCCCGGGGGCCGACTCCCCGATCGGACGGCCCTCCCAGGCCGACCATGGCGGCCGCGAGTCGTCTGATCGAGCCGACCATGGCGGCCGCGAGTCGTCTTCGCTAAGTACTGATTTTTTCTCCCACTGTTTCATCCAAGGGTCACATAGGTCCCTTTCCCACAACCTTTTCTGAAAGCGCCCCAAAGTCCTATGTTTTTGTTTCAGTGGTCTTCTTTTATTTTTATTTTTTTTAGGATGCATTTTTTTTTTTTTTTAAACTTCAGTACCCTCTTCCTCACATGCATTGCCTATACTCTCTTATCCCTTCACCTGTCTCTATTATATTCAGAGCATTTAATTCTTTTAAATTTAGAACATTTAGTTTCTCAACATTTTAAATTTCTCCAAAAATACTACTTCATGACCCCTTTTGATCACTACTTTGTATCCCCTGGTCTGCACATGTTGTTTATTTTTTCTTTTCTTTGATGTTTACTCACTTTTTTATTCCGTTCTTGACTTCTTCTTGATTTTTTCTAAATCTATATATTTAATTTCTGAATTCTTTGCATATATTTTCTAGACTTTACTTTCGTCCTAAATTTTCCCTGCCCTTATTCTGGGTACTTATTTTTATATTTGTCTTTCAATTCATTTTCATCTCCATCTTTTTCTCATTTTCATTTTCTCCCTTTTTTTTTCCATTTTTGGTTTTCCATTCCTCTCCATTTTTCATTCCTTTCATCGGTGTCCTCATCTTCATTTTCATCATTTTTTTTTGGTTTTTGGTTTTCCATTCTTCCCCATTCCCCATTTCCTTTTCATCAGTATCCTCATTTTCATGTTCATCATTTTTTTATTTTTTTTGGTTTTCTATTCTTCCCCATTTTCATTTTCACCCCTTTTTTTTTAATTTTAGTTTTCCATTCTTCCCCATTCCCCGTTCCTATTCATCAGTATCCTCTTTTCCATTGTCACCTTCTTCTCTTTAATTTCTAGTGTCCCAGTCTTCCCCATTCCCCAGCCCGCTTTCATCGTTTTACTCTTATTTTCAACCCCTTATTCTCCATTTCAAATTTTCAAACCCCCTTTATTTTGGATTCACTTTTTACCGAATTTCAAGGAAATCCTCACCAGAACTGTATTTAGGACAGACATCTGTGGTCGTCCTTCTTTTTTTTGCCCTTCTATGCTTACTGTGCGTTCTCTCCTGTCCTAAATTTGCTCCTCTTTAACTATTGATTTAATTTAAATGTAGTCGCACGTAAAGCCCCGCCAGTCCCGTAATTAGGACAGAGGAATGGCGCTGTCTTAACATGGTAAAACCTTGATCTCCAGGGCTGCCGACCTCCGGCTCTGTCCTAACAGCGCAATGTTGAATTCGAGTTGTTATTTTTTTTCCCCACGGAGTTTCTGTACTTGCAATCAGTCTTCTACGTGCTTCCGCTTAAGTATCTCCCCACGTCTAAATGTTAATACATTCACATGAAGGGGCGAGATATGACTTTTGAAAGTGTATTTAAATTTCAGTATTCACATACCAATGGTCTCTGCCCTAAATTACTCCCAAACCCGACCTCGCCAGCTGCCCAGCGTCCCCCCTATACAGGCTCCGTCCTAAACTGAACCAAATAAGAGCTAACAAAAACTGGACAGGAATGACTAATAGAGAAGGAGCACCTTGCGCCTCCTGCCTAAAAGAACTAAGGGGCAGCCAAGGAAACAACTGCTTTGCATGAAAAGATCTTAGGCTCCACGTCTTCCACCTGCTCGCATGAAGGGATTTTAGGCGCCACGCCTCCCGAAGCCTCGCACGAAGGGTTTTTCAGTCTGTTTGCCTTCCACCTGCCCAGCATCTGGTGCGAGGTACTCCATTCCTGCATTTCGCTCCCCAGACTGACTTCTCTCCATCCGGCTGAAAGCGATGTCGCCCTCCACACACGGCGAGATCAGCGGCATGTCAAATGTACACATCACCTGCGAGGGCAAGGGTAAGTAATCCAAGTCATCCAAGTCCACTGAGATGTTCCACTCGGCCAACTTCGCGTGCATGTGGTACATGTTGTTTGAGAGCATCTCATTCGCGTCATCAAACAGTGACTCCCCCGCACCCGGCCACTGCCCCGTAGCCTCCAAAGACCCCCATCCGTACTCGAGGTCGATGTTCTCGCGAACGAGTAGGACTGTCCTAAAAGCCCCCACGACCTTCTCCTGATCCACTCCTGCCTTGGTTACCCACATGTCCCGCAATATGTCCTCCTTCCCCTGATCCACGACGTCCATGCATGCACGAATAAAAGTGGCGTGCCTCCACTGCTGGTAGCTCTCCACCTGCCCACCCTTGTCGTCTCCGACATCCAGCACCTCTCTGAAGACTTCCCAACTTTCTCCATGAATATCCATTGTGGGGAAATAAATTTTGCCCACTCGTATGAGTTCTTCCATAGCGAGCATGACCTGCCTCGATCTCTTCATGAGACTCTCCTCCGTGAGCCCAAGCACCGGACACAGCATGGACACGCGAGCCCCTGTCTTGCTCCGACTGAAGAGTTTCAGTGCCCTCGCAATATGGGGCGGCTCGTTCTTCTCCGCGGCCTAGCGGTTCTCCCGCTCCATCCATTTGATGAGACCATGGAACTCCTCCTCGGAGTGCTCACAGGGACTGCAGAGGCAGGGTGGCAAAGGCAAGTGGGTCATGTGACTGAACAGGGGCGACCACCCCCATTCCCGAGCCTCCGCCGCAATACTCAGGTCCCGGTCAAATCTGGCCATCTCCTCAGCCACAAACGTAGCCCGGTTCTTCACCAACTGTTTCCTCGCCTCCACGGACTCCTCGTGCTCCTTCACTCGCGCCTCGTAGCTCAGTACGTCATCGTGATACAGGTAGAAGTCTTGGATTTCCTTCTCGATGGATGCCTTGCATTTGGACGTAAACGCCTCTTTGCACCTGTCCAGGAGCTTCAGGGACTGGATCAGCAGCGCATCCTGCAATGAACAACCGGGAGGCAGCCATGGTTAATCTTAGCCGAAAATGACCGCTTAAGAATGCATGGCAAGGTTACATTGAATTCACCAATGGCGAGGGAAAATTACCGTCAAGTCTGGATTGAATTGCAGCACCCCCCATGCATGGGCTACCATCCTAGGTAGTTGGCCCACCTCCTGCAGCTTCCGTAGCATCTCCACCGGGCTGTGAAGGTCCTTCATGCAGTCCGGTGCGAGAATTGTACCTACAGCGTCTGCAAGTAGCTAAAGCCCGGTGGATGCCCGGGCTTCCTAGGGGCTGCCTTCACCTGATTATCCGGGTAGAGCATTCGCGCCTTCTCTCTTGCTTCCTCTTGTATCTGCAATTGTGGACTCTGTCGTCCCCCCTTGGCTTGCACCTGCTCCTTCCCCTTTGGCTGGCCTGCCTCCTTCCCCTTCGAAGCCTCTGCCCCCTTCCCCTTCGCACCATCGTGGTCCTTCCCCTCCAAATTTTCTGTGTCCATCCTCCACGCCTCCGCTCCCTCGCTCCCTCCTAGCTTCCCATCCGCCTTCGACCCCTATGCCGGCTCGCGCTCCGCTGGTGGACCCGCATTTCCCACATTCCGCCTACCTCCCTTCACCGACGGGACCCACTCTTCCGAAGTGGTCTTATGCTCCGAACTTGGGGAACCCGGCCGCGGTCGCCTCTCGGTCTCCTTTGCTGGAGTCGTTCTAGCTTGTGCCGTCGCGGCCAGCGTCCTTCCCCCGACCCCCGGCGCAGGCGTCCCTTGCTTCTTTGGCGTCCCTGCAGGGCTTCTCTCCCCGACCCCCGTGCTCCCTCCGCGGTCACCGTTACTCCCTCTCTTCCCGGCCACACTGGATGGCCCTGCTCCGCCCTTCGGCCCACCCTACTCAGCACGGCGGCCCCCTCCCTCCTTACTCCCTTGTGCTCGACTGGGCCGCTACCTCTTAGGCGACCCGGCTTTGATTCAGTCGTTGCGCTTCTCACGCAGCAGCTCCGCGACAGATGGTGGGTCTTCCTCCCTTGCCCGCTTCCATTGCGTCGGCGTTTGCTGGCTCCCCCCCCTCCTCGTATCTCCCCTCGTATCTCCCCTCGTCTTTCCCTCTGGACTGGAGATTTCGACCACCTCCACACCTATGCGTACACCCTGCCCCTCCTCCGAACTTGTACCATCTTCTCCCGAATCGGTGCTTTCCCCATGTGCCTCCAACTTGTCACCATCCGTGTCTGGTGGCAAGTGTTTCTTTCCGAGCATCTGCCACGGAAGCTTGATGTTGTACTTCCGAAAGACCGCCCGGGACTCCTTATTTCCATTCACCCCCATCGCAGGATAAATCTTCAGAGGGCCCCAGTCATTGTACTTGTAACCCTCGCACAATCCCATTTGTCGATGCCATCCGAGGTTTGCTTTGTCCACCATGTCTTCGTCGTAGTACTTGTAGTAGAATGGGATCTTTGTCCTGGCCTTCTCGACTGCCTCCGGTGCCGGCTTCATCCTTTGCCACAACAGGTTAACCTCCACCATCAGCTAGTCATATTCTGACATTGTGAAGGCGTCCCTATTCGGAGTGTATCCCACCCTTGTGCTGCAGCACATTATGACCCGCTCTGGGCCGAATTTCCCTTCCACCTCGAGCTGCAAAACCAGAGCCCCGATGAGTGAGAACTCCAACTAGAATAGAAAAAGGTATTCAAACAGAATGACAATAAAACAAAATTCATGTTTAGGACAACCTGCAGATATCAGGGGAGAATTTGTAGTCGCTTACCCCCGGGACAACTCCTAGATCCATCTTGGCGATTTTGGACTGCCATTACTCCGACAACGTCTGGACGTCCAGCTCTGTTGCCCTGAGCCTCAGCACATCGCAGGCGTCTTGGCGGGTGAGTCGAGACAGGTCCGGGGTGTTGGGATCATGGATCTGGGCAGCGAAGGACACCATCGTCAGGGCCCGAAGCAACGACATTGCGAGGGCAAACACAGGTTCAACGAAAGAGGGGAAAGGTGGGGAGACAAGAGCCAAGCTGAACCTAGGTGGGGAGAGAAAGCCAAGGTGAACAGGAACTCGACAAAGAAAAACATGAACAACATAAGGGAAGAGGCGGAGCCGAGAAGCGATGGGACTGAAGAGGAGCTACTGTTGAAGGTTTCCCATGCCCAATTGGAGAACCAAAGGTGCGACGGATCCTAAACACAAGGTCCCCGGAAGATGGAAAGAAGAGAAGGAGGAGACCAACCTCGAATACAACCCTAAAGCCTAATACAATGTTAGGACAGAGCGATACGAGGACAGCAAATCGAGAAGAACATGAAGACAGTAAGACATTAGGACAGCAAAACTTCGTGACTACAAGACAACATAAACCTTCAAAACAAAGGGCAAAGCTCAAACGAGAAGAGAGGTACGATGCTCAGTAGTGACCAGCGCGTGTAGAGGTCCCATGGCAGTAGCCTCACTTGATTTCACGCTTCCGACACCTCCTGCCTACATCGCGTGTCCACACACACGAAGACGCCCTCAATTGCCGAAGCTTGCTGCCCACCTGCAATCCAAGATGCAATCGCCTTCCTCACCGTCACAATAGCACCGCTCTCCAAGGACACAGAATGCGTCCCCGCCTCCTGGCTAGCACCATCCCGAAGTCTAAAACCTAGGCGGAAACATGGGCCCCGGGATCGCCCACCTGGCCTCCAGAACTCCAGTCCGTCAACAACCTCCGAGGGGTTTCCGAGTCTTGAATTGCAGCCTGAAACTCCTACTTTACCAACCTTGGACGCTCTAAGACAGCATGCCCCTCTTTCCCGGAGAAGGAATGCTCATGGCCAGCGGCACAAAACCTTGACCACGATATCACACAATGCAGAGACATCCCAAACCCCTAACCTCTGCTAATGCACACCCTAAACGCCATAGCCATTGTGAGTATTCCCTACCTCAGAATTCAAAACCTGCCTGTCCTAAACTCAGGGGCAAAACGTCGAATCATGCTGAATGCAGAACGGGAGAGACGTCGCGGGGCGCGGGGGTGGACGCTCGACGAGGGCAACAGGACCGGGATGAAGAATGGGTGACGGATAGACAGGGCGGGGAACTCCAGCCCGGGCGCGGGGGCTCACCACGGGCGCGCGGGGCTTTGCCCAGGGTCGGGGACGGCCTGGTTCGGGGAAGGGGAGGGTTGGGGGGCGTTGCGCTACCCCTGCCCGCGTGAGGGGCGGCTGCAACGCTCAATGGGGCAAAATAGAGAGACCCTGAATATGAATGGAAACATGTCTGCTGTATGTTGATATCCAAGGACCAAACTGAGAAAGGTAGAAAATGTCTTGAAATTGTGGGACTTTCTCAATGCTTGCAATCTTTTAGAAAATGTATGATGGGAAAATGTACAATAGAAATGTTGCCATATGACACCTACCTCTTCCCAGCCACACTACTTCTGGTAGGCCCACAACTTAATTTGTGGAATGAAGGAGTGGTTGGGGTGATAAGAGGAGAAAACTCTACATACTCTTAGGGTTGTCATAAGAGACGGACATGGGCAAAAATTTCTGGACACGGACGGACGGACGGACCGGTCGGTCCGGGGTGAAAATTGAACATATTCTATGAACATTCTATGAATACTCCTAATTCTTTTTCAAATATGCTCGAATATGCTTGAATATTCTCTTATGGACTGGACATGACCCCTAACAGACGGACAAGCGGACCGGACGGTCTTTCCGGCGAGGAGGTCCTATGAACAACCATGCATACTCTGGCAAATTCTTACTCTCTTTTTATTTTATTACAGAATGACAACCCCCCACAAGATTTACCCAAAGTCCAAAATTCATCCAAAGTGTAACTTGTCTCACAATTGTTCTAATCTCCATTCATACCAAGATGCAACTAGTCTTGTAAATTCTCAATACTTGGAAAATATTCTCCACTTCTTTCTAACCACAAAACCTCGGGTAGGCCCACAACTGAATTTGTGGAATGAGATCTTGGTTAAGGTGAAAAGAAACATCATCTATACAAAACTTGGAAAACTCAAAATTCATCCAAAATTTGGAATTCATCCAAAGTTCAATGTTCATCCAAAATTTAGAATTCATCCAAAATTAAGATTTCATCCAAAATCCAAAATTCATCCAAAATCCAAAATTCCTCCATACTTCATACTTCATCCAAAATTCATATTACATCCAGAATCTACATTTCATTCAAAATGTAGAATACATGTCAATTATAAACTCCACAAAAAATATAGATTTTACTTGAAATACAAAAATCATCTCAAATAGAAAATCTACTCTCTTCCTAAATCTTACATAACACTAGATACTATACAAAGTCTTTTAAACAAACACTCTACAACTATGATCTACCAACACCAAGAGACAATAGAATACTCCTTTCAACATCACGAGAAAATAGAATACGAAAAGAATACAAATCAACACATATACAATTAGTTTGCTAACTCAATTACAAACCAATCACCCGAATTCACTACAACCTCACATTACCTACCTTCACGTCTAGAACAAATGATACCTGCATTATCTAATCTATTCAACACAACAAAATTCATAACAACAAACTATTATAAATTAAATTATAAAAACCCTAAAACTAGTATTTACCAAGGATACTACTTTATAAACAAATTAACCCTACTTCAATGCAGGGACATTGAATCAAACCCAAGGCCAATGCCCAACATACTTAGAACTCATCCAGCCAAACATAAGAAAAGAACTAAAAGATACTTTATCCCTAGCACAACTAAATTGCGCCCGGAATACCAACATATTGCAATATCATTTGCTCCAATTTTAATAACTAACCACCATCTACACATCAAGCAATTATTGAATTTCCACACCTACATCGAAATATACAAACACAAATACAATCTCCATTACCTCACAAACTATATGCATTAATTGTTACCATACACCCACTCATAAATACATGTAATGATATTTGAGCTCAGCCCCGCATTTACCACTTCAATGATATTTGGACTAATAGAGTAATAATTAGACTAGCTAACCTAAATAACCCTCTAGAAAGACACGTCCTCACTCAACAGCCTTATACCAAAATCATTGAGATGAACCAAGACCTAATATCCCCAAAAAATTCAAGTCATGATGAACTATACAAATTTATCAATAATCAAGATGCACCACCAACACCTATCATACTCCAAAGAAAATTTCCTTTTTTACCAAACAAACTAATCACAGAAGCTTTACGCTGTTTCGAGAGTCTAAATGAATACTCACATCCACCACCTCTTCCAAACATCCCAACACCTCCTCTGAGAATAAACATCAACACTAATGACGAAACAAAAATAATAACTTGGAATGCATCTTCGCTTAATACGGCTCTACCAAACCTACAAAATCTTGTAAACAACTTTTTAAGGAATACGACAATTATAAACATCCAAGAAACAAAACTCACAGCAACCAAATCCACTAAATGGATACAAAATCTATTTCCTAAATACAAACTCATTTTTAATAACACACATGCCCTCACAAGATGCATGCAACAAAGAATGCCCTACACCCCCGGAAGAGGAGGCCTACTCACACTTATACACAATAAATATGCTTTCCCTGGAAATATTACCAAATTCCCTACACCAGCAAACATTTCCCCATATCTACAAATAATAAAAATAAACAACCATCCGTTACTACCATGGTTAATCATACACTTATATATGCCCACACACCAAGAAGACATCCGCCTCGTCCCCCACATCCAAACTACAATCACAAACCAAATAATTGCACACCCTGATCATACATACATCTTGTGTGGAGCTTCAATCGAGATATAGCACTAAACGGAAGACAAAACCACAACACCAACACTCCACCACAAGAAGAAGATATTCAATGGAAAAACTTTATCAACTCACTAAATCTAGAATACATCCCAACAAACACAACATTCTCTAGACAAGGTGGCTACAACTACACATCAACTAGCCTTATAGATGGTTTCTACATAAAATCCCTAGACAATACTAGATTCACCTCCACGACAAACACAAATTTGAATCTAAACTCAGATCATTAGCCAGTCACCTTACACATTCCACAAAACCTATTGATAGCCGGGCTCCCATTACTACCCCAACAATTAGAATCTTAAACCCAATACTTCTAGAAAACTTAGAAAAGTTTAATATTGAATTTTTGAAAAAAATTCTATACAAATAAATGAACTAACCAGAGTATTAGAAAACAATGACCATCTTACCCCTGCTTTATGGCGAGAAGCTTGCGCATCCTTAGACAAAATTGTAGAAAAAATCTTGGAAACCATTGAAAAAACATGTAACGCAACCCCACTACCACAACTCACAAATAGAACAAGGCAACAAGGCGGCTTTTTACCTCGAAAACTAGCCAAAGAATGGAAAAAACATCTTGCCACATATCATCTTATCAGAAGAACTATATACATCGCAAAAAATAACCCTCGATGGTAAACACACCCCATATTGAACAAAATACGTAGCCACCAATAAGTACAAATCCCACATCCAGCAGCAACGGACTCTATACCGAACGAATGGATCAATGACATAGCTAATATCGCAAAAACTGCTAACTAGGAAGCCAGGAAAATAACCGCAAAATACACTAAAGATTGCATCCACAAAGCTGTATCAAAATATCGACAACTGTATGAAAAAAGCCCCAAAAAAGTAAATAGAAAAGTCTTCAAAAACTCTGAAACTTCACCTTTTGACTCTATAATGGACAGACAAAATAACATCTGAACTCGTCCGGAAGATATTGCTCAAGAAATATACATCCATAAGTCTATTAGTAACTGGCCAACAGTCCCCACATGTCACTATCAAACTACACACCCTCCACAATGCACATGTAGCGTTAGACAATACCCATGGCATGACTTGGGTGGATTCACAATTGATCAACGCAGAGAACCACAAATCCCCCTACACACATATTTTGACCAAGAAACTTACGATTTATGCCTCAAAAATCTAGGAAATAACAAAGCCCTAGGCCCAGACAAACTACCTAACTCTATTCTGAAAAATATGCCTCCACGATTCCACAAACTACTATTTCTATTTTTTAAACACTGCTACAAACAAAAACAAATACCTGCAACATGGAAAACTAGTCTAACTATCTTATTTTATAAAAAAGGTGATCCATCACAACTTGCTGATGATTTAGCAGTTATTGCCAACAAATTAGCATCATTACAAATACAACTAAATAAATTAGACAAATTCTGTGAATGGGCTGGAATGGATCTTGGTATACCTAAATGTGCAGTGACCGGATGCCCAAATAAATCAAAAATGAACCCCATAGCATTCAAAGCATAGATCCAAGCCACCAATATAAACTACAGAAACCAACCAATACCAGTTTTGGACCAACATGATCCTTATACATACCTTGGAATAAACCTTGCACCATCACTTAAATGGAAAACACAAATAAACACCACCACGGCTAAAGTCATCAAACAATGTCAAGCCTTAGTGGCTTGCCCAGCCACTATGAAACAAAATATCAATATGGCCGATACAGTCATACGCGCCGGTATTGCATACAGCTTCTACGCAGTACCATACTCTATGCCAGCCATTAGAAAACTTGACAAAAAGATCATAGCACTCCACAAAACAATATGTGGACTACCAAAAAGTACATCTAATATTGCTACACAACTCCCACATGATCGGAGTGGAAGCCTTTTCATTAAAAAAATGCCTATCTACGATGTATTGGAGAACAATTACAAAATGCCTTGAATGACAAAGGCAGACTCAGTAAAATATACTTTGGCTTGATACAGTTCATACTTGCAAAATTTGGAGGCTCCAAAGAAATAGACCGCATCAAATATCAAGATTGTGTGAGATCCCCTATCACTAGAATATTATTTTTACTTAAACATGAAGCTAGAGTCCACCTTAAAAGCACAATAGAAAATTTTCTATCAAACCCATCCCCACTCAAAACCGCATGGATGCAAGAAGCACAATACCTACATGGCCTAAACCCCAAAACCTCTCTCAAACTACTACAAAAACTACTATTACATAATATAACAAAATTAGAACAAATAACCATGCCTAACGGTACCACCCTAATGAATCCAGACGACTTTAAAATATACCACTCTAATCCCACAAAACTCATAAAAAGTGCGCTAAATATTGCTAGTCAACTATCCTGCCAACCCACTTGCCATCAAAGACGCCAAATACCATGCCGATTCCAATTCCACTTCCTCCCAAGAACTCTAAAAATTGATTACACATTATTAAACCACAACATCCTACCACAACAACTGATCCCCCTAGTACACCCTCCCAACCCTCCTATCCCCGAACTTCCTCCTCCTTCCAACAATATGCTTAAATATCCAAGACAATTCCCCATACACACAATACTAAACCACAAGCAAAGTAAAATCAAAGATCCAAATGGGATAAACTATAAAGATACAACATATTTATGCCAATGGACCACGCCAAATAATAATACATACAACAAATGGCGTCGTGAAAGCGAACTTTTCCCTTGGAGTGACACTAACACTTGTCTCCACAATACTGAATTACTTACCCAATACTACACTAAACAACAACATAAACACTTTTTAAACATCATCAAAAAACACTTCTCCATAGACAAAGAAAATGGCCGGCACCTCATCACCATCCCGTGAACTAGACTACTATGGCTATGGAAACAATATCAACATGCAAAAAATACCCCACATGGCCTTGAGCCATCCACCCAATCATTTGAAACTGAAATTGTGTGGCTATATCAAAGATATAAATATCGTATTCCAAAAAATGATCCACTTAAATGTGCTCAATATACAATACCAACTGAAATATTAGACTTACTAATTGCAACATTCAACATCCACCAATCTTACTTTTCATCACCAGTTACATGCCCTACACAATTTACCCAATTTTACTCACCATTTCCACGAGATATAATATTTGGCTCCCTAGGGAAAGCATTTGATCATAAATGGAAAGGAATTGGCTACGCTCACCCCCACAATGAAACCGACTTACAACAAGCCATTCACTGGGCCCGCCTTGCGACAAAAAATGACCCAAACACTATCACCATACTCATCTCTCCCGATACTAATTGGTACCAAAACTTTGATCCATACACTGGCCCATTCCCGGACACACACATTATTGCCCATTTTGCTGCAGACACCATTATATATGAAGAACCAACAATTCCCCCCAAACTTAAACTTGAAAGAAAAGAACTTTTTACGCTCAGAATACTCTGTATCTACCACCAAAACAACAACATAGGTACTCACGAACAAATGAATCAACTCGTTCATGCAATCAACAATCTCCAAATATTACAAATTCACACACAAATTGCATCTCCGACTGCCTTAAACATCCATGTCAATCCCAGTAAAAAATGGTCCAAATTAAACTATCCAAACACCCCCGCAAATAACTCAACATCTAACCCCCAACTACCAAATTACCAAACAAATCTACCACTAAAATTCCACCCCCATTTTGGTTACTACACAGATGGATCATTTAAACCCCCAAAAGAAATTGGCGACGGTAAATGGTTGAGAGAAAGAGCTGGATACGGTATTTACAGCCCCAAAGGCCTCAATATCCCCAAAAGACTCTACGGACATCAAAATATACTACGTGCAGAAATGATGGCAATACATAAAACACTCAGAATTATCCACACACAATTTCCCAACAAACCAGCATATATATTTACCGACTGTCTAAATGTACTATATTTACTTAATACACAAATAAAACATCCCACACTACATAATAGTCACCCCAATCAAACCACACTTGCCTCCATAGTAGAACTACTCCAACAAAGAACACAACCAATTTCACTATACAAAGTTAGAGCACACATCAACATTGACGGCAACAAAGAAGCAGATTACTTAGCAAAACAAGGCCTAAAGCTAGCACATAGAAAAGCCCTACACTCATACGAACATGCCTATGCTACTCCGTTCTACTTCCAAAAAGATAACTGGCCTTCGAGAATAGATGTTCTAGATAAAGGACCAGTTAGAACTCTAGAAAAACAAATAAAGAAATATGACAAAGAAAACAATCTAGAAATCATGGCCATACAAATTCCCATTATTTGCAAATGGACGGGAAACGCAGACATAGACAATGAACTTTCTAACGAATTTTGGGAAAATCCAGCCATCACAGACAAACAAAAATCATGCCTCATAAAATTCCGTACGGGAACTTACATGGGGCATGCTAGAAAACAAATGTTTTTTGAAAGAGAAAGATTTCCATCTATCACATGTCCCATTTGCAGTTCACGTGAACCGGATACATGGCTACATGTATTACTCACATGCCAACAACAACATATACACTCCCTCTGAGTCAAAAGACACAACAAAGCAGTATGGGAAATTAGAAAACTACTAGTCTCATCCAAAAAAATCTCGTTGTTTAATTCTAATGAATGCGGGCACCTTCAATGATAAACCCTCAGAAAATACCGTTCCCAATTGCTTACTTACATGTACATGTGGCACACAGAGATGTCATTGTAACTCTAGATTTAGACTAGACATTCTCTACGTTAAAGGTTTACCATACCAAAGCGATCCCCCTACAGAAATAGACCCCAATCTTACCATACAATTGATTGAGTTCACATATTGCAATGACAGATTCTCACCAGAAACACTTGAAGCTAAAACCAACAAATACAATCCATTAATTGCCAGTATTACCGCTAGAGGATGGAAAGTCGATTCCTTTATTGTCATCACAGCAGGCACGAGAGCTACCACACACATTCCATCAATGAAATTACTTGTAGACAATTTCAAAATACCTTTGCCTACCATCAAAAACACCTTCAAAAACATAAACACTATCGCCATACAATACGCCATGTCTATTCTTCTTCATAAAAGAAGAATAGAAAACCACCAACCATTACCCAAAACATTAGATCTCCCATAGTCAAAACCCAAAGTTATAATAAAAAGACAAATAAATTTTTTAGTAGCTAGAGCTACTTTATTTTAAATTGTTAGCATACGGGTGTCAAGTCTCTTGCCAACTTCTTGCAAAGGGGGCTGTTGGTTGGCACAACTCATCTACTGCATGCGATCGCTCACTCAGCAGTACCAAGCCACTTCATCCCTCACATCCACTCAAACGAGTCCATCAGGGTTCGAACCCGGACCAGATAAATAAGACAAATGCTCACCTCCAACCAACAATGAGCTCGTGGCTTGGTGTCCAAAATCACAATGAAATGAATCTTGAGAAGATAGTCACTACTATTACTTGTTACTTGTTACTGGTTACTAGTTACTGGTTACTTTGTGACTAAAGTGTCTACTCTCGAAAGGGGGGAGTAGATCTTTACTTCCATACCTTTGTCCTGTGGGCATTGGATTGGGGGTGGATCGAACAGACACTTAATTCACTTTGGTCTCCTCCGGAGACCGTAGTTTCTCTCTCTCTTTGGTGGAGCCAACAGTGGACAAGCATCAGATTCTGTCAACGATGAGGACCCCCACGAAGGTGGAAGCAATGTGGATCCTGAGGAAGGTTGCAACTCCAAAGACGATGAGGACGCTGGCAACAACGTGGGCAGCAATGACGCTAGCAACGACCGAGTGAATTGAGTGCAATGCATTGCAAACTCACTGTATGGACATATAGAATGTGGCTACCAACAATGTTTTCATTTAGTTGGGGTGGACCATGCTTAATCCCTAAACATGTTTTATAAGTTTTTACTACAATAACAATCTACAAATAGAATGACCAAATTTTTGTGACTTTTTTGGATGTCAACAATATTTTAATATATATAGGCTAGACCATGGTTCACTCCTAAATATGTTATTTGGTTATTTCACTAGAATGGCCAATCCAAGAGATTATTACTCTCCATAATGATGAATTCAATGAATGTGTCTTAGTAATCATATATGGTACTCACCTTTAAATTTTAATTTTAATTTCTATGCTGGTTTTTCTTGATTCCACAACAAATGGGGAAGTGAGGTCTAAGGCCGTGGCAATGATTGGCAATTAAGGTCAATGTGAGGTTCCATCCAACTCCTTACGATATCCTTAATAAATGTTGTCTAAGAGTCTTCAACCCCCCTTAAAGCGTGCTTCGCCACGTGGCAGGCAATTGACTCCAACAAGGGCTGTCCGGAACTGTCTTCGACCTTACTTGTTCTCCTACTGGATATGTCGTTGACTCCAGCCCGAACTCCGCCTCTCTTCTTCGGTCCTTCTCTTGCTTCCAGCAAGCGTCCTAGTAGTTACACTGACAAGGGAGTGCCGTGGGTGCCGTGGAGATCGTTACGAGGGAGTGACGGAGCATCGTGCCGTTGAGGAACACCGTAGGCGCAGAGATCATGGCGGAGCTGCAGTAGTCGTGGCCGTGGGGATTTCTGGGTGCGAGCAGCAGCAGCGTGAAGAGCGGGCCGTGGAGGAGGTGAGGGGGCTGTGGTGACTCCGCGGCATCATCGCGCTGTAGCGGAAGGCACTGGTGAGGAAGTGCGGCACGACGAGCGGGTGGAGCTGCTGCGCTCAAAGAGAGCTGGAGCAGCTATGAAACCAGCAAGGACGCCCACAACAAAGGCTGGCTGCAAGGGGGGGGGGGGGGGGCGCGAAGCTGTAGCTCGCTTTGAGGCGAAGAAGGGAGTTGCGGCCCATGGAGGGAGCTGCGACGCAAGGAGGGAGTCGCGGCCCAAGGAAGGAGCTACGGCGTAAGGGAGTCGCGGCCCAAGGAGCTGGGGCACAAGAGAGCTGCAGGCCCAGAGAGCTGTGGCGCAAGGGGCAGCGAGCTACACGTCTTCACGCGCCAATAGTGAAGAGCTCCAAGGTAGGAGAGGAATCCATTGCTTGTTTTCCTTCTCCTCTTCTTTTTCTTGTTCAGTAGGAGCAAATTGGCGATGGCAAAGTTGAGAGGGGTCGTTACTCATGGCCGCGAAGGTCCTTCAAGCTGTGAGGATTTTTGGGTAAGAACTAAACTACACTAATCAGCAAGAATCATCCCCATTGCTTGTGGTCTTTCCTTTTTCAGCTGCCATGCGCAATCCCCCTATCGTAAAAAGTGTTGTTTTTGCACTACCAGCGCCAGGGATGTCGAGCCGCAGGAAAGGAAAGGCCGCAGCCTCCAGGGAGGCGGATCATGCCGAGAAGGGAGTGAAGAAGGACGACCACGAGATTGCTGACAGCAAGGAGGAGGAAGGAGTTGAGACGCCGTGGGACGATGCGTTTGATTTGGAGGCCTTACCCCCTGCACTCGTAGGTCAGCTCCACCACCTCGCCCCATTTCTACTGGGTAGGCAGACAGCCGAGTACAATGAAGACTTCTTCCACCTCACCTTGGGGCTCTCCAACGTGGGGTACAAGTTCTCTGACCTCAACAACAACAAGCACTGCAAGAAGTCCTCCTTCATCGAGGCATGGCCGGACTTACTTGCAAGTCTACCGCAAGACTTATGGAGGTAACCCCGACAATGGCGCATTTGGGACTTTTTTCCTTCGAGCGTGCCACCTCTTCTTTGAGGAGGGCAAAGATATCAACTTCGCACAGAAGGCAAAGGTCGGGCAGAAGGCGTGTGAGAAGCAAGCCCTGCGAAATCCCCAGAAGCTGACACCCCCGGCCTTGAGGGAGCGGATCAAAGACATCATCAACTTCCTTGCTTGCCACATCCCCAGCAATGCTGGCAGCAAGGGCAAGGGCAAAGCGCCCATAGAACCGCAAGGAGGCCAGACAGTTGGAGCTTCGATCAGGTGACCCGCTTAGGCCAAGACAAGCTGTCTATTGCAAGGAGGGCAGCTGAGGAGGCCCAGGGTCACATTAACAGAATCTACAAGAAATTGGAGGAGATGGAAGCCGATGAGGAGAAACGGCATGGTGAAATTGCCGCGATGACAGCGGAGATCTCGGCCTTGGAATTGGCATCAGTATTCTTGCGACCGAAGAAAGTATTGGCTCGGTACCCATGGGAGTTTTAGGTGTTGCCAATAGCTATGAATGACCCATGCCCCTTCTACGAGCGTTACTTCGTTCACAGCTGCTGCGTACCTCTAACTTGCAACTGCTTGGCACATTCCCATTGTATGTTTGAGGCGGTTTCCTCCCAAGACGCCCGATGTCGTCGATGCGAGCGGGGTATGACTGGAGGGTGGCTTGGACAGTGGGGCTTCAACCTTGACTCTAAGGCCGCGGAGGAGTTACGCCTCACCGAGGAGATTCAACTTGCCGAGCCCGCTTCACCCTGTGCTGGAAGCAAGCGGCCCGCTGCCCCCTCTGTGGCAGCGCTTCAGTGGAAGAAGGCCAAGCATGTCACTGAAGACACTCCTGGTCCATCGACAGATCTCAACAAACGCCCCGCTCCTGCCAAGGGCGACCAAGGTTTGTTGCCCCTAAACCTACCTACCCATTGCTTGTTGGATGCCTCGTTGCTACATTCAAATGTAACTTCATTTCTAATTCTTGTCTGTTGGCAGCAAGTGCAGAGGATGCTCACCCCGACTCAGACTCTCTAACATTCGATACCGTGGAGCCTATGCAAGTCTCTCCTCATGAGACCCAGGTAGATGATGCCGGAGATGGGAACCGTGACTCCTCCGCCACCACGCAAGGACCTGATGGAGGTGAGAAGAACGAGGACGACGCCAACATAGAGGGACTGTCCTGCCTTTTTGAGGCAATTGCCACAAATGCAAACGTGGAGTAGATTCCCACTCGCACAATTTTCTAGGCCGGGTTAGGAGTTTGCTGGCAGCGACTTTAGGTCCGGACTTTTATCGGCCACCTTTCTCAAACTTTTCCGAAGTTGAAAACAACTTGCCTCTAAAGTGCCATGACTCTTTGAAAGAAATGGCATTCTTGTAATTCCTTGTTTTTTATTTTATCTTTTATTCGCAACCACGGTGCAGTTTTTATTTGCAACCGCTTTTCTTCTTTATTGGAGACTGCCAACAGCAAGGGCTGCATCTTAGCCGCCAAGGAGTTTCGAGCACTTTATCTCTTGAAACCTGCGCTATTTGAGCGACATGGCCATCTTCAGAGTTCTTGCCTTTTTATTTCTTTTCTTATATGCAACAATGGTTCATTTTTTATTTGCAAGCTCTTTTTTTTTCTTTTTTTTCTTATTTCAGTTTTTGCAACCATAGTTCATTTTATATTTGCAACTGTTATAATTTTCCATATGCGACCTACTTCATTTCTTATGTACAATTTTTTTCATTTTTATCTTATTCTATTATAATCAGTCATGGTTCATATTTTCTTTGCAACTTTTTTTATTTTTTTATTTGCATTGGCAGCAAGGGCTGCATTGTACCAGCCACTATGAGTTCAGAGCACCAAGTTCACGAAGCAGCTAGGCTCTACGAAAGAAATGACAGACTTTACATTCCTTCTTCTTAATTTTATATTTCATCAAGTGCAATACACCATTTTTTATTTGCAATCGCTTTGGTTTCTTATTTGCAACTGTTTTTATTTCTTATTTTGCGTTGGCAGCAGGATCCACCATCAATGGCGCCACCGCGACTTCAAAACAATTTTTCTCCTCAAACCCGGGCTCTTTGAAAGAAATGCCATTCCTTAGACTTCTTGTTTTTTATTTTATTTTCTATTTGCACCCCACGATTCATTTCTTAATTGCAACTGTTTTTTATTTCTGTTTCCGCTGGCAGCACAAAAATCGACAGTCCTTCAAATTTGCCGTATACAACATGTTCATAGAGGAAGTCCCACACAAAGTCCTGAATGGTAAGCGAAACCACTACCTGAACTTACTTACAACTTGGCCAAAAACCTAATGACATTCCACACACTGTAACTACTCATCCCGAAATCACTTATCCTACAGCTCCACAATCTTGATCCTTTGGGAACCGTGACCTCCGCAGCTGTGAGGTGTCATCTCTCATGACGCTGGCTGATCTGCACCCAAAAAATCCTGTCATTCTCGTTTGCTGGCAGCAAGGAGCTCTGATCAGCCAATTTCCAACTCATCTAAACAACACGATGAATTTGCTACGACTCGTACCTTTTTCTCACTAACACCGTTGGCCTCTATCACAACCAGGTTGTAGTGCCCAGGTACGTCATCTCCAAGTGCCATTGCAATTTCGTGCCGTAGGTGGGATACTGGAAAGCCCTCGCCAACTTCAAATGTTGGCAGCAGGTTCCCCCTAAACATACAAGACACTTCCACCATCACCTCCTCTGGTAGGTGATCCATCGCTTCCCACTTACTGTTGGCAGCCCCCCTATACCTTGTATACATGAACCTAGTGTATAATGTCTGTCTTCCCACATGATAGCGGAAGACAATGCTGGTCCTATTGGCAACGCACTTGATAACATCTTGGCCAATGTGGAACAGTGTAGGTGTGCGCCTACTCTCTTATTAGAAAGTGATAAATTTGTACGAATATTGGTCAAGGTAGAACGTTATTGAATTGATTAAGATTTATTTAATTTACATGCCAATCATACAAGGCATACAATGTTTTAAATATTTGCTTCTCTTGAATAAATATAAAAATTTCAATCCTCTAAAAAATGTTAATAATTTGCCTACTTAGATTGTATGCTTGCACAAGTGTCTAGACCATTACAGAATGTCATATATTATTAATACAACAATGATGAACATTGATGTAAGAGGATTCATTTGAATCCATAAAATGAGGATTAAATTTTTGGAATTATATAAATGAGTATGAAAATTAATTTCCATTTAAGAAATTGAAAAATTCGTAAACATATTGGTTATGGTAGAACGTTATTAAATTGATTAAGATTTAGTTAATTTCATGCCAATCATACAAGGCATACAATGTGAAAAATATTGTCTTCTGTTGAATAAAAATAAACATTTTTATCCTTTAAAAATTGTTTATAATTTGCCAACTTTGAAGTTTAAAATTGTGTATTTTTTCAAAACATTCAAAATTGCGTGCAATTTCTTTGGGATAGAATTTTATTTCATAGCAATCAATACACATATATTTATTTTTCTTTCACTAAAGAACAATTATTTTTGTAGTTCAAATTCATAGAATTTAAATTCTAAAAAATTAAAACACTTAACCTGCGGGGACGGGCTTTGAACCCCGCGGTGACTAGGTTGTACTAGAAGGCGGCGCGGTCTTTGGTCCCCGCGAGGGCGATGCCAAGCACCCCACCCCCGAGCTCGTCCTCAGAATCTCCACTGTTCCTCTTTCTCCTCTTTCTCTGTGTCTATGTGGCGCAAGTGAGTTTTGTGGCACGAATTAGTTTTCTCGTAGTTTGTGCTTGCTTAAGATTGCTTCCCGCGAGTTCAAGATGATTTAGGTGTTAGAATTTTTATGTCCACAGGGTTTAAGTTGGTTTAGTGTGATGTGTTTCTTTGGATGGGTTTGCGGTGTTTAGGGTTTTGGTTTTTTGTTTCGGTTTTGAGGTGCTTGTGCGCGGAAGAATTGTTTGAGGTGTTTTGTGTATAGTTTGTTGAAGGGTTGTACTTTGAGGGTTCCGCTTCCGATTGTTTGAAGTATTACAGAACGATTAGGGTTTGAGTTGTTTGGTTCGGACAAACTTCCGGTAATTTCCGTAGACTTAGAAGTTCGGAGTTCTGACTGCTTCCACAATCACGGAGTGAAGTGGACATCGCGGAGGTGTACCGAGCATTGGTTTCTTGACACGATTTCAAGGTAAGTCATCATCTTATACCTCTTTTATCAATTCGCGTGCGTTTGTTTTTTTTCCCGAGCAGTTCAATCAATTTCCGAAGTTCAGTATTGTTTTTCCAAACTTGGTTTGAAATAGGATTTTTTGATGTCACTTCTTATCATATATAGATTTGTGTCGTCGAGGATGATTTTTGGTCTTTGAAATGAATATGCATAGAATTTCTATAGGAGTTAAGTTTGCGGAATTGAATTGAACCTTTCAATGTTCTCTAATTCACAGTAATTGTTAGGATAGTACGAGTTTGGTTTTTCTTTTTTTATTCGGATTCTAGGTCGAATAGGTAGCATTCCAAGAAATTCTGAATATGTGTTACGACTATTTCAATTGGTATCAGTGTTGTATGTAGGAATTGATTCTGAATCTGTGTTACGATTGTTTCCGCGTAAGTGTCATTGGTGTGTGAAGTAATTGATAGGTTTTATGGATGAGGTGACTACACTCAGATTTAGTTGGTGTTCTGGTTGAAGTTATGTATAATCACATATGCATTGGGTACAATTTGGCGCCAATGCTCACGTTCAGATGTTACAGTGTATGCTTATTAGATCCAATTAGCTTATAATAGGAACTATACATATGGAATCCAAGTACACATGTACTATTCACCCAAATTTTTCGGTACAACTCTTCAACATTTCTAAAATAGATTGCATGTTCTGATCCTCAACAACCATTACTTTTTGCAGGAAGAACACAGTTGACAAGACATTTGATCCAGAAATTGAGAAAATCCGTCTAGAAATGGCAGAGAGGTATCAAACCGAATGCCAATTTTATATAAATCTCCGTACACAACGTCATCAGTTTAGCTCGAGTCGAGCTAAACTGCAGCATTCAATTGAAAACTGTACAAAAACTGAATAAAAATATCAATTTCTACCCATTTAAATTGGATGAATTTTGTTATACCACCCCACAGTTTAGCTGGACTCGAGCTGAACTACAAAGCTCCTTACAGTTTAGCTCGACTCGAGCTAAACTGGAGGTGCAACTCCCCTTCAATCCCAGGGAGAGTAACCTACAGTTTAGCTCGACTCAAGCTAAACTGTGAGTGTTTCCTTTAGGACGCCTCAACAGTTTAGCTTGACTCGAGCTAAACTGCTATAGGCTCCTCGTGCAAGCTGTGCAATTTAGCTCGACTCGAGCTAAACTGCACGTCTCGCACCAGTGGCCCATAGCAGTTTAGCTCGAGTCAAGCTAAACTACTCGGACGTTGAGTTTCAGATTTCATGAATGAACCACCATTTACCTCGACTCGAACTAAATAGCTTCGAATTTGTCTAATTTGAAACGTTTGCTCCTTGCAGTGAGGAGAAAACTCGGATACTTGCAACGCTACAGCATTTCTTCAGGCCTGTTCCAAATTCAGATTCGGATGATGATGACGGGATGACTCAAGGACGTTTGAGGCGTGGACATTCAAAGACCCCTCGAAGGTGAAACTTTAGATTTTGCGATGGGTTGCACACACCCCATATCTGACCTTTGCTACCATTTACAAGGGTGAAGTCGAAGAATCCCAGGTCATCAACATGGAAACGAAGATCATTGAGTTTGACAATAAGGGGAAGGAGCTCATAAACATCTTGTGCTCATCTATGGGGAATAATCCATACCTCTTCACCAAAGTAGTGGACGTAGCAGAGAACCTCTTCGACCCGATTTCTTTAATGGAAAGTCTATCGCCTTCTTGCTTCGATGAGATAGAGAAGACATTGAGGCAAGAGGTACTAGACAAGAAGTGGGCAGAAAAAGATGGACGTACTCTCCAGGCAAAGCCGCTAGCTTGGAAACTAAGAGATGTCGTCCGCAGCCTTACGCTTGCCGCAACAGAGGCAAAGGCTAGGCTAACCCAGGGCAAATCTCCAATGGACGTGTCTAGAGTGACAGCAACCGGGAGCCAAATGGGAAGCCAACAGACCGGACGCAGTAGGGGCAGAGCATTGGTTACTTCGCAAAGCGGGGCCGCTTCTGCAACTCCCACACCCCTCTCACCAGCGAAGAGGAAAGGCCTTGAAAAGGAGACTGGCAAGCCAAAGCCCAAAAAGGACATGCTCTTATCTGTAGAGGACCTAACAACTAATCTGACCTCAGTTCTCGTGGCACTTCCAAAGGAGAACAAGGTTGGAGAGGTCGTGGACTTCGATAGTGCCAATCAAATTTACCAGAGTTTCTTCGCTGATTGCCAGGAGGAGTTTGTCTTCAAAAAGGATGGGCAACCAAAGAAGATTAGTGTGGACGTGACGCGGTGCAAGCCCGCACCGGCCCATTGGACTATTCGTGCATATGAGAAGCGGGGCATGGAGGAGATGAAGAATTACTTGATCAACATGCCGGATAGGACATAGAAGCAAACCTTGTGTGTGATGCCAGACACGGAGCTCAGACCCCGAGAAGAAGGTGATCTAAGGGGCTGTATATTCTGGATCATCAACGGACAACACAGCGTTGCGGCGTCCAAATCACTCATCGAGGATAACGCCAGTGAGGAATTGGTGAGGGACTTCAGGAAGTGGGACACGTATATCGTTTGGACCCATGATTATGATAAGCTGCAAAAGATTTCAGCATTTTATAATCGAGTGAATCATCTGGCACCCTTTAAGCCAACTTGGGCGAGCAATATCATTGCCGCCAGGACAGTGTGGGTGAAGTATGGTAAGCCGCAACCAAAACATGCCGCCGCAGGTGCAACCGAGTCTAGGACTACAACGGCGAGAAGAAATCCAGCCTCGAAGACTTATGACGTAAGTTCTATGACTCATTAGCATGTGCAGTTTAGCTCAACTCGAGCTAAACTGCAATAGGTTTATCTCGACTCGAGCTAAACTGCTTGAAGTTTAGCTCAAGTCGAGCCAAATGTATATAATCTTGTTGTTTACAATGATCTGGTATATCTAATGCCCTTTAGCTCGAGTCGAGCTAAAGTGTAATTTGCGTGAAAACATCATCTAAGGTATATCCTGTGTATATGCAAAACTTTGTGGAAGCGATCAGGGAGCTCTTTGCAATGATCAATGTGGCCAAGCATCAAGCCCTGGTGTCGAAGAAGGGAGCGAGGAAAAATATCTCCTTTACAAACGAGCTGAAGATCATCGCATCCAGCGATAAAACCTAGGACTTGTGGAAGGAGGTGATCGCGTCTGCGGCATGTGGTGGACTCATAGACCTTGACATTGAACAAACTCACAAGAAATTTCATCAAAGTGCCAGGTTTGTTCCCGACAAGGATGGAACGCTTCCGAGGGAGTTCTTTAAATGGCTGGGGAACTTGTGAGAGGCGGATCACCAGAGGCTCTGTAAGCACATCCTGCATAAGTCTGGGCCAAGTCGGAAGTACACGTATCCGAAGGTTGTCATTAAGCAGAATACGAATGTACTGGAGGACTACTACACGGTGAAGGAGTAGGTAGAGCGGAGAAAACGTAAGGCTGTAGCTCAGGCGGAACTGAACAAGATTTAGCCGACCCTACAACTAATCAAGAGAGGCGTCCTTGATATTCAGGCGTGGAAGCAGTTCAAGAGGAATTACCATGTCTCCAAGGAGTCCAAGCACGTTTTGCTTGATTGGGGTATTCCGGACTCATTCTGGACTAGCTCCAGAGCTACACAGTATCGCAACACGTCCGCCAAAGATCTCTTTCTATATGCGGTTGAGTTCTTTAGAACCTTCCTTGAGCTGCGAGATGGGTTTCAGAGTCCATCAGCTCAGATGTGGTTTCTCCCATTCATTAGGGAGCCTCGACTTACCTTCGGATCTTGGCCCTCCAATATATGGAGGTTGTGGGGCAACGCCCTCTCCTTAGGAATCATCAACTTCCGATTCCTTCCAATCTACAAGACGAGGCAACACTTTGGAAAGCCCCTTCATCTCGCAGTTCTTCAATATATGGTTGAAGACTTTGGACAGCCCCACTTCAACGATGTTCGGCACTAGCTTCTGATTTGCGGGGACGATGAGGACTTTGCCCACGTACTAACGTGGGTAGAGCGTAGCACCTTGAGTGGTCGCAAAAAAGTCAATTCTCAGTATTCCCCCGCCCCTAAGGAGCGACTCGGTGGACACCCCCCAAAGAGCAGAATCGCGATGGAACCTGCTCGACTCCTGTTTCTCATCGATACAGAATTACGTGAGAACGAAGTGTCGCCGCCAGAACCGAAGAGCGAGTACAGCACGCCGGGTCACCCACTGTACAAGGACAACAGGAAGTTCAAAGAAAGGAAGTACTCGACCTATCCATCGGAGTTGAGGATGGAGTTCTATATCTAGGTCCACGACACTTTCTGCAATCACGGAGAGGCGGTGTATCAGCTCTATGCTGGAACAAAGCCCCTACTGGCTGCCATGGTAAGTGTTTCCACACTTTAGCTCGAGTCGAGTTAAACCGTTCCTCAATTTTGATGCGTTGGACTGTGTATGTATACACTTCTACACTTTAGCTCGAGTTGACCTAAACCTTGTTTGCCTTGCTATCGGTTTCTCAGATGCTCTCAATCTCGGCTTTCGTCGTCGCGGATGATAGTGACTGAGGTAATATGAGCGATGCTCAGTCCCTTGGTTTGACTCTGGACCCAATCGATTTTCATGTCGACGCATATTATGTCGATAAGGAACGTTTTCCGGAACTTGGTAAAGCCGTGCAAAACGGGAAAGGCAGAGCTCAGGAGCATGTTGACGATGTAGAAGTGGAGGAGGATGCCCCTACCAAAGAACAAACCCCCTCCTCGTGTACTGCAAACATCAGCTCTGAGGGCGATGATCCACCTTCATATCCGCTGAGTTAGACAGCATCTCAAGCCGGAGTGGGAAGAAGACTCGATTTTCCTGAGGTGGACATTACGCGTACAGATGAAGGGAGACCGGGTTCATCACTGGAGCTGGGATCAAGAAGTGGGAGAAAGTCTGGTGGTGGGCGAGGTACTGGGAAACAGGCACTCAAGAGAAGGAGGGTCGACCCACCAGCACGGCAAGCCTCTCCATTGGGGAGAGCCACTCCCGTTTCGGATATTCAAGTTCTTCTTGCAGAACTGTAGGCGTCCAAGGAAAGAGAGAAGTCCTTAATAGATAAGATTGAGAAGCAGAACTTGGATATGAACAAGACCGTGCACGCGGCACTAGAGGGTGCTCTGAAAGGCATCGGGCATGGGGCATGTCGTTGTTTTCTCGAATGCGGGTTCAGTTCTACACAATGTCCAGCCAATAGATAGTGCCCTGCCTACTTTGCGAGTAATAGAGATTTTGGGCTCCCCAAGCGGTGGTGCGAATTTGCTAGAGTCGGATCTGAGTCTTGCATTAGTGCCGGAGCCAAGCCATCATTGCACCGACCAGGTCATGCGTGACCCTAGTCCGAGCCCACCCCTTCTCCCTTCACAATCAAACTCAGGGAGATGCTCCGGAGACATCTTCAGATCCCTCCCAAACTTAGATTTTTTGAACTCGGAATTCTGTAGATGAGGTGTTAACACTAGAGTAGTTCACCGAAATGTGCATTTTTGTACCAAAGCGACTATAATTAATACAAATGGGCTATTTAACTCAACTCGAGCTAAACTATTCAACTTTTTTACAAATCCTTTCTATGTCAGCTTCCTTGATGATTCTCTGATGATTCTATAGTTTACTTGCAATGCCCAGGTCAAAAATTACATGAGGAAGTGGACAATCTTCCGGTCATGGATGATGTTGTCATGGCCCAAATTGCGGATGTGCCTGTATGCACAAATATGGATTTAGATGTCACGGACAAATATGCTCTTACCTTATCACCGTGCGTAGAGCTCGGGGAGGGCACTACATGTGTACATTAGGTACCACATGCGTTCACGGGGTATTTTATAGGGTGGTATTTAGCTTAAAAAAAAGACTAAGTGAAATGCATTTTTGAGACCTTATCTTACTTGTAAAATGGCTAAATGGCTTATATTCTACCATTATTTTTTTCTAAACCCTAAACTTCCAATTAATTCATGTAATCTTACATTTAAAAAAATTATAAATTTTACCTCAAAAGAATTAAAACCCCCATATCTTTGAACTCAGCTAGTTTCTAAGTTGATGCACAGTGCCCCCCCCCCCCCCCCCCCGAGGCGTAGAGGTCATTCCTGACAATCAACCCTAGGATTCGTTAAGGTCGATGGGTCCTGTGGACGATCGAGATGTCGTAGAAGAACAAGCCGAGGATGTACACGTATTTCATCCATCATTATATCTGGTTGCACTGTTTTCTTGGGTACTGACTTGCCCTGCGACTGTCCTCTTTGTATCATTCGTATAACTCCGTCCTAGTATAATATAGTAATGTCCATTTGTCATCGGTATTTCCTCTCTAGGTGCGCGAAGCATCTGGATGTGACGTAAGTTCTAGTGAAGAATTAAGTCCTGTTTCGACGCGACCTCAGAGTGGTTTGTTGAACGTTGTCCTCGACCTCAATGGAATACTCTGCTCCAGTACTCCTAAGTGGCCTGGACAATCATTTGTTAGCCATGACCTTAACATCCACTGAGCGTCCAAGCCAGCGGTCGTCGGCTCCAAGTTTGTTTGTGTCAGGCTCGATTGTGCTGAATTCCTTCGTCGGTTGTCAACGTTCGCAACCATAACTGTCTGGAGTTCGATGAAGACTTTAACGACAAAAATGATCTGCGACTATCTGTTCGGTCCGATTCTTCCTGTCTATCTGCTCAGAATTCTAGGTCAAGAGGACTATCAGAGAGTTCCTATGGGCGTAGATTTGCGAGGTCGTCCGGTATATATGAAGGAACCCGGGACTCAAAAGGACATCTTCCTTAAGCCGATGTGTCATGGTCTCTTTCGTAAATTTGATGGCCTATATTATGATGCCAACACCATTTTTATTGATGACAGTCCAATCAAGCACTGTCAGAATACTTCTCACAATGTCCTTTTAGTCTCGACTTGGAACAACCAAAACCCTAATGCCGCAGATGATTGTTTTTTGTTGTCGAAACTTTTGCCATATCTTGTAGACCTCCACAACTTCGTAGGGACACTCGTAAGATTCAGCGCCGAGCATCCGATCGAAAAAAAAATGTATTATGATGACCGTCTACCTGTGAACAATACGCTAAGATTAACGAGGCAATTAGCCGTAGAGCTTAATTAGGCACGTCTTTGGTTCTCTAGTTTGGTAATGGATATATCTGAACTGGCGCGAAGTTATCAGTATACTGTACATCTTAACTAACTGGATAATCATTGTATCAAGACTACTCCTTTTGTAATACAAAGTATATTTTTCTTTTTTAATCTATTATGTCCCTTGCGTCGAACCCTAAACCCTTAACCATTGCTGAATTATTGGGATGTATGTTTCGATTTGCTTTATGTATTGCAGGATAATGCATGTCGAGCCTCAGTGGATTCTTTAAATAATGCTTATGGCTGCGGGCCTTCTCTGCGTAGCAGAGATCTTTTGTTGCAATCAGTTGCAACAGGGCAGTTCACGATGGACTATTCAACTATGGCTGTCGATGAAGGAGTTGTGGACAGCTTGGTTAACCTGTCCATTCCCAAGACCCTGAAATCCCCTTCTCTTATGTGGCCACGGACCGTATTGCCAAATGACAGAGTTCTACCCCTGCAAAGCGTGCTCTTTATTACAATGTGGAGGACATGCCGTCACCTCCACCGGCAAAGGTTATTTTTGATCCCTTGACTATTAGCTTTAAATTCCTTTCTAATGTTTCGTTCATGTAAGTGAGTTAAGTGATGGTAATTGCTCGCATCTGTTCTTGCCTTCTATATGTCCTTAGTTTAGCTCGAGGCCACCTAAAATGATTGATCTTTTTCTACTTTCATATAGGTTTGTGCTAACTTATGTAGGCTTCTTCGTTCAGGGTCCGTTCGATTTAAACAGTTGCACTCAGCAGTTTAGGTCGAATCGACCTAAACCGAAATCTCTTCCTAATGCTAATTTATCCCCCTTGTACTTGCCTTGGAGATGCCGAGGCTACAATCAACAACTACAGGATCCATGGCAAAGAAGTCCGGCGACTCCCATCCTAAACCATCCAGTTCCCGTCGCCACTCTTCGCCTGAGTCAAGCATTGGTGACAGACGTAGACAAAAGTTGCAACGTCTTCTTGATATTCCAATGATGCAGGTCGAGGGAATGTTGTGGACACGTCAGCGTCAACGGGAATTTGTCAAGTCAAGAATTCAGGCTTACGGGGGGACTCCATAACCATATAGTGGATAGTATGTACTGTATAGCAATGGCACAGACAATGAAGAGACGATTATAAGAATCGTCTATGTTATTTCAAAGTAATTATGTTTCGAATAAAACGATTGATTTGTTTGTCAAATTTTCTCGTCTACCATTTATGCCTCATTGTCATGCACTCTTTTCGTGTTCTTCAAAATTCCAACTGTATTTTATGTGATTGGACATTGCGTTTTTCCTAAAGCTAGGTTTAGAATGGTAACGAATAGTTACTGCTATAAATACAAAAACGTGGTTTACTCTTCTTTCTTGTTTTTTATTGCGTTTAGGTGTGGTCGACCTAAATGACATAATCATCATCCTTCTTAAACATGTTCTTAACGAATCATTGAACATTATTAAGTTCTCTCCTGTATGTTTGTGCATTTAGGTCCACTCGACCTAAATGACATAGGCCTCATTCTTCTTTTAACGTGTTTTTAATGATTCAATATTGATTTACGCGAGGTCGAAGTAAATGGGAAGGCATGAATGTGGCCATTTCTCTACACGCTGATTTCCCAAATTCAAGAATATCTCCCAAAATAACGAATATGGTGTTATTCATGAAAAAATCACGCACATATCTCATTAATTTCATGTGATTAGGAAGCTTGACGACTCATAGGAAGTCAAAAGTTATCATATGCAACGTGCATTGCTACTTCTCTGCAAACTATAATTAGGTCTATGCAGCAGGCATTACATAAAAAGTGATGTAACACTTCCCAGTAGGTGAATATAGTAAAATTCCAACCAAAAACTCTAAAAATTGTAGCACTGAATACGCACACATTGTTTATGAGTTTTTACTCGACATCGTAGCTTAGGATTCAATGACCTCCAAAACATAAACCCATATTACAGGTATGTCAGTATGCAAACGTCTTTTAAAAGTCTAAGAGTTTAAGCAACCAATTGATGTTCTAGGAAATGGTAGTAGATACACTTATGGAGGAATGATACAAGCTTCACTATGCAAAATTGAATTGCATTCCAGAACCTAATCAAACAAACAGGCTAATACAACGTTCTGTATGGAAGCAATTACTACAGGAATAGGGGAAAACGATCTAAGGTCACTCACACAAAGGTTAAGTGCAGTATTTGTTGGCGTGTGCATAATTGCAACTAAGAGCATGGAGTAATGCAAAAGTTTCCAATATAACAACCAGTTCACTGTGGCTTACACATGATGGAACGACGTTTGCTCTCATTTCCACATGGACTATAGTGATGCATACATACCTACCAAGCAGGAATCGTGCGGAAATACAAAATTCCTTTAATTATCTTCTCATAGGCCCCAATCCTTGATTGAACACATGTGAGTCGGTTGCGCAATTACTCCACAATATAACGTGTACTTAAAGCACGCACTACAAGAATTAGGCAAGAAACATGTCCTGATAGATCTGTAGTAGACTGCGACAAAGATGAGTATGTGATGACGGAAGGAGAAGACGAAGAGGATGAGCCAAACGAGTACAAATTGTTAAGGGAGGCGACCATTGCGAGGAACAACGCAAACATGTAGGCTGTGCTCGAGACTTGCAATGCTCTGTAAGTTTTCCAATTTCCAATTAACCCTAAGTATTTTATGTTGGACTATTGGATGGTAGCCACGTATCATATCGAACGTCTGAGATGTTGAAGAGTGACTTCCTCTTCTTATTCATTTTTTACAAGGCTACACTACCTAAAATGCATTTAGAATGAGCATGCACGTTAGTACTGTGGTTGAGTCCTTTTGCTTGCAGCAACGATGCCCTGGGTGAGAGAAAGAAGAGCGCAAAGAAGAGAAGAACATCGGAAGTTGAGGGACCAAGAAATCAGAGTTTTTGGCAGGAGTCGTTGGGTATTCTCAACAAACCAAACACATCTGCATCGAACAGCGACAATGCAAGACTCGACGGGAAGCAAACGCATAGGTAAGAGTTCGGAGTTTGCCGTCAATAACTATGCAGTTGAATGACACAGTAACTTATGCTGGAGGTTTTTCTCTTTGTTTTCAGTTTCCATTCGGTAGATAGGGTTTGATGCGGTTTTATGTTCATTAAATCTCGGCATGTGTGTACTGCACTAAAGATTCCTCATATGATTTAATCACATGTAATTGTTTGATGAAAATGTAATAGGGATGTTCTCTTAAACCCTAGAACCCTTTCCCGCATGATCTGCAAGGGTAGTAAACAATGTTTCATATAGGTGTCATGTGTTTACAGTCATGACAATGATTTCGATTCTCCTTCTGATGAATCAAAGGACACCAAGATATACGCCAGAGGCAGCAAATGTAGATACAAGAAGGGCATATCGCACGAGGATAATATGTTTGCTGAGGTTTCGCATCCGCAGGTAAGCCTGGGATTGCCCTCACCGTTTTCTTTTTGGAGTAGAGATCCTCCACTTGCTGCACAACATGCTGTTCTGGCCTTCCCATCCTCTTCTTTGACGCCATTGCAGCCACCGACCGAGTGGGCGTGGATACCAGTGGCTCACAACATCAACGGTACGGGTATACATGATGCTGTTGGTGGGCTGTCTCCTGCGAATTTTCCCCTGAACTGGCACTTGCTAAACGCACATGCTAGGCTAGACTTTGCAATTAGACATGGATTTAGTACCGTAGGGAATGACAAGGGCTCTCCCTGTATGTCTTCATGTATCAAAGAGGACTCCATAAAGAGACAAGTACAGAGAACCAACAAGCAAGTGGCGGAGGAAGACGCTCGAAGGAGGGAGAGTTCAGGTCTGAAACCATTTACCTTACAGGTAAAGTCCTTTGGAATCATCAGTAGTGGCTGTGCAGGTCATTTAAAGTGGCAAGAATATGTGAGGGACCTGACTTCCCAGATGTTAGATATGAGCATGATGAAATTCAAAGACCAGAATGACAACTCCAAAGCAAAATTATGTGAGACCTTACGATCTAAATTTGAATTCTTGGAACATGATGTGACGGATTTGTCGTTGAATAAGATGATTAAGAACTGGCTAAGAAAAGACCGAGAGCTTATGAAGAGGCTTCATGGTGGAAAATTTAAGGCTCTCTCCATATATTCTGAGAAAGAATGGGACGCTTTGAAGCGATACTGGGAATCTCTTGGTTCAAGACTACGCTTGGAAAAAATGTTGGAAACGAGGAAGAAAGTCGTGTGCAAGCCACGCATTGGTTGCCAAGGATATGCGGGAAAAGCATCTAAATTGGTGAGGGATTCTACTTATCTTTTCAGATTTTCTTATCCAACTTACATTAGTTTTGATTAAAATGGAAAACAAAAATCTATATGTAGTATTTACAACTCAAAATCTCAAAAATCAAAACGCACAACATATTTATCTAAATTACATAAAATACAATTCAAACATTATTCAAAAATACTCTAAAAACCATATAAAAAACCTTCAAATTATCTCTATCAATCATAAAGAAAAAACCCTCTCTTATCTTCTAAGCTAAGTATACTATGTTATAAAACAAATCACAAAGACAAACAAAATGGCCTCGGCCTACTGGCCTCGCCACAATATAAAACAGAACAAATAATAAAAAATCCAAAACACTTCAATACTGTGGTTATTAATTTTTCTACAAATTAGCACTACTTCAATGCGGAGACATAGAAACCAACTTCGGACCAATGCCCAAAGTACTATGCACACACCTTGCTGACCACAAAAAACGTGCTAGAATATACTTCATCTCCAATACAATAAAACTACAACTAGAATATCAACATATAGCAAAAACATTTGCCCCTATTTTAAAAATAAACCATCCATTACATAACCAAACAACTATTTCATTCCCATTCCTCCACCAATACATACAAACTCAATACAACTCACCACTCCCTCACATTCCCTACGCACGAATCGTCACAATAAATCCCTCAATTAAAAAATGTAATGATATATTAGCACATCCTCGTATATATCACTTTAATGACATCTGGACTAATACAATACTCATTAGACTCTCTAATCTCAATAACCCCCAGAACGTCACATCCTAACAAAACATCCATATACCTAATTCATAGAAAATAACCAAGATTTAATACACCTTAAAAATTTGATACACTCGGAACTATATAAATTCATCCACAGTCAAGAATTTCCACCTACATCAATTATTCTTCAAAGAAAATTTCCGTTCCTCCCAAACAAACGAATAACAGAATCACTCCATTGTTTAGAAAACATAAATGAATACTTCCACCCACCTCCACTCCCAAACATTCCTACACCACCACCAAGAATAAATAATACTCCTAATTACAAAACCAATATAATTACTTGGAATGCCTCATCACTTAACACAGCCTTACCAAATCTACAAAATCTAATAAATATCTCCCAGAGAAATACAGCAAATATAAACATTCAAGAAACTAAACTTACAACAACAAAATCTACAAACTACATACTAAACTTATGTCCCAAATACAAGCTCATCTTTAACAACACACACGCTCTAACAAGATGTATGCAACAAAGAATGCCCTACATCTCCGGTAGAGGAGGCCTACTCACACTTATCCACAATAAATATGCATTTCGCGGAAACGTCAATAAAATTCCGACACCAGCAAATATTTCTCCATATCTACAAATAATAAAAATAAATAATCACCCACTACTTCCATGGCAAATTAAACACATGTATATGCCTACAAACTTAGAAGATATACGTCTCATCCCCCACCTCAAAACCACAATCACCAATCAAATTGCCGCACATCCAAACCATACATACATCCTATGTGGAGATTTCAATCATTACATCGCACTTATTGGAAGACAAAATAACAACACTAACACACCACCACGAAAAGAAGACATTCAGTGGAAAAACTTCATTGAGTCCTTGAACTTCAAATATATTCCAATAAACACCAATTTCTCCAGACAAGGTGGCTATAACTATACATCAACGAGCCTTATAGATGGCTTCTATATCAACTCACTCGACAACACCAGATTCACTTCCATCACAAACATAAACACGAATCTTAACTTAGACCACTACCCAGTCACCTTACACATCCCACAGAATACATTAATAGCTAGACCTCCACCGCTAGCAACTACCACTTTAACTAGAATACTTAATCCGATTCCATCAGAAAACTTAGAAAAATTTAATATAGAATTCTTCAAAGGAAACTCTACAAAAATAAATGAATTGATACAATTATTAGAAAACCACAACCACCTCACACTTGATCAATGGAAAACAGCTTGTTCATCTCTCGACAAAATTGTGGAATAAATCTCAGATACCATCGAAAAAACTTGTAAAGCACCTCCACTACCAAATCTCACAAATGGAACCGCACAACAAGGTGGTTTTCTACCCCAAAAACTAGCTAAAGAATGGAAAAAACATCTTGCCACATACCACCTCATTAGAAAAACTATATACATTGCAAAAAACGACCCACAATGGCGAACACATCTTATTCTTAATGAAATACGCAATCATCAAGATATACAAATCCCCCACCTTCCAATAATAGACACCATACCAAATGAATGGATTGACGTCATAGCTGCTATTGTAAAAACCGCCAATAAAGAAGCCAGAAAAATTACAACAAAATACTCTAAAGATTGTAACCTAAAAGCAATCTCTAAATACCGCCAAATGCATGAAAATAGTCCCAAGAGAATAAATAGGAAAGTCTTCATAAATTCTGAGACTTCGCCTCTTGATTCTATCATTGACAGAAACAATAACATTCTGACCAGCCCTAAAGATATTGCACAAGAAATACACATTCAACAATCCATCGGTAATAGACGGAGAGTTCCCACATGCCACGATCAAAACATTCACCAACCACACTGCACATGCAGCGTTAGACAATATCTATGGCACGATTTAGAAGGATTTACAATTGACCAACGTGGCAAACCTCAAATACCTCTACACACATACTTTGACCAAGAAACATATGATTCTGCCTCAAAAACCTAGGAAATAACAAAGCCCCTAACTCAATCCCTAATTCAATCTTGAAAAATATGCCATCACAATTCCACAAACTACTATTTCTATTTTTCAAACACTGTTTCAAACAAAAACAAATCCCCGCATCATAGAAAACCAGCCTAACAGTTTTACTATACAAAAAAGGCGACCCAGCACAACTAACTAACCACGCACAGACCTATTGCACTGGCTAATACCATATATAAACTTTATACAAGTACATTAACCTAGATACTTTCTGCTTATGGTGAAAAACACCAAATCTTGCACGATAGCCAAGAAGGATTTAGAGCAGAAAGAGGGACTTCCAGACAACTTCAACTAATTATAGTAGCGCTTGAAGATGCAAGATTCACAAACCAAGACATATACATCGTATACATAGATTTCAAAAACGCCTTTGGCTCCATTGATCACGCAAGACTCCTAGCTATAATGAAAGACTTTGGATACCCAGCCGACGCTATAAATCTAATTGGAAACATCTACTCACAGTCTTCCACTACATTCTTTAGAGAACATTTTGGTAAAACTCTGGATATACCTTTGGCACTTCCAAAGTTAAAATCTCATCCGCAGTATACGCCGATGATCTAGCACCCATTGCAACAAATTAACATCTTCACAAACTGAACTAAATAAACTAGACAAATTCTGCGACTGAGCAGGAACGGACCTTGGAATATCCAAATGTGCAGTAACCGGATGCCCTAACAAATTCAAAATGAACCCCATTGCATTCAAAGCCCAAATCCAAGCTACTAATATAAATTTTAGAAACCAACCATTACCGGTTTTAGACCAACACGAACCATATACTTATCTTGGAATAAATCTTGCGCCATTTCTAAAATGGAAAACACAAATAAATACCACTACAGCCAAAGTCATCAAACAATGCCAAACTCTAAAATCATGCCCTGCCACCATGAAACAAAAAAATCAATATGGCAGATACAGTAATACGCGCAGGAATAGCATACAGCTTCTACGTAGTGCCATACTCTATATCGGCTTTCAAAAAATTGACAAAAAAATCATAGCACTACATAAAACAATATGTGGCTTACCAAAATGCACCTCCAACATTGCTACACAACTCCCACATGATCTATTTGGAATCGAAGCCTTTTCATTAAAAAATGCCTATCTACGCTGTATTGGAGAACAATTACAAAATGCCCTCAATGATAAAGGTAGAATTGGCAAAATATATTATGGCTTGATACAGTTTATACTTGCAAGATTTGGAGGCTCCGAAGAAATAGCGTGCATTAAATACCAACATTGCGTGAAATTACCTATTACTAGAACACTAATTCTACTCAAACATGAAGCCGATGTCCATCTTAAAAGTACAATAGATTGTTTTCTATTAAATCCATCCCAACTAGAAATGGCATGGATGAGGGAAGCACAAAATCTACATGGCCTAAACCCCAACACCTCTTTTAAATTACTACAAAAACTACTATCACATAACATAATAAAACTAGAACAAATAACCATGCCTAATGGTATCTCATTAATGAATCCAGGCGATTTCAAACTATACCACTCCAACCCCACAAAACTCATCAAAAGTGCCTTAAAAATTGCTAATCAACTATTTTGTCACCCCTTTTGTCACCACACATGCCACCTACCCTGCCGATTCCACCATCCTCCACACACTCTAAAAAATGTCTACACTACACTAAACCACAACATTATACCACAACAACCAATCCCTCCAATAGAGCCTCCAAATCCCCCTATTCTTAGACTCCCCCCCTCCTCCCAAAAATATGCTTAAATACCCTCGACAATTCCCAATACACACAATACTAGACCACGAACAACGAAAAATCAAAGACCCAAACTTGATAATTAAAACAGACACAAAATTACTATGCCAATGGACCACGCTAGATAATAATACATACAACAAATGGCGCACTCAAAGAGAACTATCCCCTTGATGTGATGCCAACCTTTGTCAACACAATACCAAACTACTCACCAAACACTATTTAAAAAAAACAACACAAACATTGTTCAAACATCATCAAAACACATTTCTCTATAGAACAACAAAGAGACACAAAATACGTCATTCCGGCCACAATTATCCCAATAGCACATATCTCCATTAATGAATGCAATCCTGAAAATGACATCGAAACAAATTCAAACACTATCCAAACACAATTTGACGTGGCACAGGGAGAGAGAAACTGCGGTCTCCGGAGGAGACCGAAGTGAATTAAGTGTCTGTTCGATCCACCCCCAATCCAATGCCCACAAGGCAAAGGTATGGAAGTAAAGATCTACTCCCCCCTTTCGAGAGTAGACACTTTAGTCACAAAGTAACCAGTAACTAGTAACCAGTAACAAGTAACAAGTAATAGTAGTGACTATCTTCTCAAGATTCATTTCATTGTGATTTTGGACACCAAGCCACGAGCTCATTGTTGGTTGGAGGTGAGCATTTGTCTTATTTATCTGGTCCGGGTTCGAACCCTGATGGACTCGTTTGAGTGGATGTGGGGGATGAAGTGGCTTGGTACTGCTGAGTGAGCGATCGCATGCAGTAGATGAGTTGTGCCAACCAACAGCCCCCTTTGCAAGAAGTTGGCAAGAGACTTGACACCCGTATGCTAACAATTTAAAATAAAGTAGCTCTAGCTACTAAAAAATTTATTTGTCTTTTTATTATAACTTTGGGTTTTGACTATGGGAGATCTAATGTTTTGGGTAATGGTTGGTGGTTTTCTATTCTTCTTTTATGAAGAAGAATAGACATGGCGTATTGTATGGCGATAGTGTTTATGTTTTTGAAGGTGTTTTTGATGGTAGGCAAAGGTATTTTGAAATTGTCTACAAGTAATTTCATTGATGGAATGTGTGTGGTAGCTCTCGTGCCTGCTGTGATGACAATAAAGGAATCGACTTTCCATCCTCTAGCGGTAATACTGGCAATTAATGGATTGTATTTGTTGGTTTTAGCTTCAAGTGTTTCTGGTGAGAATCTGTCATTGCAATATGTGAACTCAATCAATTGTATGGTAAGATTGGGGTCTATTTCTGTAGGGGGATCGCTTTGGTATGGTAAACCTTTAACGTAGAGAATGTCTAGTCTAAATCTAGAGTTACAATGACATCTCTGTGTGCCACATGTACATGTAAGTAAGCAATTGGGAACGGTATTTTCTGAGGGTTTATCATTGAAGGTGCCCGCATTCATTAGAATTAAACAACGAGATTTTTTTGGATGAGACTAGTAGTTTTCTAATTTCCCATACTGCTTTGTTGTGTCTTTTGACTCAGAGGGAGTGTATATGTTGTTGTTGGCATGTGAGTAATACATGTAGCCATGTATCCGGTTCACGTGAACTGCAAATGGGACATGTGATAGATGGAAATCTTTCTCTTTCAAAAAACATTTGTTTTCTAGCATGCCCCATGTAAGTTCCCGTACGGAATTTTATGAGGCATGATTTTTGTTTGTCTGTGATGGCTGGATTTTCCCAAAATTCGTTAGAAAGTTCATTGTCTATGTCTGCGTTTCCCGTCCATTTGCAAATAATGGGAATTTGTATGGCCATGATTTCTAGATTGTTTTCTTTGTCATATTTCTTTATTTGTTTTTCTAGAGTTCTAACTGGTCCTTTATCTAGAACATCTATTCTCGAAGGCCAGTTATCTTTTTGGAAGTAGAACGGAGTAGCATAGGCATGTTCGTATGAGTGTAGGGCTTTTCTATGTGCTAGCTTTAGGCCTTGTTTTGCTAAGTAATCTGCTTCTTTGTTGCCGTCAATGTTGATGTGTGCTCTAACTTTGTATAGTGAAATTGGTTGTGTTCTTTGTTGGAGTAGTTCTACTATGGAGGCAAGTGTGGTTTGATCGGGGTGACTATTATGTAGTGTGGGATGTTTTATTTGTGTATTAAGTAAATATAGTACATTTAGACAGTCGGTAAATATATATGCTGGTTTGTTGGGAAATTGTGTGTGGATAATTCTGAGTGTTTTATGTATTGCCATCATTTCTGCACGTAGTATATTTTGATGTCCGTAGAGTCTTTTGGGGATATTGAGGCCTTTGGGGCTGTAAATACCGTATCCAGCTCTTTCTCTCAACCATTTACCGTCGCCAATTTCTTTTGGGGGTTTAAATGATCCATCTGTGTAGTAACCAAAATGGGGGTGGAATTTTAGTGGTAGATTTGTTTGGTAATTTGGTAGTTGGGGGTTAGATGTTGAGTTATTTGCGGGGGTGTTTGGATAGTTTAATTTGGACCATTTTTTACTGGGATTGACATGGATGTTTAAGGCAGTCGGAGATGCAATTTGTGTGTGAATTTGTAATATTTGGAGATTGTTGATTGCATGAACGAGTTGATTCATTTGTTCGTGAGTACCTATGTTGTTGTTTTGGTGGTAGATACAGAGTATTCTGAGCGTAAAAAGTTCTTTTCTTTCAAGTTTAAGTTTGGGGGGAATTGTTGGTTCTTCATATATAATGGTGTCTGCAGCAAAATGGGCAATAATGTGTGTGTCCGGGAATGGGCCAGTGTATGGATCAAAGTTTTGGTACCAATTAGTATCGGGAGAGATGAGTATGGTGATAGTGTTTGGGTCATTTTTTGTCGCAAGGCGGGCCCAGTGAATGGCTTGTTGTAAGTCGGTTTCATTGTGGGGGTGAGCGTAGCCAATTCCTTTCCATTTATGATCAAATGCTTTCCCTAGGGAGCCAAATATTATATCTCGTGGAAATGGTGAGTAAAATTGGGTAAATTGTGTAGGGCATGTAACTGGTGATGAAAAGTAAGATTGGTGGATGTTGAATGTTGCAATTAGTAAGTCTAATATTTCAGTTGGTATTGTATATTGAGCACATTTAAGTGGATCATTTTTTGGAATACGATATTTATATCTTTGATATAGCCACACAATTTCAGTTTCAAATGATTGGGTGGATGGCTCAAGGCCATGTGGGGTATTTTTTGCATGTTGATATTGTTTCCATAGCCATAGTAGTCTAGTTCACGGGATGGTGATGAGGTGCCGGCCATTTTCTTTGTCTATGGAGAAGTGTTTTTTGATGATGTTTAAAAAGTGTTTATGTTGTTGTTTAGTGTAGTATTGGGTAAGTAATTCAGTATTGTGGAGACAAGTGTTAGTGTCACTCCAAGGGAAAAGTTCGCTTTCACGACGCCATTTGTTGTATGTATTATTATTTGGCGTGGTCCATTGGCATAAATATGTTGTATCTTTATAGTTTATCCCATTTGGATCTTTGATTTTACTTTGCTTGTGGTTTAGTATTGTGTGTATGGGGAATTGTCTTGGATATTTAAGCATATTGTTGGAAGGAGGAGGAAGTTCGGGGATAGGAGGGTTGGGAGGGTGTACTAGGGGGATCAGTTGTTGTGGTAGGATGTTGTGGTTTAATAATGTGTAATCAATTTTTAGAGTTCTTGGGAGGAAGTGGAATTGGAATCGGCATGGTATTTGGCGTCTTTGATGGCAAGTGGGTTGGCAGGATAGTTGACTAGCAATATTTAGCGCACTTTTTATGAGTTTTGTGGGATTAGAGTGGTATATTTTAAAGTCGTCTGGATTCATTAGGGTGGTACCGTTAGGCATGGTTATTTGTTCTAATTTTGTTATATTATGTAATAGTAGTTTTTGTAGTAGTTTGAGAGAGGTTTTGGGGTTTAGGCCATGTAGGTATTGTGCTTCTTGCATCCATGCGGTTTTGAGTGGGGATGGGTTTGATAGAAAATTTTCTATTGTGCTTTTAAGGTGGACTCTAGCTTCATGTTTAAGTAAAAATAATATTCTAGTGATAGGGGATCTCACACAATCTTGATATTTGATGCGGTCTATTTCTTTGGAGCCTCCAAATTTTGCAAGTATGAACTGTATCAAGCCAAAGTATATTTTACTGAGTCTGCCTTTGTCATTCAAGGCATTTTGTAATTGTTCTCCAATACATCGTAGATAGGCATTTTTTTAATGAAAAGGCTTCCACTCCGATCATGTGGGAGTTGTGTAGCAATATTAGATGTACTTTTTGGTAGTCCACATATTGTTTTGTGGAGTGCTATGATCTTTTTGTCAAGTTTTCTAATGGCTGGCATAGAGTATGGTACTGCGTAGAAGCTGTATGCAATACCGGCGCGTATGACTGTATCGGCCATATTGATATTTTGTTTCATAGTGGCTGGGCAAGCCACTAAGGCTTGACATTGTTTGATGACTTTAGCCGTGGTGGTGTTTATTTGTGTTTTCCATTTAAGTGATGGTGCAAGGTTTATTCCAAGGTATGTATAAGGATCATGTTGGTCCAAAACTGGTATTGGTTGGTTTCTGTAGTTTATATTGGTGGCTTGGATCTATGCTTTGAATGCTATGGGGTTCATTTTTGATTTATTTGGGCATCCGGTCACTGCACATTTAGGTATACCAAGATCCATTCCAGCCCATTCACAGAATTTGTCTAATTTATTTAGTTGTATTTGTAATGATGCTAATTTGTTGGCAATAACTGCTAAATCATCAGCAAGTTGTGATGGATCACCTTTTTTATAAAATAAGATAGTTAGACTAGTTTTCCATGTTGCAGGTATTTGTTTTTGTTTGTAGCAGTGTTTAAAAAATAGAAATAGTAGTTTGTGGAATCGTGGAGGCATATTTTTCAGAATAGAGTTAGGTAGTTTGTCTGGGCCTAGGGCTTTGTTATTTCCTAGATTTTTGAGGCATAAATCGTAAGTTTCTTGGTCAAAATATGTGTGTAGGGGGATTTGTGGTTCTCTGCGTTGATCAATTGTGAATCCACCCAAGTCATGCCATGGGTATTGTCTAACGCTACATGTGCATTGTGGAGGGTGTGTAGTTTGATAGTGACATGTGGGGACTGTTGGCCAGTTACTAATAGACTTATGGATGTATATTTCTTGAGCAATATCTTCCGGACGAGTTCAGATGTTATTTTGTCTGTCCATTATAGAGTCAAAAGGTGAAGTTTCAGAGTTTTTGAAGACTTTTCTATTTATGCCATATTTAAGTAAATCGGGACTTTCAATAGTCCAGATTGGTCAAAGTCCAACTGAAATATGATGTGTAGGGTGAATTGTAGGATCATATGATCCAGCAAAGACTTAATCGTTTTATGAAATTGAGAGAGACGATAAAGGTTAGAAATGCAAAATACAGCAAAGATTGCTGGGAATTATGTGCGAAACTTATCAAGCATGTGGATATGTAAGATTGGCAACTTGTAAAACACCGTAAGATCCTACTATCCATGGTAAGTAGTTATATATAGACACTTCACGTTACAACATTACATAATCAATAAAGAAGATTCCAAGAATATTCATACGAAAGTTATCAAACATGTGGGTATTGTAATATTGGCAAGTAGTAAGGAGGACCGTAAGATCCTACAATGTTTGGCAACCATAGATGTAAAAACACATCACATTATTTGGATTCTGTGAACTGTAAAGAAAAAATCTTATTTGAGTACAACTAGAGTGTTCCGCCCTTTACATGTTACTTTGTATTGTGTACACATTCTGAGATGCCACTACTCCTGAAGCCTCAATAACAACTAGTAACCATGTATTCTAAAACTATCTGATTGTGAGAAGCAGCTCTATCGAAAACAAGCTGGACAATGTCAACACACACTAATTACTCTGTAGACATTGCACATGGAGAAAAGCTTCATATGGTCACTAACGGCCATGCATTGTGCGGACCTTTGCACTGGACTTGGCTCGGACAGCACTACACCCAGTATCGACGGATGGATGCACGGATCCAAACAACGAATACGACGACTATGGGCGGGCGTTTCCTTTGCACCACTGATCTTGGCCAGAGCACCGACTTCAAGCACCCTCCCAGATGTTGTATGCTTCGTCAATGATGCGGAGCCACCCTGCAGTTGACATAGTGTGCGTTGACACTTCCCTTGTGTGGCTGACGTGAATGCTGCCAACACTCTCGGACTCCTCGGACTCCACCGACTCCTCGGACTCCTCGGACGTCAGTGGAAAGGCGATGCCGGAAGCATTAGAGATCTCGAGCAACTCTATGGTGTGAGAAATACTCCAATACCACTCCGCACCTGGCTGTAGAAGGCGTGTGATGTATTTGAAAGCAGGAATAGCTGTGTTGCGAGAACGGGCGACCACCGCCCTAAACCATGGCCGGAGCTCCTCGACGTCAGCCGGTGTCTCCTGATACTGCGGATACCACATATTGCTACCCCACCTCCCCATAACGACAAAATATTCGACAATATGTGACTAACTTCTACAGTATGCGACCTTCTTCTACAGTATCCGGCTGGAGTTTGTCTACTAAACTGGTAAAAGTTCTAGTAATCCACTTTTCTAGAGTATCTCAACATCTACTAGCCAACGTTCACCTAGCCTAGTAGCGCCTAATCTCCTACTTGGCGATAAGAAAACATTATTAGGACTAGGACTAGCTTAACTTGCTGACAACTGAAGGAAAGAAGCACATCTAAAACTGAATAAACTCACAGCAACCAGGCAGAGGCAAAAGCAGCATAAAAGAGTGCAGTTTGATTAAAAATAGTAAAACCCGAACACAAGTAGCGAATGTTCAACAGGATGTAGGATCCTACGATCAGTTTGCGGGTACTACTAGGCAAAACGAAGCACTTCTAAAACTAAATAATCTCAAAGCAACCAGGTAGAGGAGATCGTAGGATCCCACGATCTAGCGACTAAGCTTTGGGTGGATATGGGGGATAAATTATGCGACGGCTACGGATCCATAAGGTTAGCACCATCAAGGTTATTCAATGCTTTTACTCGATCTTGCTTTGGGATCTTCCGTGTCTTGGGGTTTTCTTTTGTTGTGGTTTTTGCAAAGAGCACTGAAATAACATGAACTTGTTCTGGTCGTGGATCTTCTCGTACCCAAGTAGCGTCCCAGCAATTCTCATACTTCGTCTTCGGGTCGGTGTGGCGATTTCTCGGCTCCCAGAATTTGATAGTGAAGTGCCCATAGTCCGCATTTCGTTCATCACGATTGAATGCTGAACATGCTCTCCCTAACCAGACGGGATAAATATCTGGGTCGCTGGGACGAAGTAGGACCCAAGCCCGTGGTAGGACATCTTGCCATGGGTTTAAGGCGGGCTTCTATTGACCGGACTTGGGGCCACAATAGGGCTCGGGTTCTTCATCCTCAGGTGTGACATCCGTCTCGGGGAGGAGGCATAAAGGTGCACTCTCCATACCTGACCAGTCATGACTAGGCCAGAAACCCTCTACCAAGGTCGTCACGGTTGGAGGAAGAGGTTTCTCCAATTCTGCAAGAATGCCCTTCCAGTAATCAATATACGGAGGAAAATCCTTGCGAAATCCGGAACATTCAAGCATCCCGCCTTCCCAAAATTCGATGTAACCTTGAATTCCACCCTTGAGGAATGACTTCTTAACGAGATTTTTGGAAACATGTTCTCTTGCCCTGTCTTGGTTGCCAGTGGACGCAACAGTCTCATCACCCCACAAATTCTTGAAAGGGACTGGATTAGGGATGCCAGATGGTATCTTTGGATTTTCATGAGCATCCGCCTTGAATAGACGGATAGCCGGCTTGTCCCTAGGTAGCCAGTGTTGGTCAACTACAAACTCCTTGAATCGCATGACACGCCACCCGCTTTCGTCTACATAGAATTTGAAGAGGTGCATATTTCCCAAACCCACGAGAACATCCGCTCCGTCAATGAGATAGTCTTCCACGAACGTTTTGAAATCCGCAACCTCCTGAACAAACTCGGGCATGAAACTCAATTCCTGGGATTTCTTGAAAGCCAACATCAAGTCCGCAACAATGTAAGTATTCTGATTCTTTAAGGTCTTAGACAGATGGCTAAAGTAGGCATCAATATCCTCGTGTGTATGCCCCACCAATAAGAAACCAGCCTGGATCACTTTGAATACACGCCGATAAGTAAGCATCGACAAGAACCCCATCAGGAATTGATTCTTGTTGTCCTTTGCGGAGTTATCCAACTGCAAATAAAGTTTCACTAGAACCGGAACGCGTTGACTGGAGTTATTCGTTACTAGAGTAGTACGTCAAAACATCTGGACTTTCCCCTGAGGGTGGCTCGAAAGAGGGAGTTAGCGGGCTCATGAGGGAAAAGTTTGCCAGATTGACGAATGGGTGGTTCCTCAAGACGCCAAAGCAGTCTCGCAATCGAGGAGATAGTGCAGTTAGAGTCGCCTGGCCAGAAGTCTATCGAGTAGTGAGCGTAGGCACCGTTGCCGTGCCCATGCGTGACCATGCCCGTGACATTCATAGGGAACTGTCCCAACGGTGAAGTATGTTTTGTGGAAACGCGCATTCGAGGAATAGCCGTCTTTGCGGTATCCATTTTGTCGTGGATAATACAAAGTATTTTGCCCTTCTGCCTCTTTGACTCCTCCCTCCAAGTGTGGTACAGACGCCTACAAGACGACTGAAGATTGCAATGGTCCTGTTTCTGTTTCACAAAGTGATGGTACTCTGGCAAGCCCTTCACTGATTGGTCAATGTCTTGGAGAAGAGTGTCGCACTCTGTGCACTTTGCGAAGGAACTTTCAAAGGGTTTGATTGCGACCTTCCTGAAGTGCTGCTTCTTCAGCCTACTTATGGCTGATTGACACACCGCTAGTAACCCAAATTCTAAGTTGGTCTGCATATCAATCCAAACAATCTGCTAGTTAGAAATATATCCTACTTGTACTCTTCATAAGCATTAGCAATGTGGAAATCAAGGAGGAATGCAATATTAAAGTTGCTAAATCTTGAGAGATCGTAGGATCCTACAATCCTAGAGTAGATGGCAATTTTGCGTAAACATTTCCTCCCAACGTAGAGATCGTAGGATCCTACAATCACGTAGAAGAGTAACTGGTAGCCGGTCACTATGGATCGCTAATAATAAAAGGTCACTACAGTAATTGGTAAACCTCGTTATAGATTGAGTGAACCGATGTTCCAAGTCGTCGGATTGTAGGATCCTACGACGTCAGGAATTTCAAGCAGATGTCCCACAAAAGATACATTGAATTGACAAGAGGGCGTGTTGAGCGTAGTTAGTACCTGGGTGGCGTCTTGTTGGATCATTTCCCAACTGGAACCAGAGGGTAAAGACTTCAGTATGTCCATCCTACCAGGTGCTATCATTCTCATCTGATTAGGCATAAGATCAGTTGTCTCATTGATGATGGCTCTGACTGTCCCAAGTGCTTGCACTGTTCCAAGGCGGGGCCGTTTGACATCCTTGTTCCCATGCGTCAAAGACACAACACCTCTCTTGTACTGGTCCATGTATTCGTAAAACGTCGATTTTGGTATACCATGGATCTTGTACCATGCCCTAGCGCATACATCCATTCCATTCATCGTGACGTACTTCTGCTTCCTATTACTCCCTACATAGCGGAACTGGCCACCCACGGACCGTGCATAATCCCAGCGTCCGTCGAAGTCCTTCAACGAGTACTTTTGTCGAACGACAAGTGTATCTTGGGGCCTGAACAAGCGGACGCATTCGCTGGAACAACACCGCTAAGAGCACAGAGCTTGAATATCTACGGGACGAGTCTTCTTGGCATAGAGATTGAGTTTCTTGTCAATCCGCTTTTTGCGCCGAATAAATCGATAGGGGGCTTTTGGGCGGCCTCCGAGATGCGTCTGGGTGTCCACACCGTCAGGATGAAGAGTGTAATAGTCAACTGAATCGCTAAGCCTATGCCCACCCTCAAATACACATTCCGCTATCGGTCACCTACGATGGCTCATAATCTCCCCTGGATCCCCGAGGAAGACGTCCAACATTGTAACTCCAATGTATCCCACTCCCAAGGTGTGGTCCTCGAAAGGATCCTCTGGACGGACGCAGTTGATTCGTCCAAAGGCCAGGATATCACCATTGTCGTTTAACCGCTTCACGACCTTCGCAACCCACTCAGCCTGAGGGACATATGGCAGAGAACTTGTGAAGTCCGAGCTTTCTCCATCGCGCGTATTTCGGATCACATTTCTTGTCTCCCAAAGTACCGTTCTACCAAGCGCATTGGCCAAGACGGAGATGTCCGTCTATGAAGGTTGCATAGGCAGGTAGAGCGCCATTGGAGTTATCTCAATGGGACGAAGGATGGTCATCTCGGGGTGGTGTTCTCAATATCGACCCCAAGCCAAGACCTAATCGGGTTCACTTCAATGACAACGGCATGACCAACAATGCCATGGCCAGGATAGCAGATGAATACATTCAACCCTGGTATGAATGGATCTTGCTGCTCTTCCGTGTCAGAGTCGTAGTTATTACAGGTGGGATCCATGAAGTCATCGTCTTCTCCAACACTTGTTGACATATTTGATCACCTGCAAGTATGAAAGAAGTCAATTCTGTTAGAATAAATGATGCAGTAAATGGAATTGTTTGAGCGAAGAAGTGGCGATGGGATCGTAGGATCCTACGATCTTCCACAGACAGAAAAAACGTTGGATATCACGGTTATCACCGTGGACCCTCTTTAAGACAACAGAGAAAGGTAAGGTTGACACCCTCAAGTTTTGTTGGCGGATGCCCTCAATGGATTGTAGGATCCTACGACCTCTTTCCAGGTACCATGGAAGACACTATAGTGCAGAGATCGTGGGATCCTACAATTTGGTAAAGCCCTTGGTCGATGGCAAAACCACCAATGGTATTGTAGGATCCTACGATCTTCTCATGTTGATAACGAAAGCCAAAAACATTCATTGGATCGTAGGATCCTACGATTCCATCGGTGGCCTCTCAAAAATTAGAATGATCGTAGGATCCTACAATCCTACAAGTGATCCGAAATCATTTTGATGAATATTAGTCCGTACAATGAGTAATTAGTAGACTCTAGAATTTCATGTGATACTACATTAACTGGCATGTTTGTTTAACGGCAGCTGATAGCGTCAACCGCAAGAACCACAAAAAAATATGCATTAGAAATTGCTATTGAAATGATTCTGAAACACTTGACATGCGATACAGTATGTTATCTAGAGTCGCAAATACAACAATGTCTGTCCTAGGCAAGACGCAAGGGGTTTGAGCGTGCTAATTTTTGCTGGAAGTCATTACTTGTGCAAGAACCTATGTTTGTAAGAAAAATAGGCAATAACCTGGACTGCAAGCAAAAAAGTCTGTCCCAGCAAGATTTGTCAAAGTCGCAATTCTTACAGCTTATCAATGTAATTAAGCAAAGAATATAGTGGAGAGGGAAACTATGTGTAATACCTGTGAATGACGTCAATTTGGGTCCGTATTTTCCGGTGTGGACGCCGCGGAGTCGATGATGCAACATGGCGGAAGCTGAACGTGTTAAGTTTTAACTGCAGGAACCGCTTCTAAATTATATTAGAAAATGCCATTGGAATGACTGTGATGCACTTAACATTTCAACGCATGTTATCTACATTCGCAAAATTAATACAAGAATGCCTATCCAGACGCCGGGAACATTGAAGCGCATCAATAATTGCTGGAACACATTAATTGTGCAAGAACCTATCCATGTCTATAGGAAATCAGTCAGGAATCGAGGGAGCAAGTAAGACTACTCTTCTGTCCATGTAAGATTTGTCATTTAGCAGTTCTTACAAATTATCAAGTTGATCAAGCAAGCAATTTAAGGGAGAGGAAAGTAACCGGACCTGTGTTGGAGATTGTCCTTGGTCCGTGTTGCCCGCTATTGACGCCGCGGAATCAATGATCTCCTTTGCTGGAGCTTAAGAACAGTGTGTAGTTGCTGAATGTCCAGAGAACATGACGCCGATAGATGAAAACAAATAACGATATGTCTAAAATGGAGGCGACCTAAGTTTAATGCAAGTCTTGGCAACTTAGTGCCTTTACTGAAGAGCAAAGCTACGCCCTGAGTATGAATGTGCACTAATTCTAATAAACTGGCAGAAGAAACGAAGTCTAGGAAACGAAGTCGAATCAAAGAGGAGAAACACCACAGATAATACTTCTTCATGCATATGAGGTCGGGATCAAGATCAAGAACTGGTATGCATACTGGGCTTGAGTAGGGACGAAATCATTCTCAAGGTGCTGAGGAAATGAACAACTCTCTCTGATTGAACAAGTAAGCTTTTGAAGGAGCGTAGTAGCAATAGATTAGTTGGAATTGTTACTAAGCCATGAGACCATTCAATGAACACGATGAACACAGGGTAATTCAGTACCAATTAAGAAGTTGCAGCAAATTGTCCGTCTTGTAAAGTATCATGATAATTAGGTGTGCTCGGAAGGGTATCTAATTGAGTAGACACAGGACCTTCACTGAAACAATGACTGGCATCCATGAACCCTGAACCCTGGAAACCCTAAACCCTGAAACCTTAAACCCTTAAGTACATGGTATATTTTAAATTTGAAATTTAAGAAAAAATAAAATATCAAAATGAAGAGTCCTCTCTAACAATAGAAATAAAATGGTTAGCAATTAAATATTCGTCAAAAATTAAAAGTTCCAATCATTGTACATAAAAATCCCTTCTTATCTAAATAATAAATAGGATCATGCCTCCATGGCCACAATTTTGTATCATATTTCTCCGCTCTTGTTCCCTACCCTTTTTTATTCATTTTTTGAATCTTTGTAGTATATTCCTTTCTGATTTTTAGTTACTAGCCATATATTTATTTTATCTAAATAATTATGTCTTGTACTTTTTTGAAGTTGTAGTATATTAAGTGTGCATATACAAAAACAAAGTAAACTACATTGTATAAATAAAAGTTTCAAACATTGAACACAAATCTCCTTTAGTATGCATTTACAAAACAGTAAACCACATAATTTGTATAACTAATAGTTCCAAACATTCAACACAAATTCCTCGTCGCATGCTTGTGCACCCATGTCTACGACCAAATTGTTTAGAGATGAGTTTTTGATGTTTTGTGATTTTTGAATCGTTAATTTATTAATATCTTTCTAATATATATGAAGTCTTGTTTTTATTTACCAACCATATGTTTACTTTATGTAAATGATTATGTCCACAACTTTCTCGAAGTTGTAGTATATTTATTGTGCACAATGTAAGGAAAAAAAATTAAAAATTAAAAAAAAAAAAAAAAAAAAAAAAAAAAAAAAAAACTGCATTGTCTTATTAATTAAATATATTAAAATATTAGTTACTGATATTTATTTATTTGATTCATAATTCTCCTTCCAGAAGATGCGATGTTTTTTTTCAAATTATGCGTCTTTAAGGAGATGCAGTGTTATTTATTTATTTTTCTTGATTTCTGTATTTTTATGTCTAATGCTTCTTTTTGAAGATGCGTTGAAGAAGATTTATTCATCTTGATTTTATTCTTCATACGTTATGTTTCATCCTGAAGATGCTCCATTATTTATTTAACCCTCTTAATAAATATATAAGTGATTGTTCCATTTTTCAATGCGCTATTATGATATGGCTGGTCATTTTCCTCAAGTTTCTCTAATGCTATAATTTCACAAATTCACAAATAAAAGAGAGATATATAGTTTTTTCATCTTTTATTTTTTTGGGGTTTTTTTTTTTTTAAAACCCTTCTTCTTCCCCGTTTTCCTTCATCTTTCTTTTATTCTTTTATTAAAAACCTACCCATGATACTAAAAATAGGCAGTAATACCGTTGTTAGATTCTCAGTTTTCGATAGAATCATGCACCCTTTAGTAAAATGCATAATTTTACTGAAAATAGTAAACCACATTGTATAATTAATAATTTCAAACATTCAACACAAATCCCTTTTTCATGCATTTAATAAAAATGCATTGAACGGACCCATGTATGCGAGCAAATTGTTTAGAAACGTACCAAGTTCAATGTTTTGAGATTTTTTCATCGTTTATTAATTAAATTATCTTTCTATATAAAAGGTATTTTTTTTGAATTTATTAGCTATAAATTAATATCTTCCTTAATTTCTTAATTATGTATATTCATATTAACCTTTGTAGATATTTAGGTCCTTCAATTTTTGGAAGCTGGCTTTTGTAGTATTTACCTTCATTAATTTTTGGAATCTTAATATCAAAACTACTAGACATCTCTCAAGCTACTATACAACTCTCATACTACTAGACAGCTCTCAAACTACTAGACAGCTCTCAATGAATAGCCGCCTAAGTAAGAATTCTAATTATTTCAGAGCTTCTGACATTTCAAACGTGTTCATCTTCCCAAACCTGGTTTCTTGATTTCTCGCGACTCCTCGGAGACTTGCGCTCAGGTTTCCTTCGTGTTCTGTATGAAGTCACTGTTTCAACCCTAACGTTTGTGTTTTGCTGCTGAATTTTCGCGATCGTCCCGTGCGTTGTCGCTTTTCATTTCCCGCTTCTTAAACCTTTACTTTCGCCGTCTCCTGCGCCTTCGTTGTCGAGATTTCTGCCCTTTCTACATTGGCACGCAGGTAAGCGATGCTCTTCCGATGAATTTGTTCCTTATCCGCTCAATGTTTTGAGGTCTCAAGATCGTTCTTGTCATTGTCTTAGTCTTTAATTCAGTGAATTCCTTTCAATGTATATTTCTGCATCCAGCTTACATTTTGTTCCTCAACATGCTTGTACAGAGTTACTTGGTCTTTGAATCCGCTGTGGTGCGAGTATGACGGGTGTGGTTTAACGTCAGTGGATGGTGTTGCGTTGCTACATAGGTGCATCTCTTGGGAAGAGTGCGACGCTTAGACTTCAGGTAAACTACTTGATACGACACTATCTCGCAAAAGTTGCCCTTTTGTTCAATTTCATCCTTTCTGCGTAGCTTAGCGTCCGCTGAAGGTTTCTTTATGGTAGAGAATGCCGTGCAAATGGACCGACGTGACACCTTTTTTGTGCAGCACTATTGCAAAATTGACTTCGGGTTATCACAGTGGATCGATTAAAAATCATGCTTTCTACTCTCATGTTTACAGAATTGGAAATTGAGCAACGTCAGAATGTCTTCGCCAGTAAAAGCAACGCATAAGGCTCTTGAAACGTAATTTTTCACTGAATTTTCCAACTCTATGCATTAAAGGTTCGTGATCTTTGTTAGAATCCAATAAACCAGTGATACGATTCATTCAGAATTGGACACATTTTATTTTTATTGATGTCAAATGTTTCAACAATCGCTCAATTTTGGAATTCCTTATATGTACGGCAGTAATGATTACATCATACAGAGAAAAACGATCCTTATTAGATGCCCCAAAAAGTATTCAAGCAGAGAGAGATCTAGGATCCTACGATCTCTTCTCCAGCTCCCCCTTCAATTTGGAATCCTTTGAGAGATCGTAGGATCCTACGATCCTTGGAATGAGCAAGGTTAAACGCAAGTGATGTTGGAGATCGTAGGATCCTACGATCTCTCAACGATTACGGACAAATGACTGTGGCTCATCGAAAGATCGTAGGATCCTACGATCTCTAAGGGAAGTGGTTTTCCGAGTGGCGCATTAGAATGATTGTAGGATCCTACAATCTAAGACAAACATGTTGTAATTTCAAACGATACTTAGGATTGTAGGATCCTACGATCTCAAATGAGGATGGAACAAGATCTAATAAATTGGTTTTGTTTGGACATGTCGACTTACAAGAAGTCGACATGATTAACAGTGACTGGCAACCAATGGCTTTGGCAGATGTTGTTTCTGTAGCGTTGCTCCAATCTCCCATGTCTATCAACGTCGACCCTGAACCAACCGCGTGGTTTGTCCCTGATAAAATTATCGTGTAAAGCCTTTATTGGCATGTCAAACCTGAGACGGAGCGAGTTCTGATTGCGCCAGTGACGGCAATCACGGATGACAGCGCACCTAGGAGACCCTCTTTTAAGCTACCCACAAAATACTTGGAGGTACTGGAAAATTTGGCCAAACTCGACGATAGTAAAATTGTATTAGTAATTTTGGAGTATGTTGCGAGCGTAAACCTTAGTCGCACATACGCCCTGGTTGTTGCGAAGGACGCTCTGATACCGAAGCTTACTGAATTTGTGAAAGACCATGGCTTTGTGTTCTTGAAGATTCATTTACTAGTCCAGAGAATTCTGCAATGCTAGATAGAGCTGAAGGCATATCATGATAAATACAATATGGAGCGTAAGAAGAAAGTTCCGCCCTCGTCCATGAAAAAGAAGAGGGGTTCTTCTCTTAGAGTAGTAGATGAGCCTCCAGGGAAGAAACCATCTGAGCGCAAGAAGTCTGACCCCAAGGTAGAAGAGATGACCCTTGTGAAGGTGGTCAACATGACAAGCAAGACAGTGGCGGGGAAATCAGCAAAGGAGCTAGAGCAAGTGACGGCTCTTTACGAGAAGGAGTTCACCAAACTTCACATCTTTGGGAAGCGGCCCATCAAAAAAGCTGAACAAAGTCAGGACGACTTGCTAGTCGACATTGACAAGCTCCACCGAGCTCCAGCGGGTAGCATTGTGTATCGCAATTTGGAGCATAAACGAGTGAATCAGCTGATGGACCAAACACAGGCAATGCTGTTTTAGCCTTCACTCCAGCACCTCTATGTGATTCCAGTCAAGGGCGAACCGCCAATTTGCAAGGAGGACTTCAAATTCGTGCCTACCAAGACTTACAAGTATTTTGATTGCAAACCAACCTGGAATAATATTAATGAGAGAACGCACTTCATCATTATTGGCGGGCAACACTCTGTTGCCGCACACAGAGCCTTCATCGCTGAGGGTGGACTAAGTGAGGAGGATAGAAGAGATGCACGAAGTTTTATCGTCACTGTGGTATGGGCCAAAAAAGAGGAGTGGAATCTACTCATTTATTATTCCCGGGTCCTGAATCAAGACCTTGCCGGTGTGCAATCAGGGGGGAACTACCTTACTCTTCTGGGAATTGCCCGCAGAAGTTGGAGAGAGGCTGGATCGCCACCACCATCATTAACGGTTTTTGCGCACTCACACACATTCAAGGTATTCCAACATTGCATTACAGTTTTGTTAATGATTCCGAGATGTTAAATGTATCCTTCACGTTCGTCCGGATCGTAGGATCCTACGAATTCCTAGTTCAATGCCGCTTTATTCCATGCAAGATATTGACATCTTAAAGGTTACGGAGCTGGTGTTACAAAAGAAGGTGTATGTGAAGTCCACAAAGTCCACCAAGAAACAACCCATTCTTCCGGGCCTCAATGAGGCGTGTCATTTGGAGAAGAAGCGCGGGCTCATCAAGAACAAATTCATGCACTACTTCGAGAAAAAGGAACTACGGTGTAAGACAATGCGAGCAGACTCGTACACCGATGCAGAGTATGATACCGCTGCGCTGAAGTACAAAGTAACCGAGGCAACCATAGACACTTACTACGAGAAGCTAAGCAAGGATCCTAATGGAGAGCGTTTTTTTAGGCTGCGGTCTGCGGCATTGAATCCATCCAACAAAGAATCAGATTTTTCGACTCTTGTCGGGATGTTATTTGAGCACCAGAGAAAGGACAAAGGCGACTGGATTCAGGACGTGCCAGCAACGTCAGGACCGTCTGTGGCATCGATGTACAATATCCGGAAGAAAAGATACGTGAATTTGACGTATCTCCAAGTTAACTAGAGTATGGACAGTGAACTTCAAGTGAGCACTACACTTTCACTTTGTGAGCAATTGCCTTCGGGTTTTCACCTATTTTTAGAACTAGAAGTAAGGTTGTGAAAAGTAAATGATTTTTGTCTAATTATAGAAAAAATCTATGTAAAGAAATTGTTCTCCATTACCCTATCTAAAGGGTGTCCACGCCTTTTTCATGCATTAACTATTATTAGGCCTCATTATGATATAATAATGTTTTGGGCCAGTGTTTAAAAAAAAGATATGTATGTGATATTGAATTGTGATTGCATTGTAAGTTGTAGGGTTAACTTTTGAGATGATTGTGGGTGTTAGCGTGACTTTGTTTAGAGTGTGGTATATTATTCTTATTGAAATAAGTTTGTTTGGTGTTGTGGATAGGTTGAGTGGCATAATCTTTTGAGAAAGATGAAGACTAGAGCATTGACAAATGCTGAGAAAGGACAAGTGGTTGGAATGCACAAAGCTGGAAGCAAAGGTGTGGAGATAGCAAGAGAATTAGGTATGCCCTCATCCGTTGTTTATGGTGTTATAAAGAGTTTCAAAAAACGAGGAACTGTGAAGTCACCAAAGCCAACAAGTAGGCCTTGAAAGTTTACGGAGCGGAATATGAGACAGTTAGAACGTTTTCTTAATCAAGGTCGTCGTAAACCACTCATAGAAATTACAAATGAGATGGCATGTGTTGCAAAGGTTAGTACTCGTACTGTAAAGAAGGCTTTGCATACCCTTGGTTATAGAAGCTGTGTTGCACTAAAAAACCTTTTCTCAGTAAAAAGCACATGGTAGACATGTTTGCATTCGCTAAAGAGTATAAAAACTGGACCAAGAAGGATTGGAAGAAGGTTATTTGGACTGATGAATTATCTTTTGAAATAGGAAGGACTTATAGACAAATTAGAGTGTGGCGAAAGGCTTATGAAAGATATTTAGATAAATGTCTAGGACCATTTTTCAAGTCCAAGCGTACGTTGGTGATGGTTTGGGGTGCTTTTGGTGGCTTTGAAAAGGCTCCTTTAGTAATTATACCTCCGTATAAGCAAAGTGCAGGTGATTTTGTGGATCTTATTTACGATGGCGCTTTAACTCCATTTTATTTTATCCATCAACCTCACAAAGAAATGTTACTTATGGAGGATGGCGCTTTAGTCCATTGCAGCAATTTGCCAAACAAGTAGAGAGAAAAAATGGGTATAAAGAAGTTGAAGTGGCCTGGCAACTCTCCAGATCTCAATCCAATTGAGAACCTATGGAAGATTATTAAAGATGAAGTTCAGAGTACATCCCGGCCACGCAAATGCACAAGAATTCGTGGAACCACTTCATAGAGTATGGGAAGAGATACCTCTTGACCTCTAAGAAACCCTTATTGATACCATGCCTACACGTATGAAGAAAGTAATTAGTGCAATAGGTGGTAGTACTAGATTTTGAGTACTATATAAGAGAAAGAAAATTTTGTATTGATTTTGTTTTTTTTTGCAATGTAAACAAGTACTATTATTGAAATAGAATCTAAAGGCTTTCAAATGCAATTTTTTGCATTGAATTCCATGAATTTTAAACCTCGCATGAGCTCACCAAACTAGCTGTATAGTACATTTTTCTAGCACAAAACAGAGAATCACATATCTTTTCTTCCGGGTATTGTTCAAGTGCCTCAAAATGAGCCGGAAAAATGGGGATCTTGCTACAGATTGTTTCCTGGATGAAGGCGGATGCACGGGTGACCATAGTCTTCTGCTTCTTGAACCGACTCGACAAAGGGAAGCCCGACTTCTCGAACATGGATTAGGTATTGCATACTCTTCCGGCGATGGAGTTCCACGATCATGCGCAGTTCTGGAGGGCAGTGTATTTGGGGGTCTTCATCACAGATCGGGCAGGAATGGTTGAGGTTGCCAATGCTATAGAGGAGAGAGGCTCCCGGGTCGAACAAGTCTGGCCGTGGCTCCATACCCCCACTCTGTATATTACACAAGGAAAGGAAGGATTCGTCACTCCGACGACCCATGAACCTCCACTGCCCTTGTACTTTTATTTATTATAGATACATCATTGCCTATCTAGTTGGGATCGTAGGATCCCACGACGATAACTACTTTCAGTGATCAAAGCAAATTACAAATTGAAGTTAGCGTTTGAATTATTGTAGGATCCTACGATCTCTAAATGTGTTCCGGCCTTCAATCTTCATGCTTTGGGAGATCGTAGGATCCTACGATCTCCAAGTTCAGTGGCGCTTCACATTGAGCAGTATGAGGATCGTAGGATCCTACGATCTCGTTCCCTAAATCCTTTCTGCTTTCAATGTTTTATTCCATTTATTGTCGTAATATTATCACCTACTCGTTTATCGTGTTCACTCTTCTACCTTTCTTTCTGTTGTTAGAGACAAGAGGCGAGCCAAGTCCTCGTAATCGTGTTCAACCAGAATGAAGTGGAGAGAGCGACGAAAATGGCGAGTGATATTCTCGAAAGTGCAAAAATGCTCGCCATAACTGTACCTACTATGGCTACTCTAACAATGAGGGAGAAATTGAAGAGGGTGCCAACCCCCAGGAAAAACGTGTGATTGACGTTTCCGACGATGAGGAGGGCTCTGCGGGTGAGGAGGATGTCGTCCAGGATGACGATTTGGAGGAGGGTGATGCAGCGCGGGTAGAGGAGGAAGAAGATTATCATGGGCGGGAAGAAGAGGATTAGCATGTTGAACGGCGGGAAGAAGAGGAGGGTGAGCAACTCTGTGGAGGAGGTGCTCGCAAGAAACTGTACGTGGGAGGATCTTCTAGTCGTCCAGGCGCCCACAGTCTCGGCGGACCTCAGAATGACGATGACGAAGAATAGCTTTATAAAAATATTGAAGTATGATGTAGTTCCTAACTTGTATAGTAGCAATCAGATGTGGTGTTTGACACATGGTACAGAACTAACTATATCAATGTCACTATTGTTGAACGAACCATACAATGTGTCATTTTTCAACATTTTGTGTATTTATTTCCGTTACGGATCACTTTGCAGGTTAGCCCCCCCAACAACCCGCCATCTTCAGGTGTATGCTTTACAAAATCTGCTTTCACGCCGGAGTCCCCCCCTCCGAAGGCACTTTCCCGAAATGAACGGGGAATTTACTCTTCACTAGTCCAGATACCAGGGGGTACTAGTTCAAGTGCACAGAAAAGTTTCCATGGCGATTCTGGCGCTCCTAGACAAGATGTTATATTGCCGTTAGCAGTAGACGCTGTCGTGTCTACACCTCCCTTCGGCATTACATCTTCTTTGCGAGGTCATCTTCCATCAACTGATCCGTCTCCAATGCAGATTGATACTGACTTATATACGTCTTCAAGTCATGCCCAAGGGTACGAAGGTGATTTGCAGCAGCAAAATGTCGCGGATACGCTGGCGGGGATGCAAGACGATCCATACGCTCTTCCTTCTCTCCCTAAGAACTTGGCAAAGGACAAAGAGGTAATTGCTAGTGTCTTCGAAGAAGCCCACGAAGCGGGGTTGCGGCCTTTCAGCCCTCCTGGAACGGAGACCTTGACAATTTCCCAGGATGTCCGGTCGGAGTCTGCCTCCCGGGATGTGTAGCCTGCAAATAAGAAAACTCTCCCTGAAGGTATTTCCCACCACTTTTCTTAGCGGAATCAGAGTAATCCTTTTCAGGCATATTCTCTAGACTCTAGGATCGTAGGATCCTACGATCCACAAGGGAAAATTGGATCCTTATTTCATCACGTTGCATATCATAGGATCCTATAATCTCTTAAAAGGATTGCAGGATCCTACGATCATTTTTTGGTTTGTCGAAATGTGACATCCTCTTTCAGGATCGTAGGATCCTACGATCCATACGCTCGTCTCAGTGTTCTAACAGAAATGTTTTATTTTGATCTCAAGGGTTAAAGTCTTTGACGTCTACGCAAAGCAAGAGGAATGTACCAGCTGTTCCAATGAAAAAGGGATCTGCATTGTGTAGAGAAGGTAATTCTCGCCAAACTATTTGATTTTACATGACTTGTGTTCTCCAAGGATGATTCTTATTATTGATTTGGCTGTCTTTTACAGGCAAACAAACTGCCCCCGCGAAGTCAACCGGGACTAGTGGCAAGAAGGTAAGGCAACCTCGGTACACTATTGTGGTGGACTTGAATGGTTTCTTTGTAAATCAAGGCGGCAGTATGGGTCAAGAAACCACAGTTAGGCCTGATGCGAGAAAGTTCTTGGAGCTGTTAGCAGAGAAGGCTAACGTCGTGGTATGGAGTTGTGCAATGAAAAAGAATGTGGATAGGATTCTAGTGAAGGTTTTAGAAGGGTCAAAACTTAAGCCTGCGGTCCTAAAAGTGCTAACGCAGACCGAAGCTACCAAGTCTAGTTACCAAAACGAGGAAAACCTAGACAAACAAATCATGCTTAAGGACCTTAAGATGGTCCAGGATAAGCTTGAGCATGTTGACCTAAGCCGAACATTGCTCATTGACGACAGCTGGTACAAGAATCTTCTCAACAATTACCATGATGCAATCTATCCCATTACGTGGACGGGGCTGCCTTGGGACAAGTTCCTCATGTCCACTTTGCTACCTTGGCTCGAATCTATGTTCGATGCTGGCCAGATTGTCCAGAGATATGTCCGTAACAATTACCCTGAGCTCGGATTCAAGGACTATAGGAAGGACTTCAATGGTAAACAGGCTAAGGAGATTCTGGTTGGATGTCAATTGTGAGAGTCATCATCTTGGATAATCACCCCAAAAATTTAATATTATGGGCGTCGTGTATACTTTGTAAAGTTTTGTTTCATTCCTTTTAAGGACGCACATACTAATGAGGATATAGTTCTCATAGTGAAGGTGTAAATACCGGTGATCAAGGTGGGCTTCAGTTTTTGAAGCACTGAATTGTGAGCGATTCACTAGCTACTTCAATATTTTTATTGAGTTGCACACTCTGTAAAATTTCTTATCTACATAAACTTGTAGGATATACCTCAACGTTTAGAATCCAGGTGTAACAACATTCTATCCACAGGTTGTGTGAACACTATTTTGTTCACTTCAAGGAGAGTTCAAATTGTAATATGATTTGAGGATCAGACCACAAACATTGAGGAGGGCTGTGTTATAACCCCCAATTTTACAGTAGTTCTGCGGTCAAGGAGAGTGATGCATAGGAGCTATGGTCGAGACGTGAATTAAGGACCTTCCGGATATGGATGAATCCAATTATCCACATCGTAGGATCCAACGATGCCCATGGATAAATTAGGGCGCCAATTTTGGTTTCCATGCTTTTGCGATCATTGTTTTTATTTTCGGATTGTAGGATCCTACGATCCATTATGTTGGTTATAATATCAAGCGGTGCTTTATGTCCACAACGACGAGACATTTCGAGGAAGGTTATAGTGCTATCTATTAACGGATTGCTTTATTTTGAGCAATATATCAAGTGCACCCCCCGTCGCTTCAACCCCAGAAACATTATGGCTCGTCCCGGTCTTCTAGAATTCATTACGTGCAAAAAGAGGTCAAGAAAAGGCCGTGTAAGCGGCACGTGAGAGAAAAAAACAGGCGCTGCCCGCGTACTTTTTGACATGGCATGTGATGTGCCACCGTGGTGCCAGCAACCGCCACGGGGGCTCGAACCAATGACCTCCGAGCGAGGCGTGTGGAGGGCACAATCTACGGTGCCGGGTTGACACCATCTGCCCACTTGGAACCAAACCCCGAGACAAGTCATTCATGTCTCAAGAATTATTCCTCGGAGGAATGTTCACAGTGCGCCACGCAGTACTGTGCGGGCAGCAACTCTGGCACCCGCTGCCTGCGACAGTGCGGGGGGCAGCAGGGGGTTCACCTAGAAAAGGCAGGCTTACACGGCCTTTTCATGACCCCATTTTGCACGTAATGCTTCAGGATACTTCTCAACAACTTCGAAGTTGGAATATGGTCCTCCATGGCCCCTGCAAGACTAAGTAAGGTTATTCGATATCTCCTACCCGATAAGATCAGATTGAGGTTGCTCTTCTGTTATGGAAAAAACAAGTGTTCCAGGCCGCATTTGTATCCTTTTTGTGACAAGGAGCTATCCAGAATCGTAACGGACGAGAAATCGAAGCACTTTTGTCGTCCAGACAAAATTTTGATGGTTGATGACCAGCCAATGAGGCATGTTTTCAATGGAGACCTGGCATGCTACTTTTCAACTCCGTGGAGTGGTGAAATGACGTTATCCAACGCAGCAAACGTAATTCCTGACGTAGCAATAGCGTTGCTTCCGTTCATTTTGCCGCTAAAGTATTCCGCCTCGATAAAGGAGTACCTGCGTAGAAATCAGAAGGACGGAAAGTTTAAGCGTAGACTGATTGAGAGGTGGCACATTGAAAGAGGGCTACGTAGTGATGGTGGATCGTAGGATCCCACTACACCGTCTGGAAACAAACATATCCTTCAATAAATATATATCAAGCTCAATTTGTGCAATATTGTCTGAACTTCGGCTGAAAACCAGTATCAAGTGCATTTTTGTGATACTGCCCACAACATCATGGTGTGATCCCACGGTCTTATAATCATGTGAAAAGTGTACTCGAGTCCGATTTTACCTTTAGGTCCAGATTTACTTAAATGTGGCATATTTACTTTTTTGGGGCATTTTTCATACAATTGTCGATTTTTCGATGTGGCTTTGCGGATGCAATCATTAGAGATTATTTTGGGTCTCTGAGAGGCCCTGCAAGGGCTTAAGGGGCAGGGTAATCTCTGTACAATTTTCGAAGTGGGCAACCAGCCAGCATGGCTCGGGCAGTGAGGATCGATCATGAGAAGGCTATGGTGTACCAACCATGCCTCGAGGTTTCCAAATTATAAAACCGGAGTCAGCCAACGTGTGGAGTGACTGATACTATATAAAATTCCAAGGTCAACGAACTGTACCCAAAACCAAGGAACTAGAATATTGTTTTGAGCTTTGTGTACCCCGCACTATTTCCGCAAACTATTGTTTCTGGTTCAGTTGTACCCAGGAAAAATAAGTATTCTAAAGACCAGCAAGGCAGTTTCAGGCGGGAAGGGGGTCTCCGAAAAGGGCGGTAGAACTGTCTCGTGGCATTCTCTGGCGCCAAAGTGAATGTTTTGGCGGGTGTGCGTGTGTCTGATTCTAGATCTGCTGATTAGGAAAATTAACCGTTCCGTCGTGAGCAACGTCAAGTGCTGCAGCATGGCTCTCTCTGATGTCACAAACACATGTAGTTCGTATATTCCGCAGATTAAATTGCCAAGCAAGTGTGCACCACTAATCCGGAGAGGAAAGTCACTGGATACCCACGCGTCGAGAAGTAGTTTTCCACTGAGGAGAGCACGGGGTGAGAGTAATATCGATCTGTGGGTGGATGGACGCATATGGCCTATCGATCCTAGAACTGAGGAACCCCCGTCTTTCAGGATCACAAAAGATTATTTAGAGTTCCTCTGTGAAGGTGAGAATGGGATGCTTGGTTATACAAAACGCTTGAAAACAGGGGGTAGTGTACAGGAATTGGAGTCACGAGTCTTGACGTTGCAGGGTCTGGTCGCGGAGTATGAGGGACAGATTCAACATCTTCGGAATTTATGCATGCGGCTTGAATCCGAGGCCAGCATCACGTTGGATGCAGCAGCCTAAGATGGGATTGATCGAAGAAACCTTTGCTTGGACGTGGAAAGGCTCAAAAGCAAGATGTGAGAAGCTTAGTGGAAATCTAGCCCGCAGCGAGCACCGCACCCATGCGAATGATGTGGATCATCGTGAGAAAGTTGAGTCTATGGATACTGAGCTGCAGAGATGCAAACTGGAGTACCATAAGTTAGAGGAGAAGCTCCGTTCCATGGTTCGAACTCCCCGTGGATTCCGCCAGAGGGTGCACGGGAAATCGATGAAGAGCTTGGCTGATCTTGCAGGCGGTAGCGGCCATGCCAAGCGACAGAGGGCCCTTATGAGAGCCATGCTCCAGCCGGCAGTCGTGGCGGCGATTCGGAGCACTAACAAGGTCGCCGGTGGTAAGAAGAGACTGGCCGGTGATTCTACGACGCAAGCAAAGACGGCGGCATGCTTGGCCAGTATCCTCAGGCCAGCTGAAGCGGCGGCAATGGTGGAGCAGCAGAGGATGTCCCCAGCAAAGGCAAGTGTAGTAAAGGATGTTATTAGGCAGATCGGGGATAGCATAGGTTCTGATAGCATGTTGGATGCATGCGACAGCGCTGGAGTGACGGTGAGAGGTTACGATGCGATATACAGGACGGTGAAGAATCGCATTGGAATGGTAGCACCAGGTATAAAATCTGGTATTTTGCCGGCGCCACATCGACTAGGGTCGTTGAGAAAAGAAATGAACTTGAAGCTCCCACAGTTCATTGGGGACTATTACCATATTGACGAACGCTGCACAATCCCAGAAGTGCGGGTGGGAGGAAAGGTGGTCACAGCAGCAAAGGAGGTTGTTCTGGATAGCAAAAACAGTCTGTTCGTTGAGTTGGAAGTTGTGCAACGGTCGATGGTTATGTTCTACGAAATGACGACGGAAGGTAACTTTCCATTTGTGTGCATAATTGGACTTAGTCAAACGTAAGCGCTTATGTTATGATTGTAGTGTACTAGATTCAAGGTGAGTTGTGACCAAGGTGTATAATATGTTCATGCTGTGCAGAGTGCAATGGCGGTCCACTGATCTTCGTGCTGAAGCTTGATGAAGAAGAGGTTCTACAGGGGAAGAAATTCGAGAGAGTGAGTCTGACCTTGATGAATCGAGCCTTAGATCCTAGCATCCAGAAAGACCATGAGAGATACTTCTCTGTACAATCCGAACAAGAGATATGGCCCATAGGATGTTTCCAAGTAGGGAAAGAGTCTTATGATGTGCTGAAGTGGGCATTTGAGAAGACTAGGTTCTCTGAGTTGATTGCAGCACATATGGCCGGCCAACAACTTGTGGTGGAGGGAGTTGGCAGTTTTAATGTGGAGTGGCACCTAGCCGCTGATATGAAAACGATTAAGTGCATGTATGGGCTTCAGCACGGTCCCACATGCAAGATGACGTGCATCTATTGTGAGCAGATCCATGAGGTATCAAAATCTTGGAGCAGCGCAGTAGCAGTAAGGGAATTCAGGCTACAGGGCAAGGATAACTGGCAAGGGGGGCTTTTTGCTTCGAGGATCCCACCGAAGCCCGTCAATATTGAGACGCACCCACGGTGGAAGCCTATTCTGCCCATTCCGCTGTCTCACACTCATATATGTACCCTCCATGCCCAGGTTCGTATTATTGAGAAAATCTTGCACCTTCATTTCATGTTCATCTGGAACATGGAAGATCCGAGGAGGAGAGCAGAGGCTATGGATTCCATTGAGAAGACTTTGTCAGCGATAGGGGTGGAGGGGGGCAACTGCCAGCTGAAGCAGGATAAGAAGAGGTCCGGAAAGAATGCAAATGTTGTCATGAAGCTTGGTTTGAGTGGAAAGGTGGCTGCGAGGTTGTTCCGTCAAAGCACATGGTCCACGTATGACAAGGTGTGGAAAGAAGTGTGCATGTCAGAATTCAACAACCTCGAAGGGGGGCAAGGTCGACAAAATCGATGGCGGGTTTGGGAGGCACTGGAGGATTTACAGCCGTATCTCACAGGACTTGTGCTGACGCAGGGACAGCGTGACTCTTGTAGGGCAAAGATGGATGCTTTTGGGAAGGCCTTCCTTGCAGCATTTGGAGAAACGCACGTTACCCACTATATCGTAAGGGACGGTTCTATATGCTGATCAACATGTGCTTTGGTGTCTTCAATATAGGAAGCTGCAATGGAATTACGATGGTACCTGAGGCTCTGTTCACTACTTAGCTAGGCATGGCATGGCGCTAACTCCTAAATTCTTATATTTCTGTGTGCAGCACGTACTCGTGAAGCATGGGCCATGGTTCGTTGAAATCTACGGCAGTTTGTCAGTCTGGTCCTGTCAAGGTATGGAAAAGTCGCATCATGCAGCAAAAGCAGCAACGCAAGGTCACACACAACATGGAGGGACAGCTGCTCGCACTAGCGTGATTGTTCAACAATACCAATGGTGGTACCGCTGCATTCAGCATCGGTATACCAGGAAGGAAGAGAGGAGATTGGAAGAATCCCAGGCTATTCCAGTGGATCCAAGCGCCATAGCTGCGGCCGCAAGAGGTCGGCATGCTTGGTGGGCCTCGGGAGCTGCTGAAGCTTCGGGAGTGTGGCGTCAAAGTCGTCATAGAGATGGGAATCGCTGGGTGGCTCCAAATAGTGGTTCTACAGAGTTGGCTCACACTCATCCAGATAGTGCAGGCATCGATGAAATTCCTTGTGGAATAAGCAGTGGGGCAGTGGAGACGCGCGGAACCCAGCCTGTCCGTGAAGAGGATTACCAGGCGACAACTGATACAGATCAGTGGGAGAATGAACATGTCACCGACATAACAGAGTTGTAGTTTGACTTGATCTGGAGGTGCCTGCTTTGCTATGGAGCATGCGTCCTACCATACAAAGTTTGCCATATCGTAAGTCTGTAATGTGAGCCACATTGTCCCAAAATTCTTGTACGGTCATTTCGAGTATGGAAACAGGGTTCAAACTTGATGCTTTTTAAATTTGACTATTAATTCAAAGTGCATCAGAGTATTGTGAGAAACAGTGCCCGAGCACTGAGCAACATTATCAACTGCATGTTAATGTATTTTTAATTAATCACGGAAATTTAAATTTCGAGTAAGCAATAAGTGAATGATGATGCAATCCCACCTCAGTAAAAACCTGAACTACTACAAAATCATCCATTTCAAACAACACTCAAGAATATTAAAACAACTTGTCCTGATTGAGCTTCATTGGATGAATGTGCACTTCTCACGAGAGTATTGCAAATTTCACGTTAAAGCACATACCTTCTTGTCTTCCTCATTGTTTATAGTATTGTAGTCTGTAATATGGATTTATATAATATCCCATTCCAAATTTGTTGGTAGTAGAAGTTTCTCATTACCCTCGTGATGCTGAAGCAAATGATTTCCTTAGATCTATATAAAACAGGACGGTAGAAACTAGAAAAAATGAACTAATTTGTGGGCCACGCTATTTTTAATTAGTTATACAAATCATCTATTCAAAATCTTAACAATTTTGAATAGACAGAATACATGAATTTCAATATAAGTAATATGTCGTAAACCCTGCGCACCTGCAAATTCAATGTGGGTAATAATAAATTTTGGCAAGATTAACCCCTAAGTGCCCAAGAAAGCCGAAATGGCTTTATGCTGTTTTGGGCAACCTAGATGAAGACGTTAAAAGTAATATTTTTTCCTAAATTTTTTACCAGCTACACCCTTTACCGCAATGTGTACGTGGAAAAATTTTCGAAGTCAAATTCCAATTTTAAAACCTCTAAGTAGAAATTTTGGGTTTCAAGTCCAAAACAGGCAGTCTAAAATTAGGTCATTTTTATAAAAAAAAATTGAAATATGTTCATAACCAAATCACTACTCGAAAACCATAGTGACCCAAGTCAAAAAGTTTACCAATTTTAGAAGGACAGCCTCCAAAAAGTACATGAAGAAGCTTCAAATTTTTTTGTAAAATTACATTTTCTCCTCTCCAAAAATTGTCAAAATTTGAGATTTAGGATTTTTTTCAGATATACGTGACGTCATGCATGTTTTACTATATCAAGGTTTTTAGATGTGCTTCTAGAAAACAATTTTTATGAGAGCCAAAAAAAAGGAATGAGTCTCTCAAATTTTCCATAGGGGTGCTCAACTCAATTAGACTTTGGATTATATACTTCTGGAAAGAACCTTGGATACTCAGTTGCTTAATTTAGTTTCAGAATTATACGAGACTATACTAATGGTTGAACATAATTCTAAGTATTGAAAAAATGGTGATAGTAAAATCTTCATATACAGTAAAAGAACACCTTAGTGAAAATATCTTCTAAAAGAAGAAAAAATAAAAAAATAAAAATTTGGCACATTCAACTGCGCATCGGAAAGCGTGGTGGGGTGGGTGTCGGAGGGTGGATTCGAACTCGGCACCAGCACCCTGGGGCCGCCACGTCAGTTCGAACCCGAAGCCTCGGAACACCAAGCCACCAAGGCTTTGACGAGGTATGTAAAATTTCTAAGCATACTTATATCAAATCTGAGATCCTCAAAATTAAAAAAATTAAAAAATTAAATTCATTGCACATCGGAAAGCATGGTGGGGTGGGTGTCGGAGGGTGGATTCGAACCCCGCACCAGCACCCTGGGGCCGCCACTTCAATTCGACTCTGAGGCCTCGAAACATCAAGCCAGCAAGGCTTTAACGGATGAGTGTATGTTCTGAGCATAGTTATATCGAATCTGAGATTCTAAAAATTGAAAAAAAAATAAAAATGAAAAATTCTTAATCGCTTTAACTGGACGCCAAATAAGGCAAGGGAGTTAAAATTCAAAAACTCATAGATGTTGAATGGCTGGGAAAAACTTTAGAGAGGATGGTAAAGCACGAAACGATTTTTGATAGTAAAGATACAGAACACAACCAAGAATGGTGTAAGAAGATAAAATCTTAATAAAAGCTAAGGAAAAATCATCAAACGAATTAGTTCAAGTGTAGGACCAGCAAATAAGATTTTTGCTTCTTCAGAAGACTATTATGTTACTTTGTTTGAGTGGTGAAGACTGTTTCTAGCGCTCTTTAGTGCAATGAAGTCTTACCCGTTCCTCTTCACATTCATCAAAGATGTAGTAACCCGCTGAATCCCAAATCCTGGTCTACCGTTACAGAGTGGTAGAATTTGAACTGCCGTGGGAATTTCACGATTCTTTAGTCCTTTCTTTCCATTATCAGAGTGAATAATGTCACCTCTTGATGTGCTCCCGTTGCAGAACAATGGAGAAACAAACAATGCGACGTGGGAATTTCGGCGGCAGCCAGATGCAGTGGTGGAATTGCAGTTGCAAGTGCAGATGAACAAGAGCACAACAAGGCTACTATTTAACAACGGTCCACTACTTAACAATTCAACATCACCGACTGTTGCATGTTCCGAAGGTGCTCTTGGTATCGGAGAATGTATGACAAACACAACAGGTAATTTATTCATATGAATCGTCTATTTCAAAACATGGTAGTTTCAGTCAGGAAATTGCAGACATGCGGCAATATGTCCTCAACTATAATGCAACTGTAACTAATCAATAACCATTGATCCTACCAATAACCTGCTGGATTGTCAACTACGGAAAGGTAAGCATGGGTAGAGATGGCACATGGAGATTGGTGAAGCTAGCCCTCGGCGGTGTCTGGTAAGTAACTACCATGTCTTGATCAACGTTGTGCAGAAGGAGGATCTCCAGGTGACCACTCGAACAGTTTGTGTGTATCTGAAGAACATGATACTGGAGTCTGGGCCAAGGCTTCCTCGCTGGGCAATGCATTGCCTTCCTTTGACAGTAAGAAGTCATGACATTCTGAATTCAGGTTCAGGGCCGTATGCATGGTGACTGCAGCACCATTCCGCGCTCCCACAACATTTCTAAGATTCTGCATTGTGTCTTCGACCCACGCCTCCTGCTGGTCGTCAAGTTTGTCGTCGAATTGAGCTATCCACGCTGGGTCGAGGTCGCCACACATGGGGCATTGATAGAGGTTAGAGTCAATCAGTTGTGCCACACAGACATTGTGGAAGAGGCATCCGCAAGAACCGAGTATTGCTGCATTGGAGACAAAACCTTTGTTGCAGATTGAGCAGATATGAGTCATACGGTATACTAACGCAGGTACGGAGTATGCGCTCGGGTACACAAAAACGGAGCGTGGGCGCAGGATCAAATACTCCTGTTCACTCTTGAGCAGGCTCGCCTCCGCGGCAGCGACGTCAGCAAGGGCTTGATTGTGAGCGGCAGTGGCATCTTGAAGGGGACCCGATTTGAGCTCTAAAATTCGAGATCGCGCAATCATCTGCTACTCTTGCATCGACGAGAGCCTCGCTGAAAGAAGCCGCGCCATTTCCGCGTGAACCTTGTATTCTGTTGCTGTCCACTCCCGGAACAAACGCGAGAGCTCCGTGTTTGCCGCATTGCATTCCAACTCCAGCCGACTATACTCTGCATCTGTAAAGGCATTCACAATGCCCAATGCCGAGTCGTGATCCCGCTAAAGCGTTTCCAACGCTGTCTGTGCTAGAGTTGCGGTTGCTCTGGCAGCCACTACTTCTCTGAGTGCACGATCTGCACTTCGTGTCATTATCTGGCGCTCTGGTGTGCCAGATGCCACTGAAGCCATCAGCTCGCAGAGACCTTCCACCTGCCGGCGCAACGCCACTGGTCCCAGCTTCTTCGGGTTCTTCAATGCGGTTGCGAAGCGCTTGCTTCGGCACACCGTGGCCTCCGCCACCCAGTTCACGTCCAAGCCATGCACAAATGTTGCATAAGCAGCCTTGAGAAAACGCATGGCAAAGTAGGCATTGTCAGGACAGTTGCCATACACACGGTAGCTGTGCTGCGAGAAAAGCTGAGCCTGCTCCTTGTCCAAGCAATTTGCAATCTCAAATCGATTCAACTGCGAACCCGGGCGCCATACCTTCTTGATGTCGGACTCCAGAATATGTGGGTAAACCTTGGAAACATCATCTACTGTCGGGCCCTTGTCACACAACCCCACCCTGTCATGGAAAAACATGTTGTCGTATTCTGCATTGTGGCCCAGCAACATCGGTGCAGCTGCCACCATTCGTTCACGCAGCGCCAATGGGATTGCTTCAAGGTCGAATGCTGCATCAAACTCGGAGTTCCCCACCTCAAACGCAGGAGGGACTTCGACTGACTCGACATCTGGGCCCTCTGGAGTCGTTTCTCTATCTCCGCTGGTGGACTGTGGGAGTTCCTTCTGGACAGACTTACATGACTTGCGAGGTTGCGGACTTCTATGACCTTCGGTGGCTTCGGACCTTCGTTTCTTGTGCTTCTTCTCTGACCCCTTCCCGTTTCCCATGGCAACGTGATACTGTCTAACCTATGCGGTGGAGATTAAACAACAGAGACGGACCTACACTGTGATCATGTTACAACAACTACGAAAGCATGAGCACAAAGCGAGATGACACAAACTACATATAGCAAGGTGGGCTGTGAAACGTCGCCCAGGCAAAAGAGTATTTAGGCATTGTAGAGCTCCAAGTACACTGTTAGTAGGCAAGGATTTCGAAGTCATGATTCTAATTACGGTTACTTGGACAAGGAAGAGGCGGCTGATAAGAAAAATAATCACACCTGTACAGTTACGGTCACCTCGCCTCCCATTGACATCGACGCTTTGCTACATCGGACTAGTTTATCATTCAACAATGACTTCAGCAGTGTGAGTTACGCACGGCCTCCGCCGTCAAATGTAATTTAAAAAGCATGAGGTTGGATGTGACGTGACACAGATACAACATACTTGTTATCATGTGTTACAACAGCACTGAAATCTTAGATAATACAATTTATTTAAAATCCTAAGTCACTTACGAAAAAAATCCGCATATTCAAATATGCGCATTCTTGAATCGCTGTGGGAAGACCAGAAAATGATATGGTACTGCCTATATAAGTAATATGGAGTGCCTGTAGCCATGCCATAACTCATATGAAAACATTGTATAATCATGAATAAAATCCTTAATTGACATAATAAACTGGGCCTTGGGAAAAATGAAGCTTGCGCAATGAAATGTCAGTGGAACTCTTAGAAAATCGTATCAGGGAGGCCTCAAAAATATTTAATGATTTTTGGATTCGCATCATTATCTGATTTCTCTAATGCAGCACAATTATTGTCATGCATAGCAAATTGTTTCAAATTAAGGAAAATGAAGGATAGCACGTCCAAATTACTAGGCCCAATATGTGCACATCCATAATTATTTGTGACGGTTTTCATCCAATTTAAAATTATCATGTACGTAAACATTTCCATCCAAGAGGGTTGCTGATTTGAAAGAAATGGCAAGGTGAAGCAATCTTTTAAATATGGATGATAAATGGATGGATGAAAAATCAAGTTTCAGGTTCACTCTCAAACAATACCAACCCTGACTCTGAAATTGTGACAAGAAGAACTAAACCCGATATAATTCTAAGAAGAATGGAGGGATGATAAATGGATGGATGATAAATGGAGGGATGAAAAATGGATGGATGATAAACGAAGGGATGAAAAATAGAGTTTCATATTCACATCAGAGGGAACTACTCTTGACCCTCAAATAGTTTGCACATAAATAAACCTAAAAGAAATAAAAAATAAAATTTAAAAAATAAAATAAAATAAAATAAAAAAATAGAGGCAAGGCAAGGTGAAAAGCAATATCTTTAATTGTTGAAATTAAAAAGAAACTTCTTAGTGAAGTAATCAAGCAATATCCGGATGATAAATGGATGGATGATAAATGGAGGGATGAAAAGCTGCAGCTTCGGATTCACATCACAGAGAACTACTCTTGACCTTCAAATAGTGTGCACATAAGTAAAACTAAATGAATTTTTATTTTATTTCTAATTAAAATTTGTTTTTGAAAAAAATCTTGGGAAAAGCAAGGTAAGGTGAAAAACAAATATCTTTAATTGTTGAAATTTAAAAGAAATGGCAAGATGAAGGTATCAATAAGGAGATGGATGATCAATGGAGGGATGAAAAATAGAGTTTGCACAGTGTGGATCTTCAAGATAAGATCTTGTGATTTTTCGAAAAATCATAGATTTGATTTATGTCAACTTTCATCCCTGGTTCAAAAAGTGAGATCTTAAATATGATTTTCCAGAACAAGTGGAATTAAATAATGGAAATTATACCATCACATAGTTCATGTTAATCCAAATTCATAACAATTATTATCAATAGGAAATTATTCTTTCAAAATTCGTCAAAATTTGAGATTTTGGAATTTTTCAAAAATAATTTGGCTCAAAAATTGAAGACTTATAAAGGCACCTAACCACCGTTCAGATTTTTCTAAAACCAAATATACGTAACGTCATGCATGTTTTACTATATCAAGGTTTTTAGATGTGCTTCTAGAAAACAATTTTTATGAGAGCCAAAAAAAGGAATGAGTCTCTCAAATTTTCCATGGGGGTACTCAACCTAATTAAACTTTGGAATATAAAGATACTTCTAGAAAGAACCTTGGATACTCAGTTGCTTAATTTAGTTTCAGAATTATACGAGACTATGCTAATGGTTGAACATAATTCTAAGTATTGAAAAAATGGTGATAGTAAAATCTTCATATACAGTAAAAGAACACCTTAGTGAAAATAACTTATAAAAGAAGAAAAAATAAAAAATAAAAATTTTGCACGTTCAATTGCGCAGCGGAAAGCGTGGTGGGGTGGGTGTCGGAGGGTGGATTCGAACCCGGCACCAGCACCGTGGGGCCGCCACGTCAGTTCGAACCCGAAGCCTCGGAACACCAAGCCACCAAGGCTTTGACGAGGTATGTAAAATTTCTTAGCATACTTATATCACATCTGAGATCCTCAAAATTAAAAAAATTATGTTATGCAAAATTCTTAATAGCTTTTACTGGACGTTAGATTAGGCAAGGGAGTTTATAACAGATTCCAAGCTTGTATTAAGATGTACTACTGTTTTATTAAATCCAATTTAAAGAGGCCAAGAAATGAAAGAAGACTTTTTGGGGAAATAACAAATGTAGTAAACATAATTTACTGAAAAATACAAATGCATATACAGGTGGTTGTAGAGAAATATGCATGCATGTATATATCTTCTCATACACTTGTGTGTGTACACTGTACTAGTTGTCCTTCGTTTTGATTTATACCCCTTCACGTGTGATGCGCAGTCCACTACCATGCGTACTCATGCACTCTTCTTATTCATTAGCGCCGTCAGGGTCCCTAGTTTGAGTACACCGTGCTTGTAAGTTATCACCCCCAGTTGACTCTTGTGCATCATGGAGTGCCGCAGCTAGTGCATCTCACGTTCCGACAGATGCAACTAATGTCCTTGTAGCTATTGGAGTTCTTCAGATTTGCTACTTTTTCCCAATCTCCATGACCCTGTCTTATTCGTGGTGCGTATCCAAATAATACAAAATCTATAATATAATCGACACTCCAGGACTTCTGAAATTCATCAAAGACATGACAACCAGGGCATAAAATAAGGGAAGACCCAGAGGACAATGTCCAAAGTATCATGACTTGTAGACATCCGAGGCCGTGGATCTATAATATTTAAAAATGGAAACCAGTATCACTGCATCCAGCAGTGGTGAGCAGGGCACCCGTACAATTAGCTTGATCGAATTCAAGCATCCCTTCGTTCAGTGAAAGTGGCATCTATGAAACTGAGTTCTACCGCATGAAGCCATAGCGAGTTACGCATGATATTTAGATCTTGCTAAAGCATTGTTTGTCAATCGCAGTCTTTGTTCACGATTGTAAAATTGTTTTCTGCACATTCTAGCTCGTGGGAGGGGTACGTATTCGTTGCAGTCTTGCAGAACACCCTCTCTACGTTTGGAATGAGCCGCACGATGAGCCGGAAGGAGAAGGCCGCTGGCAAGCGACGTGCTATTCCTGAGTCATCGTCTGATACCGACGACGAAGTTTTCCAACGGTTGCAGCGGCCATCGCGGCCAACGAAGGCCGTGGAGGATATTCACTCCAATCACCTCACCATCTGGCGGGAGCCTTTTGATCTTCGGAAGCTTCCGCAGACTATGACTCTTGAGTTGTTGAAGCGGGCACCCTTCCTCTTGGGAGCTGAGAATGCAAAATACAACAAGCACTTTTTTGAGAAAGTCGGTGGTCTCTGTGCTGAAGGGGTTCCATTCGAAAATTTGATGAAGGACGAGCATGGTGTGCCACTTGATGATTTGCTTGCTACGTATCCTCTTAACAAGCATGGAAACCGTCACTCCTTGCGATTGATGACAGATCGTGACGCAGCAAGAGACGCTTTGCACATGTACCAGAGAGTGTATGGTGGAACGCATCCTGACAATGGCGAATTTGGCACAGCTTTCATTCAAGGTCTTGTCCTATTCTATCAACGACAGACGCAAGTGGACTGGGCTGATTATGCAGCAGACTTGGCGAAGAAGCGGGTGCAGAATCCGATTGTCAATCCACAGAAACTCACGCCGCCATGTTTGAGGGAGCAGATTCAAGCTATGATAAACTTGTTCCAGCATTATCTTCGGACCGCTTATGCAGAACGGGAGGATGCGACATCACAGTTGAGGCGCGCGAATTTGCCATTCAGGCCATCCGATTTTCCGGCAAGGCAGCAAGGGTCTGCGGATCCCACGGAAAGTAGTCCTCCTGCACGGAAAGAGGTGCGTGCAGAGGCAACGAGAGCAATCCTCCAAGGTTCGCCCGGTGGTAGCAAGGCGGTGCGGCAGCAGCGATCCAGCGCTCCACGGACATCTCCACTATGTTCCATTGTGGAAGCGGTTGCAAGTGCGCCTTCGCCGAACGCAAGACCGGACCAGCTCCAGGCACTAAAAGAGAAGAGACGGAAGACAGAGAAAAAGCTATTCACCGTGATCAAGCACCTGGCGGATGCAGAAAAGGAACTTGAACTTTTGGGCGCCAAGAAGACAGAACTTTCTATTTCGGAGGATTCCAACTGGGAGGTCATGGTGTCGTTACGAGCCAGTAAGAAGCATTGCGCGCCGCTATCAGAGGAGAGTTCTCAACTGGAGGAAGATATGCGAGCAAAGACAGCAATCGCTAACACCATCTCAGAGTCCATCGCTAATGTTCAAAAATAGATTGCGGAGCTGCAAGATCGCATTCAGCTTCTACGGCGAACCACAAAGGAGCTGCAAGACGAGGTGGGGGTCATCACCGCAGACATCGATGTGGTCATCGTCGACAGCAGCAGCATTCGTCCGAAGCAACTCCTGGCACGCCTCCCTATAGCATGCATGAAGTTGGTAAAAGTAGAACCAGCTGTTCCATGTGTTCTCTGCGGTCGATTTTGGGTGGACAATGCTTTTGTTTCTCTTCCGTGTGGATGCTTGCTGCATCATTTTTGCATGTTCAAAGTAGTCCTGTTGAAGGATCCGCGTTGTCTATTTTGCAGTCATGCACTTGGTGGGCTATGAAGAGGCCAGTGGGGATTCAGTACCGACGACGACGACATGCGTAGCGCAATCTCTGCTTGCAGAACCGGCATGGACGAAGCGGGTTGGTTGAAGCCTCTGGATGCAGTAAGTGCGCGCGTGAAGGTGGAGGACGCGCTGAATTCTTTGATCCAAGAAGAGACTCAGAAACTTGCTGTGGGGAAACGTCTCCCTGAAGTGGACAGTTTATGCTTTGAGGAGCCTCTCCCCAAACGTGCACATCCGGACTCAACATGCGAGCCAGAACTGGATCCGGTCTCCACAGCAGAGCGTGAAGAAATACGTGCAATCGGAGCTGAAGCAACACTAGAGGCTGAGAGCTTGCTACAGCAGGGAATCTAGATTGGGGACCTTGTAGTGTACCGAACATGTAGAAACACGCATTTTGCGTCTCCAATGCCATGTGGTAGATATGTGCTCCGGTGATGCAAATATACTTGTATCAGAAATCCACTGACATTCCGATGACCATGCAGAAGTGTGACGACATTTTACACTGTAACGACATGTTTCTTGACTAGGCTATATTATAATATATTTTTGTTTTATTAATGTGCGCATGTAAATCCTTCAGGGCTGTCTATTCCCCCTATCATCTATGCATGTGTTTCATTAAATAGAATGATGTTTCTTTCACCTTAAAACCCTTCACCCCTAAAATTATGTTATGCATATGTAGTGTGTTCACTGGTTTACCCATGTATATGAGCATTCAAGACTAGTCAATGATGTTGTGTTGTTCAATCTTTTTGTGGAAGACCATGTCAGTACTATAAATGGAATATTTTTTCCCAAATTTTTTTGAGTAATTAAGAGCAACTCTACCACCGCCTATATATGCTGCAAATATGTATAAGTAGGCACAAAAGACCCCGGGGAGGCAACTCCGAGTTATTATAAGAAGATTTATTATATCTTATTTTACAAAATACTATGACTTTATCAATTATGATTATGATGATATATAGTTCAATAGAAAAATAGATGTTGAAAGCTTTCAGAATATGTATTGTGTGTCTCAAAATTGTTTATCTATAATTGGATATGATATATAATAAATGTAAAATAAGACGATTTATTATGCATATTTTAAGAAATATTATAAATTTTATTATAAACATAATAAAACAAAATTATAATAAGGGTATAATAAATGCATAATAAGGTTCTTCACACACATTTATATATCCCACTTAGAATTTCTATGATGTATTTGTATGCTATACTTTGTTTAGTTCTTAAATCTTTTATCGTGCAAGTTACAATAAAGCATTTAATAAGATTGTATTTATTATGAATTTTGATTCCGTCAAAGGAAGCATACTATTTGTTATAAAAAATGGAATAAGAAGTCTAAATTGACTTATTATCCCACACAGCCGTGCCCATAATAAGTGAGTTGCCTCCCGAGGCAAAAGACTCCATAGAATATGCATAGTGATTCCAATTTTATTTCTGCCATGTTTCACAGTTCTCCTCATCTTCGGGCCCGTCTTTTGATTTTTGGTTGATTATCAAAGATTTTCCATTTCGAGGTCCTAATCCATCATTGATTTTAGAAATGTGTTATAAAATGTTTCACGATTCACAAACATCGACTGGATAAAAACCATCACTAATCTTAAAGCTGCTATCATAACCGAAACCATGGGTATGTACAAATAAAAAACACTGCATGTGATATATATTCATCACAGATTACAAGCCACAAAATCATACGATATATTACATGTGATAATAGTCTAAGACGTGACCCGGGATTGCAGACGTAGGATTAACCTTGAAGCCAGATTTGTTTGGAATCTGTTTTAACGCCCTTGCCTAATTTGGCGTCCAGTTAAAGCAATTAAGAATTTTTCCTTTTTAATTTTTTTTTAATTTTTAGGATCTCAGATCTGATATAGTATGCTCAGAATACACGATAATTCGTCAAAGCCTTGGTGGCCCGGTGTTCCGAGGCTACGGATTCGAATTGACGTGGCAGCCCCAGGGTGCTGGTGTCGGGTTCGAATCTACCCTCCGACACTCGAACACCACGCTTTCCGATTTCCGATGCGCAGTTGATAGTGCAATTTTGTTTTTTTTTTAATAATTTTCTTCTTTTATAAGCTATTTTCACTGAGGTGTTCTTTTACTGGATATAAAGATTTTACTATCACCATTTTTTCAATACTTAGAATTATGTTCGACCATTAGCATAGTCTTCTATAATTCTGAAACTAACTTTAAGCAACTAAGTATCCAAGGTTCTTTTCAGAAGTATCTTTATGTTCCAAAGTCTAATTCAGTTGAGTAGCCCCATGGAAAATTTGAGAGACTCATTCCTTTTTTTGGCTCTCATAAAAATTGTTTTCTAGAAGCACATCTGAAAACCATGATATAGTAAAACATGCATGACGTCACGTATATTTGGTTTTAGAAAAATCTGAACGGTGGTTAGGTGCCTTTATAAGTCTTCAATTTTTGAGCCAAATTATTTTTGAAAAATTCCAAAATCTCAAATTTTGACGAATTTTGAAAGAAGTAATTAAAAAATTACTGAAAACATTGAAGCTTGACTTTGTAAATTTTAGAGGCTGCACTTGTGGAATTGGTATATTTTTTGACTTGGATCTCTTTGGAATTTGAGTGGTGGTTTGGTTATGAACATATTTCAAGATTTTTTTTTATAAAAAAGCCTAATTTTAAGCTGCCTGTTCTGGACTTGAAACCTAAAATTTTTAGATGAAGGTCTTAAAATTGGAATTTCACTTTGCAAATTTTACTACATACACTTTGCAGTACATGGAGCATCCAGTAAAAATATTAGGCAAAAATATTAATTTAAACCCCTTTCTCTAAACTGACCGAAACAGCAAAAAGTTGTTTTGGCTCTCCTGGGCACTTAGGGGTTGAATTGCAATAAGTATGGATTTTGTTATGACCCACCCTGGCTTCATTTTGTTATTCTTTCTTAGACCATCACTTTGCCTCTCCCTTGTTCTGGAGACGGGATGACATGGAATTTATAACATATTAAAAATAATTTCATTATAAAGAATCAAAATAATACATTGCAACGCCCCAGAAGCCATTCATCCATGTGGCTCCAAACACCATCACAAAACGGATGCAAATCTGCTAAACATTTGCAAGTAAACCTTGCTGCATTTAAATGTATACTTAGAACTGATTTAATATTCAATCTACGTTAGTGTTGAATTATAGGTAGTATATGAACATATATTTGTAATGCTTTATGGTTTTCAAGTTGAAGCAGTTATATACTTCTGGAAATAGATTACAAATTTACAATATTGACCCCATGACGGTTGCTTTGAACCAAGTCAGTCGTCCTAGGCCTATGACTGTGACATGCTGTGAGCCCCATGACCAAAGCCTTCGGCCCCATGTCCGCTACTTCTGGAGCTGTGACCGTCGCTTCAGCTCCATACCCATTATTTTCTAATCCTCTTCCCCAAGTCTTTTGCACACAACTTCAAGAAAGGGTTCATTACTTTAGTTTTTATTAAAATTTTATTTTCTTACACCATTCTCACATGGTATTTGAGCAGCAGTGAGAAACTCTCCATTTGAAAGCAACCCTTGTATGAAACCTCGTAATAAAGAAAAAGAGAAAACCAGTAGAGAACCCACTGTAATTAGTTCCCCCTATTTTTGGCTAATAAATCTGTAACCTCTTACGCACATTTCCAATGCACTTAGAGAAGTTGCATCCATCCACTTCCCATACATCCATATTTCATCCATCCATTTTCTGCCATCTACAGAAGAATTGGGACAAGTTCATGTTTCCTTCAAATTTCAATAGATATGGATATTGTTATTCAGCTTCACTTGCTTCACTGAGACTTTATTTTGCATTCATATTGTTTTTCATCCATCCACCAAAGGATTAGTTCACTCTCAAGTTTCTTTTAAATTGCAATAATTATGGATTTTGTTATGACCCACCCTGGCTTCATTTTGTTATTCTTTCTTAGACCATCCCTTTGCCTCTCCCTTGTTCTGGAGACGGCATGACATGGAATTACCAACATATTAAAAATAATTATAAATTAAAGAAGGGATTTTGGCTTTTCTAGTCTTCCTTTTCTACTTCTGGTTATTTAGTGTCCTAGTTTTTTCCCTCTTCTTCATGACATGGAATCTGCACCAAGTTAAAAATAAATAAATAAATAAAGAAATAAAATATATAGCCATAGAACATATTTTATTTATTTTTATTATTCTTTTTTCTCTATTCCCTTCCTGTACACAGTACCTCCCATTCCCCATTATCTTTCTTTATTTTCTTCATGTTTTTTTTCCCTTCTTCTTCAAAGATTACTTCCATGGTAATAATGAATCCATGGGTTCTTTGTGAAACACGTGTATTTGTGGAAATTATGTTTTTTTTGTGAAACAAAGGGAGTAAAATACTGCTACAAATAGTAATATAGGTGGGTACACAGTCATGTTGTTGCTGTAGTCAATGCACGTTAGATAAAATTTATTTTATTTATTTGCATTATCGTATACAACTCTGAGCTCATATTCCGCACATATTTTTAATTGAATCGCATTGTCACATACAAGTCAGAACAAGTTTCTGCATTTCAGAATTGAATAAGACTGTAAGACACATTTATGCCTACAAAGACCTTTCTTTACGAGGTACTAATTCTAAACAAAGACTCCGAGATCATTCGAATTGATTAATACGGTTTCAATTAAATATCTGAGAGCTTCATTTTGTAATCTCTTTTTTGAAACAAGGAATAACATTTTAGAAAGGAACAAACGAGGGGGGACACTGTAACACTGGGAAACTAGAAAAGAATGGGGAAATAAATCTTTCAGCAATTAATGATAGGTGGGAAGCAATTTCAAGAATTGAGCAGCACAATTTTTGAGCTCTTATCATGTCGGATATCTCCAACAGTGCATATCTTAAATTTGAAAAAAATATGAAATGAACAGCCTAGTGGTTTAATTAAATTGTTATGCCAAGGACTTCTTACCCTCCAAATAAACCCGGAAATTGACTACAGTATGCCATTTTGCAACAACAGTGTGAACAGTGGATTGCTTCAATGAGCTTCTGGTACAGTAACAATCGCACCACAAATCCAATTTTCCGATTCTAACAAATTAATCAATAACGGTTAAATTAGAATCACGCGCCCAACCAAATATACCGGCAGAATCAAAATCATAGGTTCATACAAAGTTGAGATCAAGAATCAATTCCACTCTTACAATGTAAACTCCGGGTTCATTCACACTCAGAGAATCATTCACACCGACAGAATCTTCGAATGCAACAAACTCTTGGCATCAAGCGGTTTCTGTGAATGTAACAAAGTATGAGATACATTCACACATATGAGATATATTTTGAGATGAATACAGTCTTGAAGATTTCCGTGGATTCAGAGAAATCGGCAAAGGAATGCAATCAGAGATTGCAGCAGTTCACTTCTAAATCAGACGTTGAATCCCATTCGTAGGTTTAACCAAATGTGCCGAAAAAACAATGTCTCAAAATTGATCCAAGAAGAATCACGGCCCATACTGTTCAGTGGAATCCGACCCAAAAAGTATATCCTCGACTCACATATTCAGACAAGCATAAACCTATCTACAATGCCATGGCCACAGCAACGATGCTTCAGCACATGTCACTCAACATTTCGGCCCCCGTGGTGGTACGCAGCCCCGAGGCGCCTAACCATCTCCACCGTAACTCCCACCTGCCGATCCTGGTCAGCATTCAACTTCCCATCCCATTGTTTGACCCACGCTGGATCGAGCTTGCACTCGCAGTAGGGGCAACGGTAATGGCTCGACTCGATCATCTCTGCCACGCATACGTGGTGGAAGAAGCAACGACAAGAACCAAGAATTGCTGCACAAGACACAAACCCTTTAGAACACACGGGGCACCACTCGTTCAGTGAGCCCATCCCTCCATCAATCGCCGGTACAGATTGTCGTGGAGGATATTCAAAAACCGCTCGCGACCGCAAGATCAGGGTCTCCTGTTTGGCCTTCTTGAGAGCTGCCTTGGCTTCAACACGCACAGCTATGGCCTTCTTCTAATCCGGGACGGCCATGGACAGTGGACCGTTTTCCTCGGCAAGACTTCGCATGGCAAATCTTGCGGTCATCAACTCCTCCTGCAGCTTGGCCACCTTCTCAAAACTTGCCCGCACCACTTCAACCTGGGCCTTGTATTCGGAAGGTGTCCGAGTGAGGAAAACTCTTCTCTGCTCCACCAAGGCCGCGTTACTCTCGGATTCAGCCTTCGCCACGTCCTCCTCCGTGCACCTCTCCAGCACCGCCACCGCCAAGTCCCTCTCCTTCTGAAGTCCTCGCAGTACCTCCGCCGCGGCATCCGCAGCTGCTGTAGCCGCAGTCAACGCCCCCTCTGCTGCAGTCACCGACTCTGGTGAACCAGGAGTCAACGGTTGTCCACGGGCGAGATCCTTGATGATACCGCATAAGCTTTCAACTTGACACTAGAGAGCAACTGGACCAAGCTTGTATTGATTCTTCATCGCGGTTGCTATACGTCTGCATCGACGCCCTTGTGCTTCAGCCACCCAATTCACCTCCAAGCCATGCACAAACGTCGCGGTAGCGGCCTTCAAGAACCGCATTGCAAAATAAGCATTATCCGGGCGATGTCCATAAACTTCATAACAAAGCTTGGAAAACTGCCGAGCCTGGATCTTGCTGGTGCAGTTGACAAGCTCGTACCGATTCTGCTGCATCCCCGGCCTCCAGATCTCCTTGATGTCACCCTCCAACACTTGCGGGTAGACCTTCCCCACATCATCTACCAGAGCACCCCGATCGCACAAGCCCACATGGTTGGTGAAGAACTCATCCTTGTACTCTGCCTCACGGCCCGCAAGAGCAGGAGCTACTACAACCATGGAAGACTGCAACCCTAGTGGAATACCACGAAGCTAGAATGGTGCATCCCACTCTGAGTTACCAATCTCATATGCAAGCTCCACTTCGGTCAAATCACCTTCACCTTGCAAGGAATGTGACCCGGATCCTTCCCCTTCCTCGCTATAATCGATGGATGATCGACGCCTCCCACCTCGAGCACTGTTTGGAGTGTTGCCGCCCCTAGACACCTTCCGCTTCCTCTGAAACACCATGTTGACGTTCTCTCCAACCTGTATGTACAGCAGAATAGACGAATTAGGAAACTTAGAATCAAGCAAAGGAAATTTGCAACACAAAAGATCAAGCCTGTAACTCCACAATAGAGACAGTAGGAAATCACCTGACCAGGCTCAACTGCACTGTTTTGCTGGAGCCGCACCCAAACAGCTCGAGGAGGCACAAAAGATGTGCGTGGAGTGCCATGCATGGTTCTCCACCTTCTCAAAATCTAGATGGGACACTCAGGGTCTGCTTTGTTCAATCCTTGGAGACAATGCATGCTCAAGTTAATGAGATTGGACGTGTTAGTGGTGCTGGACTGATTGAGTTGGGAGACAATGCATTCGAGGACCCCCACATTGTAGTCATGTAGCCGCTGAGATTAGACGTCGTCATGGAGTGGGATCATGGCATGCAGTTATGGGGTTTGATGACAAAGAATCAAAATAATACATTGCAACTCTCCATAACCCATTCATCCATGTGGCCCCAAGCAACATCACAAACCGGATGCAAATCCGCTGAATATTTGCAAGCCATTTAAATGTACACTTAGAACTGATTTCAATATTCAATCTATGTTAGTATAAATGTATAGGTAGAATTTGTTTCTAACATGTTGTGAGCCCCATGACCAGAGCCTTGGGCCCATGTCCGCTACTTCTAGACCTGTGACTGTCGCAGACGTAAGATTAACCTTGAAGCCTGATTTGCTTGGAATCTGTTATAAACTCCCTTGCCTAACTTGGCGTCCAGTTAAAGCAATTAAGAATTTTGCATAACATAATTTTTTTTTTAATTTTGAGGATCTCAGATGTGATATAAGTATGCTCAGAAATTTTACATACCTCGTCAAAGCCTTGGTGGCTTGGTGTTCCGAGGCTTCGGGTTCGAACTGACGTGGCGGCCCCAGGGTGCTGGTGCCGGGTTCGAATCCACCCTCCGACACCCACCCTACCACGCTTTCTGCTGCACAGTTGAACGTGCAAAATTTTTATTTTTTATTTTTTTCGTCTTTTATAAGTTATTTTCACTAAGGTGTTCTTTTACTGTATATGAAGATTTTACTATCACCATTTTTTCAATACTTAGAATTATGTTCAACCATTAGCATAACCTCGTATAATTCTGAAACTAAATTAAGCAACTGAGTATCCAAGGTTCTTTCTAGAAGTATCTTTATATTCCAAAGTTTAATTAGGTTGAGTACCCCCATGGAAAATTTGAGAGACTCATTCCTTTTTTTGGCTCTCATAAAAATTGTTTTCTAGAAGCACATCTAAAAACCTTGATATAGTAAAACATGCATGAGGTCACGTATATTTGGTTTTAGAAAAATCTGAACGGTGGTTAGGTGCCTTTATAAGTCTTCAATTTTTGAGCCAAATTATTTTTGAAAAATTCCAAAATCTCAAATTTTGACGAATTTTGAAAGAATAATTTCCTATTGATAATAATTGTTATATATTTGGATTAACATGAACTATGTGATGGTATAATTTCCATTATTTAATTCCACTTGTTCTGGAAAATCATATTTAAGATCTCACTTTTTGAACCAGGGATGAAAGTTGACATAAATCAAATCTATGATTTTTCGAAAAATCACAAGATCTTATCTTGAAGATCCACAACGTGCAAATGGTAGTAACAAACACAAGAATTCAAGAAAAAATCAAAATAGACGAAAAGCATCCAACCCCTCAAAAATAGCTTTGCTGAAAGTTGTCCAACGTCGAGAATTTGGACGCTGGAGCGTTAAAGGGTCAAAGGGTCAAGTGGAAACCTCCATCATCATTATTAACCTTTTATGACAACAACGATGCTTTGGTAAGATTAAACTTCCAAATTAATGAATACGAAAATTATAGATTCTTTTTCATTTATTTCCCATTTGCTTCAGCAAGGAGGCTTTGGATGTTTCCCTTCAGTCTCCACTATGGAGATTCTTTCACACTTGACGAATGTAACTACCAAGATGGTATTTAGGGGATGGAGATTTTCCCCACACTCATTTAATTTCCGTAATGGTTCAGTTCAGTCGGATAGATTTGACCTTCAAACTTTGTGCCTCCACTAATTTCTAAGAGTCGGAAGGTATGGTTTGAATAATTAGAAGTGGATTACTTTGGCTCTATTTGAATCAAATCCTATGCTGTGAAGAATTCACAGTGTATTCAAGTTTTAAAGATGGTAGTGGTTAAATAAATTAAAATAATTAAAAAATGGAAAATCTTGAATTGGTTCATTTACTCCAGTCTAAGCTAATCACACTTCACTAAATTTTGCAAACTAACCAAATCAGGTTCTAAGCTAATCAGACTTTCATCTTAATCAAAACATGTAATAAGCATGGTTCAAAACGCATATCAAATATCACTAAAAAATGGTGAACCACCGTTTTAGCTTCGGCATAAAGCAACTTCAACATTTACAAGCACAACAAAATGGTTTAAAGCAAGTGCACAGTGTTTAGATACACACAACAACAGGTTCTCACACAGCTTCATTTTCTATAGCATGCTTGAAATTCTCTGTACTAGGCTATCTACACTACAACCATTTTGAATTGACCATGATCGGCCAGCACCGCACTGATGAGTGTAATCTTCTCGTGTCGACCATTTATCTGCACAACATTGGCGTGCAAAATTAAATTCAGCTGAGCTTTTTGCACATACAGTCTTTGATTAATATTGCAATGTCCATTAGCAACCAACTAAACTTGCAATTGTACCTTGATATCAGGCTGGCCTCGCCGCTGTATGACTAGGTCATACTCTTCTGGAAGTGAGTCTCTGGAGAGGATGATCGAAATCTCGTTCCGAAGATGCGACACAGGCCACGTTCTGCCCACTTCAATGGCCGGCAACAAAGACTCTCCCAAAATTTTAGAGGTCCTAACCATCTCCATAGCAACTCCTTGATCAATGGCAGTCCAAGCGTCTCCCTCCACACATCTATAACGCAGGTACTGGTAGTTCACATAAAGCATTTGCCAACCCAGATGATATCTAAACTTAATGCTGTCATGACTCACTACACACTTCAACACATCCCGCCCCTTCTCATACTTGACATCCCAACCCAGTGACATCAAGCTACTCAAAAGTTCATCTGAAGGGTTGTTAAAAATGTACATGGATCTGGTTTTCCGTACACTATCCGCACAGGCAAACAAATCCACCATCACATGCACCGGCATGAACAAGTGCACATGAACAGCCCTACTGCCTGTGGAGCCTTTTCATTGCGGCAACAATGTCGACAGCAAGCTTTCTTCTAAAAAACTCACTTGTGCGCATGTCAGGGAGGGGCCACTCTGAGTCCGTTAGCTCTGGAAGGGGAAGTGCCTCTAGAGTGCCATAGAGCTGATTGCCAGACCGCGGCACATACACAGCCCTCAAGTAAAAAGTTCCATCAGCCCTCAAATCCTTGTAACCTCGGCCATTACGAGTCGCCTCACCAACCTCATGATGCAGCACAAGGATGACATCTAAAATCGACGTGGGCGGGACCCAATCCTCCCAGTATGATGCATAGAGATAGTTGCAGGCTCTAGGCTCGGTGGCTGAAACTACAGGGTCCAAATGGATATGCCTACGCTCATATGCATGCCTCACTAACACGGACTCGAGTTTCATCACAACCTTGCCTCTAACAGTGCTGTAACTCCACTGGAACTCAACGATCCGTGCCTTGTAAGCACCTGCGTTACTCTCCTCTCCTTGTCTGCGTGAGTCTCGAGCCCACGCCCCAGTGGACGCAAGCTTCAGCGTCACCCAGCTGCCAACCTCCAGTTGCAACGGGATCCACTGTCCACCAACGTCCTCGTCGTTGTAGACGACTATTGATTGCACCCCTGCCCGTGGACGCCGACTATTTGCCATCGATTATATACCCGTATCTCAAACCAAGTAATACAGCAGGAAGCGCTACTTTGCTGCCGCAACAGACCACCGAGGAAGCCAAATATTCTGGCCCAAAAGACTACTCCAAATCTCCGAAGCTGACTGTGTGCGAACCAATTACCCTCGGCATCCATTTTCCCGGGCCATTATGTCACTGTTTCAGCTGACATGGCTAACCCTCCACTACCCCGTCCACATAAAATACAGAAATAGAATCTTATAATATGAAAACTCAAGCGGCTTCAAGGATAGTCACTCGAGTATAATCAGCCCACCATGGTACAGAGATGTCCAAATCTCTCTAGTAAATAAATCCGATTGAGTACAGTCCAAACATCTGTGAGTTCCACCTAGGTCACAATGGGAAACTCAACCTCTTGCAGCCATTGGCCGAACCCTGCGAACATGCTGCTGGAACCGAAGGCTGGCACCAATGGTGATTACCTGCTGAACCGGTTACTTCACTCCGGGCACTGTACCAAGGGCACAACCGAGGCACATGTTGAGGGCCTCTCCCAGACCCAAAATAATCTCTAATGCTTTAGTGTATTTTGTGGTTATTTTTCTGGCTTCTTTGTTAGCAGTTTTCGCGATATTAGCTATGACATCAATCCATTCGTATGGTATAGAGTCCGTTGCTGGTGGATGTGGGATTTGTACGTATTGGTGGCTACGTATTTCGTTCAGTATGGGGTGTGTTTGCCATTGTGGGTTATTTTTTGCGATGTATATAGTTTTTCTGATAAGATGATATGTGGCAAGATGTTTTTTCCATTCTTTGGCTAGTTTTCGAGGTAAAAAGCCGCCTTGTTGCCTTGTTCTATTTGTGAGTTGTGGTAGTGGGGTTGCGTTACATGTTTTTTCAATGGTTTCCAAGATTTTTTCTACAATTTTGTCTAAGGATGCGCAAGCTTCTCGCCATAAAGCAGGGGTAAGATGGTCATTGTTTTCTAATACTCTGGTTAGTTCATTTATTTGTATAGAATTTTTTTCAAAAATTCAATATTAAACTTTTCTAAGTTTTCTAGAAGTATTGGGTTTAAGATTCTAATTGTTGGGGTAGTAATGGGAGCCCGGCTATCAATAGGTTTTGTGGAATGTTTAAGGTGACTGGCTAATGATCTGAGTTTAGATTCAAATTTGTGTTTGTCGTGGAGGTGAATCTAGTATTGTCTAGGGATTTTATGTAGAAACCATCTATAAGGCTAGTTGATGTGTAGTTGTAGCCACCTTGTCTAGAGAATGTTGTGTTTGTTGGGATGTATTCTAGATTTAGTGAGTTGATAAAGTTTTTCCATTGAATATCTTCTTCTTGTGGTGGAGTGTTGGTGTTGTGGTTTTGTCTTCCGTTTAGTGCTATATCTCGATTGAAGCTCCACACAAGATGTATGTATGATCAGGGTGTGCAATTATTTGGTTTGTGATTGTAGTTTGGATGTGGGGGACGAGGCGGATGTCTTCTTGGTGTGTGGGCATATATAAGTGTATGATTAACCATGGTAGTAACGGATGGTTGTTTATTTTTATTATTTGTAGATATGGGGAAATGTTTGCTGGTGTAGGGATTTTGGTAATATTTCCAGGGAAAGCATATTTATTGTGTATAAGTGTGAGTAGGCCTCCTCTTCCGGGGGTGTAGGGCATTCTTTGTTGCATGCATCTTGTGAGGGCATGTGTGTTATTAAAAATGAGTTTGTATTTAGGAAATAGATTTTGTATCCATTTAGTGGATTTGGTTGCTGTGAGTTTTGTTTCTTGGATGTTTATAATTGTCGTATTCCTTAAAAAGTTGTTTACAAGATTTTGTAGGTTTGGTAGAGCCGTATTAAGCGAAGATGCATTCCAAGTTATTATTTTTGTTTCGTCATTAGTGTTGATGTTTATTCTCAGAGGAGGTGTTGGGATGTTTGGAAGAGGTGGTGGATGTGAGTATTCATTTAGACTCTCGAAACAGCGTAAAGCTTCTGTGATTAGTTTGTTTGGTAAAAAAGGAAATTTTCTTTGGAGTATGATAGGTGTTGGTGGTGCATCTTGATTATTGATAAATTTGTATAGTTCATCATGACTTGAATTTTTTGGGGATATTAGGTCTTGGTTCATCTCAATGATTTTGGTATAAGGCTGTTGAGTGAGGACGTGTCTTTCTAGAGGGTTATTTAGGTTAGCTAGTCTAATTATTACTCTATTAGTCCAAATATCATTGAAGTGGTAAATGCGGGGCTGAGCTCAAATATCATTACATGTATTTATGAGTGGGTGTATGGTAACAATTAATGCATATAGTTTGTGAGGTAATGGAGATTGTATTTGTGTTTGTATATTTCGATGTAGGTGTGGAAATTCAATAATTGCTTGATGTGTAGATGGTGGTTAGTTATTAAAATTGGAGCAAATGATATTGCAATATGTTGGTATTCCGGGCGCAATTTAGTTGTGCTAGGGATAAAGTATCTTTTAGTTCTTTTCTTATGTTTGGCTCGATGAGTTCTAAGTATGTTGGGCATTGGCCTTGGGTTTGATTCAATGTCCCCGCATTGGAGTAGGGCTAATTTGTTTATAAAGTAGTATCCTTGGTAAATACTAGTTTTAGGGTTTTTATAATTTAATTTATAATAGTTTGTTAGAATGAATTTTGTTGTGTTGAATAGATTAGGTAATGCATGTATTGTTTGTTCTAGACTCAAAGGTAGGTAATGTGAGGTTGTAGTGGATTTGGGTGCTTGGTTTGTAATTGAGTTAGCAAACTAATTGTATATGTGTTGATTTGTATTCTTTTCGTATTCTATTCTCTCGTGGTGTTGATAGGTTACGGTTGTAGAGTATTTGTTTAAAAGATTTTGTTTTTGTATAGTATCTAGTGTTATGTGAGATTTAGGTAGTAATTGAATTTTCTGTACGAGATGATTTCTGAATTTTAGGTAAAATATGTATTTTTGGTGGATTTTATGATTGGGATGTATCCTGTGTTTTGAATGAACTTTAGATTGTCAACGTAATATAAATTTTGGATGAAGTCTAAGGTTTGGATGAGTTTTGGATTTTGGGTAAATTTGGGATTTTGAATGAAAATAGTATTTTGGATAAAACTGAATTGGCAAAGAGTTGAAAGTGTGAACACCCAACCAAAAAGAGGGATGTTGCGTTTCTGTTGCTTTCTCTTTTTGACATGAGAAAAAAACAACTACTTTGATTGGCATTGGCTTGATTTTTAGGTAACTAGCATTACAATCGTCCTCTAGAAAGTAACTGAAGGTCAAACGATGCTTCTCATTAAAGTACGGGATCTTCAGACTTAAAACTTGCAAGCTTGTTAGTTTCCCCTTGTTGGGCAACTCTGCAAGATTAGAGCAGTCAAAAGCACGAAGCTCTTCCAAAGCAACCAAATAATCCAAACCAGGCAGGGCCTTCATCAACGGAAATTCAGAAATGGCCAACTTCTTGAGTTTCTGCAGCTTTTGTGAATTGGGAAGTTCTTCAATGTTAGTACATCTGTCAACACAAAGCTGCAGCAAAGACACCAGATCGCCAAACCCGGGTACTGCTTCGATTGTTGAGCACTCAAAAATGTTCAATCCCTACAGCTTTAGGAGCTTCCGTAAGTTTGGAAATTGTCCTCGTTTGACATAACCCCAAGCATCAAGCTTTGGCAAAACCCCAAGAGTATGCAATCCAAGCAATGCTCTTATGGAGACACAAAACAATATGTCCAATTTCTGGGGTCTCTGCAGCTTTTGCGAATTGGGTAACCCTTCAAGATTAAAGCACTTCGCCGCTTCCATCCTCGTCAGATATTTTGAATAGTTTGTAGTAGAGTGCTTTTCTGAGTTTTGAATATGTAGATTTGTTGAAAATACTGTCATTTTCTGTCCAACGAAGAAAAAACGCTGATCTAGCACTTTAGATGTATAGGTGTTACTTCTTCTCACCCTAACCAACACCTTTTTCCACAAATTAAGTTGTCGGGCCTCCCAAAGGTTTTATGGAAAGGAAGAAGTGGAGAGTATTTTCCGAGTATTGGAAGTTTACAAGATTAGTTGCAATGTAGTATAAATGGAGATGAGAACAATTGTGAGAGAAGGTACACTCAACTCTTCTTGTCACAGTGTCAAAGTATTTACTACTACTCTCTAATTGCATATTAGAGTCCATTGCCATTCTACTGTAAGTCATACATAAGGCCCTATTCATATCATTTGTCACAGACTTGTTGTGGGAAATAACATGACTACCTACTATTTGTAATTGTTTATGACAATCACATCTATAGAACCCAAAACATTTACTAAACATCCAGTATTCAATCTGCAGCAGTTCTAACTTATGAGAACTAACTCAGCTGAGTTGGTGTTGACAGGGGGAGTTTCGGCAAGCCTCTCTTCACTAGTCCTACTGCACACACGGAAGGATTGACGTGAGATTGTGTAACAAGGAGTTTGAGTTTAGAAAACTTACCTTGGCTATTGAGAGAAGCGGGCCAGTCGTTGCAATGTCTCTGACTTGAAGGCTTCCTGCGGTGCCAGGTCCTATGGCTGCGATTCTCTGAGGTACATTGCATTGGCAAGTCAGACTCCAGGGGTTGGCTCCAAAGTCGCTGCTTGGTGTGCTGGCCTTCTTGCGTACATTCTTGGTGTGCTCGTCTTGATGTGGTACAGACCGTCTTGTGCTCGTATGTTGATTTCGGTGGGGACCTCCGCGTCGTTGTCGGGGTGTGTTGTAGCGACAGGAGGTTTGTCGAAGCAGGTGATGCTGGTGGTGGTCTTTGGTAGCTTCGTTTCGAACAGTGTCTGCTTGATACTGGCTGAAGCGTCGCATAGGGTATCAGAGAGCTGCTTGCCGGGTCCTGGTTTGGTGTCGTCCACCTTGATGTGCACTGTGATTCGGTTCACAAATGCTCATGGTGCGTAAAAGCACCGGTGTCGAAGTTGGCTTTGGTGTGGGCTCCGAGGGTCAGCAGCTAAACAGCTAATTGGTGGTGAGTCCGTTGGTTCTTGACTGATTCGATGTGCCTTGTACAAGTAGGCCGAGGTCACGCAGTTCCCTCCCTTGGTGTTCTTGTGCAGGCAAGATCCAGAAATTTCGGTTCTCTGTACTTCCGAGTCGTGTGTTGCTTGGGCTTCTTCCGGTCTTGTTGAGTCGGTGGAGACTACAAACGGTGATGAAGGAGAGAATGGATCACATGAGTTAAGACGTGGCGTTTCACGATTCAGTTTAATAGGGCTAGTGTGGGTCTGTGGAACAGCTAGGAAAGTATATGCATGGCATGAAAAGAGCGGAGCTAAGATGATAATGAAAACAAAAGTGAGTAATCTGAGAGGTCGGAAGAACTCCCCTTCGTATGTGTGCTCAATCTTGAAGTTGATGTGCTCCCAGGCCGAGGTAGCTCATGTATTTGTGCAAGTGAGTATCCTCGAGGAAGAAGTTTGTCCCCACGACAACGCCAGATCTAGATCTGAGAATGGATATTACTATTGTGTGATGCTGGTCTAGTCCCAACCACTGCCCCCAGCTCTAATCAGTCAAGCAGTACTAGTTTCCAGCAATCACTAGTGAATACACACGCACATGAATCAGATCTGGCGAGTCAAAGCCCCTTCCAACACACGGCCTCTCAGCAAACTTGCACACACACACTGGAAGAGAGAGCAGAAGGGGCGAGTCAAAGCCCCTTCCAACACACGGCCTCTCAGCAAACTTGCACACACTCACACTGGAAGAGAGAGCACAAGGGGCGCCAGGGAGCCAGCCTCTTCCCTGGTTGCACTCCTCTCTCAGCGGCTAACACACAGCTACCTCACCTGAGATTTCGGAGCTCTCACCCTAGCAGCGTCATCGTTTAGAAGGAATAGAGATCTACTACAGTTTGGACGTGGCACATATATACGAAGACAATGGCCGGCACCTCATCACCATCCCAAAAACTCGATTACTATGGTTATGGAAACAATATCAACATGCAAAAATAACCCTCACGGCCTAGAACCACCTACACAATCATTTGAAACCGAAATTGTATGCTATATCAAACATATAAATATTGTATTCCAAAAAATGGTCCACTTAAATGTGCCCAATATACAATACCAACTCGAATATAAGACTTCCTTATAACAACATTCAATATTCACCAATCCTACTTTTCATCCCCAGTCACATGTCACACAGAACTTAGCCAATTTTACTCGCCATTTTCACGAGACATAATATTTGGCTCCCTAGGAAAAGCTTTTGATCATAAATGGAAAGCAATTGGCTACGCCCACCCCCATAATGAAATTGACCTACAACAAGCCATTCACTGGGCGCAACTTGCCGTAGAAAACGACCCAAATACTATCACTATACTTATTTCCCTGGATGCTAATTGGTATAAAAATTTCAATCCATATATTGATCCATTCCCGGATACACACGTTATTACCCACTTTGCGGCAGATACCATCATATATGAAGAACCTACAATACCTCCTGAACTTAACATTGAGAGAAACGAATTATCTACCCTACCAATACTCTGCATCCACCACCAAAACAACAATATCGGAAGCTATGAGCAAATGAATCAACTCACCCATAGAATAAACAACCTTCAAATATTACAAATCCATACACAAATTGCACCTCCCACCCCTCTAAATACCTCTCTTAATCGTAGCAAAATGTGGTCTAAATTAGATTATCTAAACAAATCTACAAATAATCCTACACCTATCCCACAACTTCCAAATTACCAAACAAATTTTCCACTCAAATTTCACCCACAATTCAGCTACTACACTGATGGCTCCTTTAAACCTACCAAAGAAATTAGACCAGGCGAATGGCGGAGAGAAAGGGCGGGATATGGTATCTATAGCCCTAAAGGCCTCAATATCACGAAAAGACTCCATGGACACCAAAATATACTACGTGCAGAAATGATAGCAATACATAAAACACTAAGAATTATAAATACGCAATACCCTAACGAACCTGCATATATATTTACTGATTGTCTAAACGTACTATACTTACTCAACGAACAAATAAAACACCCCTCACTGCATAATAGCAACGCTAATCAAAACACTCTTGCCTCCATGGTAAAATTGCTCCAACAAACAACACAACCAATTACCATTAGCTGCAAAACAGGGTCTGGAAAAGGCCGTGTAAGCGGCACGTGAGAGAAAAAAATGTCCGCTGCCTGCGTGCTTTCTGACAAGGCACGTCCTGTGCCACCGTGGTGCCAGCAACCACCACGGGGGCTCGAACCAATGACCTCCCCGCTAAGCTGGAGGAGGGCACAAGCTATAGTTGCAGGCTAACAACATCTACCCACTTGGGACCAAACTCCGAGTCAACGCATTCATGTATCACCTATTATTCCGAGGACCTTTGTTCACAGTGCGCCACGCAGTTCTGTGCGGGCAGCAATCCTGGCACCCGCTGCCAGCGGCAGTGTGGCTTTGGGCACTTCGTTCACCTACTTTGGGCAGGCTTACACGGCTTTTTCCAAACCCCGTTTTGCACCTAATGATTATACAAAGTCAGAGCACACATTAACATTGACGGCAATGAAGAAGGAGATTACTTAGCAAAACAAGGACTATATCTAGCACATAGAAAAGCTAAACAGTCATACAAACATGCCCATGCCACCCCATTCTATTTTCAAAAAGACGATTGGCCATCCATGATGGTTGTCGCAGACAAAGGACCTGTTAGAAATCTAGAAAAACAAATCAAAAAATATGACAGAGAAAAGAATTTAGAAATCATAGCCCTACAAACCCTCAACATTTGTAAATGGACAACAAACGCAGATATAGACAATGAACTTTCTAATGAATTCTGGGAAAATCCCTCCTATCACAGACAAACAAATATCATGCCTTATTAAATTCCGTACGGGAACTTACATGGGGCATACTAGAAAACAAATGTTTTTTGGAAGAGAAAGATTTCCATCTATCACATGCCACATATGTAATTCACATGAACCGGATACATGGCTACATGTATTACTCACATGCCAACAACAACACATACATTCACTCCGAGTCAAAAGACACAACAAAGTAGTCTGGGAAATTCAAAAATTACTAGTCTCATCCAAAAAATCACGTAGCTTTATTCTCATGAATGTGGCACATTCAATAATAAACCCCCAGGAAACACCGTCCCTAATTAGCTACTTCCATGCATATGCTGCGCACAAAGATGCCATTGTAATTCAAGATTTAGACCGGACATCCTCTGTGTCAAAGGTTTACCATACCAAAGTGACCCCCTTACAGAAATAAACCCTAATCTCACCATACAATTTATCGAATTTACATATTGCAATGACAGATTCTCCCCATAAACACTTGAAGCTAAAACTAACAAATACAATCCATTAATTGCCAGTATCGTTGCTAGAGGATGGAAAGTCGATCCCCTTATTGTCATCACTGCAGGCGCCAGAACCCCTACACACATTCCATCAATGAAAGTACTTGTAGACAACTTTAAAATACCTATGACTACCATCAAAAACACCTTCAAAAACATAAATACCATTGCCATATAATATGCCATGTCCATCCTCCTCTATAAAAGAAGAATAGAAAACCACCAACCATTACCAGTAACACTGGACCCCCATATTTAAAAACTTCAAAACAAGATACTAAAATTTTTAGTAGCTAGAGCTAATTCATATGATGTTAGCACACGGATGTTAAGTCTCTTGTCACTTCTCGCAAAGGGGGCTGTTGGTTGGCACAACACGTTTCCTGCGTGCGACTGCTCCCTCAGCAGTACTAAGCCACTTTATACCTCACATCCGCTCAAACGAGTCCATCAGGGTTCGAACCCGGACCATTTATATGAGACAAACACTCACCACCAACCAACAATGAGCTTGTGGCTTGGTGTCCAAAATCACATTTTAACAAATCTTATAGAATTTACCATTTTCTGTTTGTTTGTTACTGGTTACTGGTGACTAAAGTGTCTACTCTCGAAAGGAGGGAATAGATCTTTACTTCCATACCTTTGTCCTGTGGACATTGGATTGGGGGTGGATTGAACAGACACTTAATACATGTTGGCCACCTTTGGAGACCGAAGTTTCTCTCTCTCTCTGATCTAAAGGTGAGTAAATACATTGTATTTCATTTCATTGTTTAATTTTTTTTCCCCTCTTTACCTATGGTTAAAAATCTGTTTTTTAGAACTCAACATGTGATTTTCCACATAACAACAAAGTATACGACATTGTGTCAAATTGTTAAATTATTCAGTTCAGGAGTTTTTTCAAATTAAAACATACAATGAAATGTTTGGAAAAAGGCTGTCATACTAGTCAGAGAGTGCAAAGTCAAAGTTTGATCTCATTATATACATTATAATGCCTTTGTCATTGTTCTCCTACGGCCATCTTTGTCGTCAAATGTAAAGAGTATGTTGACAAATTTATGTGAATATGATAGTGGTAGTTCACTATAGGAAATTTAATACAACTGACATTAGAAACTTTACCTGTGGACTTCTGTTCTCATGTGTTTCATGTGAATATGTACTGTAGGAGACGTCGCGGAGAAGATCAGCACGAGGTGATGTGCAGGTGTGTTTATATGACCTCGGTGTCTTTGATACATGTCTGAGTGTCACTTACCATTCATCCTTGAAAAGTACTGAATGTGTTAATCTCTAGAATACGCACTAGAAGAATAGTATGATTACCAGAAAGCAAGCATGTTCTTATAATAAAAATAGACGGTGAATCAACTTGATTTTTTAAAATAAAGTCCACAATTTAATAATCGAAACGCATTAATTTCATATATTCTTCATTGAATTCATGTAGAGTATTTCACCACCGTCCAATCCCATCTGAGTATGTCAAGATGAATTTGAATTCAGTCTCAGTGAACAAACCACTTATGGTTCATATGGACGAAGCAGAGCAGGAGAATCCGAGTGACGCTTTGGATTTTAGCGTGTTGTGGTCAAAGAAACTCACGATTCTAGAAGATTGAAACGGCAGTAAGCTCGTGCTTTAACGACCAGATGGAAACGAGTCATCTAAGAGGCAAATATTCTACCTTCTCATGCCTTAGTCTGCTATAATATATTTTTTTAAAGTTTTTTTTTTCCTTGGCCTTAGGGTAAATTTGCAAAGCAAGGTGACCACACTAAGAGTATCCAATAACGTGGAATGAGAAGAAGAGAGACGTTTCTTTAAATTTGGAACCAAAGGTTTAAATCCAAAAGCCTGCTATCCAGATGAAGGTATAGATTTCCTAGGGCTGCTCTTTTTGTCTGAGGAGAGAGTGAGGATAGGCGTTGCAAAAAGAGTATCTGAACCAAGCTCTATTTTAACCTTCATGTCCCGAGAAAAGGGAGTCTAAACAGTATAGGTAGAAGAATGTTGTGGAGTAAGAATTTCAATAGATGCTGCCATTTGAGAGTTAGTAAGACCTTAAACTTTGTATCTACCATAATACAGCCTCCAAACTACATTATCGTTCTCATTCCAATGTGAAATCTGACCCAAAATGTGGATAACCTTTGAGCTATCATCGTTATAAATCTTCTCCTCCATACTAATGATCCTTGTAAGCAATAAAAGTGCTCGCTTTTATCTTTTTAATCAAAAATCCATTAGTGTAGTAGGATTTTACATTTTTTATGTTAAAAATGACCAAAACTAGATTAGTCAGACTCTTAAAAACTAATTATTCTATTTCTTACTAATTTCTTCCAAAACCCTAAGTTTTAGTCTTCTAATTTCCTTTCAGTATTTCTTCCCCTTCCTCCTCTAATTCCAATTTCTCATTTTATTTTAATTTTTCATATCTCTAATTCTTTCTTAGAATTTGTTTTCCATTTTTCTTTTACTTCTTTCTTCTTCTTCATATTTTTTTCATTATCTCTCTTTTAATTTTTAAATTTTTAGTATGTCAAAAAACTTAAAGAACTCGAGGCGGCTACATTAATGCAGCCGCCAAAATTTACAGACAGGAATGCAAGTCAAGATGAGCTACGCTAGTGAAGCAAGAAATTAATTTAGAAAGAATGAAAATTGACACGACGAGGATCCTAGTCTAGTATTAGAGAAGTCGTAGTGGTTAAGATTAGGATTTTTAACATGGAAATTTAGTAGTTAATAGTAAATGCCAAAATACCAATTTGATTTTAAAGGTTTAGAAATTCTTTAGCCAAAGAATCTAAATCTTACCTAAATTATTTCACATTAGTATCACTTAAGAGGATAGTTAGTCACCACATGAGTTTAGGAAAATAGAAGAGGGTAATAGTTGGATGACCTTGAGACCTAGAGAAAAAAAATAGACATAAAAAAGGTTATGATGAACTCAAGCTGTGGTGACTGAGGAGATTAGGTTGTGGTGACTAAGGAGATAAGGAGAGGGGCTGATTTTCCAGCCAAGAAGGGAGATATGCGGTGGTTGAATGGTGTGTGCTGGATAGCATGGATGTGAAAAGTCAATGGGCATGTGCTGCCATGATGGACATGTTGAGCATGGGCATGATGGTAAGGAAGAGAGGCCCGGCTGAATTCAAGTGGGGTGACAGAAGATGCTGGGGGTGTGAAAGAGGTCCAAGGGTCAGAGGTTAGCGCAAGTGTGTTGGCTAGTTGCATGGGCCGAGGCTTAGTGTGTGTGTAGGGAGTATTCAGAATGTGAAGAGAGCAGCGGTTAGCGGTTGTAAGAGTTGCAGTGTGAATGGTGTCATTTTAGAGGCTAGTAGTTAGTAAGTTACAAATTCGGTGTGAGGTTGGAAGGGAAACTATCATTGATCAGTTCAGATTAGTGTAGAGGGTGTGAATAGAAGTTAGTTAGTGAGTAGGAAGAGTTGAGTACGTGCTGTTTGGCTGCAAGGAAGTTGGTTTGGCTGGACTTGGAGGCGATCAGTTGGAGGTTGCAGGTAGGCGAGTGCAGCTCCGGACTTTCCAGTGGGAGCTCGAAGAGATTTGGTTGTGTGAGCATTGGAGCTGGTACATGTGACCGTGTTGGATCTAGTCAAAGAGGAGAAGGCTAGTGGTGGTTCTATGGAAGGCGGTTCAACAGAGCCTGAGGTAGCGGTTCATGCAGTTGTGATTAAGATTTGGTGGTAGAAGGGACTGTAGGAGTAGTTGAAGGCTGATGGTTTCTTAGTGAGAGCTCCTTCAAAGCTGTGAAGATCCATCATCCATGTGTGCCGTTAGCAGCTGTTTGCTTGAGAAGTCGCTGATTTTTGGGAAGGATTCGTAGGAGCTGTACGTCTGAGGAGCATTGAGGCTATGGTCGCGGTGGTTGAGCGGTGTGTTCTTTTTGTTGTTTTTTTTATTTTCTTGTTGCTGCTTCGTGGATTCGAGGGGTTGTGTGGGGCTGCGGCTGTTAAGTGTGGCCTGTGAGTCGGCCGAGGAGTTGGAAGGTTGGCGCTCGTTGAAGGTAGCATCGATGAGGAGACTTGGTAAAGGTGGCTACTGTTTAAATATGTGGAAGTTTGGTTGAGGTCAAGGTGATTCAGTAGATCATTGTCGGAAAGCAAGCAATTGATTCAACTTTGGCAGTGGAGCTTCAGTGGAAGCTTGATGGTGAAGTAATTGTAGTCTTAGCATTTTCGCCGGTTGGAGCCGACAAGCGATTCAATACTGTTGCTGTGTAATTGGTTGTGTTTTCTCTCTCACTACTCTGCAGCCATTTGCTAAGCTGCTTCCTCTCCCTCACCTTTACACCACCTTGACCTCCCTGAACACCCTGCCACTCATTGGACCGACGTGTTAGCCTAGTTGGCCGGGTCTTTGCGTCTCAGTTATCTCCATGTGTTTATCTAAACTAACATTTTGGCAACCATGCTGGAGATGGGATACTGAGACGATTTGAAACACACCAAGATCACACTTGGTAAGAAATCACCATGCCTCCAAGAAAAATCCCCTTAGAAAGAAACAATGATGTAGATGAGACTATATAGCAAGATGACCCGGACGGAACTAAGGAGTTATTACAATTTCCTAAGGACCAAATAACAGCCTTGGCAGCCAAGAACGAAGCTATGAACACCAAGCTCGAAATGCTAAGCATTCAATATCAAAATCTCCATGGCACCGCAACTAACGAAGCTGTTCATGCACTAGTAGAAATCCGTGTTTTAAAGACGCCCCAAGTGACGCAAATTGGAGTCATTATGAACGCCCAAAAAAATTAATGACACGGGGTTGGCGTGTCTCCCTGGACGTGTCATTCTGGATTCTGAGCCATTTAGGACCAATATTACAAACTCAGTAAATGCAATTTCCGGCATCAGTGAGAGTCCCCGAATATACATTGGCAGTACATATACTGATGTTTAATTTCCGACCACCTTTCTTCAATTCCCTCAGATGAGAATCGTCGCTGTAAATGTTCTCTCAATGTTCATTTTCTGTATGTGCAATATTGGTTTATCGATCTACGGTTCACCATGTACCCTATTTCCGGGCATCGAGCGGGCATCAACTTAGCGGACGAACTTCTTTGTACACGCGTCTGCGTCCCCTTCAGAGTTTTCGATTATCTTTCCCCAACCGGCATTCGGCACGTGTAACACTTGGATTTGTTGGAAAAATATTGAATAGTATAGCTAAATTTTCTGAGCCGTATAAAATGTTTAATCTAAAGCGTATTTGTTTAGTTACGCAAGCTCAGTTCTAGGTAAATGGGCATCAAATTATGAAATGCGTACATGAAACCATTGTTATTCACTGCAGGAGAAAGAAGTACAAAGAGTGCTAGGTTCCTGTTTAGAAGTACCGATTGAGAAGCTAATTCTATTCACTTCCTGTAAACGACAAACTCCACTATGCATCATATCTGATGCCCTCTACAACTTCAAACACTATGATAGTTGTCACTATGGGGTATTCAAGATCCTGGTTTACTTCTACAAACTATGAAGCTGCGTATACAAACGTGATTAGCACTTTCTCATCGATCATGTCTTCTTGAAAGTAAGTTCCCTTGGCCAGAGCACATATGATCCAATAGCGTCTTCCAATGTGTATTGGTCTGCCTCATCAACTGGAACAAGGGGGAGAGCACAATAAAGTGTACCACAAAGTGCAACATGTGACCACCAACAAGTGAATATGAAGTGTGCTGTTTTTTAAGGCTCAAAGCTGATTTTGAGCATTTTGGTGTAGTTTTTGAGCATTTTAGTCACTTTTTAAGGTGTCACAAGGTATCTTACAGGCATCTCCATAAGAAAAACATCTTCAATTGAAACTTAATTTGACCGCTAGTTCTAAATCATGAAAATGAAGATGTTCTTTTTTCACTTTTTTTTTTCCCGACCATTTGCAAACATCAGAAAATTATTTTTTGAGCATTTGAACACCACAATATTTGAAGGGAAGAGCTCCAAAAGTTTCGCCCAAAACAGTGTCCAGAAAACGTCACGACGGTACTTTTGGTACACTTTATGGGTCCAAACTGTTGGAACCCCCGCATTTCTAGAATGGTACCTTAAGAACGGAGTGGACAGCGAAATTAAATGTGACTTTCGAGGAATCCATAAACATTTCTCTTCACTTTCGCAAATAATCCCATTCACTTGAACCGACTTCGCGGTATCCGTTCCACTTCTAAACCTCGATGTCTTGTCTCGCACATTTGGGAAGTTCAAGAGAATCAAGTCTATTTTTGAAATCCATAACTAAATTTTGAATCAACATAACTTAGATCCCACTTTCTTGAGTGTTTATAAGAAGGGCTGAAATTGTCAAATAGTTAAGCACTTTTTTGGTACACTTTATTGTGCTTGCCCCCACAATGAGTAGGACATTCACTGACACAGTGTCGACGTTAACTCGGATATGTTGAACCGAGATGGGTCGATTATGAAACATTCCCGTCCCTCCTAGACCAAAGATCTGCCCTATGCCTACGGTGATGTTCGCATATGTCTTGTCGGCAAGACGAACCCAGTCTCCAACTAGCAATTTCTGTTTCAAAGAAATTTAGTAAGAATAAGTCAGCAGTCGCAGATTTATATGAACAAAATATCTATACTAGTGATAATATAAACAGTGGAAAACCTTTTGTAAGTCTCATGTTTAGTCATGATTTCTCTGGGAATCAGAAAAGTTGTTTCTCAAGCAGTACTATCGTAATATCATGCGGATAGGATACCGTGAAATCTAATATAGTTTGCTTAGTCAACTCCACTACCGAAATAAGATCTCGAAATACATATATTGCAGGAACGGATTTGAGTAATAGCTAGCCGCTGGAATTTTTTTTTGCCACCAAATACTATGTGGATCTCCTCCATGTCCTGTTCCATTCACGCAACAGTACTTAGTTAACTTGTTATAGACGTATAATTTTTCATCTTACTGAAAGCTACCTCAAGCTTTCAGTAAACCCACATAGACACTACTTTAAGAGGATAAGTACTTATTGAGTTTCCCGAGTGATTCATTCTGCGAGCGGCATATATGACGAGCTCTAAAAAAATAAATAAAATAACTTCCAGTACATCATGATCATGTCACAAAAAAAGGTATTACTCATCATCAACAAAGTATGAACATATCTGCCAGCACATCAATGCCCACACAGTATGCAAGGGAAGACCAACCGACAGTATTACCATTCAGTTTAAATGAATGACAAATAAGTTTCGATATGAGTATACAATATGGAGTACTGTTTGGCGACAACATTGATTGAACTCTCCAACCACTGAAGCGTACAAGAATTCGAAGAAATAGTTTCCAAATGAGGAGTACAATACGCATCATGCATACGACGACATACCTTATTCATATCCGAGACCTTAAGGTTTCTGTTGGGTCCTTCTCCCATTTCATGCTCTCTCATCTGCAAGAGTACAATTATCGCATCAGCGAATGAAAATGTGTAGTTATTATCATCGTCTACGTGGAGTTGATTTCAAGGTTTACTGCGAGAGAAATAATGATTTTCAGAAAGCATCCTTCGTTGCCCAATGTATATAAATCACAGTATGTCCTTAACAAAGATACTAATCATACTTAACCAAAATTGATCGATACATTTTTAAGCAATATTCATGCCAAACCTTGAACATCTAGAATCGAAGTGAACGTGGATCCTTGACATCGTTTACCCTGTTTAATAATTAGCTCTTTATAGTACGATGCATTTTGAACGTTCAAACATGAGATGTTTCTGTTTCACTCGAATTTATCAAATGCAAAAAAGAACTAAAAGACAAAAGGAAATGTAGGTTGTGATGCATTATACTGATAAGATAGTTATTTACGACACACCTTCTGTTCTGCGACGACGTCGTCAGATGACTGGTCCAGTTGGTCCCACCAGACCTCACTACTTCTGGGATGACGACCCGAAGTATCCCCTGCAGCCTCCGTTTCTTTCTTCGTAGATATAGTTTCCCCTACCAAAGGAGTACCTGCAGTCTGGGAATTCACACACCAAGATCCACAAGCAGGGCTAACGGTCGTCATGAATTCCTTCGGCATGGACTGCATGTCATCCAGTCTTCGATTAGTCTCTGCTTGTTGACGCTCCATTGCCGACAGTTTGGATGAATACTTTCTTTGCATATCCTGAGACTCAATTACATTAGTAAACTACGGAGTGTCCATAGTATGATCAAACAGATGTGCATAAAGCAATGAACATGTACATATCACTATTAATAACGAAATGACTTTATATATCATTTACATGTTTAAAAAATTCCAACTACTGCAGTTTTACATGCATAAATGCGACACATCGTCAACTGAGCAATACTTTCACAGCCGTGACATTCTCTTAAGACTAATCATGAATGAACCCCATCTTCTATTACAGAATCGAACAGAATTTGCATTGCTAAATTTTAAATTAAAACTAGCAGAATAAAAGATAACACGAGTGCATTCATGATTCAGGAAAAATACTCACGCTGCTCTCCGGATTATCTTGAGCACTGTTGATTTCTTTCGCCAAATCTACCCAACCAGGTGGTGTCTCCCGCTCGGTCTTCTGCATTATCAAGAATATAAAGATATTTCATGGACTTTACATTCTAAAACGTGAAGAAAACTTAGACTCATGTCTGATGTGGGTGCACTAACAGAGTAAAACATAAATTGTAAAACAATCTTATCAATTGTTCATTCTTGCCTGCATACCTGTTTCTTCCGACCCTTGGATTGTAACTCACTTTTTTTCGTGTCTCGCTCATTTTCTCCGATTTCTTGATCATGGCCTCAAAGTTCTAGTACTTCTTCATGGCCTCCCACTCCTTATCAGTGAGTTTAGTTGGTGTTTTCGGATCACTGCCATGTACTCTCTTCAATCTCTTCCTATCTTTGCTTAGCCAAGTTTTAATCATCTTATCAAAAGAAGACTGCGTCACCTTGTTCTCTAAGAACTCGAACTTCTTAGTTACAGCTTCCTAGAGCTTACCCCGTGAATCCTCACTTTGTTCCTCATAAACCATGACACTGCGATCTAGCAATCTAGGAGTTAGGTCTCTTACATATTCCTGCCATTTAAGATGCCCCGCACATCCGCTGTCAATTAGTCCTGATGGTCTGACTTGGACAGAATAAGGCTTCAAACCAGATGCTACTCTTCTCATTGATTCCTCTTCTGCAAGCCGCTTGTTATCTCTCCGTAGCTTTCTTTTCTTGGAGTCGTCCTTCACAGTTGAAGCTTTGTTGGCTGAGGCAGTCATGTCGACGTTTACATCCGCATTCGGTAACTGAGACACGTTAGAAATAACCTGGTTGGGAACAAATTGCCACTGACCTGCTAAATTTGACAGTTGCAGTGGAGACGGCGTCGATGGACCAACACTTTGGGAAGCTCCATGAGGCAATTGGACCCACGACCAAGAGGGTCCCGACTGAATAGCAGGAGAAATTCCTGGAGGAAGGACGCTAGGGTTAGCAGGTACATGCAATGTAGGTCCTGGATGACATTGACTTCCCTGTCTACCTGAGAAACGCTGTTGAAGACCATGTTGTTTCCTTCCTTCTTGCCCTCGTTTTGTAGTTTGTCCCTTCTTGTATAATTTCTTCTGTTTTTTGCGCGGAGTACCACTACTGGTCTCTGAACCTCTGGTTGGGGTTTCCTTTCCATCATTATATGCATATCTTAAATGTATTAGTTCCGGGAAAATAGAGTGTGAAAACTTATAATACACAAGGATAAGCATGAAATAGAACATGTAATCAGTATCAACGAGCATAACGCATAAGTACGACCTGTACTGAACAGCGCAGAATATTTCAGTTTCATCTGAATCGATAAGATACATTCACATATACTATTCCAACATCTTCGTACACAGTCTACCAGTAAAAGCAAATTATTACCACTTATTTAATTGTCTAGCTAACTTTCTGTCAGTGCTTGTATAATTTGAAAACCCAAACAGAAATCACTGTAACAAACATCATGGTAATGGTCAATGGTGTGACGACAAATACAAGGAAAACTAGGTCCAGATAAGACGATTCACTGCAACCCATACAAAGTTCTATCTAAAAATAGAATCTATTTGATAAACTTATACGGCATTAAAAGTTAAACCCTACTGTGAATAACGTCAACATCGGACGATGTAAATTCGAGCTAATTCCTTTTAACATCAACGCACACACTTCAAGAACATACCTGAAATAGAATACTCTGACTCCTCTTCTCTTTCGGATTTATCTTCATCATTCGTTTCACTTCCATTACCAGCGACACAACGACGGACATCATGTTGCCGAATTCTTCCACTGCGGCGAGATGTCTCGCGACCCCCAACACTGGACTCCTTTTGTCGCCGTTTTTTCGTCTTCGCAATGGCTTCATTCCTACAAGTACAACCAACGAACCCCCAATCTAAATAAAATAGTCGACTTCTGAACGGTTACAAACAACAGGAAGAACAGGCTCCAACAACGAAGAAGACAAAGAACAAGAATTGGAGAAGGGAGTCGCCCATAACAACACCCTCAAAGCAATCGTGACCGTCAGTACATACACGTAGCATCGATCCTACGATTATAGATGACATTGTTAGGGTTTAATGAAACATGGACGGCCTTACAACTCATTTGCTGCATCCAACACAGGTTGCATACGAGCCTGGAGAAGGGCAATGTTCACATTTCTCTGGCGTTCGTACTCGTTTTCTGATGGTGAGTCTTCCTCTGCTCCTAAACTCGCCATCACTTCATCCTCTACATCTTTCCGACTTCTCTTTCGCGACATAATTGAACACTGTGACTTGAAGATTACACTACTCACAACCTGGACGAACTGTGTTCTTCTGATTGAATTATCCAAACAACAATCGCGACAACTTAATGGGAGAAAAAAAACGAGGATGGGAAACAACTTTTGTTTCCGTCGAAGTCGATAATCAGACGACGGAGGCAATCGAAAGAGACTGTCTCCTCGGAAGAACCAACTTTACTTTGGAACTACCAATGATCTCTCAGTTAAGTCACACTGCAGTTTAGAAAGTTTTGATGAATTACCGTTCCAACATGGACAACATCAACTGTGATTACCCACTTTTGATCTTCAACTGTACTAGAGGGATGTGCTAGAAGTTCGTTCGAGAAATTCAGCTTCATTCAGTATCCTAGCACGGACACAGTTCTACGCTGATACAGGAGATGGTTTTCTCGTGTTTTCCTCTCTCCTTCCTCTATTAGGTCTGTTCTCTTGCTCTGCATCTGTTCATGTGAATTCTTGTTTGACAGTGTTCTGACTTCCTCCCATCTCGATATCCCATAGTTCGTTTGACAGAGTTCGTGGAAGAACAATTCCGGTGTAGACATTGGTGATTGAGGATGCGATGACTTCATTTAGGATTGCGTCGTGTTAATCCAGCGTTAACTATGGCGAACGAGGATTGCATTGAAGATTCAAAATGAGGATACAGAATTCAGTTTCCCTATTTCAAAGGTGTACTCCTTCATTCCTTTCTCTGAATTTTTAGCTGTTTCTGGATTACGATCTTCTTATGTTAATACACATAAACGTCTTAGGGTTTAATGCCTCAAACAAAACGACTCGTCTGTATACATCGATAAATTGAAGTACTTGCGTTAGATTCATGATGTTTCATTAATGAAGAATGGTCTGCACCCTGGTTGCAAATATATTGTCAATCGCTTCAGAGGATTTGTATTCATTAAAACCCTACATATAAGTCATACCAAGGTAGGATTATGAACATAGATCCATCACAGATTGTTCAATAAAACCCACACTACAGTTTATATACTCATGAAATAATTGTTTTCAATTGCAGAGTTTACAGGCCGGTCATTTCCAGTTTTTTTGATGGACGAGAGTTTCCTGTACTTCAAAGTCCGAGACACTTCTTCCATAATTTTCTAATAGACTCCATTGCCTGGATAGGACGAATAAGTGTTCGAATACAAGTCATTTTCAGCCTATGAAGCAGTTTTATCAAAGTTGCAGGTAAGTACATTTCATATGCAAAGAGCCTTATCAGTGTTTTGTTTACGATAATTATGTGGGGGAAACAAGAATAATGTTTATGCAACTTAATTTTGCTGCACAGACGATGTAGTTCACAGTTCATCTTTAACAGCAATTATGTTGCAAAATACAAACTGTATTCAAGAGTGTAGTTTTTTTCTATAGATGTTTGAGTTGTAGATCCTAGTATATATGAAATGATGGAAAATTCATTTTGCTTATTAAAGAATAGGAACACTGACTGCCAACAACTTGTTTGAGTAATCCATCCAACTGCTCTCATGTGCAGTACAATCCACAGATACAAATATTTCAACAAAGACGACATCGTGAACAACTTCAGCGTTGACGATACGACTTCCAATTTCAGATCAGTTACTGACAATAGCGTCAACCAACTCCCTTTGTGCCACATATTATCAATGTAAAATAGTAGAGAGTGATTGATATTTATTTGAACACAATCTTGGGGAAAAGAATATTGAAATAACATAACCAGTTTAAAAAAAAATACAAAAACTTGAAATATTTTACAATTGATTCGTCAAGAACGTATCCATTCTTTTATAAACGTGAATACAGTTTGATTAATCCAAATTGACTTCATCATCCCTCTCTCTCTCCATGTAGAGGATATGTAGAGTATAGAAATGTTGGAAGAATGGATTGACAACATTATCCACTTCGTATGAAAGTCTGTTCAATTGCTAACACCGGCTCAAATTACAGAAAATGGACTCGAAATTGTCTACATGAGATGTTACAAGAATTACAGCACGGGACAATAAGTTGTGGCTGCGTGACCAATGTCGTGCAACACTCTACAACTTCCGTTGAATTCCCTGTCCATGCTCGATTCATAAGGGGACGAAGTCGGACGACACCTGATACGATATGGAAGGAGTCCGGAGTGTAGGACTTGGAGGGGGCCTGATGATCCTGACGCATCTGATGAAGAGTGGAAAGAAGAATATTTCAGCAGTTTAAAACATCATGAAAACACCACACAGGAGAGAGAGAGAGTGGGATCGAAACGAGGGGCATGATACGTGACATGTACCAACAGGTGGCTCCCAATACAGAGACGGAGGAGAGGATTGATAATATAACTCGGGATGCTTTGGAAACATCGGACAACATTACAAGTATGAACGACATGGGTGAGGGAGGGTCCAACAATGACAACACCTGCAACTCGAGTGTGCGTGAAGAGCACAACCCAAATCCGAATGCAGTAACCACTGAAGGTGAGCAACGGCAAGAAAGGGAAACAGATATTCCAGAAGGTGATTCAAACCAGAACAATGCACCGCATGCAAGGTTCCCTGATGTAGACCAGCGCGCAATAGAAGAGGAGAGGATGAAGGACGCAAAAGCTCTTGAGGACGCTATGGGCCTATTCTATTCGGGTTCAAAACATTCAAAACTAGGTGCTACCATCATGATGGTCAACCTCGTCGCAACACATCCAGGTATGACCGAAAAAGCTGTTGACGATGTTTTAGCAACCATGAAATGTTTAGTGCCATCGGATAATTGTCTGCCCTCTTCCTTGTATCATACAAAGACCCTGACAAAGAGGTTGGGATTAGACTTTAAGAATATAGATGGGTGTCCCACCGGTTGCGTATTATTTGATCAAGATACTACGAAGGAGTTGGATCGTTGCCCAGTTTGCGGTGCAAACAGATTCAAGGACATGTTCAACAAAACCCGACCTCTTAAAGTTCTTCGGCAGTTGAGGATTACCCCTCGGCTTCAGAGATTCTATCGTATTCCTGTGCTTGTCAAGTTACTCCGATGGTACAGTGAGAATTAGAGCCAGGATGGGAAGGTCCGTTATCCTGGCGATTCTAAAGCTTGGAAGAAGCTTGATAACATGGATCCCAATGTTTTTGAAACAAAAGGATTCGGTTCATCAGTGCAAGATGTGAGACTACAAGTATCCTATGACGGGATTTGCCCATTTAAGTTGCATAAGTCAACTTGGTCAGCGTGGCCAGTTTTAGTGAGTTTCTTAAACCTACCTCCCTGGCTTATCACAAAGAAATTTTTCACAATTCTGACATTGCTGATACCTGGGAGATCTCAAGTGCCCTTTGAGTATTTCGATGTTTGAATCAGGCCCTTAGTAGACGAATTGAAAGAACTATGGGAAGGAGTTCCATCGTTTGATGTATTGGCACCGGAACAGAATCATCTCTTCAACCTCAGAGCGGCGGTGTTGTGGACAACACACGACTTCCCAGGATATGGAACTGTGTCAGGAGCCTCTCACCAAGGGTATGCGGCCTGTCCTCCATGCGGGGATCAGTTAAGGGGCAAATACGCTTATGAGAGTAAGAAATTGACATATCGTGATGCAAGACGTTGACTGAGGCCAGACCACATCCTCCGATCAACCGACACTACAGGAAAAACTGGGCCCTAATCAACTGCTGGGGAAGAGAAAAGTGTTGTTCGGTGATGTTGAATTGGACGTCTTGATTCGGACGCGAGGAAGATGTATTAGTTGATGCAGTTCTCTGCTCTTGGTGGTTTTCCACGACGGAGTGGTGACCTGGTTGGGACGTTGACGACGCGGCCACCTCGGATGCTGACTCGGGCAGGGTCTCCGTGGCCGGGTATCACTCGCTTCATGGACTTCGGAGGGGTCGGGTATCTGGGGAGGCGGTCATCCGGTACGGGTCGGTGGGTATACACGTCGACTTTGTCTGAGGCGGACTTCAATCTCTCTCTGGGTATCGACGGACATACTGCCGGGTATTTGCAACTGGGTATCCGGGTGTTGAAAACCTTCCCGACGGGTATCGCGTCGGTGCACATCCGATACAGTTCACGGCGGGTATTAAGTTCTATGGATGGGTATTAAAAATAATTGCATGACATCAAAAACATCGTTGCATCATGCATCATGCATCATGCATCATGCATCGCAGGTCCTCCCGTGACACAATAGAAGAGTTTTAAATTTTACTAGATCCTGTCACTTCTTTTGAGGTTCTCTCTGAGATCAATGTGTGCAATTACGCAAAGATTTGGAATGTGCAAGGGTCGTGCAATGTCGCCTGACGGATTCAACGTGCATTACATACTGGTTAACAAAGACATCACGCCTCATGCAAAGCACAAAGCACTGCGAGAGCAGCAGCCGATTTCAACCTACAAAAATGCATACTGCGTGTCCCCCACTCAGGAAGGTCCTGTTCTTACAACGTGTCTTCGGAAGTTGAGTCCATTGTTGCTCTTCCTATCTACCTAAGTCCTGGAGAAACTGCTGATATAATTGGAGACGTTGGAGGTGAGCCCCTACTTCCCAGCCAGCTCTCTTTCAGAATCAGAGGAACTTCGATGTTGGAAGTGCACGACGTATAGTAAAGTGCACCGCAATCGAGGGGATGTCCATGCCATACTCCCGGACACCTGAAAATACATAGCATAAGCGACACACACAGTAGTCACGTTTAGCAAGAATGACAACTAAGAGAAATGCAGTCCTTTCAACCGAGGAATAGTACATGCCTGCTTACAATGACTGACCATATTTTAGCACAAACAAGTCAAGGAAGAGTACCTGAAAACTGTTGATGGAGGTGTAATCGACCGATTAACTGAAATCATTCCGGGTATTCCGTTTTAATTTCCTCCCGCTCTTTCGAGTACTCGCGGGAGGCGGTGGAGGAGCAGACGGTGCCGGGTCCTCTCGTGCAGCAGTAGGGGGAGGACCAGAGTGAACCTAGACAGAAGTTACGACGTCAGACCGGAGAGTGGGAAACAGTGAATTCAGTTCAGGAGATGTAGAGCAGGTGGAGACGGGAGGGTACCTCTGCGGGCATGGTCTCCTTAAGATGTTCGTTGGCATGTACATTCCCCTCTTGGTTTTCTGTCGGTACAGCAACGGGTGGCACTGGGGCCGCAACGACTTCGGGGTCCTTCTGGACAAGCGTGGACAGTCGTGCCTCTAATGCCGCTAGTAGAGCTCTTCCGTCCGCCGTTGATCCCACTGAACTGCTGCGTAACTCCTTTATCTGGTTGCTAATGACCAGGTACACAGGATTAGAAGAAACCGATGGAGGAACAGACGGGTTGCATGCTCCACCTGCAGGTGGAGAGTTAGGAATTGCTCTAACAAGGGGAGGAGGGTCAGCAGAGGCTGCGGGCGCTATTCCATGTGTAGTGCCCGAGTTGTCTACAGCATGCCTGTGGAGGTGAGAGGAGACCACATCGATTTCTTGGGCGTCTGTTTCATCTGCTTCAGATGCCGACTGTGAAGTAGGTCGGAGGGGGGCGCGCTTACTCTTACTGGAGTAACCTTTGTCCCTTGCCATCTCCTCGTAAACCTCCTCAGGTTCCGGAGATCTACCTAGCTGTGCCCGAAGTCTCTCTCGGATTCCAACTTCACCGATGGGGCCTGTTCGACCTTTACTGCGCCTACACGAATTGGCGTATTTCATCTGTTCGCTCTTCGCGCGAAACTTGTCGCTGCTCTCCATCTTCACTAACTTCTGCCAGACAGACTCCGAGACCCATATCGGACGCGGCTCAAACGCCTGTATCATCTTCATCAGCTCATGCCTGTATGAGCATAGAGCATTGCCTATCCGACGTCTTAGCCACGACTGATTCACGTCGGCGGTGTACTCGAAGTCGTCACTCAGTCTTTTGAAGAGAATCAACATGAGATGGAATGGCTGATGACGAATGTCTATATATGAAGGATCGAGACCGCGAACCAGCTTCGCTAGGGCTTCGTTCCAGAATTGTATGCCCAGGCCGTACGGTCTCCCCTCTGAATTGACATGGACCAGATGAGGCTTTTTTCCCTCGGCTTCCCTCCTGTCCGCATCTTCCTCGCGTTCTGTCTCACGTGCACGTCGTTCTCTCCTTGCAGCCGACTCCCGGTTCAGTGACAGACTTTGGAGCAGTCGGTTTGACCGTTTATCAGGTAAACCAAGGTTGACGGGCTCCGGGGGAACGCCCCCTTCCCTCCTCATACGCGACGAGTCTAAAGAGGACGAGGGATTGAAGGTCGACGCCGTTTTAGTGCGAGAAGGGGTCGGGGTTCTGGGTGGCGGGGAACCATGTGATCCAGCGGATGCGCCCACACTGAGACGTTCGTCTTGTCGGATGCGCTGCCAGCAGTGTCGTAGATCAAGATCTTCGTCACTGAAATCAAAGTCACGACCCCGATGCTCATCACTGCGACGTCGGTGGCGGTAGGAGCTCTGGCTGGAGCTTAGTCCATGTCGCTGACGTCTGCGCTCTGCCGAGGAATCCGAGGGACTGTAGCTCCGCTCTTTGCGACGGTTTCGGCTTCGGCTTCGGTTGCGTCCTCTCTGAGAGGAAACGGAGAGACTCGGTGAGAAGTACATGGAGAGATTCTAACAACGTATTTGTCCTAAACATGAAACATTTCAGTGATGGAAATGAAGCAGGTCCTCAGGTACTTTCATTGATTAAGTAGTACCAAGGCATATGAATGGGTGTGGATATCGCTTACGTCATCATCGTAATCTCTGTGGGCGGGTGAGTGCAGATCCGGCATGTGTCCAGGGGGAACATTCCCTCCACGTGCGGTTTTCTCCGGTCCGCCTGCAGGCGATTGAAGTGACACGCCCTTCAATACAGGCCACGGTTCTTCGGCGCTCCCAAGGTCATAAGGAGCACCGTCGTCCTCTGCAAAATCTGCATTGGGTGCAACAAACAAAGGGATCGAGCCATGCGAGACGAGAACTTCCATTAGTAATTTTTTTTCTAGGTTATTTTTTTCCCTTGGAGTCCCGAAAAAACATTGACCTAATTTCAATGAGACGTGGATGCAATGAGCCACAAAATCTACGTACCTGGACGACTGCAGTTACCAGAGCTCTTTGATACAGGACCTGAAGACGGTACTAACGAACACGTAGGCATAGAAGTCCTAGAAGACCTGGCCTGGAACTCCGCGAGGACCTCCTCATAGACATCTTGGGGGGGAGGGAGTCTCTTGGTCACTCTGCCCTGGTTAGACGCCGAGGATGCACCTGACTTGGGAGCCGCTGAGGTCTTCAATGGTTGGGGACTCTCCCCTTCACGTGTGCTTGTCTCCTGACGGTCAGGCCCTACGTTGCTCTTCTTGCTCGGAGGCTTAAACGCCCACGTCTCAGGGGCACGTTTCGGCTTACCGCGGGAGGCCATCACGGAACTACGGCGGCACTTCCTCTACGAACTTTGTTGACTTCGGTGCTAGGTACTACACGCTGACTTAAAATGCTCCTGAAATGTGAAAAGACCGCGGGTCATTGTTTTCTTGGAATGTGCCATCTTCTAGGCAGCTCCATATGCAATACAAAGTGGATTGAATATACCTAATCAGGAACTAGAACAAGATGCTAGAAGGGTACAAGAGAAACCCGTACCTGCAGGTCCTAATCCGAGTACTTGCTCATGCAATCACCGGCCGCTCAAAACGTGGGCCTAGACTCCCTTTGCGCAGCATCGCTCCGAAAAGACAACGACAACGCTAGATAAGCACAATGCTAGATAAGAACAATCATACAGAAGAACACATACTCGCATGGGAGAAGAGAGAAGAGAGAAGGGCATGCACCCTAAACCTAGGTGACCTAAGGGAAGAACGGGTGCAGCCATGAACCCATGGAGGCTTCAGCATGGGAAAATGAGGAAATGGCCTCAGAGAATTCGGTGGGCATGCAATCAGTGGCCAACGTCTACTGAATGAATTGGTGCATCCAAGATGTGTGGGAAATTTGGGAAATTTGGGAAATATCGAGGCACAAACACAAAACTATGAAAAGCGCAGCATAATCTGAATCACAATGCCATATGTGGCATGGTATCACCATGTGAATAGTGCCATGCAAAACAGTTATTGAAAGGTTCCATCTTAAATGACTCCGCCGCTTCTTTTAGGACTCAGCCATAGAGAGTACGCCATCAATGAAGTTCTGTCCATTTGTCGATCATTTTTGGTGGGCAAAGTTAATGCACAGGCAACACTATATTGGCATCGTCATCCGCCATTAAAAGCGCATTCAAGTAAAGGTGAGATATTTTTTAAGAAAAAAGAATTGTGAAATTAGCACATAGGTAAAATGTTCGATTGAAAATACTACACTATCAAAATTTAAAGAGAGTGCACCAAATTCCATCTATTTTTCTAGAATTCCCAGTATATTTCTAGAATTCCATCTATTTTTCTAGAAATTCCAGTATATTTCTAGAATTCCCTCTATATTTCTATATTTTCCCTCTATATTTTCCCTCTATATTTCTATATTTTCCCTCTATATTTCTATATTTTCCCTCTATATTTCTAGATTTCCCTCTATATTTATAGATTTCCCTCCATATTTCTATATTTTCCCTCTATATTTCTAGATTTCCCTCCATATTTCTATATTTTCCCTCTATATTTCTAGATTTCCCTCCATATTTCTATATTTTCCCTCTTTATCAATATGGTGATAATCATATTATAATGATGTAACAACTACATCTTACTAAATTTGCAAAGAATAGCACCAAAGAACATTTGAAATTGCTATTACTTTGTAGTACCTTACAAAATTTTGTAAATAATATTATAATCTCCAGAAGTAAAAACAACCATACATTAAATATGAATTTTCTTGTAATTGTTATTTTACTTATAGGTTTGTTAATGCACATGAAAAATCTAATTCCAAAAATTAAAAACAGAAGCCTTTTGATGAATTAAAAACCATCGTAATGTTATATTTCATCAAAATATATCAATGGATATCATTAGCATCCCTCTACAAACAAAACCGCATAGTATTTGAATGATTTCTTAAGAATTTGAATATCCACATATAAATTATTTATTCTTAAAAATAAAATTATTACAAATACAAGCAATTCATATGTATTTTAACCTTGTTTATAATATGGAAATTTATACGTACAATCTATTATAATTCAAAAAAAGAACTATTAAAAATAAAATTTATTAAATTGGAAGGAAATAAACCATTTTCCTGAGTAATAACTTTCTTGGAATTCATACATTTATCTTAAAGTTTTTGTTTTGAATTTGTTACCAATGATGATACAGCTTCTCCTGTTGAGTACCATGTGTTGCCACACTTTAGACACTCCAACTACACAAATTTCAAAGTTCTTTTTGGTTAATTGTTTATTTTACTTTTTATTATTTTGTATAAATTATTAAATTTATTCACAAAACTAAACCACAAAATAAAATTTAAAAAATCTATTATAGACATTAAATAGAGAAATCTTGAGAAGACTAATAGAATTTTGATCTTAACCAATTGATATGAATGATGTCAATAACTCCTACATTATGTTCAGTGCATATTGAACACCTTACATTTGCCATCTGTTGAAAAAAGTGTATACGAAAACATTTAAATAGATAAAAAAAAAAAATAGATGAATAGATGTTGAGTAAATGACTATAAATTATGATAACAATGAAAAGAATTTCTGATCATTCAATTTTTGTAAGCTCGTACTTCTAATAGATACAAAAGAAATTATTATATTACTTATGTTTGTGTACCTTTTTTAAAATATTAGATATTAATATATAATTAATATAAATATTAATTTGTGATATTTGAAAGTTCTTTTTAAAAAAAAATATTAAAGATTAAAAATAACTAATTTGAAATTAGTGACGGTTTTGGAGAACAAATTCGTTGCAGAAAGAGAGCCGACAAGCGGGAGAGAGACGACTAGGGATGGATGATGACAGTCTTTTTGCGTCAGATTGGAGTGTATTCATTGAGCTTTAGATGTGAATCCTCTTCTCAAGAATGGCGACGGAGTTGGATGATAGGATTCATTTGGCGACTCAGGAAATGATGGTATTCGTTGGTTGTCAGAATTCTGCAGGGAAATAGAGTTTGTTGCTGTGTTTGAAATCGGTGAGGTGGAATAGGAGTTGAGAGTGAACAGGGTTCGTTCGTAGCTGAGAATGAGCGGAGTTGGATCTAAATTCACGAGTCTCCGAACAAACTTCCAAAATGTTCAACCAGGTATGAAGTCATGGCAAGTACCAGAAGGGACCTTTGACTTTAGCCCTAAAAACCCTGTCACTTTTAGAGCCATTGTGGTACTATTTTGTTGTTTTTAGAGCTTTCTCCCTTGGGTTGTCCTTAAACCATTGCACGTTGTTCCACCAGTACAAGATTTTACAACAATTAAAATTCAAAATGAAACTTATATGTTTACAAATGAAAGTTGTTTTGCATGACGATAATTAGTGGTTTTATATGTGGGTATCCAAAATTTGTAGTGATATATAATCTGAAATTGTTATTCAAATCCAATTCGTTGTCTACCATATTTAAGTACACCTAACACATATAATTTTTTTTACATTAGTATGACTCCTAATAGCCTTATTCAATACAACTTTAAGTATTACAATAACCCATGTTTAGTTTTAGTGTATTTATTAATGTATTGCTTATTCCTGATTTTACATCTTTCACATGTATTGGATTTTCCAAACTTCGCTTTTGAAATTCAAAACAAGACTCCAGGAACCCATGTGAAAGCAAGAGTTGTAGTGGTTTAAAAAACATAATTATGGATACAAACTTGTTCCAACTTTTTTGAAAATTATGAATTAACTCTTAGAATTAAAAGATGACATTGCAGATTAGAAACATCTCCAACTCAAATCTTTTTCCAGAATTTTTTTTGCCACTGTTGTAACTATTGATCTTGCGCCATCTAGATATTTTTTTACCTCATGTATATTTGGAAAAATTGTAAACATTGTGTATCTTTTCATACCATTACTAATTTGAGGAACATAAAATCATATTTAAGAACGACAAAAGTAAATTCCATTATGAATTACTCCTTCAATAACAAAACAACATCTAATCCACCAAATTCATTAAGCTGTGTTGTTTTCTTTTTATTTCTTTGAAAAAATAAAACATTTTCCAACTAAATCATCAAAGTTTTGTTGTAAATGTTCATGATCAATTATAATTTCTAATTCTCATTTGAATAGCTAATTAAATATGAATTGTAAGTTAGAAATAACTATACAGTTAGATACTTAATATATTCAAACTTATACTACCTTGGACTATATTCATTATATAATCATTTAAAAAAAAAAAAACATGACCCATATCATTCTTCTTTCAAAGTAGATTCGCAAGAACTTGTTAAGTCATTCAAATTTATTCTTATACAGTCTTCTTAAAATTTCATTGAAATGCAATCTACATCACATTTACCACAATATATTCCATTTTAAATTAAAATCATTAATAACATAGTGCAAGGAATATAAAACTATTTGAATTATTATTTAGCAAAATTATACAAATTCAGTTTTTTAAAGTGATTACTTACATCTGTAACTTAAATGTACCTTTTCCACCTAACAATTCAATAGTCAGAATTGTATACTTTTAGAGCCATTGACCTCATAATTCAAATCGAATTCTATGCAACTTCCATTGAATAAACGTCTTATGTTTTTCTTAATATAAAATCTTACCCATGTATTTTTAATATATTTTGATAAATTCTTACCAAATTCTACAAAACGTTTTGAAGAGTCATTAATTTTGAAAAAGTACAATGAAAAGGTTTTTCTATGTCCAATTAATTTTTTTAATTAATTTTTTTTGAAGGGTCATATTTAAAAATAATAATTTTTTTTTTTATTTTAATTTTTTTCAATTAATTAACTTTTTTCATTACTTATTCTGAAAGGTCACATTTTACTACACTACACATTTTACTTGAAGGTTTAGGATTTATAATTAAAAATGTGGAATGGATTACTTGGGAATCTTCCACGTAGATCACCAGATATACGTGTTCTCCACCGGGAATGCAGTGAACTGGCAATCAAGTGTTCTCCACCGGGAAAGATTTCAGTTTCTCTTGATTAAAAACAAAATGAGCCCACCTGTTGGATACAAGACCTTTTATGGGTCCTCCGAGAGAATATGGGTCCTTCGAGAGAGCCTAGAGGACCGGTTGCGAAGCCAGCAATGGGCAAGCACGCAACGCTGTGGGAGATGCTAGAAGACGACGACTACCCTCCGGAGCGCCCTCGCAAGAGATCCCGTGGAACCAAGGGGAAAAGAGCTCCCATACCTAGCCCATCTGCAGAAGAAGTGTGCAAGGAGTTAGACGACCTCTTGGGCGAGGTCATCCGGTATCACGAGCGTCTTAACTGGTTCAGTCCAGTGGTCCTGTTTCTAGCTCCACCAGTCCATTCCTCGTAAGTCCTCCCTGCCTCGTTTCCCTAATCTTATGTTCTTGCGCATGTGCAATCAGAAAGGGGACATCTCACCGTCACTGCAATTGTGGCAATGTAGGAACTCTGACTCTAGAGAGATCGGGAGGCTCACGTTGAGGAGGCTTGCACTGGAGGCGGGGATGCATGGCGCCCGGACGTCGGAGGTGTTGGACAAGAGCGTGACTCACGTAGTCGCTTACCATAGGGAAGGGCAGGAGATACCCGGAAATCACATCTTGTGGAGGTACGTGACCGAAATTGAGTATGTCACGACGGAAATTGCATGTTTAGGGCAACTTTGCAGGAAAACTGATGACCTTCTCTTCTATGTCACAGTGTCGGAGGAAGAGCTGAGCAGGACCTAGTTACCTTCGGGATTTATGCCCAACCGAAACGGAAATTTATAAGAGTTGTATTCCAAGACTGGGTAGCGGATTGCGTGGCTGCGGGAAGAGTTTTACCCGACGACATCTACAGAGCGTGTTAGCTCGATCTGTGGCGATAGGGAACTAGACTAGGGCACTGCGGCACTGTGGTTGAAGTTTAGAATTTTTAGGGTTCGGATGTAATCCACTCCAATTCCGCTGTACTAGATCACATTGTGGGGTGCGATGTCTTCTTTAATCAGGCTGAAGAACATAATGATTTAGTTAGGGATCCGGCTGTGGCCAACATGTTTGCCTACGAGGTGATGACCATCTTAATCGTCTGATAATCACTGAGGTGCAGAATGCGTCGACCAAGGTTAGGAGCCTCCTTCCACATTGAACGAGGCGTGGCTAGGAGAATGCAGGTCACGGAGTACCCCTGCGCATGCAGGAGATGCCATGGTGCTCGGATCATGGGGGGGTATATGATCACACGCCACCATCGGCGTTACGGTAGAGATCCGTTTCTACCGCACCCTGTCCTTGTGAGCCATCTCCAGACTCCAAATCCATTTTTGTCCTTGATGATTTTAGTGGTTGGAACCGACAGGGGACATATAGTGCACTTTTCGGTCTGTCGTAGTTATGACAAAGTTCATTTATGGCTCAATTTGGAGGCCGTGTTCTTACTCAACCCATTTGCCACGCAGAGTGTCGACGGACGGACGCTGCGAGGACCAGTCATGAACCCGCAAGTGGAGGCCTCGGATGCCGAAGGCTCTGATTCCGACGACTACAACGGCTCTACTGAAGACGAAAGCAGTGGCTCAGTCGAGGATGCAGACGGAGTGCGTGCGCGCCGCATGGTGTACGACGCCTACGGAAGGGCTGACTCCCTACATCGCGAGGCTGCCTGGGACGCAGGAGGGGAAGCGCTCCCGGAAGAGGCAGACGAACTCAACTGCGACGACATGGTAGACTTCGACAATTTATTACGGGAATGCGTGGAACCCCTGTATGCTGATTCCCGCGAGAGCAGAATGCAGTCCGGGATCGTACTCATGACTCTTGCATCAGTATATGGGGTTTCAGACGCATTTCTTACAGCATTGCTAACCTACTTGGCTGGGACACTGCTCCCTGTTGCGAATACTCTCCCGAGGAACACATACGAACTGAAGAGCATGATTAGTCGACTAGGGCTGGAGCATGAACGGATTCACTCCTGTCCTAACGGGCATGTGCTATATGAGGGACCGGTGAATGGCGACCTCCAACAGTGTCCACGCTGCGAGCACCCTCGCTACATCCCCGGGTCAATGACCGTGCCCTTCGCAGTGACGAGATACTTCCCTCCGATCCCTAAACTCTTACGACTCTATAAGTGTCCCAAACTGGCTGCTCTTCTGAATCACTACGATGGAGTTACCGAAGGAGCTAGAGTCATGCGTTCCGTGGTAGACAGTTTCCAGTGGCAGGAAGTATCCCGTCTTTATCCTGCATTTCGGGACCTTGGAAGTAACCTGCGACTTGGACTCATCGCTGATGGCGTGTGCCCACATGGCAACCTAAGCTCAAAGCACTCCACGTGGATTATTCTTTTGGCCATCTATAACTTCCCAGGGTGGCTGTGTACGAAAAAATTCTTCCTTAACTTGTCCATCCTCATTCCTGGCCCGAAGGCGCCCACCTCCGAGACTATTGACGTCTATTTGAAGCCACTCGTCCGTGATTTATTGCAACTGTGGAATGGGGTCCCTGCTGTGAATATGAGCAAGGCATTTCCCGACCGTGCTTTCACATTGAGGGCCATGCTTCTCTGGACCGTCCACGATTTCCCGGCGCTGGGCCTTATCACAGGTCAAACAGTGAAGGGTTACTTAGCTTGTCCGGTGTGCGGTGGAGAAACCTTCGCAGAGCACTCTCGATGTCTCAAGAAGATGACTTACCTTGGAAGTCGTAGATTTCTTCCGGATGGACACCGATTTCGTCGAGCCCGAGCTTCTTTCAACAACAGCCCGGAGCATGGACATTTTCCGGCACGACGCTCAGGCGAGGAAATCATGGAGCAGGGCCGCCAACGTGCGGGTTGGCTAAGGAATGGCGGCCAGGAGGATACTGATGAAGACCCCATAAAGGTTCATGGCGTCAAACGCGTGAGCGTACTATTTGCGCTCCCGTACTGGAAGGTGCACATATGCCCCTCTCTTTCTAATGTCGAGGATATCGTTCTTCCCTTCATACTGCACAGTCAGTTACTATCATGTATAATGTCCTGAACGGGGTACATGACGTTCTCTGATTTATTCTTGCGGTGTTGTCGGCCCCAGGAGCTCCCAGTTCGGAACTTAGTTGACGTCATGCACGTTGAAAAAAACGTTGCAGAGAATCTGTTGAAGACATTGTTTGGGGAGAAGGATAGCCCTAGCGTACGGGCTGATCTTGAACACAGGAATATCCGGCCGCACCTCTGGCTACGTCGCGAGGAGGGACAGCCACAGCGTGCATTTATGCCTGACGCTCCATACGTTTTGAGTAAGGCACAACGTAAAATCTTCTTGGACACTCTGAAGAACATTAAACTGCCGTCACACTACTCTAGTGCTATCCACACCAAGATCTCGAAGGGTAAGCTTTCCTGCCTGAAATCGCACGACCTGCATGTCCTTCTCCAGGATCTGATGCCACTGTGCATGCGCAACTGTGGTTGCCCACACTTGACGGCTGTGGTTGTTCGTGTTTCCCGTATGTTTAAAAAAATATGCTCCAAAACCGTTGACTGTGACGAGAGGGAGTCCCTCTTCCTGGAGTGTGCGGAGACACTGTGCCTTTTAGAGAAGGAGATGCCCCCTTCGTTCTTCGACATAATGGTGCATCTATGTATTCATCTAGTAGAGGAACTGTTTCTTTGTGGGCATGTACATGTCCGATGGATGTACCCCTTCGAGCGTTATTACAAGACATTGAAGGGCTACGTCAGGAATCATGCCAAGCCTGAAGGTTGCATGGCAAAGAGGTATTCAATCGAGGAAGCTTGCGGATTTGCATCGGAATATATAAATGCGGGTCATAGCTCAGTGAAGCGAGTATGGGACAGCGAGGAGGATCCTATAATGACGGACATGGTATTGGAAGGGAAGGGGAAGGCCAGAGATATGGACGACACTCTAGTGGACCACATACACGCATTTGTCATTGACAATGTGGATTGCGTAGAGGCGTACAGACAGTAAGTTTAAACCGTTCCCTTGTTTTGCTGCGACAGCTCTTTTCTCATGAAGTTGGCAGCCTTTGTTTCTCTCGATATTTGGTATTGTCTGCTGCGTTTGCAATCACTTTCACTTTAGGTTCAGAAAGGACACTGTGAAGGTCGTTGCTGCCTCTCTGGATATTCCCACATGCCATGCGTTGACTGCCTGTTTTTTCACGGTTCCCAGGATGTACGAGCAGCTGGTAGAGGAACGCACTGCAGCGAGGGGCAGATGGCGGCGCAGACATCCTGGAAGGGACAACGCGAGGGGACCAAATTTCCCAGCGGAGCTTGCTGAGCTCCCTCCATTCGGGCTTTGGCTGAAGCAGACGGTGGCTGAGGAGGTTGCTTCAGGTGTCGAGGTGGACCCTGATGTGGAGGCAATTTCAAAATTCCCTGCCCCAATCGCCATGAAGTACCGTAGCATGTACGCATATGGTTATAAGTACCGTGTCCAGAGCGCTGAGACTTCCCTCAAAACATGTGACTCCGGCATCGCGGCTACCTTTGTTCGTGAATGTCGCTTCGGCATCCGAGATCAGAATCCGGTTTTCGCACCTGTCGAATATGTAGGGAGCCTCGAAGAAATCCTTGAGCTGAACTATGGCACTTTGAAGCAGGTTGTATTCATTGGAACTTGGGTGCGGGCCAATTACAGAGGGAGTGCTGCCACCGTTAAAAAAGACGAGTGGGGACTCACCATCGCGAATTTTTCCAGAACCCTCCCCTTCGGTCGAGACTCCTTTGCTTTCCCTTCGCAGGTTGAGCAAGTATTTTTCAGTAACTGCCTAGAGTCACCAGGGTGGAAGGTCGTGGTGCGGACTGAACCACGGGGGAGGAGGGTTGTAGCTTCCAATGACGAGGACCAGCCCGGGGAACTCTTTCGGCACGGACGCGACAGTGATTTCGCAGGTCTGCAAGTCCCGGAGGACCTCCTTGAAGGCCGTCTCCCTCCCTCACGCGAAGGCACGGTTATCCGTGTTGCGGACGACGTCAACGACGGACCCGTTGATCCCGCAGAAGTGCTCGGACGTGACCTTGGCGAGTCCTCTGCTGAGGAGTAATGGTGTGTTCCTTGCCCAAGGACTCATCATATTCAGTCATGCCTTGAATCAAATCAAATTCAATTCAGCTTCTCTGTGTCCATTTCTCTTCATCTTTTTATTACTCCTCTCTTGCACATGCGTGTTACTTCCATTATGATGTCGTCTTGTGCTGCGTCAAATCCCTTTTTTCTTGTGTTTCTCGGCCACATGTATGTTTTCCCTTCCTTATTATTCTTCCGGATGTTCCTTTTTCTTCTAGTCGTTGTCGTTGTCGTTGTCGTTGTCGCTCTGTCGCTCTGTCGCTATGTTGTCCATAACTCTTGCTCATGTCTTACTACCCTTGCTCATGTCTTTTGTACTCACTGAATCAGTCATCTTTCTCATTGACCTCGGACAGGATTGCTAAGGTCGGTTCATGCCTAAATAATTCCAACGTCTCCGCATGCAGGCTGTCACGGCGTCCTCAGGATGCGCATAGTCTCCAGTCATTCCCATTTGCTCTTTGTTTTCCACTGGCTTTAATACTGTATTTGTCTCTCTTGTTTTCCAGAAGGATCTCGTAGAAGGACCTCTACTGAGTGGGACGTTTGGCGTTGACGGCTACCATGCCCCTTCTGTACGTCCATCCTCAGATTCTGCTACACTGTGGAAGGGACAGTGACGTTTGGAACACGTATGTGTTCCAACACCAGCATTGGGGCCAGTCCTCTGTCCCATTGGATGCAATTTTGGAAGTGCAGTTTTCTTGTTTCCCCTTGCAGATTTTGGAGAAGGCAAGAGTAGATTAGTTAGTGGTTCCACATTCGGAACTGAACTACACGATGCCGACTTTGATTCATGTCTCAGGGGCCTCTAAAAGCCTCGTTCTGTATTAAGTTTTCCTCTTAATGTACATATTACTTGTCCCTATCTCGAAATCTGTCTGACTGATTGTCCTTGCTCCTGGGTCCTTCGGGGCCTTCGTATGTTGCGAAACCATATGTTGCGCATATGTGTTCACATCACATCCAGCCAATGCAACCCCTGGGTCTCAAACATCTGTCCACCCGAGGTATAGAGTGACCGCTGACCTGGGTATCGATCATATCCCATTAGGTTCTCTACCGTGTCCTCCTCGAAACTTCACTGCGTGTGAACGGGGGAGTTTCCTAACCCGAGGCCCCAGTCACATGCCACGGAGATGACCACGTCATCAGCGGGAATTCCCCCAACCTCCGCATCAACACATTTTACTTGCTCCCTGACTCGGAAAATCGGCTATCTTGATTATGGGTTGCAAATCAACTAAAAGCGCGGCCCCCTGTTGGAACCAACACAGATCACTTGGTTTTTAGTTGATTCGCAGCCCATTTTCCTTGTAGTGCGAGGACAATCATCTATTCGATGGCAACTCTGAAGATAGACCGCCTCCTCTTGCGAAGACTCCTTGGGAGCAGAAAGAAGCGTTGCGGCTATACTAAGAATACCTAGCAAGACCGCAGAGATCCAGAGGCAGTCAACGAGTGCCAGAACAGGATGCTGCAACAACTGCAACGGCTTGTGGTCGTGGTGCTGCTTGAAACACCAACAGATCCGGTGAGAACACATCTGGAGATAATGACAGAGTTGGTCAAGTGAGACAAAGTGTTCCGTCTGAAATCGGCGGCAGTGGAGGTAGACATTCCATACGCAAAAGTCTGCGTCAGTCAGAAATTTTACAAGGCGAACATGGCTTACCTGGTAGAAGGAACCCCGACAGTGCTCGTGACAACTACGGAAGGAGTGAAAATTCACATGGAAGGCAAACATTGCGAAGAAGGAGGGAGCCTACGGCGGATCCTTCCAAGGTCCACGGTATTAAACGGGCAAGTTCGTTTTATAGACTACCATACTGGGAGGTGTGTTTCTCCTTACCAACTGTAAGTGAACATGTTTGAAGTCTTTGTTGTTAAGTATGTTTTAAAATGTAGAATTTCGGTCGAAGACACTATTGTCCCGAATGATCTTTGTCACACTGAGCGGAGGTCTTAAGATAAAGAGAGTTCCCTTTTCTTTTAATGTGAGAATGGTATGGCACAAATCAGTGTTGTTAATTCTGGCGTGTGCTTATTTGAAGAATTAAAGGAGTAGTTTGAAGTCCGATTAATGAAGAAAAGTAAGCCACGTGTACCAAAATAAAAAACTGATATGTGTGAAAGAGCCATGGTACAAAGTATTGGCCAGTATTCAAATCATATAAGAATACATGTGCCAAAACATGAAGTTTTGCCGCCGTTGAAAGAAGTGTACAACTTTATGTACATTTGAATATGGTATTTTATTTCTTATCATTTAAATACAATCAGTCATGTCAATTCGTCATGCACGTACTTCGGTCTTAATATGTTGAATTAGTTCCTCAATAAGAGCATTGGACGTATGTTTTGTAGTCGTTACTACTGGACCCTTTATGTCATTCATCTGTGTCGGAAACAGAGTATTGTACCATCATGTGTCTGTTAAGATCTGTTAAAGTTTCCTCCACATTATACTCGTGGCGAAGCACTCTATAATACTACATAACGCGTCTGTTTACATCTCTGACTCTGTGGTCGTCAAAGATATATTCATAAAGACGTAGGCTCACAGTCAATATGACTGAGTATTCGCTGTAAATGTTCAATCAGATGTGTGGGAGCGTAGTATCCCTTCCATTAAATTCTGATTGAATATATTAGTGGTCCTTACAGTACTGATGACCTACCCTGATTCTTCCCCGACTTTGCTTTATGGTCCGCTGATATTCGCTTAATGTTGATGGAATCTGGAATTCCTTTATGAGGTTTTTTGGTTGTAAACTGACTAGTTGTCCTTTTGTGGTGTAGCATCTCGAAATTCGAAACTCCTTGGATATAATGCATTGCGAAAAAAACTTCGCAGAGAATCTCCTCAAGACAATCTAGGGGTACAAGGAAAAGGATAGTGTAAGAGTGCGGCGTGATATGGAGAGGGAACAAATCAGACCTCACCTGTGGATGGTTTGGGATCCGAAGAATGCGTCCAGAATGTTGAAGCCTGCCCCAAACTATGTTCTCACGACTCGTGAGTTTGACATTTTCTGTACAAGATTAGAGAGATTGAAAGTTCCATCGAACTATTGCTCTAAGCTTGGTACAAATATTAGGAATAGAAAATTTGGAGCACTCAAATCACATGATTACCACATACTCAAACAGTCTTTAATACCTATGGCGTTATGGGGACTAATGGATAGAAACACCAGAATGGCAATTATGAGGGCTTGCCGGGTATTCAGGAGGATTTGCTACAAAGTCTGGAACCCTGCGCAAACTGAGGATCTGCGAGAAGATGTGGCTGTTACGATGTGCTTGATGGAGATTGCATTTCCCCCAACTTTTTTTGACATAATGTCTCATCTTCCCATGCACCTTGTTGAGGAGTTAATACTATTAGGACCAGCTCAAGTTCGTTGGATGTACCCGGTTGAAAGAACGATGCAGACATTGAAGAATCATGTGAAGAATTGAGCTAGGCCAGAAGCATCAATAGCTCACGGCTATCTATTGGATGACACAATGGGTTTCGCAACATCTTATATGCATGGGTTCGATGTTGTTAGACGTCGAGTCTGAGATGCGGATCCAGAAGATTCCACTGAATCTGAAGTACTGGAAGGAGCTCCGTCTGATGTCAACTTGTCTCGTGCCGAAAGGGATACTGCCCACAAGTATGTGCTGCAAAACAGTACCTTGACTGCTCCATATTCCAGGTAAAAAACTCTTATTATTTAATGATTGTGCAAAACATAACATTAATATCGCTCGACAGAGGATCTTGTTGGTGTTTTCGGTTTTCCAGTATTTGTGTTCTCATATGATGACATATCAGGTTAGTAGCAGTAACTGATGCGGTTCAGTGAAGCACATCCTCTAGGTATTATTGTTTTCTGAAGTTCTCAAGCATCTGTTGGTCATAGTTTGGTGAATTAATATAGTGCTATTGCTCACAGTGAATGGGAGGCAGAATGTGCTGCACATGGCTCCGTAATAGAACCATTGGAAACATGGAGAAAACGCCAAATCTACTCGGAAGATCTTGACTTAACAGACCCGGACCAACATGACACTTTACTCATTTCAAACACACCTTCGCTAAATTGTAAGAAATACGCCCGCATGACCACATATGGCAATCATCGGCGAGTAGACGATGAAACTTCCAGATCATGGAACACTTTTGATTCTGGAGTCGCGTGCTTTGAAGTGAATCCGCAGTCAACGGGCGCTGGGAAAGACTACGTTGGCATACTACAGGATATTATTGTATTAAATTACGAGGATGTGAACACACCAGTCAAGTTATTTTCCTGTCAATGGAAGATGAGAACAGATAACCACAAGAGGAACACATACACTTGAGATGAAGACGGGTTCCTGGTGGTTAATTTCAAGCACAACACCTCCAAATCAGTTGAAACTTACGTGTTTCCCAGCCAGTGCACCCAAGTCTTTTTTGCTATTGACGATTTACAACCTTAAGGTACAGATTTCAAAGTGATTTTGCGGAAAGAGGCAAGATCCCGCAGGAAGGTTGAAGAAGACGATGACATCTTCATATCAACCACTGTTGGAGGTACTGGGGGAGTTCAAGTTCCATGTTCAGAGAGTACGGTCGAGAACCAGATTTAACCGGAGCTATAGTTCTGACAGAAGCTGAAAACGCCCTTGCTTTACAGAGTTTGGATCGACCGCGAAACAGAATGTCGACAGTTGGGAAGAGGAGAATTACGAATGTGAGGAGTCAAAGAAAGAAAAAAAAATCCGTAGACGTTTGACTGATGGTGAGTTGAAACGCATGCATTCGGTATCCCATAAGTTTATCTTCTTTGTTGAAAGGCGACAATTGAATTTTTTGCTTGCAGAATGTCAAAAGATTAAGTTGATGTACACACTGTACCTGTAATAGTATGAGGAATGAGATAATAAATTCAATTGTAAACTGGTACCGGTCTCGGCAAATACAAGAGCAGTGAAGGAAGGGGTCTCGGCAGCAGTGAAGGAGGCGGTCACGGCAGCAATAAAGGAGGCGGTCTCGGCAGCAGTGAAGGAGGTGGTCTTGGCAGAAGAGGTGGGGGTCTCGGCAAGAGAGGTGGGGGTCTCGGCAAGAGAGGTGGGGGTCTCGGCAAGAGAGGTGGCGGTAGTGGCTGTCTCAAAATTTACTGCCGCGGCGAAGCTTCTATCAACAGAGAAGGGCGGTGACGACGTGAAGGCACCGGCGGCTGACAAAGGAAGGCATCGATCTCTGCATCAACGACTACGGCTGATAAAGGCAACATCGACCTCGGCACCATTGACTGCGCCTGTCTAGGGAATTGGAGTGCCTAGCATTGAGACAGAGCTTACAACGACAAGGTTGCAACGACGAAAGACGGAGCTACTAGAGAAAGGTGCAAAACCTGATTTGCAGTTGGGGACAGTGTCACCGGCAGAAGAGCCATCGTTGCTGCAGGAGTCTTATATGGTGGTGACCCCCGTTGCCAAAAAAGAAGAGCGTGTTATTATCGTCCCAGACCTCGGAAGGATCACTGCTACTATTCAAATACTGAATCCGCAAATTGAAAAGAAGGAGCGACAGGGAGAGAAAGCGGTCGAGGAGAACTCAAGCTGGCAGTCAAAAGATATTCGGCAAAGGTCCTGAGGTGCATTGACGCCAATCTTAGGTAAAATGGTCTTTGATTTTTGCATTACATTACAAAGCCTTCACTTGGACTGCACTTGCAGTGGATGCAAATATATCACATCATACTATAAGAGAGAATTAAAGACTTGGAATGCTATCAGTCAAAGGCTAAAGCAACTTTGTGCATGTGTAATTAAACTTAGGTCCATTGTACGGGTTATTAGAATTAGGTTTATAGATCATTTTTGCATTAATACTCTATGCTTGCTTAGAAATGGTTGCATGATTAGAAATGTTTGTTTAGTTGGACATGTGAGTAGCAATGGTTATTACAGCAAGTTTGTAATTAATAATTGCAACACTCATAATCTGCTAAGTTGTGATTGTTTCCCTCATTTCAAACAGTTTAGATTGGCTCTGTTATTGTCTAGTATTGGCAACATGTTTTGGGTATGTTGTAAGAGCAAGCACAGCCAGTTTGTGTTTGTTTCTAATAGTAAGATGAATGTATGCAATAAAAATCTAGATATTGATATGTTTGCCAATGATCAATCATTGAAGAGCAGAAAATGCTTTGAGATTGTAGGACCTTTGCAATGTTTGAAACTGTCTTCCAAATGTATGGTTCAATTAGAAATGCTTTGTAATGTTCTCCTCTTCCCACTTACTCTCTATCAAGGAGGCCCACAACTTAATTTGTGGAATGATAGAGTAAGTGGGATGATAAGAGGAATTAACTCTACAAATCGTATGGAAGACTTACAAATTCTTTGTTATTGTTACAGAATGACAACTCAATTCAACAACATCTCTAGCACTAGGAAACTTTTTGAAAGTAATGTTGAAAGTCTTGCTGAAGTGTCAACCGGTCAAAAACGTCCAGTCTTGGCTGTAACTCTCTCCAGCCAAAAGAAGGTCAAGGGCAAAGCATCTGAGATGCAACGTCCTCCCTTTTGGTTGGGCTTTTATGCATTGAATTGTTTGGCAATTGAACAAAAAGGCCCCAAAGAGCCTTCATATTCTGCAAGTGAATTGGTGAGGCTTGGGATGACTCATGAAGATGCACTTGAGTATGTAGAGGCAACTCCATCCTTTCCTTATGTCCTTCAAGATGAGTGGCCATCTAAAAGGGCAGATGGAAAGGATGGTGGACATTTCAATCTCACACAATTACCACATGACGTGGAAATTGATGAGTTTGGATTTGCCTTGGATTACCAAGTAGCGATTTTTTTTGAGGTAAGTGAAAAAGTCATCCAAAGGGATGAAGTTTTTGCTTGGACAATGGATAGGCTCAAAGTGATGGAGATTGATTTAGGGGATCTTTTGGGAGAACCATTGGCAGTCATGTGCTTCCATGGTTTGAAGAGATGGAGTGGATCTTTGAAACTCCATCTCAAAAATCCCAAAAAAGATGGTTCAATACTCCTCCAAGGCATTCGACCCTTCATCCTAAAAGTGGATGATACCACTTTTTGGAGAGGGAAAGTATGCAAATCATTTGATGCCATAGCCATTGATAGCCTCCTATCCGTCCGAGTTGCAAGCCGTAGTTTGAAGGGTAAAAAATGTTTTGAAATGTTTGAAGAGCTTGTGGTTGATAGTTTCAATAGAGGTTTTGACTTTGAGGTCACAAACATCCAAAAGAATGACTTGGCTGACTTTGCATGGATTAAAACTCCATCCTCGGAGGGGGCTAAACGTCTCAAACTTCACAAGGTTTTATTTTGGAATGAAATCATTGATGTGAAGTTTGCAAGTACGGAAAAGATCTCTGAGGATGATAAAGCAAAGAAGAATGCCGTTGTCCTCATTGCCAAAAATCTCAATAAGACCAAGTCCATTGAGGTGTTGGAAGAGGGAATCAAGTCATATATGGGGGTTGGCAATGTTGTAAGCACCTTTTTCCGCCTAGAAAAAGGAAAGCATGTAGGCACTTGTAATGTACAATGCCTCAATGTTACAGTTTACAAGAAGCATGTCAAACAAAGTGCAAAAATACTCAACAAATGGGTAGAATTTGCACCACACCCAACAGTTTGAATGGAGTAAGTGCACCATCTAGTGCTGAATTGGTAAGATTAGGGTTTGCAGATGTCAATACCGCCTTAGCAAATACCATTAAAGCCCTCAAGAATGGACCATCTTGTGGATATTCGAAGGCGGGTAGAAGATGCGGTTTCCAAAGGCACAACAACAACAATGGTGGAGATTCGGAAAGAGATGAGCACACTTAAGGAGGAGATAGTAATCGAAGCAAGAATATATGCTGATAAGGTACAAGCTGAACCTAACAAAAAATCAAGGTATCAAATTGAACAATTGAAAAAACAAATGATGTTTACTCTTCAAGCCCTTCAAGCGGACCATCCAAGCACCACAGAAATAGAAGGATGCATCGACTTGACAAACTAGTTACTTCAGATGTAGCGACGGTAAACTTATATTATATAGTATATTTATATACTAAAAACAAAAAACCAAAAAACAATAAATAAAGTGTCTATAGATACTACCATTCAAAAAGAATACATATCATCTCCAATTCATCCAAAAATAATAATTCATCCAATAATAATAATTCATCCAATAATAATAATTCATCCAAAAATTAAGATTCATCCAAAATCTAAAATTCATCCAAAATCTAAAAAACAACCAAAATACAGAAATCATCCAAAATACAAAATTCACCCAAAATCTAAAAATCGTCTCAAATATAAAATTCATACAAAATGCAAAAATCACCCAAAATGTAAAAATCATCCAAAATACAGAATTCATCCAAAATGAAAAAATCACCCAAAACCTAAAAATCATCTAAAATACAAAATTCATCCAAAATGTAAAATTAATCCAAAGTCCATAAATCATCCTGTCTTCAAAGATCATCCAAAATCCAAAATTCATCCAAAATACAAAGTTTATTTAAAAGACAAGATTGATCCAAAACCCAAAATCCATTAAAGCCTCAGATTTTTTCCAACATACATATTACACCGTGAAGGTAAAATCCATCCCAAAATACATGCAAAACTAAAAACCTTCCAAAACCATATGCCTCATCTAGAAATCAAATGTTTTCCCAAAATGAGAATTCACTCAATACCTAAATACCTACAAAACACTGTGAATAATACAAAAAATCAAATAAACAAACTAATAAAACAAACCATAGAAACCAACAAATCGGCCTCGGCCCACCGGCCTCGCCACAAAACAAAAAACAACAAAAATCAACATATATACAACTGGTACGCCTCTACAACCACTAGTCATACATCAAAACATACCGAACCATCACACTATCTACCAGAATAAACAATAAAAACAATACCCGCTTTACCCAATCTGTTTACTACAATTAAATTTACAACTATAAAATACTACAAAACAAATAAGAAAAAACCCAAATCACTTTACTACTCTAGTTACTACTTCATCAACAAATTAGCATTACTTCAATGTGGAGATATAGGAACAAATCCTGGACCAATGTCCAACATACTACATACACACCCCACAGATCACAAAAAACGTGTTAGAAAATACTTTATCTCCAGTATAATAAAACTCCAACTACATTAACAACACATAGCAATATCATTTGCTCCTATCCTACATACAAACCATCCGCTACATCACCAAGCAACTATCCCATTTCCATCCCTTCACCAATACATACAAAGACAAAATCACTTACCACCCCCCCATATACTATACGCCCTAATCGTTACGTTAAACCCATCAGTAGATAAATGTAATACTATCCTATCAAACCCCCGTGTATACCACTTCAACGATATATGGACAAATACAATACTCATCCGACTCTCTAATCTCAACAACCCTCTAGAAAGACACATCTCTACAGACCATCCGTATACCAAATTCATCAAAAGTATCCAAGAATTAATACTCCCAAAAAAATCAATACACAAAGAACTATACGAATTCATTCACAGTCAAGAAACCCCTCCCACACACGCCACATTGCAAAGAAAATTTTCATTCCTTCCAAACAAATTAATAACAGAATCACTTCGATGTTTTGAAAACATAAATGAATACTCACATCCACCTCCACTTCCAAACATCCCCACACCAGTACCAAGAATAAATCCTACTACAAACCTAGAAACCAACATAATCACTTCGAATGCATCATCACTTAATACAGCCTTACCAAACCTGCAAAGTCTCATAAACAACTCCATTGGAAATACAGCAATTATAAATATTTAAGAAACAAAACTCACAGCAACAAAATCTACAAAATACATACAAAATCTATTCCCTGAATACAAACTCATCTTCAACAACACCCATGCCCTAATAAGATGCATACAACAAAGAATGCCCTATAAACCGGGAAGAGGAGGATTACTCACACTTATTCACAACAAATATGCATTTCCCGGTAACATTAATAAAATTCCCACCCCAGCAAATATATCCCCATATCTACAAATAATAAAAATAAACAATCATCCACTTATACCTTGGCTCATTATCCACATGTACATGCCTACACATCTGGAAGATATACGTCTCATTCCCCACCTCAAAACTACAATCACTAACCAAATTGCTGCACATCCAAACCACACATACATCTTATGTGGAGATTTCAACCGTGACATCGCACTCATTGGACGACAAAATCACAACAATAACACACCACCACAAGATGAAGACATTCAGTGGAAAAACTTCACCACATCTCATAACTTCAAATACATTCCAACAAACATTAACTTCTCTAGACAAGGCGGCTATAACTATACATCAACCAGCCTTATAGATGGCTTCTACATAAACTCAACAAATAACAATAGATTCACTTCCATCACAAATATAAATATGAATCTAAACTCAGACCACTATCCAGTTACCTTACATATCCCACAAAACACATAACTAGCTAGGCGCCCACCGCCAGTAACTACCATTGAAATCAGAATACTTAATCCAATTCCAGAAGAAGATTTAGAAAAATTTAACATAGAATTCTTTGAAAAAAACTCTATAAAAAGAAATGAATTAACTTTATTATTAGAAAATCACGACCACCTCACACAAGATCAATGGGAAACAGCCTGTACATCCCTAAATGAATTTATAAACAAAATCTCAGAAACTATTGAAAACACCTGTAAAGCACCTCAACTAACAAATCTCACTGATAAAACTGCACAATAAGGTGGTTTTTTACCCCGAAAACTTGCCAAAGAATGGAAAAAACACCTTGCTACATACCATTTCATTGGAAAAACTATATACATCGCAAAACACAACCCACAATGGCAAACACACCCTATCATGAATGAAATACGTAATCACCAAAATATACAAATTCCTCAACCCCCAATAATAGATACTATACCAAACGAATGGATTGACGTCATAGCTGCTATCGCAAAAACTGCCAACAAAGAAGCTAGAAAAATTACAACAAAATATACTAAAGACTGTATTCACAAAGCAGTCTCAAAATACTGCCAAATGTATGAAAAAATCCCAAAGAAAATAAATAGAAAAGTCTTCAAAATTTCTGAAACATCACCTCTAGATTCCATCATTGCTAGACAAAATAATGTTCTAACCAGCCCTGAGGATATTGCACAAGAAATACACATTCAACAATCTATCAGTAATCGCCCAACAGTTCCCACATGCCACTATCAAAATATTCATCAACCACACTACACATGGAGTGTCAGACAATACCCATAGCACGACTTAGAAGGATTCACAATTGACCAACGCGGTGAACCGGAAATTCCTCTACACACATACTTCGATCAAGGAATCTACAACTTCTGCCTTAAAAACCTAGGAAATAACAAAGCCCCACGCCCTAACAAAATCCCTAACTCAATCTTGAAAAACATGCCTCTACGATTCCACAAATTACTCTTTCTATTTTTCAAACACTATTACAAACAAAAATAAATCCTAGCATTATGGAAAACTAGCCTAACAGTTTTATTATATGAAAAAGGTGACCCATTTCAATTAACCAACCATAGACCTATTGCACTAGCAAACACAATCTACAAACTTTTTACAAGCACATTAACTTCTATCATCTCCGCCTATGGTGAAAAACATCAAATCTTACACGACAGCCAAGAAGGATTTAGACCAGAACGAGGAACTTCCAGACAACTTCAAATCCTCATTGCAGCACTAGAAGATGCGAGATTCACAAACCAAGACATATACATCCTATATATAGACTTCAAAAATGCCTTCGCCTTTATCGATCATGCAAGGCTTCTAGCCATTATGAAAGATCTTGGATACCCTTCTAATGCTATAAATCTAGTCGGAAACATCTACTCACAATCCTCCACCATATACTCTGGAGAACACTTTGGCAAAACTCTACCGATTCCCATTCAAAGAGGAACAATACAAGGAGATACACTCAGCCCCTATTTATTTATAATATTTCTAGAACCTCTCCTGAGATGGCTACAACAAGGAGACAATGGTTACACCTTTGGCACCTCCAAAGTTACAATCTCCTCCGCAGCATACGCTGATGATCTTGCAGCAATTGCCTACAAACTAAAATCCCTACAAACTCAACTAAATAAATTAGATAAATTCTGTGAATGGGCAGGAATGGACCTCGGAATCTCTAAGTGTGCAGTGACAGGATGCCCCAACAAATCCAAAATGAACCCACTTGCATTCAAAGCCCAAATACAAGCCACCAACATAAACTTTAGAAACCAACCACTACCAGTTCTTGACCAACACGAACCATACACATATCTTGGCATAAACTTGGCCCCATCTCTAAAATGGGGAACACAAATAAACACCACCACCGCTAAAGTCATCAAACAATGTCAAGCCTTAGTATCTTGCCCAGCCACTATGAAACAAAAAATCAGTATGGCGGATACAGTGATACGCGCCGGAATAGCATACAGCTTTTACGCAGTACCGTATTCCATACCAGCCATTAAAAAACTAGACAAAAAGATCATAGCGCTCCACAAAACAATATGTGGATTACCAAAATGCACCTCTAATGTCGCCACACAACTCCCACACAACCTATTTGGTATCGAAGCATTCTCACTAAAAAATGCGTACTTAAGATGCATTGGAGAACAACTTCAAAATGCCCTTAACGATAAAGGTAGACTTGGTAAAATATATTACGGATTGATACAATTTATACTTGCAAGATTTGGAGGCTCCGAAGAAATAGACCGTATTAAATATCAACACTGCGTGAGATCACCCATCACTAGGACATTATTTCTACTCAAACATGAAGCCGGTATCCACCTTAAAAGTACAATAGATTGCTTTCTATTAAATCCATCTCAACTAGAAACGGCATGGATGAGAGAAGCACAAAACCTACATGGCCTTAATCCCAACACATCTTTCAAATTACTACAAAAACTACTATCACATAATATAATAAAACTAGAACAAATAACCATGCCTAATGGTACCACCCTAATGAACCCATATGACTTTAAAATGTACCACTGCAATCCCACAAAACTCATCAAAAGTGCTCTAAACCTTGCCAACCAACTATTTTGCTACCCATCTTGCCACCACAAATGCCACCCTCCATGCCGGTTTCATCATATCCCAAGAACTCTAAAAAATGACTACATTATATTAAACCACAATATCCTCCCCCTACAACTCACCCCCCTTATAAATCCACCTAACCTTCCTATCCCCGAACTCCCCCTTCCTCCCAAAAACATACTTAAAAATCCCCGACAATTCCCCATTCACAAAATACTAGATCATGAACATCGTAAAATCAAGGATAAATATTGGATTATCAAAAAAGACACCATATACTTATGCAAATGGAACACGCCAAACAACAACTCATACCACAAATGGCGAACTCAAAGAGAATTATTCCCCTGGAACGACCCCTACACATGTCATCACAACACTGAAATACTTACCCAATACTATACAAAACAACAACATAAGCATTGTTCAGACACCATCAAAAAATACCTCTCTATCACACAAGCAAAAGATACAAGGTATGTTATTCCAGCCACAACCATCCCATTAGCTCACATCTCTATTAATGAATGTAACCCAAAAAGCGACATTCAAACAAATACAAACACAATACAAACAAACTTAAACGTAGCACATATATACGAAGAAAATGGCCGACACCTCATCACCATTCCAAAAACACGATTACTATGGCTATGGAAACAATATCTGAATGCGAAAAATACCCCACATGGCCTAGAACCCCCAACCCAATCTTTTGAAACTGAAATTGCATGGCTATACCAAAGATATAAATACCATATCCCAAAAAATGACCCACTTAAATGTGCCCAATACACCATACCAACTCAAATACTAGAGTTTCTCATTGAAACATTCAATATTCAAACATCATACTTCTCATCCCCAGTTACATGCCCCACACAAGTTAGCCAATTCTACTCACCATTTTCCCAAGATATTATTTTTGGTTCCCTAGGGAAAGCATTTGATCACAAATGGAAAGATATTGGCTACGCCCATCCCCATAATGAAACAGACTTACAACAAGCCATCCATTGGGCCCGCCTTGCAGCAAAAAGCAATCCAAACTCAATGACTATAATCATATCCCCAGACACTAACTGGTACCAAAATTTCAACCCATATATTGGCCCCTTTCCAGATACACATATTATTGCTGACTTTGCTGCAGATACCATCACATATATAGAACCCACAATACCTCCCGACGTCAACACTGAAAGAAAAGAAGTGTCCACCCTACAAATACTTTGCATTCATCACCAAAACAACAATATTGGTAACCAAGAGCAAATGAATCAACTCAATCCCATCACAAATAATCTAAAAGTACCACAGTTTTACACACAAATTGCTCCCCCTACCCCTTTAAATACACCGGTTAAACCCAATAAGAAATGGTCCAAATTAGACTACCCTGAAACACTAACAAATAACCCCACACATATCCCCCCAATCCCAAACTACCATACAAACTTGCCACCAAAATTCGAAGCCCAACTCAGTTATTACACCGATGGCTCCTTCATACCTCCAAAAGAAATTGGCCCCAATAATGAATGGATGAGGGAAAAAGCTGGATATGGCATCTACAGCCCTAAAGGTCTTAACATCCCCAAAAGACTCCATGGACACCAGAACATTCTACGAGCTGAAATGATGGCTATACACGAAACATTAAGAATCATCAACACACAATTTCCTAATGAACCCGCATATATATATTTACTGACTGCCTAAACGTACTATATTTACTAAACACGCAAATTAAACACCCCACACTACACAACAGTCACCCCGACCAAATCACACTTGCCTCCATGGTAGAACTACTCCAACAAAGAATACAACCCATTTCACTACACAAAGTCAAAGCACACACCAACATTGATGGTAACAAGAAAGTAGATAAACTAGCAAAAATTGGAGTCGATCTAGAATATATAACTGCCGAACAACCATACGAACACGCACATGCTACTCCATACTACTACCAGAAAGACGTATGGCCATCCATGATAGATATGCCAGATAAAGGTTCAGTTAGAAACCTAGAAAAACAAATCAAAAAATACGACAGGGAAAAAAACTTAGAAATTATGGCCATACAAACTCCCAATATTTACAAATGGACAACAAATGAAGATATAGACAATGAACTCTCCAATGAATTCTGGAAAAATCTAATCATTATAGACAAACAAAGAACATGCCTTATTAAATTTCGTACTGGAACGTACATGGGCCATGCTAGAATAAAAATGTTCTTTGGAAGAGAAAGATTTCCATCCATCACATGTTCCATTTGTAGATCACATGAACCAGACACATGGCTACATATGTTACTCACATGCCAGCAACAACACATACATTCACTCCGCGTCAGAAGACACAACAAAGCAGTTTGGGAAATCCGTAAATTACTAATCTCATCAGAAAAATCCCGTTGTTTTATTCTCATGAATGCTGGAACCTTCAATGATAAGCCCCCAGAATATACCGTTCCCAATTGGTCACTTACATGTACATGTGGCACACAAAGATGTCATTGTAACTCTAGATTTAGACCAGACATCTTATGTGTGAAAGGCCTATCTTACCAAAGTGAACCCCCTTTTGAAATTAACCCTAACCTTACAAATCAATTTATTGAATTTACATATTGCAATGACAGATTCTCCCCAGAAACACTCCAAGCCAAAACCAACAAATACAATCCACTAATCGCCAATATCACTGCTCTAGGATGGAAAGTTGACCCTCTTATCGTCATTACAGCTGGAGCTAGAGCAACTACACACATTCCATCAATGAAATCACTTGAAGAAATATTCCAAACATCGATGCCCACCATCAAAAACACCTTCAAAATCATAAACACTATCGCCATAGAATACGCCATGTCCATTCTACTCCACAAAAGAAGAATAGAAAACCACCAACCGATTCCTCAAACATTAGATCCCCCTTAGTAAAAACTTTGGAATAAAATAAAAATAAAATTTTGGTAGTAGCTAGAGCTACTCTATTTAATTGTTAGCATACAGGTGTCAAGTCTCTTCTTGTCACTTCTCGCAAAGGGGGCTGTTGGTTGGCACAACTTATTTCCTGCTCGTGATCGCTCACTCAGCAGTATCAAACCACTCCATCCCCACATCCACTCAAACGAGTCCATCAGGGTTCGAACCCGGACCAGATCAATGAGGTAAACGCTCACATCCAACCAACAAATGAGCTCGTGGCTTGATGACCATTACATCACCACAAACTATTCTATACGCCTGTTTTCACTGGTTTCTTGTTACTGGTTACTTGTGACTAAAGTGTCTACTCTCGAAAGGGGGGAGTAGATCTTTACTTCCATACCTTTGTCCTGTGGGCTTTGGATTGGGGGTAGGTCGAACAGACACTTAATTCACGTCGGTCTCCTCCGAAGACCGAAGTCTCTCTCTCTCTATATATGTTTCTTTGTTTATCGTTTTATTAACTGAAGAGTGCTTATCAGTGCTTAGCGCATTCTCGTTGGAGTCAACATGGGTTTGTTTTAAAGACCTACCTCATTGTACTTACGTGTTTACTTTGTGGGTCCATTTGATCTCCATATGTAGTTCAAAAAATTGAAGACCAGCAGGGATAAGAGACTTCGTGGAAATCTGTATGTTTCCACAGCGGAGCATGTCGGGGTTCATAGAGAGCAGCTGCGGATTCCTAGAAAGGTTGAAGAACTGTTAAGCCGGAGCAAATGTATTTGTCATATAGTTCTCCAAAGAATAGTACGGCCTGTGCATTACTGTTTTGAAAAACTTTGGTTAAAATTCTCAGTTTCGAATTCCAGTAATGTTCAGAGATGTATACCCCACTCGGAATAATATGTTCTTAGTGAATAAATCTTTTTTGAGAGAAAAAAGTATATCTGTATCTACGTTGTTTCAGATTATATTATTTTAATGCGACACGCTATGAAATGAACTGTGGTTCTTGACGTTTAATCTAGAGTGATTACACCACATACATATAATGGAAGCTGTAAACACTCATATTAAGCGAATGCAATGTCTTAGAGCGCCAAAGAAAACAACTGGAACTGAACATTTGATATCCGAGATCTACATCCCAATCCGTTTTGTTTCTTACTTAGCTTTGCTTCCACATCAGTAGATATCTTCAAATGAATCTTCTCTGAAATAAGATATTGCTTTACTTAGAAAAATGTTCACGTGAATGATATCCAAAGTTGACTACACAGTACTGGTAGATAACTAAACGAAACACGCAGATTATCTCGGCAATCTACCAAAAAAACGTGTAGATCAAAATAAGGAGTAGTGTAGAAGCTGATGACGTTTGATTTTTATGTACACAGTCGCCGGATTCAGTATGTCTGAATTACCTGAGCTAGTAAGCGAGTACATGACAAAGTCTTCTAGTTTTTACACCTGCAAACCAAGCAGTGACACGTAACTGCACTGTTGTGCGAAAATTCTGATTTCAGGACTGTGTCATTTTCGGTGTCACAAGGGACAAAATCCGGACACTACGTCATTTACTGAACAAGTGCTGCAGACACAATTTCTACTAGTGATGCCACCCCTCAAAACTTGGAAGAACCCTTGGAGCTACTACAGTCTACGACCTTGCTCATGGAAAATTGTACTGTGGCCACGATACTGAGCGCACGCGACCATGAAAGAACCACCAAGTTCCCCAAGATTCCATATCCGTTCTTTGACGAAGCTGGTGACCTTGACTGACACATACGGTGGTTCAAAGTCATAGCTCAAACCAACCGTATCCTTAGTTCCTCACATTTACAAAACATCTTAGGAACAACTCTCCAAGGAAACCATATCAATTGGTATATTGACTTTGAGACGAAAAATCCTCATGCTAGATGGGAAGACATGGAACGTAGCTTCCTTCACAAGTTTCGTAAACTGAAAACTAGCTCAGAGATACTACGAGCTCTAGGAAGTATTACTTAGGACCGGAACAAACTTGTAGACAAGTTCTATGATAGGTTCAAACAGTTGGTTGATAAGCTCAGTCAACATCTTGAGGAAAACTACTTATGCAAGTGGTTCAAGAACGGACACCTACCTTGGATTCAGTAGGGTATTGTCATCCGAGGAGTCAAAAATCTCCATGAAATTCTCGACACCGCCAATGATATCACCAGGGAATTAGGGGCTTTAAACAAAACTCAAGCACCCTTATTACCCCCGCCCATCCTTCGAAGGGACACCCGACCGGCACCCATGGTCTGTGGAAAATGTGAGAAAATCCACGGCGGCCAATGCTAGTACGCCCCATGATATGGACGACCAGGGGATATTCGGCGACCAAGGACTACCACGGCCGCCATGTACACCAAAGAGGTGAATGCCGATGCCTTCCAACTAGAGAGAAACGATGCGTGCTGGGAGTGTGGAGCACTTTGACCACCGGCAAGGCCATTGTCAAATTTTAAAGCAACGTTGGGCATAACTTCAAAACAACCTAAACCATAATTGTTCCTCACCGGCATCCATGGACATCCAAAAACCTTCACGGCCCAATAAACGCGGCAATGTAACTCTAACCGAAGTCCAAGGAGTCGAGAAAATTGTCTCCACTATTAGTGCAGCTGCGGTGACTACACCATCCAAGGCAAGTTTAGAGGGGCACGTGGTAGAGCATCACAAGCCGTTTCCCGCAGATCACTGGAAGAGGATCCACAAGATCAGAACAGATCTGCAAAAAAGCCTAGAGGCCACCACGGTAAATCCCAAGTTGCAGCAGATTCAAGACGAAACCAACGTCACCATAACCTTGGCCCAGTTACTAAAATTGCGTCCTAAACTCCAAAAATACCTGCTACAAGCCACGGTGACCGAAACAACCATGGACCCTGCCGTCATCAAAGTAAATGCCACCACACTTGACCCGGATGCCGCGCTAATCCATTTACAACTGGGAAACCATGAGCTGACAAACGTTCTGGTCAACGAGGGCTCCAGGGTGAATATAATGAGTAATCACTTACGAAAACACTTAGATTTACCACCTCCAAAGACTGCCAAGTTCATATTGCGCATGGCAAATGACGACCCTATCACACCTTTGGGAATCCTGGCTACCATGGCTATCACTACCCACGGCATATCTACCTCGGCAACCTTTGTGATCATTGACATGCCAAATAGCAAATTTCCCAGTGATTTAAGGACGTCCTTGGCTCCAAGATATGAATGCCATCCACGATTGGTCACGCAACTAGATCCGGATCTGCCGTCAAGGAAGAACCGTGATAATTCCCGTAGATAGTTGCATCTCCTAGGCCAAGGCCTATCAAATTTGCCTGCGAGAAGGGACTAATTGGGAAAAGGGACTCTCCCAAGAACAAGAAGCTCTAGTTTTCTACGCCAACCTTAAAATAATTCCTCTAGCAAAGATCCACTTCGCCAGCTTGGTAAGTGACTTCGAGAAGGTGGATCTCGTACCTCGGTTTTCCAAAGAAGTCTGTAGATTGGTCACGGTCAATAGCACCCGAGCAGCATTGGCACTTAAAGAAGAAGTGGTCAACGGCTAGATCCACGGCACCAAGGACAAAGTAGAATTAGTAAATCTAGTAACCACTGATGACCGCAAGTATATAAAAATCAATGTGGATGCCTCGGACACCGTGAAACGGGCAGCTATCAAACTATTCCACAAGTACCACAACATCTTTGCCTCGGACCCCAAGGACCTTAAAGGTATACCATCTACGATAGCTAAACAAACTATCAACCTAGTTTCCAATGCCACAATAGTACAACATCAACGCTATAGGATGACCCCTACGTATGCCACTAGGGTGAAAGCAGAATTGGACAAATTACTACAGGCCAAGTTCATATCCCCTGTCGTCTCAGCTCCTTGGTTGTCCCCGATGGTTATCATACCAAAAAAGAATGGAACATTGCGCTTTTGCGTAGACTTTTGTAAATTCAACGCGGCCCAAGAAAGACCACTATCCTGTGCCGTACATGGAAGAAATAATCGACGAGGTCGCTCGTCATAAAATGTATTCATTCTTGGATTGTTTCTCAGAATACTACCAAGTAGCCATGGCGGAACAAGACAAGAGTAAGACCGCTCTCTCAACAAAATGGGGTCTTTACGAGTTTGAGAGGATGTCGTTTGGAGCAAAATAAGCCCTCGTGACATTCCAACGTATCATGGAACTAATTTTTCACCCTTACTTCAAACCATTCTTTCGCATTTATCTGAACAATGGTACAGTGTATGGTAACATGGGGGACCATGTCTCCCATCCACGCCAAATCTTCCACGCCTACCGAGCCAATCCCTCTTAAAAATCAAGGACATCTTGGACATCAATTCCTCTTAAAGATCAAAAGGGCGTCCAATGACTCCTTGGCTTATCGCAGTTCAACCGCATTTACATCGATAAGCTTGCCCACATCACGACTCCCATTACTGCCCTGAACCATGCCAAGTACTCGTATCCTAGGGATTGGACACCCGAGGCTCAAGCAGCCCTGGAAAAAATTAGAAAGGCTTATTCCAATGCCCCCATTCTTATAGCACCTCACTGGTCCAAGCCATTCCACGTACACACAGACGCGTCAAATATCGCCGTGGGTGTCATGCTAGCACAAACCTCAACGGCAAACACGATCAGCCGATGGCATAAGCCAGCCAACTCTTTAACCAAGCCAAACGAAATTATTCCATGATGGAAAGAGAAGCACTTGCCATGATATACGCCGTGAAAAAATTCCGACACTACCTGCTAGGGAATAAATTCCGGTTCATGGTCGACCACCATAGCTTATCATTTATAGTGAATCAACCACTCGTTACTGGCCGTATTTGTCCACGGACACCAATACCACCGAGGAAGGCATTGATGATTCCTCTAATGAGCCCTATATCCAAGCACCCACCGTCGATGTCCAAGTTACCAAGGGCTGGGCAATAGATATCATACTTGACCCAAGGAACTTTCTCCATGGACTTCATTGGTACTTGCAAAATTAGTTTTGTACGTACCACATTGCCGTATACGGTCTTGCAGGGTCAATTGTATTGAACTGGCCCATACCACAAAATGAGACTTTGTGTACCCCCTGAGCAGCAACAAAGTATTATTTCACACCTCCATAGTCGCGGGTCACCTCGGCCTAGACACCACAATGAAGAAGATCCTGTCGGCCAAGTACTAATGGCCTATATTACACAAGGATGTCCACCTCTATATCAAAAACTGCCACTCGTGCCAAATATCCACGACCAATTTCCCATATGAGAATAGAGTACTTCTCAAATCCACACCTCCGTTGGGGCCCTTCCAACGGTGGAGATTAGATTTTGTAGGCTCTATCCGTCCCGTAACTTGCCAAGGATACAAGTATATCTTGGTCGCCACGGATTACACCACCAAGTAGGTAGAAGCTAAGCCCCTTTGCAATAACAGCACGGTGGTCACGGCTACCTTTCACTATGACAACATTATCATACGTTTTGGATGCCCCTTGGAAATAGTTTTCGATCAAGGCACTCATTTCGTCAATAGCATTATAGAAGACCTCAAGGACAATCATATTATCAAACACTAAACCATTAAGGTGTACTATCCTCAAAAAAATAACCAAGCAATATCCAAGAACAAAACCATCATCAACATGCTCAAAAGGTTTGTTCACGCCAACCAAGCAGATTGAGACGATTACTTACCTCTTGCCCTATAGGCATACCGTGTCGCCACCAAGACATCCACTGCTCTTAGCCCCTTTAAAAATGGTCTATCGAACTCAGCCCGTGCTGCCCACAGAATATGTCGTACCGACATTCCAATCCTTGAATCCAAGGGATTACTCACCTCACAAGGTTTAAGCACACCGTATCCAAGACATCCACCACTTAGAAGAACTTAGGACATTAGCAACAAAAAACATCGTTGATAGACAAGCTCTAACTGCCAAATCCTTCCAAGCATCCCAGCCCATACGTACCTTTCAAAATGGGCGATCAAGTTCTTTGGTGTCCACGGGATCCTAAACTTCGGAAATCCAAGTTTGAGTCCATCTGACATGGCCACTGTATCGTACAACTAGTATTACCCAATAACACTGTGCTCCTAGTGAACAATGCCAACTATGATGCCCAAGCCACGATTGTAAATGCCAACAAGCTCAAACACTACCACACAGCCTCTCCGCACCTCTCTCCCGAATTGGGCCTTGGAGATATATACACTACACTGACTACCAAGGTCCAAGCCACCTCACATTAGACAAATTCCGAGGACGTCACAGACATTACAGACAACCACGGACACCACCCTGACTCCAAGGAACCCATCGCTTTTTTTAAAGCCACCGCCACGGATACCACCAACGATGGTCACCACCGAGGCTCCATGGAAACCATCGCTTTTCTTGATGCCATCGTCAGGGACCCCGGCAACACCGTTGACCACCGAGGACTCTTGAAAATGCTCCCCGCTATTGAGGCGGACGACATCGACATCCGTCGTCACCATGGATTTGTGCCCCCCAAGAACTCCCTTACAGCCAGTGCAGACAATCATCAACGCCACCGCCAATTCCAGGGAATTTTTTCCACAACTGAGTCTCACGACACAGACATCACGGACACTCAAGGTGGTAACCAGACAGACATGATTCTCCCAGCTATCCACGTTAGCCATATACATGTGGATCTAACCTTTCAGGATGCAACACATGGACACCAAGAGCCAACTCAGACGAGAAACTTACAAGTCAAATCATGCGAATCCAATTTCCACCGCCATCATGAATGACATAGACAGCCAAGACACCATAATGTCTAGTCTAGCCACCGCCAAATCACCTTAGGCCATCATGGATACGATAGTGATTGGACAAATTACTTCCAAAATTCCTCTTGACAAGATCGGACAACCCCGCCAGTATCCTTGGCAGACGCTCCAATTCGTACACACCATAGAGCAAGAGAAACAAGGCACAGGAAGAAGAAGGCAACGAGGTGCTCATCAACCTGCATCACCAAGTTGTTAATTTGGAGTTAGAATTGACCTCAACGCACAAGCAAGTGAACGACTTCGAGAAGGAGCGGAATTTGGCCATCGAGCAAGCAAATCTAGAGCTACATTGAAAAGTGCAAAGCCGTAAATGAGGCTCTTGCTCACGGAACGAGTGCACAACCCACAACAATTGCGGATATCGAGGAGATGTCTATGCTGCAAGAGGAGTGTTTGGAGACCGAGAACGCCAAGACCAACTTCAAGGCGAACAAGGTGAATTGGAATCACAACGCGGTGAGGGTCATCGCCAACAACGCCCCGGGAAAACCCACCAACCTCATGGGTACCTTCCTCAGATTTTATAAATTCTTGTGTAGATGAGGCAATCCTGAAGCTTGACCTGGAGCAGTCTGAGCCAAATTGCAACAGCATGGACATGGACGTCATGGTCAATGACACTATGGACATAGTGAACTAATTTGGCTAGAACAGCGAGGCACCAATCCGCAAGCCATCACCTATTCAAGGACACCAAGGAGAAGTCGCGATGCTTACCTTACTCCCAAAATCCAAGAGCAGGAGGACCTGGTTGAGCAAGTGCACATCCTAGACGCACCAACGGATGTCCATGACACCCCAAAACACTCGCAACAGCAGCCAACTCTAGAGTCGCCATCACCAACACCGACAACTTCTAGTGTGCCCAATCAGCCAAATCCCGTAGCCCACGCACACTCAAGACCAATTCACGAGCACAAGATTGCGTTACACCAGCTCGAAGAGAAGCACAACTAGAGAGGCAAGGAGGAAGACAATGACGCCAAGGTTGATAAGGAGACCGCCATCAACGACGTCAAGAAATACTTCATGGACAACCTGGACCTCGCGGCACTCTACTCCAACCCGGAAGCCGATCACGTGCGATGTTCCGCGTGTAACAGGCTCTTCGGAAAGATAATGTTTGATGTTTACCAACATGCAAACACTTCTCGCACCAAGCATAACCCTATCCATCGTGGTGTTGCTACCCTCATCGATGCTTCCTACGATGATCATCCACCACCACAGCGCCAAGCTCAAGTAACTCGCAAAGAGACCCGCCCTGATCGACAACGTGCCTACCAAAGTTTGCGCCAATAAACCAGCAATGCGAGGACCAATTGAACTCTGCAAAGAAGGGTAAAATGTTACTCCGCCAAAGACAACACGGCAGCTACGGAAATTAAGGACTCCAAGTGGCGAAACTTCTAGTTTGCCGCAGTTAGAGTAACTCAAGGATAGTATAAAAGGATAGAGGGTAGCAGTAGAAGACACTTCTTGGTTTAAGAGGCGTAGCTCAGTATGTAGTAGCACCGCTTACACTCTAAGACCAATTGGTCACTTCCTTGACGCTCTCCATCATGAATTTTGGACACCACGGTTTCTATGATGACACTATCTCTTCTTGAGGAGTAAAGCCTTGACTCTTTCATCAAAATGACTAAGTGTATATGCGTGTCCATTCTGGTCTCATAGTCTTGGACTCCAAGGAAACCCCCCCCCCCCCCCTTTCCGAACTTGGCCTTCTCTCTTCCCTGCCTTACCTTCTAACTTGGCGCTATTGTTTCTCAACTCTCCAACTTCCTTCCTTGGCATTCCACGACAGTCTGGGAAAGACTCTCGGTCACCTTGCCATAACTACACTTAGCCTAGCTCAATGTACTCAGTCTAAACCAAAAACCGCCTATGTGGCGGCTCACTCTCTTTTTGGTTCACACCACCTTGACCTCTTTGAACACCTTGTTGCTCCTTGGACCGACGTGTCAGCTTAGTTGGCCGGGTTTTTGCGTCTCAGTTATCTCCATGTGTTTACACAGAATAAAATTCCTCCACCCTCTACAAACACAATGGATAACGGTGTAAGTTTTATAGTTCTCAAAATCGTCATCTTTGACCATCAATATCAGCCTGAGGATGCCCTGTGCTACTTTTTAAGGGATGGAAGGTTGGAAATTCAAATGATTCTGAGTCTCCAATCCACTATAAACCTTAATTTTTTGTCGTCGCTACTATCAGATTCATTCCAGAATTGGTTGACCCAAACAAGGGGATAGGACTCCCAAAAACGTGTACCATAGCTGAAATGTGGTGAGAATGTTGTGTCTCACCGCGCCCATCACAACCTTGGATGTGAAGTGCAAGAAAATGCACTGGTTTCCAAAATAACTTGGAGATCAAGCAGGCACAACATAATTTACCAATCCATTCGGTGGGAGGCCGACAAAGATATGGTGTCGGACGAAGGGGTGATCCAAGGAATTTGGGCGGACTCAAAAACCGCTTGACATATTGTGTCAAACACGGAGGCGGACGAAGGTACAATATTGGTCAAAGGGGCGGACAAGGGAATAGGGCAGACTTGTTTGAGCATCATCTCACATTTGAGCATCATCTCACTTTGGTATGGGATTTGGATCCCAATAGTAAAAGGCATGTTTTTACTTGTCAACTTCTCACGGACTAGTTCTGATTTCTCCTTATTTGACATGGTGTAATAGAAATCCTTATCAGAATCTATATGCATCCACATTTGTACACTTTGGGCGTCATTTTTGTATAACATATATGTCTTTTGGGCTAGCTTCCTAGAGACACTAAGTATATCCTTTGTGGTAAGGAGTAAATTCCTTATTAGATCCCTACCCTATGCTTGGTATTGCTTCAGCAAGTCCTAATGCTTCTTCATGATCTGTTAAGAGTGTCCTTTTGCGTTAAGCATTCTTCCACAAACGACCTAATATGATGACAAGTGCGCTAAAAAAAACTTTGGTCGCCCATCTTCATTCCCTTGTGAAACCACGACTCCATCGTATTTCACGTGTTTCCCTAAATGATGCAAATTTTTTATACATGCTAGAGGTATATCAATGACTTTATCATGAATTACGCCAAGCACCCTTAATTGATAAAAGCAACCCACTTCTTCTTCAAATTCCGCACCACTTGTGGTTGCTTTATAATCTCTTTAATGTCTCGAGTATCTTCCATGGTGTGCACTTTGAATTTTGAGTCAACAATGTCTACTACCTCACCCATGGCATTTATATCTATCAAATTCAAAGCAACATTTGCATGTAATGTGTTACTAATGTCACATAACATCAAGAAGAGCTATGATATGACTTCACCATCTGCACTAGCCATGGATATATTGGGCATTGCTCCAACCTCTATTGCATGGTTTGAAGAGTGCATCGCGATATTCTCCAATTGCAAACCAAAAATCCGTGTAATCCTAGTAATGTCCAAGACTAATGCCGATGTATTGTGACACTCAACCTCAGGAACATCACACCTCTTCATCTTCCGCAGCCTATAATTCCCAGTGATTTTTTTGGCCTTCACATTGCAAGGTGTATGACTTGTCATTGGCAGCAATTCAACACTATCGACAACAACAAGCTCGCGAACAATGGTTCACCGTTGAGAAGTAGTGCAAATTCTACATCTACTAATACACATTCTTTTTACTTCTTTTTACTAGGTGCTTAATTCATAGGCACTTTTCCAATGATCTCAGCCATGGCCAATGGCGTAGGCTCTTTGATTGAATCTACATTTGTGACATGGTCATCACTAACGGCACACCGATTTAAAATCTTGGACTACATTGCATCACAGATCATGGATGAATGTTTCTTTGGAAGATATTCAGAGTGCACATTAGCGGCAAGAGGGCAATTTGTAAAATGAGCTTTAAGTAGGTATAGCAGTTTTATTTTTATTTTTAAAAGAAGCCTATTTTTTGGCTAGTTTTACAGGAATGGGGTCTCAGTCTTCTACAATGGGCACTTCATTCAAGTCCAAAACACATCCACTAGAAACATCATGTGGAACTAGAGGTGTCACCGTTGACTTCAAGCCCACCTTCTTCTTTCTAAGTGTATGCTTCTAAGGTTGGGCAAATTGATCTTCAACCATCTAGTCCATTGTGTCGATCCCTACACCTTGCAAGTTGGCTTTAGACTTCCGCGGAGGCTTTCAACCTTGACCGGATGGAGCTCAATTTTCCCTTGCATTTCAAGTAGGAGCAAGTGTGTTACCATCTAGGATCGCCTCAAAAACACAATGCTTCTTCTGGGATTTTGAAAGAAGTTCTTTAGTAGCTGATTTTATAATGCGGGAGTAGTCCTGTGTCCCATAGAACCCATACTCACTCTTGAATCTGAAAAATTTGAGCACAACATGAGCCACACAAGCCAAATTGATTCCACAAATATGAATTCAACAAGAACAAAGTATGACACGGCAGAAGTGAACACAAAGATGATACTCTAAACTAGAAGTGACAATACAATAAATGACAACATTGATTACATGACAATGCAAATGAACGGGAGAATGAGGGATCAAGATGAGACAGTACATAGAAAAACAAATCACACGAATAAAGAGGCAGACATAGGTGGTGAAGCTTACAGGTGTTCGAAGCTAGTCATGTTGTTAATTTCGCCTTCTATTCTCTTTGTTCAGCCTAAACTTGCATTATTCCTCTTCTCGATTACACAGCATACCTTTTATGAAATCCTCCTCCTACAAGGTAGGAATGTAACGTTGTTGTACAACGTGCAAATTTGTGTGTTAGCTTTAAAGATGCCGATAATCTAGCTTGCATCTTAGATTACGACATCCAAAAAGTCATGGTGGTGGCGGATTCTAAACCAAATCCTCAATTTGTCGCAATTGAAACCTATGAATTTCGAAGCGAGAGAGATCTGCTTTGGCCTCCATGTGGACCCCAATACCACATTTGCAATCAGCCTCACCAATGTCTACATCATCCATCTTGAAGGATTTGTGTAGCCATGTAGCCCAAAGATGTAGGGGAAGTGCATGACTTACAAAGATGGTGACAATTGCTTATATTCTTAGGTATAGTGGTAAACAACAAAACAACATTGAACATATTCAAAAGTTGCTACTGCCATTAATTATTATGTCTACGAGAAGCCTTTCAAATTCTAAACAACAATGTATCTGAACCATAATCTAATTCACTAACCAACACGTAGAAGATTGGGTAGAAGAAGATACCAAAATTTGAAATACTCGAAACAGCAGTGTTTACACTGCAATTGCAAACAATCTACCAAACATTGAATCCCTAAATCTTAAACTTGGATCCCGAGGAAGAATGCGATGAAGACAACGGTTGACGTCATCTTGACTTCAACATTTTCAAAAAAAATTAAGAAGTGTTTTCATCGAAAGTGTCTCAATGGGATCAAAGTCACAACAGAAGCCCAATGTCTCAACTAGGACACCGACGGATTATAATGTTACGGAATTCAGAAGCCCAATGTCTCAACTAGGACACCGACGGATTATAATGTTGCGGAATTCAGAAGCCCAATGTCTCAACTAGAACACCGACGGATTATAATGTTACGGAATTCAAAAGTTACACGTTGGGCGGAGGTACTGGACTAACGATCGTGGGTGAAAAACGTGTGACTAACATCGCCCACCACGAGGGCCAAGGAGGTACGCCGTTTCTGCCTTCTCCATCCCTACTTGGGATTTAACATTCTGTTGACAGGAAATAGGGCACCCTGAAAGAGGATCGATAATGTGGGCAGGGAGAAAAATGGTGGCTCAAATCCGGAGTAAGGTAGCAGTACCCATTCATGCCAGCGACCCATTCCTGCCTCCTACTTTTTGACCAGAAAGTGCCTCCTTGTGAACCTAAACTTGAACATAAGTGTATTGAAATTTCACTAGAATCAATGAGATGGAACCAATGAGATGGAAGCATTACCAAGTTTTGTCCACAGGGACTGCACTTACACTCTCCGACCGCCAACAGAAGGAGCGAGATGAGCACCGTGTGAGCTCCGCGTTTTCTGGTGAGGGGAGGCTGTAGGAGTTAGTCGCTACTGCGAGTGTGTGCAGCCTGCAATGCGCTGGGCTTGCAGGAACTCCCCTCACACACAAGTTGTAGACGATTGAGACATGCATAGAGAGGTACAAGGTTGGATGGGAGTATGATACAAGCAGTTTTAGATCTAGAAAATGTAGCAATGTGTGCTCAAAGTTGCTAGCAGTACAGATCTGAAACAAAGGACTTCTAAAAGTTGCTGGCCTTGTGTTGGTGCTTTAGATCTGACTCTACCCTACTTGCCTTACTGCTACACTGATAGATCTAGAATGTCAAAACAATGCTACCTGTGACCTATGCTTGTCCTCACTCCCACTAGCTGAACTGAACTAGATCTAGTTGTAAATGATGCATCTTCGACTTAGTATAGGTTACTTTATGCTTACAATCATTTCTACCATCTATGCAGCACAGACTACTCTCCCTCTACTCTCTCCCCACTGTTCTTACACAATGCACACAGATATTATCAAGAACCCGCAGCTTGAGACCATTGGCAACACACTTATCACCTGTGCCAACATTGACACAAACACCAGCAAACAGCTCGACACCTGCAGCATCAAGAACAAGGAGTCAACTTCAGCAGACAGTATAATCGGATTCAGATTCAAACAATGGGGAGCATTCAAACTCAGCACACGACATCTGCAAACTCTCAGCAATAGGGAGCGCTTACACCAACACATGGTTTGTTCAGTTATCCAAGTCGATTGTTGCTGTCGATTACTACAGTGGAGCATCAACACTCACAGGCGCCCTCACAGCCTGCAACGGCACACTAACGGCATACATCTCAGAGAGAATACACTCTCGAGCGAAGTCAATCCAGACATCAACTGGATGCATTGCACCAGCCTGGAGCAGCACACAAACATGGTAGACCTCGAAGAAGATGATCACACGAACACAGCTGAAGCGATCAAGCAACATCGGTGGAGATCCAAACCCCTGGACTCAGCCCACACACGGTTGGGGATACCAAAAACCTCACAGATCAACAACGCTCAAGCACTCATCAGCAAACCATGTAAGTTACTCAAACTTTCCTTCAACATACTTGAAAAAATTGCTTCCTCTTCAGTTGGACAACATGTATTCCGTCAAGCAAGCACGTACCTGCGCCTACATCACAAGCCAACACAACGGAGAAGTCAACAGAAACACAAGCAGCCTCCAAAAGCAAGACATCTTCAAAAATCCATGTTACAGCTGCGAAGCCTTACCTGCCAGCATATAATCCGAACCCAGACTCAACACCGAAGGTCTAGGTTGCAGCTGCTGCAGCAGCCCCGAACGGAGTCTCAGGAGCACAGCCGAAGACACAGGTCGCAGCTGCATACACGAAAGCAAGATCAGAGCGAGATGCAGCAGCCTCGAATACAATCTCAGGAGCAAAGACAACACATCAAGCAACATCTGTCACACCAACAAACCATCACGTTGCACCTGAAATCCCTCCATGGCACTAAGCAGTTTCTAAACTACCCAAGATACAAATCACAGGAGTGGAAGAGAAGCTGCAGACAGCAACGTGAAGAATTGTGTTTCCATCAACACAGCCAAGAGCAAACCTTCCACCACCAACACCAGCAAATGAAAACAAAAGAAACCCTCTCCAACTCAGGGTACCAAAGAGTGGAATTGACCTCTCAAACTCATCACAGCAACCTCATCCGCCAGCCACACCCCCAGACCAACAACGGCTCTTCAACGGAACAGGTAAGCTCTAAACCTCATCCTTTCAGCAATAATTCAAACACGCTTTTAGCAATTCAAGAAGATAAAAGTAGAATCCAATGCATAGAAAAATTACATGACCCTTGTCCACCTCTGGATCAAGCAACCTACGGTAGAGATGTTAACCCTAGCCTCAGAAAAGAATCTCATACTCAGCGCCGCAGCTTAGAGCCAGGGTATGAGGTAACTAACGCTCAAACCCTAGATAGTCTCAATGACTCCTATAAGAGAGCCCCTGAAGATGTGATCGTCCTCTCACTTCTCACAAGTCTTTCGATTGGATACCATGATACGACTAGCGACTTAGAACCTTGCACAGAGTTTTCCCGTCAGATAGAAATTAGGGTCATAGAGTCGGTGCTAAATATCAAGCTACGAGAGAACAATCTGATAGCAATTGTGAGCCTGAGAGAAATTAGAGTTACCCGGCTGGTGGAGGCATCCGGTGCTGAGATCGAAGTAGCAGTGCTACCGCCGCTGAAGACGCCCTTGGAGACAGTCTGTGCGGTGACGGAGGCTGCAGGTCGGAGAAGTCTGACACCGCCGCTGAAGGCAGTCAAAACAATTTGTGCGGTGAAGGAGGTTGCGGGTCCCGTGGAGGTTACAACGGGGAAGGCAATTTCAGCAGAAGAGAACAAAGGAGCTCAACCAGTTCAAGAGAACCTGAACAGAAGAGGTAGAAGCAACCGAAGGATAGAGGAGAAGTCGCAGGAATTGAAGACGGCTGCCGAGGAACCGTTCGAGGCAGAGTCGCCGGATCTGTGTTGAGCGTCACAGAGAGGAGAGGAATCGTCCCCAACAAAGAAGCTAGCCCAGGCAGCAGCGGCAGTAGCCTCGGGAGCGCCGGCAAGAGCAAGCGGAGCATCGGTGGCGTTTCGGGAAGTGACGTCAACAACCTGCGGAGTGTCGACAATCGCATACGGAGCGGCTACAGCAGCGAGAGCGTCGGAGGTAGTAACGTCAACAGCAGAAAAGGAGCAGCGAAGGCGGGAGGCGGGAGCAGCACGGACGGCGGGAACATCCCGAGTTGCAAAGGAGGGAGTGCCGCTGGCCGGGACAGCAGGCGCGCGCACGGTTGTGAAGACAATTGAAGTAGAACTCAAGATAGCAGCTCCGAAGGCTGCAAGGCAAGCTGAGCTCTGGAGAGAAGACGCTCAGCCAGGCTGCAGCTCCAAAACAAATTCAGGTTCTATTTTTCATTTGATGTATTTGCAGCAAGCTCCAGTGAGGGTTTGCTTTTGTGTGTGCTTAGGCACCATTGATGAAACAAAAATATTTTTCCCCACCACCAGCAGTGAGCTGGGGTGGGGCTGTGTGGACTCACTAGTTTTTAGAAAATGCTTGTATTGCTTAGAAAATGATTTAGTTAGCATTTTTGTGTTGCATGTAAAAGTTGTGAGATGTTTAGGTTACAGCAAGTCTGTACTCCTACTAATCTCACAACCCCCCAAATCCTTATGTGCATGTTTAGTTAGCAATTTGGTTGGGAAATGGGATGTTTGTTGGTTGAAACATATGTATGCAAATTGCCTCCCATGTGTTGTATGTACAAGCAATAGCCATTACAACAAGTTTGTAATTGCTAAAGTGAAAAATTACATACATTTGCAATGTCAATATAGTAGGAAATATGTATGTTCAAATGCATGTTTGCTAGAAAACTTATCCCTCACTAGTATGCTCTTGATGTTTGAACATACGTATCACTTCTTCTTCCCCTCTTATTTCCTGGTAGGCCCAGAACTTACTTTCTGGAATGGAATTAGAGGAAAGATGATAAGAAGTACATCTCATACAAAACTAAAGTACAAAACGCATGTTTGTTTTGATTGTTTCAGAATGGCATCCAGCACTCCCACCTCCTCCTCTAGAAAATTGTTTGAAAATGATAAAGTTGATACTGTGAATGGTAAACGTCCAGTCAATGCTATGGTAGTGTCAAGCCAGAAGAAGGTTAAGGGGACCGTATCTAGTGAGATACTACGCCCTCCCTACTGGCTTGGCTTTCAAGCTCTAAATTCAATTGCAAAGTTTGAAAATATGCCCTTTATCCAAACTCCCTCTTTCTCAAAGTTGGTCGAAAAAGGTAAAAAAGAGAGTCTGAAGCACATGAAATGGTGGAGTCCTTCCCATCTTTCCCCTATGTTGTTCAAGAAGAATGGCCTTCACAACGGATGGATGGAAAAATGGGGATGCACTTCAACCTCACCCAGATTCCCTTAGATGTGGAAGTGGATGACCATGGATTTGCTCTAGACTATCATGTATCTATCCATTTCGAACTTGACGGAAAAGATGTGGATAGGGATGAAGTTTTTGAGTTAACCAAGGCAAGGTTAATGGCAATGGGGATAGAGGTTGGTGACATTCTTGGGGAGCCTATAGCAATCCTTTGCTTCCATGGGACCAAAAGATGGAGTGGGGTTATCAAACTCCATCTTAAAAACCCTGAAACGGATGGAAAAGGCCTTCTCCAAGGATTGAGACCTTTCATCCTCAAAATTGGACGAACTACACCTATGTGGGGAAAAGTGTGTAAGTCGTTCGACACTATTGCCATTGCCTCAATGTTATCCGTCAAAATCACAACTCCAACAATCAAAGGAAAAGAATGGTATGTTTTATTTCAAGAAATAGTAGAGGATGGATTTCGTCGTAAACATGAGTTTGAGATAACGAATGAGCAAAAATCGGTGGATGCGGAGTATGCTTGGATCAAAGCACCGTCCCCAGAGGAAGCCAAAAGATTTAAGGAGCACAAACTTTCGTTCTTCAATGAAATTGTGGATGTGAACTTTGCAAAAAACAACAAAATGTCGGAGGATGACAAAGCTAGAAAGAATGCAGTCATCCTCATTGCCCGTAACCTCAACAAAGTAAAAACAACCATGCAAATAGAGGAGGCAATCCGTAAATGCATGGGGGATGGTAATGTCCTTGGTTTTTACTTTAGGCTTGAGAATGGGAAACATACGGGATCTTGCAATGTCCAATGCCTCAACTCATTTGTTTACAAAAAATATGTGAAGAAAAATGAAAAAATATTAGGAAAATATGTAGAATTCACCCCGCATCCAAAGAGTCTTGATGGAGTCAATGCACCTAGTAAAGAGGAACTTGTGAGGTTGGGATTTACGGATGTTACCACCGCGATTGCCAACACTATTACAGCCTTAGAAAACGGACCACATCAATCTACCTCCAACAAGGATTTGAACAAGATGGTTGAAGAGGCGGTAAAGAAGGGGACGGATGAAATCCGTAAGGAAATGGTAAGTATGAAAAGTGAGATTGTACAAGAGGCAAAAGTATACGCGGACCATGTGCAAATGGAAGCAAACAAGAACTCGAAGCTCCAAATGAAACTTCTTCAAAATCAAATGAAGAAAACTTTGGATGCAATTGAAGCGGCAAATCCGGAGATTTCGGAGATTGATGGAAACATGGACATGACAAACTAGTTCTGACAAACATCCCGCCGGCTCATAATACTAAGCTATTAATAGTATATTTTTATACTAAATTTAACAAAAACCTATTTATAGTATTAATAAATACTAAAAATAAAAACTTATTTATAGTATTAATAAATACTAAAAAAAAAAACCTTTTTATAGTATTAAAAAACACTAAAAATAAAAATCTTTTTATAGTATTTAAAATTACTAAAAATAAAAACCTATTTATAGTACCAATACACACTATAAATAATAACAAACTTTTTATAGTATCTACCAAATATAAACCCTTATTTATAGTATCAAGAACTGCTAAAAATACATCCACAAAAATATTAACTATAAATAAACATCCAAAAATAAGTCCAACAAACTCTAAAAACAGATATCTTTCTGCAGCTTTAATTAGGATAATAAACAAAAAACTATACTTAGTAATTATTGATACTAAAGTCAAAAATCAAAACTCACAACACACTTACCCAATTCTTATAAAATATATTATAAACCTGACTCAAAAAAACTCTAACAACCATATAAAACACTTTCGAGCCATTGTAGTTAAAAAGAAAAAATCCACTCTTATCTTCTAAACATACCATCTAACAAAACAAACTACAAAAACAAACAAAATGGCCTCGGCCTACCGGCCTCGCCACAAATTAAAACAAAACAAAAACCAAAATAGACACAACACGCTATTGCTAATAAAAAACACCAAACTCAAAACCCAAAAAACATCTAAAAATATTCTAAATTTATATATAACACTAACAAACATTAAAAACAAACACCTATACACCACACTAACAAATCCAAAAAACACGAAAAAATCATCACTTACTCATTTTCAACACCTACAAAACACTGTAAATAAAATAAAATATCAAATAAACAAACTAATAAAACAAACCATAGAAACCAACAAACCGGCCTCGGCCTACCGGCCTCGCCATAAAACAAAAAACAACAAAAATCAACACATATACAACTGGTACGCATCTACTACCACTAGTCATACATCAAAACACACCGAATCATCACACTATCTACCAGAATAAACAATAAAAACAATACCCGCTTTACCCAATCTGTTTACTACAATTAAATTTACAACTACAAAATACTACAAAACAAATAAGAAAAAACCCAAATCACTATACTACTCTGGTTACTACTTTATCAACAAACTAGCACTACTTCAATGTCGAGATATAGAAACCAACCCTGGACCAATGCCCAACATATTACGTACACACCCCACAGATCATAAAAAACGTGCCAGAAAATACTTTATCTCCAGTACAATAAAACTCCAACCAGATTACCAACACATAGCAATAAACTTTGCTCCTATTCTACATACAGACCATCCACTACATCATCAAGCAACTATCTCATTTCCATCCCTCCACCAATACATACAAAGACAAATTCACTCACCACCCTCTCACATACTATACGCCCTAATCGTTACCATAAATCCATCAGTAGATAAATGTAATACCATCCTATCAAACCCCCGAGTATACCACTTCAACGATATCTGGACAAACACAATACTCATCCGACTCGCCAATCTCAACAATCCCCCAGAAAGGCACATCTCTACAGACCATCCGTACACCAAACTCATCAAAAGTATCCAAGAATTAATACTCCCAAAAAAATCAATACACAAAGAATTATACGAATTCATTCATAGTCAAGAAACCCCTCCCACGCACGACATACTTCAAAGAAAATTCCCATTTCTCCCAAACAAATTAATAACAGAATCACTCCGATGTCTCGAAAACATTCACGAATACTCACATCCACCCCCACTTCCGAACACCCCCACACCAGTACCAAGAATAATTCCTACTACAAACCTAGACACTAACATACTCACTTGGAATGCATCATCACTTAATACAGCCTTACCAAACCTACAAAGTCTCATAAATAACTCCATTGGAAATACAGCAATTATAAATATTCAAGAAACAAAACTCACAGCGACAAAATCTACAAAATACATACAAAATCTATTCCCTGAATACAAACTCATCTTCAACAACACCCATGCCCTAATAAGATGCATACAACAAAGAATGCCCTATAAACCGGGAAGAGGAGGATTACTCACACTTATTCACAACAAATATGCATTTCCCGGTAACATTACTAAAGTTCCGACCCCAGCAAATATATCCCCATATATACAAATAATAAAAATAAACAACCACCCACTTACACCTTGGCTAATTATCCACATGTACATGCCTACACATTTGGAAGACATACGTCTCATTCCCCACCTCAAAACTACCATCACTAACCAAATCTCTGCACATCCAAACCACACATACATCCTATGTGGCGACTTTAATCGTGACATCGCACTCATTGGCAGACAAAATCACAACAATAACACACCACCACAAGATGAAGACATCCAATGGAAAAACTTCACCACATCTCTTAATTTCGAATACATTCCAACAAACACTAACTTTTCCAGACAAGGCGGCTATAACTATACATCAACCAGCCTCATAGATGGCTTCTACATAAACTCAGCAGATAACAACAGATTTACTTCCACCACAAATATAAATATGAATCTAAACTCAGACCATTACCCAGTTACATTACATATCCCACAAAATACATTACTAGCTAGACCCCCACCGCCAGTAACTGCCACTGAAATCAGAATACTTAATCCAATTCCAGAAGAAAATTTAGAAAAATTTAACATAGAATTCTTTGAAAAAAACTCTATAAAAATAAATGAATTAACTCTACTCTTAGAAAACCAAGGCCACCTCACACAAGATCAATGGGAAACAGCCTGTACATCCCTAGATGAAATTATAAACAAAATCTCAGAAACTATTGAAAACACCTGTAAAGCACCACCATTACCAAAACTCACTAATAGAACCGCACAACAAGGCGGTTTCTTACCTCGAAAACTTGCCAAAGAATGGAAATAACACCTTGCTACATACCATCTCATAAGAAAAACTATATACATCGCAAAACACAACCCACAATGGCAAACACACCCTATCATGAATGAAATACGTAACCATCAAAATGTACAAATTCCTCATCCCCCAATAATAGACACCATACCAAACGAATGGATCGACGTCATAGCTGCTATCGCAAAAACTGCCAACAAAGAAGCTAGAAAAATTACTACAAAATACACTAAAGATTGTATTCACAAAGCAGTCTCAAAATACCGCCAAATGCCTGAAAAAAACCCCAAGAAAATAAATAGAAAAGTCTTCAAAAATTCTGAAACCTCACCCCTAGACTCCATCATTGACAGACAAAATAACATTCTAACCAGCCCTGAAGATATTGCACAAGAAATACATATTCAACAATCTATCAGTAATCGCCCAACAGTTCCCACATGCCACTATCAAAATATTCATCAACCACACTGCACATGCAGTGTCAGACAATACCTATGGCACGACTTAGAAGGATTCACAATTGACCAACGCGGTGAACCGGAAATCCCATTACAAACATACTTTGATCAAGAGACCTACGACTTCTGCCTTAAAAACCTAGGAAATAATAAAGCTCCAGGCCCTGACAAAATCCCTAACTCAATCTTGAAAAACATGCCTCCGCGATTCCACAAATTACTCTTCCTATTCTTCAAACATTGCTACAAACAAAAACAAATCCCAGCATCATGGAAAACTAGCCTAACAGTTTTATTATATAAAAAAGGTGACCCATTCCAATTAACCAACCATAGACCTATTGCACTAGCAAACACAATCTACAAACTTTTTACAAGTACATTAACTTCTATCCTTTCCGCCTATGGTGAAAAACACCAAATCTTACACGACAGCCAAGAAGGATTTAGAGCAGAACGAGGAACTTCTAGACAACTTCAAATCCTCATTGCAGCACTAGAAGATGCGAGATTCACAAACCAAGACATATACATCCTATATATAGACTTCAAAAATGCCTTCGGCTCTATCCATCATGCAAGACTCCTAGCCATTATGAAAGACCTTGGATACCCTTCTGATGCTATAAATCTAGTCGGTAACATATATTCACAATCCTCCACCATATATTCTGGAGAACACTTTGGCAAAACTCTACCGATTCCCATTCAAAGAGGAACAATACAAAGAGATACACTCAGCCCCTATTTATTTATAATATTTCTAGAACCTCTCCTGAGATGGCTACAACAAGGAGACAATGGTTACACCTTTGGCACCTCCAAAGTTACAATCTCCTCCACAGCATACGCTGATGATCTTGCAGCAATTGCCTACAAACTAAAATCCCTACAAACTCAACTAAATAAATTAGATAAATTCTGTGAATGGGCAGGAATGGACCTCGGAATCTCTAAGTGTGCAGTGGCAGGATGCCCCAACAAATCCAAAATGAACCCACTTGCATTCAAAGCCCAAATACAAGCCACCAACATAAACTTTAGAAACCAACCACTACGAGTTCTTGACCAACACGAACCATACACATATCTTGGCATAAACTTGGCCCCATCTCTAAAATGGGGAACACAAATAAACACCACCACCGCTAAAGTCATCAAACAATGTCAAGCCTTAGTATCTTGCCCAGCCACTATGAAACAAAAAATCAGTATGGCGGATACAGTGATACGCGCCGGAATAGCATACAGCTTTTACGCAGTACCGTATTCCATACCAGCCATTAAAAAACTAGACAAAAAGATCATAGCGCTCCACAAAACAATATGTGGATTACCAAAATGCACCTCTAATGTCGCCACACAACTCCCACACAACCTATTTGGTATCGAAGCATTCTCACTAAAAAATGCGTACTTAAGATGCATTGGAGAACAACTTCAAAATGCCCTTAACGATAAAGGTAGACTTGGTAAAATATATTACGGATTGATACAATTTATACTTGCAAGATTTGGAGGCTCCGAAGAAATAGACCGTATTAAATATCAACACTGCGTGAGATCACCCATCACTAGGACATTATTTCTACTCAAACATGAAGCCGGTGTCCATCTTAAAAGTACAATAAATTGCTTTCTATTAAATCCATCTCAACTAGAAACGGCATGGATGAGAGAAGCACAAAACCTACATGGCCTTAATCCCAACACATCTTTCAAATTACTACAAAAACTACTATCACATAATATAATAAAATTAGAACAAATAACCATGCCTAATGGCACCACCCTAATGAACCCATATGACTTTAAAATGTACCACTGCAATCCCACAAAACTCATCAAAAGTGCTCTAAACCTTGCCAACCAACTATTTTGCTACCCCTCTTGCCACCACAGATGCCACCCTCCATGCCGGTTTCACCACCCCCCAAGAACTCTAAAAAATGACTACATTATACTAAACCACAATATCCTCCCCCCACAACTCACCCCCCCTATAAATACACCTAACCCTCCTATCCCCGAACTCCCCCTTCCTCCCAAAAACATACTTAAAAATCCCCAACAATTCCCCATCCACGAAAAACTAAACCACGAACATCGTAAAATCAAGGATAAATATTGGATTATCAAAAAAGACACCATATACTTATGCCAATGGAACACACCAAACAACAACTCATACCATAAATGGCGAACTCAAAGAGAATTATTCCCCTGGAACGACCCCCACACATGTCATCACAACTCTGAAATACTTACCCAATACTATACAAACAAAATAAGCATTGTTCAGACACCATAAAAAAATACTTTTCCATTACACAAGCAAAAGATACAAGGTATGTTATTCCAGCCACAACCATCCCATTAGCTCACATCTCTATTAATGAATGTAACCCAGAAAGCGACATTCAAACAAATACAAATACAATTCAAACTAACTTAAACGTAGCACACATATATGAAGAAAATGGTCGACACCTCATTACCATTCCAAAAACAAGGTTAATATGGCTATGGAAACAATATCAGAATGCGAAAAATACACCACATAGTCTAGAACCCCCAACCCAATCTTTTGAAACTGAAATTGCATGGCTATACCAAAGATATAAATACCATATCCCAAAAAATGACCCACTTAAATGCGCCCAATACACCATACCAACTCAAATACTAGACTTTCTCATTGAAACATTCAAAATCCAAACATCTTACTTCTCATCCCCAGTTACATGCCCCACACAACTTAGCCAATTCTACTCACCATTTTCCCGAGATATTATTTTTGGTTCCCTAGGGAAAGCATTTGATCACAAATGGAAAGATATTGGCTACGCCCATCCCCATAATGAAACAGACTTACAACAAGCCATTCATTGGGCCCGTCTTGCAGCAAAAAACAACCCTAACACAATGACCAAAATCATATCCCCAGACACTAACTGGTACCAAAATTTTAATCCATACATTGGCCCCTTTCCAGATACACACATCATTGCCCACTTCGCCGCAGACACCATCACGTATATAGAACCCACAATACCTCCCGACGTCAACACTGTAAGAAAAGAAATGTCAACCCTACAAATACTTTGCATTCATCACCAAAACAACAATATCGGTAATCTAGAACAAATGAATCAACTCAACTCCATCACAAATAATCTAAAAATACCACAGATTTACGTACAAAATGCTCCTCCTACCCCTTTAAATACACCGGTTAAACCCAGTAAGAAATGGTCCAAATTAGACTACCCTAATACACTAATAAATAGCCACACACACATCCCCCCAATCCCAAACTACCATACAAACTTGCCACCAAAATTCGAAGCCCAACTTAGTTATTACACCGATGGCTCCTTCATACCTCCAAAAGAAATTGGCCCCAATAATGAATGGATGAGGGAAAAAGCTGGATATGGCATTTACAGCCCTAAAGGTATTAACATCCCCAAAAGACTCCATGGACACCAAAACATTCTACGAGCTGAAATGATGGCTATACACGAAACACTAAGAATCATCAACACACAATTTCCTAATGAACCCGCATATATATATTTACTGACTGCCTAAACGTACTATATTTACTAAACACGCAAATTAAACACCCCACACTACATAATAGTCACCCTGACCAAACCACACTTGCCTCAATGGTAGAACTACTCCAACAAAGAATACAACCCATTTCACTACACAAAGTCAAAGCACACATCAACATTGATGGAAACGAGAAAGCAGATAAACTAGCAAAAATCGGTGTCGACCTTGAATATATTACTGCCGAACACCCACACGAACACGCGCATGCTACCCCATACTACTACCAAAAAGATGTATGGCCATCCATGATAGATATGCCAGACAAAGGACCAGTTAGAAACCTAGAAAAACAAATCAAGAAATACGACAGGGAAAAAAACTTAGAAATTATGGCCATACAAACTCCCAATATTTACAAATGGACAGCAAATGAAGATATAGACAATGAACTCTCCAATGAATTCTAGAAAAATCCAATCATTACAGACAAACAAAAAACATGCCTTATTAAATTTCGTACTGGAACGTACATGGGCCATGCTAGAAAACAAATGTTTTTTGGCAGAGAAAGATTTCCATCCATCACATGTCCTATTTGTAGATCACACGAACCGGACACATGGTTACATGTTTTACTCACATGCCAACAACAACACATACATTCACTCCGCGTCAGAAGACACAACAAAGCAGTTTGGGAAATCCGTAAATTACTAATCTCATCAGAAAAATCCCGCTGCTTTATTCTCATGAATGCTGGAACCTTCAATGATAAGCCTCCAGAAAATACAGTACCAAATTGGTTACTCCCCTGCACATGTGGCACTCAAAGATGCCACTGTAACTCAAGATTTAGACCAGACATCTTGTGTGTGAAAGGCCTACCTTACCAAAGTGAACCCCCTTCTGAAATTAATCCCAACCTTACAATACAATTTATTGAATTTACATTTTGCAACGACAGATTCTCCCCAGAAACACTCCAAGCCAAAACCAACAAATACAATCCACTAATTGCCAATATCACTGCTCTAGGATGGAAAGTCGACCCTCTTATCGTCATTACAGCTGGAGCTAGAGCAACTACACACATTCCATCAATGAAATCACTTGAAGAAAATTTCCAAATACCGATGCCCACCATCAAAAACACCTTCAAAAACATAAACACTATCGCCATAGAATACGCCATGTCCATTCTACTCCACAAAAGAAGAATAGAAAATCACCAACCGATTCCTCAAACATTAGATCCCCCTTAGTAAAAACTTTGGAATAAAATAAAAATAAAATTTTGGTAGTAGCTAGAGCTACTCTATTTAATTGTTAGCATACAGGTGTCAAGTCTCTTCTTGTCACTTCTCGCAAAGGGGGCTGTTGGTTGGCACAACTTATTTCCTGCTCGTGATCGCTCACTCAGCAGTATCAAACCACTCCATCCCCACATCCACTCAAACGAGTCCATCAGGGTTCGAATCCGGACCAGATCAATGAGGTAAACGCTCACATCCAACCAACAAATGAGCTCGTGGCTTGATGACCATTACATCACCACAAACTATTCTATATGCCTGTTTTCACTGGTTTCTTGTTACTGGTTACTTGTGACTAAAGTGTCTACTCTCGAAAGGGGGGAGTAGATCTTTACTTCCATACCTTTGTCCTGTGGGCTTTGGATGAGGGGTAGGTCGAACAGACACTTAATTCACGTCGGTCTCCTCCGAAGACCGAAGTCTCTCTCTCTCTTGTCCACAGGTTTCTTCTGTCACTTTTGTCTAAGTCTAGAGTTATGAATAGGTGTCTACAACACCTTCACTTCAAAAATTTGTGTAAAATTGCTCTTACCTCCAAAAATTCTGATTCCAAGACCAAGCACTTCCTCTCCAATTTGCTAACACATTCATGATTTCACTTCATGCTCTTTGCACTCCCAGGTTCCCAAAATCCTTATTCTGGCAGGAATGGGTACTGCTACCTTATGCGGCTAAAGTTCTGGCTCCACAATGTTTTACAGGGAAAGGAGGCGACATGCGCGTAGAAGAAAGGTGGAAACTGCACAAATGCACCCCTGCAGCGCACGATGTGACAAAGAAGGGATTATGAGAGTTAATGGGACCTTAGACTAATGTACAATTTGCACCCCCTACCCGGATTTTCCTCGATTGAACCCTGGCAGGGTGTTCGCCAGCAGCTCAACCGGGTTCGGATGTGGGAAAAAATTGCCAGCAATCCGAACGCTGGATAGTATTGACAAATCCAAGACTAATCTTGATAGGGCAATCACCTGATTATCAAATTCTGGCTCCACTAAGCCTGGTGTTCGGCATGTGGCAACTGCATATTCAAGATCGACCTTTGTAACATTAGTGATCATGTACCCATTGTCTATTTCGAAGATCCAAGGTGAAGTACACTAAGGATTCATTTACTTCGACACCAGTGTATAATTCAAGTCAATATGATGCGAAAGGATCGAGTAACGGGCAGAAGCTCGGAATGACAATCGATACAAGCAGTGCATTTGCAGACATGCCAGTTCGGGGAACACAGATGAATCCATCTCAGGACCCTAGCTCTTATTGCCACGGTTGAATGTTTCTAGAAGGAAAAATAATTTACTTCATGTGAGCTGCAGTTCTCTGCAAAACAACATTGTGTCAAAAAGCGTGTTCAACCCTAACCACTACTAAACATTCCCCGCTATTATGCTTCCAAAGCCCTTCTGAGTTTGTAAGAAGACAGATACCGATAGCTATCCTAAAAGCAGCCTAACCTCACAGATCAATTTGGTAACACCCTCAAATTTCCAACCATTGAATATTAGGAACGAGAAAAGAAATCATTTAAAGCAAGATTCACATCCCCGTGAGGAACTACGTCTTCAGGCTCGGGCATAAAAAGGCTTCTTGTGCTCAGTTTTGCTTGCACGACTAACTCGCTTGAGCTGTTGTCGAACTGGACGTGGGCACCGTGAGCCCTCAACCATTCCTCACATTCATCCACTCCTTCAGTTCCTACTTCTAAGCTTGGCTCAGTGCTGAACCCTAAAGAATGCGCCACGGATACCACGGGAATTGTGGGACGGTATGACCGTGTCATACATTTGAACCCATCGAATCTCATTTTCTCCATGTGAATGTCCATCAAGTAGGGGCTCAGAACCGGAGCTGATCTGTACAGGCGAAAGAAGGTAGTGTAGTTGCCCACAGCCACTGCATTCCGGACTGCCAGAGCATGTTTCACTACGTCATTTCTCCTTCCATCCTGAGTCAATCTGGACATTGCAGATAACAGGTCTCTACTATTACCGCAGTTGAACAAAATGTACAAGAAGCTGTAAGCAGCGAACTCGTTGCTACAACCTTTGATGCCTTCCCCATACAGAGACTTCAGCTGTGTTTGACACTGATTGTATTCTGGTAAATCAGTAGCTTCCAAAGCCATGCGAGCGTGTGTCTCGTATACTTCCACTGTAAACTCATCTCGGATCCGTTGCACAGTAAGATCCTGCCGTATAGATTTCAATTGCTCACACTTAAACAGGTAACTCTTCGTTGTACACTTCACCATCTCTAATGCTCTCCTCAATACATCCTTTGGTCTGACAATATGGGGGTCCGGCGCAGAAGTCAGTCGCAAATATCGCTTCTCAACCTCCTGACACGTTCCACGTATGGTCAAAGAGTCCCAATCAATGTCCTCAACAGCCCGGCCGTTCTGAACCTCCCCTGAATTCAAAGCCAACTGCAGAACTGTTGCTCTACGCGCATTCGCACTCTCCGATGCGGATCCCCAACCCCTATCTCTACCAGAATTTTTACCTCGATCGAAACGTTTGAATCGATTCTGCCGTCTTTCCTTCTCTTCCGGGGGATCTGCCGTTGACATAGACCCCAAAAGCACTACATGACCGCGCTCCGCTTTGGTCTCACCTGAGGTATCTTCAGCCGACTTCAACCTCAGATCTACTTTGCGGAGTCTTTTCGACCCCTTCTTTGACATGTTCTTCAAGTCAATACCTGCCATGGTATTCGTCGGAATATTAGTCTTACTACATATCTCCTTGTCCCATTTGCTTTGGAACCGTAAGCTATCATTGTCTTTGGACGAGTCAAGACTGCCTCGCTCAATGCGGCAAAAACCAAGAGCCCGTCCTGTTCTGTTATCCGGCTCCAATTCAGCTGGAGGCTCCCAACGCGTTTTCAACCTCCTGGCCAGGCTCCATTCTGATTTACATGAGGTGCTCTGCTGCTGCAACACCTCTTTCTTCAGCGACAAAGACAATGAGGGAGGTACAGCAAAAAGTGGCTCTCTATCCCAATCTCTCGTGAACAACGTCCCATCCAAGGAAGCATTCGTAATCATGTCTTTCAGTACAACCTGACAAGCTGCTTTCTGCGACTCATCCTTGCATCGTGATAGAGCTCTTTCCACATAGGCCCGCAATGACGAGGGGAACATCCCAGGCTGTAGCGTCGCATCCGCAACAGCATCTATAGAAACACTGGAACAAGCCGACTTCTTGGCAACGACACTCGCATACACGGGTTTTGCTGCCTCTTCGCTCGCACCCACTCCACTTACATTTCCTACGATCCGTGGATTCGTCACAATGTGCAGCTTCGCTGCTCTTCTATCCCCTTGCTGAATTTTAAGACCGGCTTGAATTTTCTGGAACTTGAGAGGCTGTTGCTGATGTTGAGTCGCAGGTGCTCTCGAATGCTTCGCTAGGGGAGTAAAGATTCTCAAATTGAAATGGTCACTCTGGGACGTTCGATTAGAGCTACCATTACAAGTTGTGCCTCCACTAACAGATTCGGTGGTAGAAGAAACCTGAGAACCTTGCGACACACCATAGGATAGAGTAGCAACTTGCCAAGAAAGCTGAGGTACTGCAGTGCCAGGAGGTGGCGGTTGCTCAGTTGGAGCAGCTAAGACACTGGCATACGTCGGCTCTGCCGCAAGAGATCCAGATTTTACGTCATTGCTCTCGGTGTCGGCTTGAGGAGCACCTTGTATAGTCCTGTGATAATCAGCCCATTGCTGGACGTAATCTTGAGCATACTGCATGCTGTGTTCCGGCTCGAAATTTACAACACTATATGCGACGTCGGAGTTCACACTCGACGCTGTGTAACAAGCATTCGAGAGCACCTGCGACTCAACATCAACACCATAATATGCATGTTGATACCCAGCGGACTCGTCACCATCGGGATCGTAATAGTTGCCGGTGCTGTCAAACAAGGCTGCATCTATGTGGGTACCTAAGTGTTGTAAATCAGCGGTGGTAGCAGGTGGGGCAACACCAAAACTGTATATTCCTGTATGCTGCGAATACGATTCCGACCCCTGCTTCTGATAAGCATTATTGTTGTATCCCTGGTAATTCATGCTGCCGTATGCATTCTGGTCGGGCATGTAATTGTACCCAGCGTATCCAGTAGCATACGATTGTGACACATTTGTCGCCATAGGATGAGCCCGAGGAATTTCATAGTTGATTGCCTGCACTTCAACTAATCTATAACCAGCAGACACTTGCCCTTCTTGCTGAGCATACTTATCGTACTCGGAGTAAGATTCCGCACCAGTGTTCGCACACCCTTGGTCACTTCCTCCCGTCGATGGTATCGCCACCAGACTCGCTGGTAAAGGTGCCTGTGGGGAAGACAACGCAGATACAGGTGGAACTGCGGCCCCATCTTGAGTACCCTTGCCCCAACCTTGCTGTCGTGACGGGTTGTAACCATACCAATGCTGCTGCTCGTACACTGCATCATAGGATTGGCCACCCCAAGCATTCCCAGGATTGGAATTTGCCACATAGTCCCCTGAGGACAAAACGCCATACAAGTTCCTCCTGTTGTCAAACCCATCTCGTACCCCAGCCATTAATAAATAGGGTTCAACTCAATACCGTACTGGTGCTGACCAGCTTCTGCCCATCCGCACTATCGTTAAATTGTAGCAAGTTTGCAGACCTCAAGCCGACATAGAAGCTCAGCATGTGGATCGATTTACGGCGTTGGCGTCACAGATAACCAAGAATGGCTCCCCGGGACTAGGTTTCAAAGAAAAAGCCAGTTCGATTATTCATTACTCGCTGCAATCGATCCCATCCGCCCGCAACACAATCATAAACTCCACCAACCTGCCAGAAAGACATCTCCCTGACGCAGCAGCAGAGGTGAAACCTAAAAAGACTGGGAAATAAGGCAGCTCAGTACGATTTCTTCCATATTCTTGTATCAGATCGGCACGTTGTTACACAACGAAAAAGTTTGCTGCTAAAATTGCTTCCCGCTCTAGTTATGATGAACTAGAATGAGAGGACACGAAAGGGACAACCGTTCTCAAAACTTGTCTCAATAGTGGAAACAGCAATGCCCGTGCTTGTAACGACAGAAAAAATACTGCACTGATTGATTCGGAATTACGAAGTAAATTTCTCATGATATCTATAACCAATTGCTTCCAACGAAAATCTCACTTCGCAAAAACCATAGAAAAGTATTGACCTAATGAAGCTAACATTACAACGAGGACCACAGTTTCTTCATCTCTTAGCTTCTCAACCACCAGGGCAACATTTACCCATCCTAACTTCAGGACTTGAAGACCTCCCAGGCCACTTCAACTGAAAGACCAAAACCCGGTAATCCTTGAATCCATTACCAAACCACTAATATGAAAAATATTTTAAATAAAGAAATGAGGGTAGTGGAGTGAACCATCTCACTGAGTTGCCTGCTAAACTCCACGAAAACTCACTGGGGTGCTTCAAGTTTCACGGCCGTGGATCGTGGATCGACGACACCCCATTCTTAGATCGGCGAAGAGATAACCCATCGTAGGGTCGACGGGCGGCCTGCCGACCTGGCTTCGTCGCAAAAGCGGTCTACAACAGCTTCCTCGCAACTTGGGCACTTTTTTGCCTGATTTTTAACCCCTAAAGTCGGAAGACCTGAAAACTGCCAAAATCCTTCAAAACTGGCCTTTTTCAATACAAGGTGTAAGTTTTCAAATTTTGATGCATTTTGGGATGTAGTTCTAGGATCCAGTACCTTACTTATACATGTACAAGTACCCCAAACCTTAGATTCAAACTCTTTGTTGTTTGTAAGATCGTAATGTTCAAAGTCAAAAAGAAGGTTTTTTTCCTTGTTGCAAAATGAATTTGAAGTGTTTGTGATCCAAAAGGTTCAATTTCAAAAGTAAATTTGAGTTGAGGCTCTTCAAATTCTTGTTCCGAGGTGGTTCAGGAATATGTCCATGCAATTTTTACCCTCATACGACCTATAAAATCTAGAATAATGCTTGATTTTTCGCATGGAGGAATGCTGAAATTAAAATATAAAGGCCTATCCTTCATAGTTCAAAAGGCATATAAAGAAATATTGGATTAAAAATTCGAGTTGTGAGATCATGCCTTAAAACTTTATTTAAATGTACAAAAAGACAAAACTTGAAAATAGTAGAATCTCAAATTTTCGTGAATTTTTGAGGTTTTTGAGAACCAATTAATTTTGGGCAGATTTAGAGAATAAATGAGCATGTACTGTAGTTTTAGACACATTATTCCAACATGCCTTAATAGTGTTTTCAAAGTTTGACTGCAAATATCTTCAAAAAAATGAGGATTTTTAAGCATGAATGGTCTTGTTGGAAAGGTATAGAAAAACTCCACGATTTGCAAAAAAAGAAAAAAAATAAAAAAAATAAAAAAAATCAAATTCATACAATTTATATTTAATAATTGGAAATTTGATTAGTCAAGTCAACCCTGGTAAAACTCATTTTGACTTTAGAGGTTAATTTAGAAAACGGTTAATCAACTCAAATAATACTATAATGAAATCGGGCATCTCAAAACAAAAAAAATAAAAATTAAGTAACTTGTCTTTTTCTTGAGTAATTTGTCTTTTCTCAGTTTGTTAACCCTTAAATTTGACTGTGCTATTTCCATCTTTTCTGATTTTTAAGTCCATCTATATTCTCGTATTTTTTCTTTGACAATAAATATTTTTCAAGCTCTTCCTATGCGATACGTAAAAGAAGTCAAAAATACTAAATTGTATCCCTATTGACTATTTTAATTTATTTTTTTATGATCCAATGTAGGTCATGACTCATTATATAATATTCTTTTTATTTTTTATTTTACTTTTCATTCTTGTACAACACATGGAATCAAAAAATACCATTTTGATTGAAATAAACAATAGATTCTACTTGACATACATTGTCAAAAATAATTATTTGATATTGGATAAACTTCATAGAATTATAAATGATTTAAAGTCAATTAATTTCACATAAAAAAAATCAATTTTAATGTTTATATTTCACAATATATTGATTCATCATTCCAACCAAAAAACGTTTCTTGGAAAAATAACTAGTTTGACCAAGGATTGTGAATTTCAAAATAAAATTTTTAAGTCACCTTCAACATTTTAGTTGAGCTTCATTTAATTTATCAAAACTAAATTCTCGTGAATGTGAATATCTTTTACATGTCAATGTTTTATATTTTATTTGTTAAAAGAATTATATAATGAAATTGTATGGAAAAGAGTTTTGCAATGTGAATTCTTAATGTATTATATTTATTGTGATTTTGGACATTATCCCGAAGGTTGTCATATTGGACGGACATGCCGACTGGACGGACGGTCCAGTCCTTAGGTCCTGTGAACAACCCTGATTATCCCAATGAAATTTAATTCCTTTAGTAGAAAGGATCAAGAATTTCCAAAACAAACATCTATTATCCTATGAAATTATTATATGCCCAGTCATTTAAAAACTGCAATATTGAACTTGGTTTAAAGGCCTTGCAATATTAAGGTACAAAATGCTCTAAATAAATAAATAAAGAGATATGCACATTAGAAACAAAAATTTGTTGAAGATCATAATTTTCTTAAAAGTCAAAAAAGGACTAAAAAGAAATAAGATGATTTGAAATATTTATTTATTTCAAAATCATATCCATGTTCTTTTGAATCGAACACTGGTTCTATTGAAAGTGGATATAGCCATGTACGTTTTTTTGTAAGGATTATTTTTAACATTAAATTGATAATATTATGGCACAAAACATGTTTTTGGTCATATGATTTATTATCCAGCATTATTCTGAACCAATGGAAATCATCAAAGAACATGAAGCTTTATATAATTTAATTAAACATAAAATTTATATTTGAAAATAATTAAGGAATATTTTATTTTACCTTGCAAGAAAAAATCACAAAAATGTGTTATTTGTGATATAATAAAAGTAAAAGTTGATTTGTGAATTGTTTTTATTTGTAAAAAACAAATATAGATATTTAATTCTAGTATTATAAAAGTGATACATCATTGTCAAATTTACATAGATGCAATATATTCAAAACAATCAAGAAATACTCATTAGAGAATGACATGTATAATTTATAGATGATAAAAAGTATCACATTTTAAAACAAAACCAACTTATGTTTGCGACAAAAATTACCTCCAATATATTACACATCCATAAATTTAATGCTGTAGAGACTCTGTAAAACCTAGCCCCAAAGAATAATTATCCTTATTAGCTATCAAAGCATTCTCTCTAAAATGGGCCGCTTTAGCTAGGGAATTATCAAGCTCGGTTACTTCGTCGTCATTGAGACCAACAAACTTAGATCCGCCATCTTCTTGATTTTCTCCTTTGTACGGACTTCAGCAGATGGTAAGTAAGGATCAAGTCTATATAAAATGATAGAGTCTTCCTCACCAATAGCTTCAATGGGTTTTTTTTTCCCCTCACATCATGATAAACTCACTCATTAATACTTTTTTTGCGTTTGTTTGTTGGTAATGAACTTTCTTCATCACCCTCTTCGGAACTAAAAAGACTGTATTCTTCAAGTGATTCACTTTCTTTATCCAACCAAAGAGGATCTTTGATTAAAATTGGCTCTCAAACCTTATCAACATAAACCTCCTTCCACTTCTCAAGGCAAAGATGCATTTCTACATTTTCCTCCATAAGAATGAGTTGTTGAACTCTTCTACTGACATTGTCTATCATGTGAAAGAATTCCTCTATGATTATCACCCAATCTGCTCGATCAAAGTGACTAATCAAAGCTTCAATATCCGCTAGGCAACGAGCCTTCCAAAACTTGGAACACATATTCCATTCATGTGATGGCTCAATATAATAAGAAGAAATATTTTGCTTGTCTATAGCAAAAATATCTTCTAAAAATGATTTAGGAGGATGGAGTAAAATAATAACATATTGTCCGAGTGGAAAGAATTTGGCAACATCTTTTGGTTTATCTTTGACAGCCTAATCAGTATTCTCTGATTGTAAACCAAAGATATATGTTCCAACTTGAACATAATATTCTGCAATATTATTCAAACACATCAAATTCTAGATGTGTTCTGCATTTTCTGCAGATGGTAGCATGAAAAGCACATTCCATCTTTGGACTTCTCCCATCCATAACTTTATCTTATCAAGTACCAATGAGTACTTTGTCTTCGACCAATAACCACCTTCAGGTCCATATCGACAATTAAACATCCACAATGCACTTCTTCCCAATGACCCTTCATTGATTTTAAAATGATATCACCAATCTTCACTCTAGTATAAAATCCAAGTCCATCTGCTCTTTCATAATTAAATTTCATTTTCCAATCACCATCTTCTTCCCGTGGAATGGCTTTTTATTAAAATAAAGCCCCAAACCACCGCGTGAAACTAGGATATGATGGTCAATCACATCAGACGAATCAAATCAACATAATTGCGTTGTTTACCAAAGGCACTCTAAGGATTGATATGGCTCTGGTGCTTCTGAAAAATCAGTTGGAATGTTCCTTGCAAAATAATCTAGTGCATCCTTGCCTCCAAACTTCTCCACATCTACTTGGAGCCAATTCTTTTTCTCACCAAGTGAATTTTCTTAACCAGCTTCACACCATTTGAAAGCATTTGAATGTCAGCTCAAAGTTTTGCTACGTCACACCAATGTTGTAATGATTTTCCATCATCTCCGCCAGCAAAATATATTTCTTGCTCTGTATCCAAAGAATCCACCGTTGGCATTTTACAAAGAATGATGTGTTCATTCGCAGTTAAACCTTGAAAAGGTCGGAGCCAACCAAGAGACATACTTGGATGGCCTCCACTTGAGGGTTTTGGCTTTTTTCCACTATAGATTGTTGGAACAACAAGCACTGTAATACGTTGCTTCTTTGGCTTGAAAGTAAGTTCGTTATTATAGGCAACACAGATGGCCTTCAATGCTTTCCAACAAGTATCTGGAAGTGTAATCATAGAAACATAATCACGAAATTTGATTCTCGCATCTTTGGTGGAGGTCTCACCTACACCCAACTGTTGGCTTGTAATTCCTGGCAAACAACACAAACAATCTTTTCTTTTGTCATCATCTGCATTTGGGCGACCAAGAGAATCTTATAGAAATCTTGTTTTCTCCAACATTTCACCTATAGTACTGTGGTACTTTCTTGTTGATGAAAATAAATACGTAATATTATCATCATAAAGAACAAGCGTTGCAAGCCGTCTTGAAAATATACTTTTATAATTCTCCTTTGAAAGTGATTGAGATTCAAGATCACGTTTTGCCAAAATACTAAAAGTGTGTACAATATGTTCTCCACGTACCGGCTCAAATACAATGCCTTTCAAAAATGATTGTCTTTTCACCTCAAAAGAATCTCCAAGCATTCCCTCTAAGCATTTTAAGAATGCTTATTTTGAATTTCTTTCCTTTGAAATGAGTTTCTCCTTCAACAATGCCATTGGGGTCCTTGTAATACATTGGACGTAAAGTTATCCAATCATTAGGGGAAGATTGGGGTCTCCACAAGGCCTTTGGTCGGAATCTGTGCCTGAAAATTAGGCCATGCCCGTGCACTTTACCTGATGGCACCAATGGTGCCAGCAGGTCGCCAAATGCTGCCAGCAGTGCCAACAGTTGGCATTTGGGGGGTCCAGCCAATCGCTTGCAGCGAAGGCGTTGCCCACTGCTATCACCCCATTGGACAATACAAGCAGTAATGACACTGTCACCGAGCGTGTGCCCACTGCTGTCACTCCATTGGACAGTAGCGGATCCTGTTGTCAGCGGGGCGAATCTTGTTGTCAGCGGGGCGAATTTTGTTGTCAGCGGGCAGGATATCCACCAATGAGATTTCGCAGAGAAGTGTCAGCGGGCAGGATCCGGGGCTGTCTTACAAGGCCCTTTGGAGACCCAATATTTCCCCTAATGGATTTTCCACCAATTTTTTTGATCGCAATGCATTGTAAAATTATTCTGCATTCTTTACAATGAGGATGCGTTGATTAGTAAATCCATGTATTGGAGCTCTCACATAATCAATATCAAACATAAGAGATAAATCTCTTCAGAAAATATACTTTTTGTTGATATCATCTTGAGATGTAGGATCTAATAATTCCTTCCTTATAGACTTCTCATTACTTTTCTCTGAGATAACACATTTTTTTCCTTTCCCTTTACAAATAGCTTGAGAGAGTTCTTGAGTAGATGCAACATGATTATAAGCTGTTAGTTCAAAACATGAGTTTACTCCGTGAAGTTTTTCTTATTCAAATGGAGGAGGAACTTCACAAAATGATTGATTCTGAACATGTGAATCTTTAATTTGAGAATGGTCATATGAAAATGAGAGTGCTCTAAACCATTTTTTGTCTGATGTTGGAAGATGTGGTTTTTTCTATCGTACAATATTCAAAGTATCTCCAACTGACGCAAAACGCTCATGAGCATCCATGAACTCAATTAACTCCAAGTCCGGTAGTTGACTAAAACTCATGAATACATTCATCATAGAAGTGCAAAGATTTTGCCTTGCCTCTTTCAACTCTACCCACCATTTTTGTGCTTTTAATAAGCCTGTAATTTTTATGCCAACCGAATCATCCAACCTTCCAATAATATTGGAAGTCTTTAGAACAAAAACAGTAACACCCGTTCTTGCATTTGGTATAACAAAAATCTCTCAAGGACCTTCTTCCCTTGTAAAAGCTGGAGCCACAATTTTTTGAACATAAACTCCTCTTTTCCATACCTTTAAACATGAAACCTTTCCTTCTTCCCACAAATAATGAGTAATTTTCAGAATAACGCGTTTGTCATCTCGTGTAACATACCATCCATAATCTTTGACAGCATCTGAAGGCTACGAACTCTTTGATATTTTTGCAAATTCTTTCTCTCATAGTGGTGGCATTGCAGATTTGCCTCATAAGTTCTACAAAAAAGAAACAAAAGTTATTCATATATTTCAGACGCAAAGGGAAAGTAGAACACGCCTCACTTTTACAATAAACCATATAATTGAAACTTAAAAGCCATATTGGTGTCCCACATACCACATGCTAAGTGAAATTTTAAGCAACAAAGGTGTAGCACATGCCCCACTTCCCTTTCTTCTATTTTGGAGACTATGTGCTAAAATTTTAAAAAGTAAAGGGCTGTGGCATATGCATCACCGCCTCCCTCTTCATACGGAATGAAATGTAAAACTTATGACTGTGGAACATGTGCCTATCTCAAGCCGACTGTATATCAAAAAAATTGATGACAACGGAAAAGGATTGGAAAAGAGTGGAGGTAGTTATTGCGATGAAGAAAAAGGAGATGAAAAAACTGAAATCGTAATGATTTCAATATCACGTACATAAGGCTGTTGTAAAGATGAAGATTTTATGGTACCAGCTTTGTAAGTCTTGTGGTGATTTTGTAGAAATCCTAGTACCAGAGCACTGCATATGCAATACTGTGGTATAGAAGTTGATTGCCCCACCCTTATTCAATCTGTGCGCTTGAGTTGAATAGTACCAAACATGAAAAAGCAACGCTAGTAAGGTTATACAATAACAGGAGCAACTTCTATATGCAAGAGCAACTTCTATGTGCGGCGGCAAGACCAACTTCTAGGTGCGGCAAAAGCAACTTCTATTGTAAAACCTACAAAGAATAAGACAACCGTGGAGGACGTTCGAGTGTGAGTACTTATTGTAGCAAACAAGGACCGTTGCGGCGGAGTGAAGCGCTGTTGTAGAGAGAGGCGTTGTGGCGGAGTGGGGTAGAGCAGCGAAGACAGGCTCTACGGCAGAGAAGAACAGCGGGCAATGACGAAGAAAGTTGCAGCAGGTTTAACAACGTCGGAAACCTATTGTAAGCAGTAAGTAGATGAAATGCATCTAAGTCAAAAGGGTCCAGGAACACATAGTCCGTATCTTAAAAGTAAAATCAACTTTTTTTTAATTTGTTTCTTGAAAACTTTAAAATTTGGTAAATTTTAGGAAAACTATAAAATTCTATAACTATTGCAAATAGGCTCAAAATAAAATTTGAAAAATATGTGAAATTTTAGCATGTCAATGGCTATAATCCATGTATATACCAAAAATCCATCACTCTTATCATTTATGAGTTATTCATCATAGTTTGATTGAAAAAACTATGATGTTGTTGATTTTGTGACTATTCTACAATTTCAAAGATTTTAGGGATTTTTTCTTCTTATGTTAGCATGGAATAGTTTCTTTCTTGGGGCATTAAATGAATAAAAATACATATTCTTTTCCATGTGCACGTGATTTAATTTAATATAATTCATTTTATATTATGAATTATGGCAAAATTGGAATAAAAATTCAAAAAGGTCTTATTTCATTCCTTTCTCTCTGTAAATAAGTGAATCCTTAATAAGATAAAACATAGGTCCCACCTCCTCTCTTTCTATTAAATATAAAACTTACCAAAAAAATAATTAAAAAAATAAGTCTTATCCACCACCATTGTAGTAATTAAATTCGTCAAATGGGAAAGAAAAAGACATATATCTCACCTTTTTCCCTTCCGTTATTGAAGTTTACTACATAAAATATATATGTATATATATATAGGTCACGTTTGAGCCTTAATTTAAAGAATTAAACATAAATTGAAGTTAGAGAGGCATATAACACACCTCCAAGCTTACCGTAAAATATTCATTAGAGTTAAGAGGGGGGGAGGCATATGCCAGACCCCCGAGCTTTATTTTACAAAAAAATAAAGAATTTCTAGTTGATGCGGGAGACATATGTCTCACCTCTAAGCTTCTATTGGAGAATTGAATAAGTCTAGGGGTCTGTCTAGGGGAAGCATGTATTCTACACTCATTTTTCAAAAATGAATAAAAATGGAATTCGTGATAAATTGTCATTAGATTGGATTTAAAATAATTCTTTATTATATGTTTCATTTAATTCCCACATTTAGTAGCTTTATTTTTTTCATATATGCCAGAGTCTATTGTGAAGATTCATATAACTCTATGAAAGTAGATATTGGATGGGAATAGGACGATATTGATGTTGGTTTCCTTTCATTTGAAGGATTTACAAGCGGTATGGATGGTCAATTTGATCACATTCATCAGTCAATTCAGCAACAACAAACTACCATTACTAATTGGGTCATTCTTTAGAACATTTATAGTATCACAATTGCCGAAATAGCAAAGGTACTATGGGTGTGAGTGATATATTAAATGATAAGTCACTTTTTATGGATGATGAAGTGGTTTACATTCAAAGATTTCTGATTCTTAAAACCCGTGTTCATGAATTGCATCTTCAAAACATGGGAAAATGCCTTCATAAGTGTACAAGATGGCCGCAATCTCAAATCAAGGATCTTGAGATAGCTATCTATCTAAATGTACCATCAGCAGCAACTACTATGGAAGTCAATTTATCACCTTTGATAAATACTCAAAGCTCACACGGTTCTTGTTGATCATCATTTAAACATACTGTGGAAGGATTTGCCAACTCCTGATCCTCGACATCCATATATACGCGAGATTTGCCAGCAAAGAAGACCAAAAGGCCCTCGTATGAAAGGACTATCAAGATGTGAAAAAGTGACATTACATGCAGTACAAGAAGCAAAAGCAAGAAAAGTTTGAAATCCTACCAATCCAAAATCAAACTTGCACAATATGAAATCCATGCACAATTTAAAATCAAATTTGAAAAAAAGGTGGATGGATGTAAGGTATGTCATGCTTATTTTGCTAATGCAAATGGATATTGCTTTACAAGATTGAACAAGATAATGTCAAGTATTTGAGATCAAGATGCAGTTAGTGTTTCTCATGGAAACATTGGAAAAAGGAAGGAAGGGACTCATGCGAGCAAGGCTCGGTCTATATTTGTGTCATATATTTGAGTCAATTGTTCCGAGAGCCTCAACCTCATTGACATGCAATTCGAAAGTCTGATGGTTTGAAAGTTGGAGTGATTTGCCTACCTATGAATGTGCGCCGCCATAAAGTATGGACATGGATAAACAACTCTTTGCTATGTATGGGCAAAGCCAATATTGGTTTGTGTACTTTCAAGAAGATGTGGAAAGCAGAATTTACAAACGTACATGTTCCATCTGAATCGCTGTTTTCAAAATGCCAAGTATGTTGGGAGTACAAAGAAAGTATCATATCCGTACCAAACAAAGGTATGAAGGCTATTATGTCCCTGGAATATCATATACACTATGGAGGAACAAAAAGACTATACTCCTGCAAGACAAGCTGCGGTTGAAAGTCTAGATTGTTTTGAGTATCATTATAGTTGGTATGGACTAGAACACTACGTTTGTGCCTAGATTCAAGTAGACTGTGAAAGGCATAGAGTCTCAATACGTAAAAACTTACTTACGTCGAGTACCTATTCATATTATAGGTTTATATTGTCATGTGTAGGTGGATTCTCATTACAAACATGACAGCAATCAAGTAGTTACATCCATTATGAAAGTTTTATAAGATGTGAAACAACGACACGGACAATATCCTCCTATTCTACTCATTTAAGCAGAGAATTGTGGAAGAGAAAACAAGAATGTATACATTCGTAGCCCTCAGATTTAAAAAAAATTGCTATTGTCATTTTCGATAGTTGGCCATACTCATGAAGACATTGATCAACGCTTTAGTTTTATATCTTCAGCATTGAAGCAACAAGATATTGATTCCTTGAAGAAATTGTTAGAATTCATTAGGACTGTGATGCAGTCTGAGGCTGTGCTATGCAACTCATTGCCGCCCGTCTTTGCTGTGTCCACCTGTTTCCATGTAACCTTTTTGGGACCCGGTTTAGCTTGCTTAACTAGAACTTGTGTTTTTGAGGAGTCGGATGCGTCTGTATTGCGCACGATCATTTGTCAGCAAAACAAGCCAACGTTAATTTGTGAGAGCACTAGATAAGTATTTGAGTGGTTATACGCTGTTGGAGGACGTTTCAGTGAGCTCAGAAACTCCGCATTTTTGGATAGTCCAAACGCCGCTTGCAATCTGCTACTAGGGTTATCCTCCTCCGTAAGATTAGTGGCTTGCGCGAAGTTATGCTTGCTAATGACAGACTCACCTACTTTGCCGGATTCAACTTCCACTTCTATAAGTGGATACATGGGACATTGTCAAGTATTGTTTGAAAGTGAATGCTACTTCTTGTAATCCGTATTTTACATACATCTACAAAATCAAACTCTACAATGCATAATACATTAGCTGATTACCGGTATATAGGGTTAGAACCATCACTGACCTCGGTTGGCGTTGCCAAAGTCCCCAAGGAAAGCTTCCTTTGAAACACCGGAGGTTGAGCACGTCCGGTCGTTGGTTCTTGGTCTTGCGGGTAGAACGATGGACTTACCCCGATTGATGGTGCTTGCGGTTTGTGGCGCTAGCGCGCTTGTAGTTCTTGCTGGTCCACCGTCATTGCTAGCCACGGTTGTTCCTCCTCCTACTCCCACGCTTGCCTGCATCACTTCCAGAAGTAGGTTTAGCTTTTTGTTAACAACGGCCATGTTGTTCTTGCTTTGAGACATGTGGAGTTCTACTTCGTCCATCCACTGCGAAATTGTCTGAACCTGGCTGGTCACCTCAACAAGCTCCCTGGTTATGGATCGGGCGACTACGTCCGCCTTCTTCTTGTGGACCACGGAGGTTGTGGCGTTGCTTGGAGTGCGAGGAGCTTTGTTCATACCTTGATTGAACAATTGGAAAAAAGAGGACAGTACAATACTTTAGTTATGGTATACTTCAACTGAATCGAGTAATTAGTGGACTATATAAGGTATATTCTAGAGGACATGACCATATAGTCTGGGATGTATAAAAGATAGAAGTATGAGTGAGTACCTAGAACGAGATATTGTATTCTTTGGAGGTACGCGTGTTGATCATCCCCTCCATCAAAATGTTATTAATCTGTTGTGCTGTTATGATGATTGTTAACAAATCATTGGCAAAATAACTAAGTGCAAAAGAGTTGGTAAATGTGGGAGTGAAAATCTATTATCAACACAGGTGGAAGACGATGTTACGTATAGAAAGTTATCACATTTAAGGTACGGCAAGGGAGTTAGATACACACTGTCTAAACACCAGGTTTAATGGAATGTGATAGAGAAAATCTGTTCGAGTTGTTCAAATTGGTGTTTAGGTTACCTCGTTGTTGTGCTCATTCATTGCATTTGAACCTGCCAGGTCCTCACTTGCAAGCAAATCCTTGCTCAAATCCAAATCCTCCCTAAAAAGGCATTCCTCATCCTCGTCCAACAAGGGCTTCATCAACATGCACAATACATCACGACATATCATTAAAAACTTCAAACTGTCCTACCCTACTTTTGTCACTTAAATTATGAGTACATTGTATTTTTGTCAATATAATAGGGTGATGTTCATGAGGTATTGTTCTGTCTCGCCAACTCCCACCTCGCTCTATTTTATTCTCAACTTCCTCTCAAACCAAGGACGGGAATAAACGCGTAGGTCACCACTTGTGTTCGCCCCTCTTCATGTGTCCAACCAGTGTTTGTGCTAGATGTATCTAGCTGTTTGTAGTGAACTCTCCACGTAGAACAACACATAGTCTTCTCAAAGAGGGGGGTCAAAAACAAACCTCCTGTCAAGGTCATCCTTGACTATTTTGATGTCTAAGTCGGGATGATCTCTAAACTTGATGGTGGAGAGATTTAAGAACCTCCGCATTGTTGCACAAACTCGGTATGTACAAGTGATCTGACATCCAGTGGGAGTTCTCCCTTTGAGATAGCATGAATCCTCATTGGCCATACCTGAGAAGCAATTTTGAATGCACATTGACGTTCCCTTTGAATCCGCCTCTGCATTGTCTTCTTTGATGAGCCAAGTTTCACTACTGCATTTATGTCCTGCTTCGGGGTACTTGCATTTTCCTGTCGTCCAAGCTCATCTCATGGGGTACGTTGCTCCGGGATGCTATGATTACTGGCGGACATCGGAATGGAAAAGGGGACAGTGTCGAGGCACCCCTCCTGGCCAAGCAATAGCGGCTGGATTGAAAAAATATGGTTGTTCAGAGCTGTCGGGGGCGGTGGTTGAATTCAGGGCCTGTTGCAGCCTTGTTGCTGATGCCTCCGTTGGGGCAGCATATCCATTCACTAGTAGAAATCGTGTCTTATAGGACTGAACATATGACTGGAAAATGAGTCATTTTGGACAAATTGCACCAACAATGACCCAGGCAGTCTTGAGTCATAATGGACCGGTCATTCCAGGAACCTAGTCATTTAGGACCGATTTCACCAACGCGGTAAACCTTTTTCACGGAGTTACTGAGCGTTTGGGTATGAACCTGCGATGAACATTGAGAAATGTACATTTGAAATTTAATATCCACAGAATCCGTCATTGAACTGTTACAGTGCAGAATCTTTGCGGAGTGTTGTATTTCCAGATGACCTTGGGATTCACATTGTCGACCTAGATTCGTTCATTCCTGAAGTTGTAAGTTGACATTATCCTAGTCTTACGGAGCCCGACAGTTACACACGGCATTGGCACCTTTTTCTCCGGATTCAAAGCATGTTGATTTCTGACTTTTCACATACCAGTCATCAATTGCCGCGTGGTTAACATTGGTGAGGTTGTACCAATAAATATTGAAATATAATAATTATACATATTACAGTCACGCAGTGCCTGATTGTGCCACATGTCAAGCATAGCTACCGTCTGTTTTCGTTTCTGAAAGCCATGATCCACACATGGGACCTTTTCACATTGATTCAGAAATGCAGTGAATAGAAATCACTGCAGTCATACGTACAGTAGAACTTATGTTCTGATGGGAGAACTTACTTTCTCCCGTGATATGCATCCCCATATTAACCTGTCCAACGTATTTCTCTCACCCGCTGCACGCAATTATCTGCTGCTTTTCTCTCTACACGTCCTTCACACAGAGATCCATTTTCAAAACAAGTAAACTGTAATATGTACTATCAGACAGCATGATCTGAAGTGAGACTAAAATCACTTCTCCAAAAAGGTGAGATCTTCTGACCACAATACGCTAGACCCTACTGCATCATTCAAATTCTCTTGTTCGGCTTCCTCTACAGGAATCATGAGCGGGACATTCGATGAAACGGTCTTCAGTTCCACTCGGACAAACTTCGCAGGGATGGGACGACAATGGAACACGCCTGTCCCAGCAATTCCAACGACAGTACCCATGGCCACACGGGTCTCCGGGTTTTCCGAATGAGCCAACCACACTTCGTCTCCCACTTGTAACTGTGACATTTATGATACATTAGTCCACAGCAACGGGTATCTTTACAAAGTATACTTAAATATAAAGCAAATTCAACAACACCCTCCGAAACTGTCATTCAAATCTCATCCTATCATGTCACTGCTGCATTGTGTTCGTCTGTACCTTTGCTGTGGTTTGATTTGAACTCTTTGTTTCGTTATTCATCTTCTTCATTACCTGCGAAATGCAAAGACATGAATGTTAAAATAATCACCTAGTGGCATATAAAGGAACATGCTGGAAGGCTATATCTCCTGAAATGAATTTCTAGACTCAATGTTTTCATATATCATGAACAGCTACTACCCACTCTGAGTAAGTATCCAAATACCAAGAATGTACAGACGGAGTGATACTAGCATACAATACTCAAGCGAACTTGGACAGGATAATAGAATTACATTACAGTATAACGTCGATGTAGAGTATTAATGTATTCATTTCACGTTAGATGTAGTCGTATACATTACACACAATCACGTCCAGACAATAACTAAAATCCAACCACGGTCCTCATAATACAGTTATGTATTTACGTCCTTCCGTAATGGCAGAAAAACAAAAAAATTTAACACAATGCTTCTCTTGGAAATTACATATTTCAAACAGAGGTATATAAGACAACATCCAGACTTTGCGAGAGTACTTGCCTACAACACTGAATGTTAAGATATCAATTCATTCAGGGTAGGTATTCCATTTCTTCCTCACAAAAGAAGCAATAAAAACGCACAATAGCAAGAAGGAACTATCAGCTAACCTGCGATATTTTCTCATTGTCCTTGCTCGGCCCCCCTCGAACACCTTCCTGCATTCAGAATTGAGAACACATTCTCAGTCAATGCAAGCAGACATATCGTATTCAATCCGTCTACTCATTTAATAATCAAATACCCGATTTATTTTAGTGAATACATCACTCCATCAGTATCTGAAAGAAATTCATTCAAGTGTAAGAGAGAGATTTAGTTCTTATATTACTGACACCTGTCGACATTTCATTTAAGTTCTCAAGTTCAGAAGTTAGACAATACCATTCACTCACGGAATCGTAAAAGGTTAGGCGCGTTTCAGAAACACCTAAATTAACAATACAAAACTATCATGAACTAAACCGTGCGTAAATCAATCATGTCACTATGTTTTCAAGCTTTCTGGAAAGGTAACAACCGCTGAGTAATTCCAATAATATCAACAGTACTCTATCTTATCAACTTACCATGCCCTTCGTCATCTTGGCTTTTCCTTTCACGTGATCAACCTGGTCATCCTTAGACTGAATCTGTAAAAGAACAACAAAGTCTTTCTCAATTAAAATTATAATCATCAGAGATAGTGATAGAGTGATTACAACACCAATGTAACTTATAGTTAGAATAATTTGTCAATCTACACAATATTGACTGATGCGTGACAGTCCGGTATTCATATATGCGAACTGTGAAATTATAAGTATGTTTACTAAAAAAACAGAAAAAACATAAAACCGACGTGAATGTGAGATATCATGCTAACTGTGTTATTCCAAGCATGACGAAGAGTATGAGTGCGTATACCATCATGGCCAATGTTATTGGACACCCTGTATATGAAACAACGTCACTCCGACAAAGAAGTCAAAATTTGATAAATCATGAAAATCCAGAGCCACAACCTAGACGAAATGACACATAATTTGAAACTTACGATACTATATTTATCAAGAAGGCAAACCTTCAAGAGAGAGACCGAGGTCCTTACGTCTTTATTGTAGACTTCCGTGTGTTCATTGTCCTCCTCTCCCGAAGATTTGCAGAGAGAGTTCCACCATTTTTCACTGCTTTCCAAGCCACTCAACTTTCCAACTCCAGTAGTTAGTGGATTTTTTAGATTTCGAGTATCTTCTTCTACACCTGCGCTTCCTGTGCGGTTCATTTCATCACAGTCCATGACCCTTTTCCCTGAAATAGTACTAAGCACTGACTCCAGCATGCTCTGCAAATTAAGGTTACTATTCATTACGTCCGCAAGTCTATTGTTTGCATCCGCTAGCCTCTTGTTGGTCTCAGCCTGATTGCGTTCCATTGCTGTTAGCCGTTGGAGTTCTTCATCTCCATTTCCTTATGGGAACATAAACAATATAATGGTTGTTAGTGCTGAGACTACTACATTGTCAACACATCATACATGTAAGTTACTGGTTTAACTTGAACGAATCCCAGGATGACGGGTAAGAAATTAATATTTCACAACTCTTATATCAATTCCAATTTAAAAATCGCATGATTTATGTATTCGTTCATTCCACTGCCAGTAACCATACATGAGAATATGTATAGTAATGGCGAAAATTCTTTGAGGTTCTGGGCACTATATTGGATTATACACAATGCATGGTGTAAAAATCAATTCCATATTTCTTACCGCTGGCGTCTTATGAAATTACCATAAAACATGAACCACAAACAATCAAAAATCATAACGAATGTACTTACCTGACTCTCTGGGTTATCTTGCGACACCTTCAACTCCTCTGCTACATCAGTTAGGCCGGCTGATCCGTCCCCCTCTTTCCTCTTATTAATAAAACATAGAAAGTAATTAGACATACGTGAGGTGTACAGACATGTTTGCGAAAAAAATTTGATACCGAGAGTTCAGGAATTCTTTAGAATACAGTTTAGTATCCACAATGAACACACTCAAACAGAAACCTTTTCACTGCCGACGTGTAAACACTCACCACTTTCGCTGATTTACCTCCGTATCTAAGACGGCCTACGCGAGGGTTGTGTGCTACTTTACCCCGGTGCTTCGACATTCTCTCAGATTCCTGTTTCGATGAATCAGAGTCCCAATATTTCCTCATCGTTTCCCACTCCATATTGGTGTACCTCTCAGGTGCTTTTTCTTTACTACCATGAAATCGTTTCATGCGTTCACGATCCTTCCGCATCCATGTTTTTATCATCTTATCAAGTGATGCATCAGTAACCTCGTGATCCACAAATTCGAACTTCTTTCTCAGAGCATCCCGCAGTTTGGCTTTGGAATTTTCGTTCTGGTCTTCATATTTGAAAACGCTCATGTCTAGAAAGCGTGGTGTGAGGTCCCGAATGTATTCCTGCCACTTCAGGTGTCCCTCACACCCACTGTCTACAATGCCTGTCACTCTAACACGCACTACATAAGGTCTGAGACCTGCACTCTCCCTTCTTCGAGCGATTTCATCAGCCTCACGCTTCTTCTCCCTCCTCAGTCGTTTCTGGATCGATTCTTTTTTGATAGAAGTTGCCTTCTCTACGGTTGGAGTCTCCCGTGCATCAATGTCAACTCCATCTCTCTCTGGGATACTGGGGACATTAGGGGGGCCGACATATTGCCAGTTCCCTGGGAAAGGAGGGACCGACATACTTCCAAGCATGTTGAACATCTCTGAACCACTGTTCTTTTGGGGAACAGGAACCCAAATGCACCCGGGAGGGCAATGCGCCGGAGTTGACGAAGACGAAGGATACTTACCTCTTTCCACAGACTGCTTCGACACAGTGTCCCGTGACATATGGCCATGTTGACGACCATCGTGGCCACCTCGGCGTTCGTCTCCTTGTTTTTTTGAAACTCCAACTGTCGATGTCTTTGAAATCCGGGGGCGTGTTCTTGTTTCTTCGACCTGAATATCTTCTTCTCCGTTTGATGACGAGGAATCATCTTCGCTCCCTGTAAAACAAGTCCAGTGATTCCAAAAGTAAACCCATCTTAGTGTTTCTAATCTGAGTGGACTGTGCATGTCTTCAACTGTAGATGCAGTAGACTCAGTTTACATATTTAGGTTTTCTGGTGATGACAAAATATTATCCAAACGGTATTGGTTTGACGAAGTACATCAATTTTCCTCTCTACAGCAGAAACGCAAGAACAACGTGAAGAGAAATACCACAGAACTAATTTTAGTTTCACGTTAATAGAATAGGGGTTACCGCATGTAATAAAACTGTACAGTTCTTAGGGTTACAACGGTACAGCAGTAAGAGATAGCACCTGGTTCCCCGCCTGGAGAAGAGTATTCACTGTCCTTCACGTGCTCGGTATCCTCATCCGCTTCGTCTTCGTCGCTGGGTGACGCACGCTTCTCACTGGATCCGGCGGCGCATCCCTTCGCTACCCTCTCGCTCCTGCGTTCCGGTAACCGCCCTTTGACATTCTGTGGCTTCTTTGGTTTCTTATCCGGGACTCGAATAGACGAATTACTGCCAGAAGAGAAGAACAGCTATAACATCCCGCATGACAAAATAACCACGACAACCACAAAGAGAAATTGCGCTGAGTGTGTGTACTACCTCTGTGTTATCTCACATGGAACGAGACCGGACTCAGCAATCCCAACCGTACATGTGTACACGTGTCCTTCATCTGACGGCTACTACTGTTTTATCAGTAGGGTTTTAGGTGGAGAGAGACTTACAAAGCCTTCGCAGCGTCGAGGACTGGTTGAAAGCGAGCACGATTACTCGCCATGATGGCCTGTTTCTGCTGCTCATACTCATTGATTTCTTCTTCCTCTTCCTCCTCCTCCGTAGTCTCCAGAATATTGTCCTCTTGTTCATCTCTGTCCCTCTTTCGTGACATAATGTGTAGAGTGCAGCGAGTTCCTAAGAATCCCTCTTCACCAAATCACATGGACTGATTTCCCAACAGAAACAACGACGTCCGAGTAGAAGATCGCAGCGACAGGTAAGGACAATTGCTCATCTCCTCCGCCGCTTTGCATTGTCGTTCGCTTGGCCACGATTTTTTCGAGGTCGACATACGTGATCCAGCTGTAGTCCACCGCTCGTATGCGCAGAAGATACTCTCAACTCACAGTGGAATTGGAAACATTTGCTACTTTTTATCTTTTTTGGATCGTTGACGTGTACCTAAATTGTGGGTAGGATATCAACTTCCAGATCCATTGCGTTGTCGCTGGAAGTTCTCTTTGGAGTTCCGTTGCCGTCTGCGTAGTTGGGGACCGACAGTTACAATTCCGAGGAGGTAGGTTTTACACATCTCAGCAATCTATTAATCGTGAGGTCAGTGCATTCAATTAATTTGTTTCTGTTGTCGATTTACTTCATAACTACTGCTATGCGAGACCCTTTCTGACCGCCTAAAAATTATAGCCAAACGAGTTTAGAGTGTCTCACCGTACACCGGCGTTTCTTCTTTTTTCTGTACCGCTTTAGACTTGTCCCCAAACGATCTTATTTTGGTGTCCCGAAGTAAGAGATATTTAATTCGTCATGTATTGAATTGTCTCTTCGTTTACATTGCACGCTTTGTCAGGATTTTGTTAACAGCGCGAGCGTGATATCTCTCAAGGAAATCATGACCGACGCTTTCACACAAAGTACATAATGTGTCTTTCGCGATCTGTCATCGGAGTTCGTAACTCTTCTGGTTCCTCTGTTCGATGCAGACCTTAAATCCTGAATCAAACAGTGTCTGGTTTCTTATGTAGATATCCAGGATATGCCGTCAATATGGATAACCAGGACTATTGTCTCCTGAATATAGTGCTCTAGGTGGGAGAACTGCTCCCATAACTACTGTTTTTTTGGTATGTATATTTCTGAATTGGGCTCTATGTGAACTTCTGTTCAGATTTGTGATTATCATGCTCATTAAGTCACTGACAAAGCGCTTCTACTGTAATTAAATGGGTAAACAGTGATTACGCATCGGCTTATGGAATGGGAAGCTGATCATCCCCAACGACTTACTTTTGTGTTGTGAAAATGCTATCGTAGCGCTGGTACGAGACTCTAAACTACTGTGATTTGAAGTTTTGATTTGTGTTCAAACTTCACAATCGTTAGTACATTTCGGTTTTCTGTGTAAATATTACATCTGCCTTGCCCTGCCATGGTTAAAGTCCATTGAGTAGTGAAATTCTCCAAGTACATTCAATAAGCAATTGCGTTACACTTCACGAATGTATTCCGTCATAGAATTGCTGTAAAATGAATGATTTCAGAACAAATTAACGAACGAAAAGATATTGTCAATCCATGAAACTAATATGGAAGTTGAGAAAGGTGAAACATTGTTTACAATGCTCATTTCGTACAAAATTAGAACAACGTAATGTTTTCATACATGATTCTCTGAAATCCAAGTTATATTCAATCGACTAAGTAATCCACCATTGTGCACGAACAGGTATCCGTTACTCGATTCATGGACTAGGACATATGTTCCTAACATCGACTGACGTTCAATCAAGTAAGAATCATTCCTTACACTCTTCACTGGATGATCCTGTAGCATATTAGACCTCTCTGCTGGTAGTTCAATTAGAAAAACTCGTAACCAAGTAGTTAAGAATTGATAATTACTGACAACCCTGTCATATCATACTGCAACACTGCATCCCATTCTTATTTCCGATTCCTTAATGGCACATAATGTATCTCGACCATTGATACCCGAAAAATTTGACAATTCAGTTGTTATATAGCACACTCCACTATTCACATTGTAATACAATTGAAACTTACCATTTTTCTTCATGCACAGGATGCCGGATAGGTTGCCGCTTACAGATGCCCGGAGAATTAAAGCGAGGGATAATAAGCTATGGATTAGGGATCTAAAGAGAGCATCTACGTATAGGTTTCTCAGAATACAGTGCCCATGTACAAAACATAAAGGGACTGGAAGTTCATTCAAGATAGATGAAATAGAGAGGCACCTACTTCGGTACGGGCGATCTTCTGACTGCAGAACATGGCGTGGCCCGGATGAGCCTGACTCATCAGACGAAGAGTGGGAAGAAGATTTTTCATCAAAATTTGCTGATTCGACTTCGAGACCTACAATCCGTGACAATGGAATCCAGATGAGGCAAATGATGAAGGACATCCACCAGCAAGTGGATCAGTTTATGGAGGAAGAAAATCAAATCAATGACATTGCAATGTCTGCCCTTCAAACCGCGGATAGTATTACTGGAACAAATGTGGAGGATCAGCGTGAAGGTTGTGCCACACAGAATGACCAGTCGAATGCAGACATGCCAGAGAATGCAGAAGTGAACGATGACTTACATGAGGCTGATAGAAGGCGTAGAGGCGAACAGGGGTCAGGTGACACTTCCCACCAAGACACAGCATTCGATACAGAACCAGAGATCAATCAGCAACGAGAGCTTAACATCGATGGGCGTGACAACGAGAATATGGATACAGGAGGGGATACCGTAAATGGCGAAGACGAAATCAGGGTAAACAGGGAGCGTTTAGAGGAGGAGCGGCTTAAGGATGTAAAGGCTCTTGAAGACGCGATGGGGTTGCTTTTCAAGGGGTCTTCTCATACAAAATTAGGAGCTACTGTCATGCTTGTAAACCTTGTTGCAACTCATCCTGCGTTCACTGAGAAGGCAGCAGACGATATGTTCGCAACCGTTAAGTGCTTGCTACCACCGGACAACTGTTTACCTGGGTCTTTGTATCAAGCCAAGACTCTAACTAAAAGACTGGGATTGGACTTCACCAACATAGATGGATGCCCCAACGGATGTGTCCTATACGACGAACCCCACACGAAGGAGCTTGACAGATGCCCAACCTGCAAAGCTCAGAGGTTTAAAGACATGTTTCACAAGACGAGACCTCTGAAGGTGCTCAGGTTTTTTCGTCTAACACCCAGACTCAAGCGTTTCTACAGAATTCCTATTCTTTCCAAGTTACTTAGGTGGTATAAGGAGAATGTGAGCAGAGACGGCAAGGTTCGCTTCCCCGCAGATTCCATGGCTTGGAAAAAATTGGATACCATGGACCCCGAAGTATTTGACACACATGGATTCGGATCTAATGAAACTGATGTCAGATTACAAGTTTCCTGCGATGGAATTTGTCCTTTTAAGCTACATAGGTCAACATGGTCGGCGTGGCCAGTGCTTGTGAGCTTCCTAAATCTTCCACCTTGGTTAATTACCAAGAAGTTTTTCACAGTTTTGACTCTCCTAATACCCGGAAGATCACAGGTACCATTCGAATATTTTGATGTCTGGATGAGGCCGTTGATAGATGAATTAAAAGAACTCTGGTCAGGTGTACCAGCTTATGATGTTCAAAGACCAGAAGGGGATAGGATTTTCAAACTAAGAGCCGCCGTCCTTTACACTACCCACGACTTCCCAGGGTACGGGACGGTTTCAGGAACTGCTCATCAAGGGTACGTGGCCTGTGCTCCTTGCGGTGACCAGCTTAGGGGTCGGTATTCATATGAAAGCCGGAAGATGAACTACAGGGATGCTCGCAGGTGGTTAAGTCCAAACCATTTTTTACGTTCACAGAGCTATGATAAGCTATTTGATGGAAAGACGGAGACAAGACTTCCGCCAAGAACAAAATCTCCTGCCGAACAGAGAGCAGCCTACGTTGAGTATCAACAGTACTTGACAAGAGAGAAAGAGTGTACAGGGTTGGCGGGTTCATCCACATCAAATGATCCAACCTCAACCGGTCCAGGAAGCCACGAAGGAATAAATACACCAATGGAAAGTCACGGCATCGACCCTGATTTGGAGCAGTTACATTCGACGTCGCTTCATTCAGGGCAGAAGAGGAAGAGATCTTCCGAAAACTCTGACCAGACTGCTACGTTTACAGAGGACAGGGCCGAGGGCAGCACACGGAGAGCTGCGTCTGCATTCAGAGGGAGGGGAATAGCCAGGGCCGAAGGAAGTTCAAGAAGACAAACGACTGCGTCCAGAGTTCACATTAAGAACAGAGGTGAAGGAAGCAGAAGGAGAGGTGCGTCTCAAAACAGAGGACGAGGAAATAACAGGGCTGGCACAAGCTCACAGAGAGTTACGTCTTCAAACCGGGGGAGGAGAACGAGCAACAGCAGGACACGACAGGTACCAAGGTCTTCAGATCCTTCAAAGAAACACGGGGTCAAGCGTTGGAGTATTTTTTACCAACTCCCATACTGGGAGGTATGTGTCCCCTCTCATTAGTTTGTATTTTTTCATTTGCCACTCACAGTGCTTTGTTTAAAACAAACCCTGAACTACAGTGCCTGATGTTGGCACACAAATGATGCTACATTTTTAGTATTTGACATGTAGAATATGTTATTGCAGCACCTTGAAATCAGGAACACAGTGGACGTAATGCATTGTGAGAAGAATTTCTGTGAGAATATTCTGAAGACAATATGCGGCTTTCATGAGAAGGACAGCGTAAGAGTACGGCGGGACATGGAGAGAGAGGGAATTAAGAAGCATTTGTGGATGGTGCGGGATCCAAGGAATCAGTCGAGGATGGTCAAACCCGTTGCGAACTACGTGCTCACAGCGAAAGAGTTTGATATATTTTGTACACGACTGGAGACGTTGAAGATCCCTACAGGATACTGTTCTGAGATTGGAGGGCATATTCGTAACAGAAAATTTGGAGCGTTGAAGTCCCACGACTACCATATCTTGATGCAAACATTGTTGCCTCTGGCTCTAAGGGGGTTGATGGAGAAAAATACTCGAATGGCGATCATGCGTTCTTGCCGGCTGTTCAGGCGGATATGTAGTAAAGTGTGGGATCCAACACAAGCGGAGGATCTGTGTGAAGAGGCAGCAGTGACAATGTGTTTGATGGAAATAACATTCCCACCAACCTTTTTTGATATAATGTCGCATTTGCCTTTACATTTGGTTAAAGAGTTAATAATACTGGGGCCAGTTCAGGTAAGATGGATGTATCCGGTGGAGCGAACAATGATGACGCTGAAGAATCATGTGAAGAACCGGGCGCGACCGGAGGCATCCATTTCTCATGGGTATCTGTTGGACGAAACCATGGGATTTGCAACATCATATATGCATGGGTTTGATGTTGTTCGAAGACGTGTTTGGGATGCTGATCCGGAAGACTGTGAGGAATTCGAAGTGCTGGAGGGTGCCACGACTGACTACAAGCTTAGTCGACTTGAGCGTGATGCAATACACAGATTTGTGCTTCGGAACAGTACGCTTACTGAGCCTTATTACAGGTACGATTAACAAACCTTGACAGTTAGTGCTACACATTCTACTATTTTTTTTTAAAATACATTTTTAAAAGTGTTGATTTTCACAGTGCTCTCGATCTTTTTCGGACCCTGAACTTAGTGAAAGACGTTCTATATCTATGCCGCGATTTGAGAGGGAGTCCATTTCCTAATCCTGACCTGTGAAATGTCGTATGCGTTGAGTAGTCACCGGCAATAGTTTATTAATTTTTATGGAGTTGATTATTCAGAAACACACAAAACTTACGTGTTTATTTTGGTAGGCATATTTGTTTCATCTTGTAATTTTTTCAAACCTCTTCACAATGCACATAGTGAATGATGTGTTCTTTGGGGATTGATTTTCATTCATATTATGTAATTTGTATATGGGATCAATTGTTGGATTGTTTCTGGTAACAAATAATTTGTACAAGAGAATTGACTGTGATTCCACTACCATTCGTGTGATAGGAGAGTAAAAAATTCATGGACGGTTGCTTTTGTGAATGATTCAGGTCTCTCACAGTGCGTGACGGATTTTGTTTCGCAGGGAATGGGAAACAGAGAAGGAAACCTCTTCATTGACGGTTGAACCATTGGACATATGGATGAGGCACAGAATTCACTCTCTGGATTTGGATTTGGCTGATCCGAATGAGTCCGACACGTTGTTGTTAGCCAATCCTCCTTCCTTTTCATGCAAACGTTATGCTAAAATGACAGCATACGGTAACCACTGGAGAGTGGACAATGAAGTGAGCAGAACTGTAATGACTAATTACGACAGTGGTGTGGCCTGCTTTGAAGCGAATGAGCACTCCGCGGGCTCTGGTAAAGATTACGTAGGGGAGCTACAGGACATCCTTGTTCCTAACTACGGTGAATTGAATACCCCTATTATTCTATTCTCTTGTACGTGGAAGAAGCGATCAGACAACCATGGTAACAGCACATACATCCGCGATGCTGATGGATTTTTGACAGTGAATTTCAAACATAATACATCCAGAGCCGTCGACCCCTACGTGTTTCCAAGTCAGTGTTCTCAGGTTTTTTTCTCCAATGACGACTCTCGGGGACCTGGACAGCATTGGAAAGTTGTCCTCAGGAAGGAAGCAAGGGGGCGGAGAAAAGTCGAAGATGATGATGACGTCTACATGACAACGAACAACTCATGTTCGGGTTTGACACCGTCTAGTGGAATCCTGAACCAACCATCTGAACCTGACCTAACAGGAGCTATCGTTCTTAACGACGCAGATAACGCTTTGGCACTCCTAAGCATTGAAAACGAAATTGGTGATGCTTCGACAGTGAGGAAAAGGAGAAGACAACAATGAACTTTGTGAGCAAATTCCAGTGTTGTCTGCGGGTATTCGAAAATTGGGTATGTCATCTGGTCAGCAAGTTTAATCCTGGTTAAAATTTATGAAATTGTACCATTTCTATTGTAGGTAATTTATTTATCTTCTTATGGTTTGTAACAAGTGTGATTGATGATAAATTTCAATGCTGATTTATAGGCATGAAGAGACATATTTCTTTATTAATGGCGGTTTACAAGATTACGTTTTTAAAAACGTATACTGGACACATATATAGTGTTTTTGGTGAAGGACGTATCGAAGGGTTCTGAAGTCCACGAAGAACTCACTATCTGAACAGGAAGGAGGTAGGTAACACACGTAACATGACTACTACTGTGTACTCCCACTAAATCAATGTTTGTATTGACGGAGTCGAACTCTTTTCACAATCCTTTTCTGAAACCGATTATTCCAAAATTTTTGGAGATTTGAGTATGCAGTCCACGTATAATTATGTGAATTGTCTGTATTGTTTAATCTGTGTTAGCCGAATCATAGTTACAGTAAAGTTCAGTGTTATCAATAAGTGTGGAACGCATTTTTGCTATGATTTATAAGTACTAGTTCTGTTCCTGCTAGATCGTAGAGCTCCAAAGGCCTGCGGAATTATCTTTGTCATTTGTTTTCCCTGCCCACATTATGACAGTCACTTAGTTGGTGCAGTGACTGTGCAACTTGTTTCAGAAAACGCCTGTTGGTCGATATTATTTGTACTGTCTAGAGTAAACTGACCTTAGTTCTATTTTAATGCGTAGCCTTAATATTTAGAACTTTAAATCTCAGTGAACTTCAGTAATATAAAGTACAGAAACTCATGTTGTTGTAGAAGGTGTCTTCAATACTCTATTGGATGAGGAAAGACAAAATAATGTGTATTACGAAGATAGACTCTAGGCCTAGTAAAACAAGTTAAACAGTAATATCAGAGAGTGTGTATTTGGTCTTTCGCATCTTCTCCTAACCTCCCATTTACTTTACTTAATGACGGGAATGATAAAGATGGAGAGGTTCCCAGGACTTATTTCAGCAGTGCCACATAATAACTATTCCAACAGTGTCAGGTAGACTGGTAGTATCTCAAAGAGCTTGGGGCTGTGACAATACTGCTCTGAAGAATAGGTGCAAGGAAACCTAGTTGGAAATTGCAATTAAAACGTATTTATGTTTAACAGGTAATAGTTTGATGAAATTTTTTTAACACGAAACTGTATTAAAAAACACAGAATCTATTTAATTAAGAAGGAAATGTTTGTTGAGGATGTTATACAGAGCTGGTAGTTAGAAAACTGATTGCATCCATAGCATCTATGAGTGTACTATGTTTTGTTGTGACATCGGTTATATTGTAAAACATACGTTTACATTTCACCAGCATACTAAATTAAATGCTTCGACTGTAGTGATGTTGGAAACTACATTGTGATCAGAGTAATGGATATTTATTCAACTAACATCTACCAGTTGTTATTCTACATCATTAAAAGCATAAGAATTTTTTTGAGATGCAGGCAAAGTTGAAAACAATCCTACATGAGACTGAGTATTCTGCAATTAAGATTTCTATCCTAATATAATGATGGATTGTCAATACGTGGAACGTGCAGGATTGCATCCACACAAGCGCCGATACCATTGAGTCCACTTCAATCAAAGGCACATAAAGCTTTAATCTGAGAAGTCTGAACCAATCATGAGTCACTATGAGAAGACGTAGAGAGTAATCGGAGTGGGCTACACGACAGGTACTAGACCTTAGATTGACATCGTTCCCCACTCAGGTGTTTGACATAAAGCGATGATGTTGGAGGGTCGTGCATTGTCGCAACCTGTCCCAAATCGCAGCCTTTCACTTATAGGTGCCCTATGCTGTGAGGACACTGTTTCATTTGAGTAACTGCAGTCAGGTGACGCGTATGTGATACACTGGGTTCTCTGTTACATAGAATGCGCTATAAGTCGTCGTCTTTTGTTCACTCTGCTGTTATTATTGTCGAAAACCTTACTTGTGAGGTCGCTTCTTTCTCAGGCAGTGCGAGTTCGAGATTGGCGCTATCTGTTGGTACTGTATGTGGAACTCGTTGCTTGAAGTGTCGCCCCGTATTAGTAGTCTTTCATACTCGTGTTTTTATAAAGTTTTCGCTTCGGTTTCCACGGTTTACTGGATCTCCTATTGTGGAACAAGTTTTGGGGTTTGTTTGTAGTTACGACAGTGAGGACACGGTGTTTTAGTCGAGGTAGACCTCAGTATTAATTTGTCCAATTAGACGTTCCTTTACATGCGCTTCCGTTGATGGATGGTGTCGCTTATGTACATGAGGATGGTTTTGTTTGTTTTCTCGAAGTCTACGGCAGTGATCGTGTTAACCCTAATAGTGCTGATGCTGCAAGCCGAAATAGTGTTTTCTTTCGACCGAATGTCAATGTAATACCTAACATGGAGTTTACTGTTTCGTTGAGTATGTTTGCAATCTATTAAACTGTGGAAATGTTTTTTTCTAGCCCGCAGTATCATCGTCCCACAATGGTGCGTTTTGGGATATCTTTGTCTTCATCCTCATCGGAGGAAGTCACTTCCGCCTGGAGAGGTACGTGTTTCTACATTACTTAAGTAATTGAAATTGATCGTTAAGTTCTGTTCATTATTTCCAATTACAATTGTTCGAGGACGTGGATTGGATAATGTAGCTGTGTGGTGAATGTTGTTATTTTTTCTCGACTTTGTTTTGCGATGCCGATCTGTTTACAATATCACACTTATAAAATTTTAACGATGTGAGGAATAGACAGAGTTGTTGATAGGGAGAGTAGGGTTTTTGTAGATCCGGATATCAGTTTTCTTGAACAACGAACATGGAAGTCTTAACATGGACAATCAAATTTTGCGAGAGGTTTCCGTATTGCACTGTGGCAGTAAAGAAGGGCTCAAGTAAAACAAGTTTATAGAACCTCTGAAATAACTTACGTTCATGGTGCTTCTGAACAGAAGAAACTTTTCTTGCACGTCTTTGAACATAATGTTCTTGTAATACCTAATGTTGTCATTCTGTTTAATTGCAGTGAGACCAGGAGATCACGCACGCTTGCAGGAAATCACTCGAGTCGTTGGAGTTTTGAATAGTCGTCGCACTCTCGCTCGATCACGTCCTCATCCTCTCCGAAACCATCCGGTTCTCCTTTTCAATTGTCGTTGGGGGTCACAGCCCATAGTGCAGGAATCTGCGGGAGCAAACTGCGATGTTAGAGTCCGTGATGAGAGCCCAACCAGGGGACAGGCACTTGAAGCAAACAATGGCGGAGCATCTACAGAAGTAGTTGTACGTGGCGCGGACTTGGTACCTGAACTTGGACCTCAGTCTCCCGTCGAGGCAGAGGACCTGGACGACGACAATACATTGGCCATGGTGTTTGATTCTCCGGGTGATAGTGTTCGATCGGATGCCGACGACACAGCCAGTGATGTCGCTGTTCAAGGGAGCTACAGTGCAGATGCTCAGGAGGTGAACCATAAGAATCAGAAGGAGATGTTGCAGAACAGTAAGGAGAACAACAAAGTCCCGCACATAGTGGGTGAGGATGACGCAGATGACGAGGAGATGTACTCCAAAACGCATCATTACCCAGTCTGCACATGTGAGAAGAAATACACGTCCCAGGCGGAGGCAGCGAAGGGCAAGGCCGCATGCGGTTGTTCTACAAACGATCGCCCTTCATCCCTCTCTTCCTTTCTGCGTAGACCATCAACTCACTCTACATTCACTGCACTTCAACGTTGGGAGTACGAGAACGGCCTTCCAGTGGATGGCGTAGAAGATGTGCGACAGTGGGCACGTGAGGTTGGACTTGCCGGGGGGAATTCAGGGGACGAAGGAAAACGTCGTAAACTGTCATGTGCCATAAACCCTCCGAAGTACATCCATCAGGAGCCTTTGGACCTTTTGTACGAAGATGGAGAAGTGGCAGATATTCCGAAGTCTCCAGTTGGTTCGGACAGTTGTGTCGAAGAAAAACAACTCTCGCGGAAGGGGAAAGAAAAGGAGGAGTAAATCAGCGGAAAAAGGTGGGCATTACTTATCGAAATTGACTTCATAATTGTATATTGTTCTCATTACTCGCTTGTATGAAATACTTTGTGTTCCCTCACCGAGAATGTTTGCATTTATCACTGCAAAGGTAGTGGTTGTATGATCCTTAGAAAAGTGTACACGTCATGGACCCTGACTCTGTTTTTCCTGAACGAACTTAATATTTACAAACTTTTTTCATATTGAAAGTGTGATTGGCAGGAACGACGTTGTAAAAATCCAAGGTTTCATCATTGCCACGCGGAAGAGTTGGCAGACTTCGGAGAAGAGGAGTTTGTAAAAGTGGAAGACAACAACTGGTTCTGACTGGGATACGTATATAGTTTTTTCTTTCTGTTCTTGATTTTTTTTTACTTTTTCTTTCTCAGGATGTTACATGATCTTGGAACTTCTGTGAAAATGAAGTGAAGAAGATGTTGATTCGTTTCTGTCAGCGACGATTTTTCCATTACAGGTGGTGCACAGTCAGAAGTACTCTAGAAGTGGTTGTTTTTAGGCTTCAAACTTTTTTTTAGTGCTCTAGGCGACAAAATGAACACAGTTCTTTTAACACTGAAGTTTACGAACTTTTTCTCAGGAAAGACTTATATACACTCGGAGACTTTGGAGATACTGGTGTTAACTGCTATCTAGCACGGAGTGATCATAAAACTTTGATGCACTGTGGCTCTATCTCTGTGTAACACCGAAATGACGTCCATTTCATAACTGTTTCGACATCTCTGTTTATTTGCATATAATGCAAATTTGGCATGTAATGGAATGGGTGCTTTATGGCTATATGATGCAGTGGTACTAAGAATCTAACAGTTATTTGCCTGGGTTGATGGGTTTATCTAATGTCAATAGAGTCTTCCTCTTAGACATTGGTCGGTTTGGTGTATACGTTAATTGATTTATCATTCTAGATATGTTTAAATAACAGTCGGTTTACTCTTCATATCGGATAAGCAAGACTGTGCGTTGTAATGTCAATTATTTTTAATTTGATATTTGGATTGCATGTATGGAAATGTGGCGAAGGATTGACAATTTCTAACTTTAGAAGTGAAGGTAAATTAACTGTTATCTGCAGAGGTGGACTTCTGCCTTCTCTAATGCCTCAAGTGGGGGATTACAAAGAAGGAAGCGGAGTTTGCTCCTAAGGTGAGATCACTAGTCCTTGTTCACTTCACTTGTAGTGGTAGTTTGTCTAGGAGTACTGCATGTGTATTAAAGCTTCCTTTAATGATTCAAACTTTTTTAACAGTGGACCATGGGTCCTCAAATCCTTGTGGGAAGAGGAAGACATGTCCAGTTTTCCTCATAATGGATTCAAAATTTGTGCTCTGGATTTCTCTACGCCATGGTGAAGTTTAAGTGTACTTTCTTATCTGATGCTTAACTCACACAGATTCAATGACTTGTTCTACATGTGTCTAATGCATTGACATTCGAGGAGGTGGATGAAGCTCGGAGTTAGTTGCATACTGTGGCACACTCACCATGCGGCAATCCTCCAACATAGTAGGTAAAGTACGTCGTTTCTCCCACGTGATGGTCTGTACCAGTCTGCGATCCCTTCTGTAATTGAATCTGTCGTAGAATTTGACATTGCAGAACATGATGTGTGAGTTAAACCGTTTCCGCATGTGAAGATAGAGCGTTCGGAAAAAACGACGTCCCGACAAAGGTGGTGATGGAATTCTTTGTGTAAGGTAATGTTCAAATCTAACATTCTGAATCACTGAGTTTGTGTAGCATACAGTTCATATGGAATTGACTTAGAACTATGAGACCACTAGATGTGATTTCATACAGAAAATAAATTAAATTTTGAGGATTGTTTTTTTACAAAACCATTGTTGTGCATGTGGGACAGGACCACCGTTGTTTATTAAATAGCATTGCACGAAGGAGGTGGAAGAGTTGTTGCTGTTGAGGGTAGTCATCACTAGTATCTAGCTTGTCGGCGTTCGTGACGTTGTGTAGAAAATGTCGGAGGACTCTCCTCTGCGTGAATCCAACAAGAAAATGCTCACTTCCTCGGATCGCCGTAAGAAAAAAACCGAAATGGAGACGACAGGAGAAGCTAGCAAGGACAAGGAGGAGTTAGCTGTAAACCCGCGTGGTGGTGGAATCTCCAGCGCGTTTATCATGAAGAGGAAGAGGGAGTTCACAAGTGCTACCAAAGGCTATGAGGGAGAGCATAGCAACACAGGAGAGAACGAGGAGAAGACCTCGGAGGATAGCGTGGTGTCACCAGGCGAATCCGACTTTGATAGACTTCTACGAGAGCACGAGGAGCACCTTCAGAGGGTTGACAATTCACCAGAGCTTTGGGACATGCACCTAACTTTTGATGAGTTTTGTATGCAAGAAGAAATCGATGAAGATGAATTCGGTCCGGATGAGGACATATATTCGATTCGTCGGGACTGTCTTGACCTAGGATTGCCGAAGAAGTACATGGAGAGGGAGTGGAGAATGAGAGCTAACCGCTTCAAGGAGGTGCAACGGCTGAAGCGGAGTAAAAAGGAGGAGGCAACGACCTCTGCACCTGAGCAATCCGGAGAATAGAAGAAGTAAGTATCACATATTCATAATTTGCATTTTTAATAAGAACATTGCAATGCCTTCAGAGAGTAGGGAGACCAGTACATTCTGTAAGGTGTGGGTCAAAAATAAAACATCATTCATATTTAGTGAGAAAAAGGAAGGGAGTACTCCGTGATGTTTGAAAATAATACTTCCTGATTATGTTCTTTTTCTAGGAAATTGCACCATTTTAAGATACAACTGACTCAACACATAACAGTCTCCGCTTGTTGTCTATAAATATAAGTGAATGTGCGAACTAAAAGAGAACTGGATATAATTTATACTGAAAAATAAATGAACGAGTCTAGTACAACCTAAGCAACAAACAGTAATTTTCCCATAACAACACGTCTTTTCTGCATGTAAAGGATGTTCCCATGTACAGATGAAGCGTACATGCAAACATGGGCATGTGAGGCTGAACTCCTAGTGGACTTGAGAGTTGATAGTGTATGTGACTCAGGACAATGCGTTGCTTGCAATTGCAATGCATGCCCCTGTTTACTAAATTGTGTCAATGTAGAAGAGGGATTAAAGAGTGGAGGTGCCATACAATACATATCGAATTAGGACCTAGACAATAAAGATAGAAACATGGACGAATTGGTAGAGAGTGTGGATCGGCTACTACACGCAGAGACCTCCTCCCTCGTAGTGAGACTTGAATTGGCAAACATGAAGTACGAGTTACAGTCCATAGACGTATCTGCTCTTCGTGATGCAGCGAGAGATGCGCAGGAAGAGTATGAGCATGAACTAGATGTTCTGTCTAACCTCCTTAACTTGTTTGCTCCCACTCGTTACAGGCGTGGAGTAATTGACGTTGACCGGAGGCTGGCGAGACAGCTTCAAGATGTAATGGATGCAAAACAAGAGAAAGAGGGAGCGTTCAACAGGTGGTGGCGGGGAAATCGCAGAGCAGAGAATCTACGGGACATGATCCGAGTGGCTGAGGAGGAGCTTGTGAGCCTAGAGACAGTGGAGAAGGTAACAAGGGAAGACTGTCACGCACCTATAATTGAGCTCGCTCGGGTGTGGACAAGCTCTAGACCAGGAGTGAGCAACCTGCAATGACTTAACTTTTTGACCTCGCAGTTTGTCTTGCGTTAGTTTAAAGTCAGAGTATGTGCGTTTTTTGAAGACGTATTGGATGGGTTATACATGCAAACTGTTCATTACATATGCAGTTCAGACGGAGTTGTACTGGCATTCCGATGAAAATAAAGATTGAGAATTGTTTTGTCAAACTTCTGTGATGCGCACTGTGCATGCACCATGCTGCTGGTAGTGGAATGGTTGGTTGCAGATTTGTACTTTGATACATATTGATGATTTCTGTTCAGTTGGTCGAAGGGTATCGCGCAGGAGTGAGATTCAGGAGTATCAGAAGTGAAGTGAAACAAAATCAAATACATTGAATGGTTTGCAAGTGTAAATTCCTCTTTAACTGTGCAGCATGTTTTTCTTCTGGGAACGACCGTCTAAGCTGTACAATCAGGTTTGAAGTTTTACAGAAGTAGAGGTCTTCTTCTTATTCCAAAGCTTTTTATTGGGATTCAAGGAAGGAAGGAGACAGCTTGATGTAGGTGAGAACCCTGAACAACACGGAATGTTTAACCCATTGTGGACTCGATGTGAGGTACCTTGGTTGGTTTTAAAATAAAAAAGTTATCTGTTTAAGCTTAGAAATTGAAGTAGTTTTCACATATGAGTAAAATATCACTTTAGAATGATGAGTAAGATATGTTGAACAAAATCTCTTTAAAGTTGTTAACCATTTGAACTGAAGATAAATACCCTTTTCTTCGATTAATCTAGCTAGGATTGCCCTCTTTGTTACTGTTTACTGTAGTTTCTAAATGATGACGAACCGTTAACTGTGAGCAACACTCAAAGATGAATTGCATGTACTCTTTCTTTACAATTATATAATTGGTTTTCGTGATTGTCTTCCAAATGTGAGATGCTGTGATGTAGATGCCTTGTGCTCCTTAACATAGTTCATTGTACCTTTGTAGAAGTAGTGACAGCGTTGTATTTTTATTTTACTGTATCTGAGTACATTAGATTTCGATGGCATCAGGAAGGAGAGAAGGAAAGGATGTGGTTGATGATAATGAGTGTTTCGATTCAAAATCTGCAGTACATGAAGAGTCCGGTATTGATGTTGCGGAGCCCTCAGAGTTGCACAATAGAGCTGTGGCTAAGGAAGTCCCTAATCCAGAGAGGGAAAAACATGTGGAACCTGTCTTGCAATCCGTGTCAAATGTTGCGACTTCTTCAGGTGGAGGTCGACATGAATTGTGAGTTAGACATGCTCCAGAGAATTTGCGCATGGTATAGGCTTACTGAGTTTTGATAATTTGGGAGTCCTTTTTGTTCTGACTTGAAGTGCAAATGTTTCAAACGCAGGGAGGCTGAGGTATATTTCGCATTTTCTAAAGCACAGCGCATGGCGTAGGTCACTAAAGTTTTCCGGAAGTAGGCATATCCAGTCATTTTTAGCTTCCATTCAATTTGTTTGAGCACCTGATGCTATTACCTAAATGATTGTGCATGTTGTAAATATTGTATGTGGGGCGATAACGTTGCGCAGACTGAGGTCATCTGCGTGAAAACGAACAAACCGTGCAATTGCACCTGTGAAGATTGTTGCAGGAATAGGTGGGGAAGCTTGACACCAAAGTGCATTTGTCCACTACGGGTAAGTAGAACTTTGGGAATGGATTCTGCGGTTCGAGAACAACGTCTGCGATGTACATGCCGATGGACAACAATGAGAGTGCTACCAAGCTGGATGTGCAAGTGCGAAGAAAGAAGTCTGCCATTATCATCTGATGAGGATTCCTCAGAACGTGAGGTACAGTGAACTATCCCTGATTCAGTCTTTGTATAACATACGAATCGCAACTGTAAAGGATTTTGCAAATCCGCAATCCGCTGTTTACATTAAGGATCTGAGAAATAGGTCGTTGACATAAATTATGTGATTGATCTGTAACCATTTGTTTTTCTCTTGTAACATATGCAATGGAGTTTGAAACTCCCTCATTCATATATTTATGTATGCGTAACAGTCTATCCTGAATTTGGTATTGTATGGCAGGAATAGAGAACTCCGTTCGCGTAAACAATGTGCAACAAAATCGTCAAGACATTGGACGGAGACCGCGTGCTCTGAACTATTTGTTATTTCCCGCAACAGTGAGAAGTTTTAGTTGTAGTAGGACACGGAGATTAAGCGTAGAATGTTTATTGAAGGCTAGTCAGCGACATCGGTAGAGTTTCAGTGATGATTTATATCGTATGCAATCTTCTTCGGTATGTGTTACTTGTTGTAAAATTTTCATAGGAGTTTAATGTGTTCGACAATGATGGAGCTCTCGGTGCAGAAATAAGATTTTCTTCAAATTCCATAAACTGTTATTTTATCTCTGAAGTGTTGAATGTACAGAGTAGTTATTCGACTGATTGTTCACATAAGCTTGATTATAGAGAATTCAGTTTTTTGGGCTTCTAATTTACCAGAAGTCATTTTATCCAATAGTTTCTTAACAAATATCAATTAATTATTTGAGTAAAACTAGTGAAACAAATCCCGTTGTATGTGCACCTCATACGGAGCTCTGACAGAAGTGAACACAGGCGATATCTATGTATGTGAGATAAGGTAGACTGTAAGTGGGAGTTGACGCGAGATTATTTGACTTTAATGGCGAATACTACAAGGGCCCGACGACTGAGTCGGACTTCGAGAGACAATGAATAGCAGTCGAGGATTTTGGAAAGTAAACCGAGATGAACATGTGACTCTGTACAGTATCTTTGAACATTTTCGCTTACGACGATCATCACCATGGTTACTTACTCCAAAAATCATATTCTCCGAAGATACGAACAGAACACGTTTCGATTTTTTTTGAAGATTCAGCAAATGTCAGTTTCTAGATCTGTTTCAGTTCCTCAGCATGCGCACATTCTCGAAGCCAGATTGAAACGCGAAGGGTAAATTCACTTTCTGAATGCAGGGGTAAATTATCTTCGGTGTGTGCAGCGTTTGACACGTTACTGCAGTTCATCCCATTTCGACCAGCCCACTCATCTAGTCATTTGTTGAGTCATTTAAGACAAATTCTGGACAGTGAGTCATTGCAGGAACGCCCCAAAGTACACAATTCCTACTAGTGATTGCCGCCGCTACCACGGCTACTTCTTTCTCGGCCAAAAGAGCCGGACATAAAGCTATGTCTTGGTATGTTACTGTGGTTCTCAGAAGACATAGCCTGGAGTGGGGCGTTCCTCAGCAACAGGTTAGTCACCGTATAATCCATGTTCATTAGCCCAGGGTTCATCATACAAGGGGAGTTATCTAGTGGCTGCATCATTGGTTCATGTCCATGCAAATGAGGATGCTGGAAATGCTAATACATGAACTAAATCTGCTGAATATCTTCTATGGACGTCGCTCAGTTTGGTGGATACAGCCTGGCCATTGATGGAGGTAGGATGGCCTCAAAGGGTACGAAGTCATCACTGGCATTGGTCCGCCAGGGCACCCTTTATGTCATTCATGCACAGTTACCAGTATTCAAGGTGTATACAGGTAGACCAGTAGTCGAAAGTGGCATAGTTGAATAGAAAGAAAAAGATCATTGAAACCAGGTGGTACGTTTTGTATAATGAGAGTGTATTACCTGTGATGCATTACTGGATGAGTCATACGTGGGGTTACGCATCTCTGGCTGTATCTCGTGAAACCTGTTTCCAGGCCCTATGGTTGCTGAGAATCCAAGGAAACGCCCTTCCTGCATGAAGACCGCAAGGCAAGTGAATACAACTTTTAGGGGCTAACTATTGGAAGCAATTTACAATGATATAGGCACAAATAAATGTAGCATAGTCCTTTGGATTTAGATATCATTCAAATTACTTGTCCAAATAAATTTATTCAGAAAAAGGACACTGTGGTAGTTCAAGAAACAGGCTCTGGCCTGTTTATGTCTAATACTACTCCTTCTCTCCCTCTGTCCAAAATCTACTTGAAGGACTATGAGGCTAGAGGCAAGTTTGACTGATGAGACCAACTCGAGGATATGAACTAATCTCCCTCTATGTCCGTATTATCTGAATCCCCCAAACCAGAGTTGTCCTCGTAATTGCTAGTGTCATACAACCTCGTCGATTCACCCAAGGGCATTTTGTGTAAGCCCTTGCACCACGCTTGGATACCGATCTCCCATTCTGGTCTCTCTTCCACAAAGGACTTCCATCCTTTGTAGAGGTGTCGGAGGTGGCAGCAAAAGGCAAAGTTCGTGACCCGAGAGCATTCTTCAGTCTTTATTGGCCAATGAGATTTGAACAAATCTTCTCGTGTAAATGTTTCCATCACCTTCGGCCATAAAATGTTTAGAACGAGCTCAACAGGCAAGCTGTCCACAAAGGTTTCCGCGACTCTCTCTACGGGGACATCCTCATTGTGTGGAGTAGGAGGTTCTTCAAACCATTCCTCATTGGGGTTGAACAAACGATCTTGGAGATTGTGCTTAAGCATGTACGTCCTCACTCTGAACCGTTTAAATTCCACAGCAAACCTCATCCGCTTGTGTACCGGTATGACGCCGGTATCTGACCCCGGTGATATTGAGCTAATCCCGTGTTTTTTCAAGTCTGCCATGGCTACGTGGGCATGGGTCACCACATCAAAGGATACTGGAAAACCAAAACAAAGTATCGGTTGAAGACTCACCAACAAAATAAGCACCTCAGACGTGGGACATTAACTTGCAAGCACATAGTGAAGGTGCACTATGTCCCTGGGTGGCAATAGTAGTCATCCTCAAACGGCGCATAGGCAGGGAATCCCCTCCCAAAGCTGAAGATGGCGTCCAGAGGCTCCATCGTCCGATTTCAAAGTGCCAACCCCATAAAATTATGCACAAGGTGACACCCAAAAATGGAAGTAAAACAAACTCTTCCATCTTCTCTCCGACGTGAGCGCATGCCCATTAATTGGTAATAGACGCTAATTTTGGGTGTTCTTGTACGTGCCCTCGAGGAGCTCCTTGAATGTCTTGGACGTAGGTTCTAGAGAGGGGAACCCTATATTCGCAATTTTGGGAAAATTCCGGTATTTTGGGATTCAGTGCAGGTTCCTTTCTGGAGTGAATTTCCATCAGTCACTTAGTTGTAGAATTGCATTCTCTTCTAATCAACGGCAGGGGGCGATTCGTTTCTAGTAAACTGATGTATTGGGCATTTTCTTTTTTGTTAAAAATCTTCTATTCTTTATCAACTGTGTTTCATACAAATAGAGTGAACCACACGCAATGTATTTCTTTGCACAAAGCCCTACATAGTTTTATCTCTTTCATTTATGTACGGCTCCTTTGATATAAGAATCCTAGACTTATCAGCTTGCTGTTTTTTTTAACAAAGTTGATGGATTTTTTCGTAGTTCATGGTATGATTTTAGATTCCTAATGTCCAAAGAATTCCTATGTAATAGTGGTCTCATGGAAGACAAATATTGCTTTTTGTTTTCTTATAAACGGCTCATTGCAATGAAGTTTAGCTTCCTTTACAAATTTGAAATAACAGTAACGATTGACCTCTACCATCATTTACAAACATTGTAAGATTGTGATGGACATTCCCTTCCACCACATGGACCCCATGTTTGTGCCAAGAAACATTTATGAGTCAACAAACGAGTCCTTTGTCATGGAGAAATGCATCCCTATGACTAACCGCTCTGAGAAATGCAAAATCATATGACATGTAAAGTACTTGTTGTCTTCCAAAATATATCTTGAAAAAATGGAAACACAATAAAAGGAAATAACAAAGACAGTTCATTGTTTATTGTTGGACAATGGAAGATATGAATATTGTAACCACAATTTATAATGATGTCATAGATCCTTGATTCCTTGTATGCATCTCTTGCTTTTGAACAAGAAGTGACTATAGGACTTAGTTGTGAAAACCAAAGGTGCATTTAGTTACAAGAGACATTCACGTATCATGTTTATTTAGTTTCTACTTTTTACCATGGAGACGATTCAGGCAAAGGGTACGATTTCAACTCCTGCATGTGTGTCACATATGTCAAGCTTCTAGAAAAAGTTAAGTATGAGAAGTCAAAAATGTAGTTCCAACACTTGTAGCGTAGCACCAAAAAAAAATTGATTTGCATTGATGAATATTAAGAGTTTTTGATAGGTGGTGTAGTTGATAATGTATTGTAGCGTCATAATTACACAAAATACTCGAAAACAATCATTCCATACATGAAACAATCTCATTTTCATACCGTTTTGGAATAGGACTTACATGTACACCTACATTATATAAACAAGCTCCCTTGACAAATAAATAATTCATAATTCCTACAACATAGGAACGTGCACTTCCAAGGAATATGCAATTTATTGTGGACGGTTCAATGGTCCAGAAATTGCATGTTCAAATATTCTTGGAACTTAGGAATGTGCATCTTGATCCCAATTACCTGTACAACACTCTTAAATTTTTTCCCCTAAGTTGTAATTGATAAAAATTGAAAATAATTATGAACTTCTGATGTTCCGACTACAAATCGCCTAACTAGTTATGAGAAAAAGTGATACCCATACCAAGGCTGCGCCCCCGTCTGGCTCTTCCTGAATTGTTGATGTAAAGACTTCATTCTGGAGATCTAAGAGGAACTCTTTGTTACGTTTTGGAACAATCACGCATACTTGATTCAAGTATAAGTAATTGTGGAAGGTGGAGAGATGACAGATGTCCATACGGAAGAGCAAATGGGTTTAACCCACCGTCATGTAAAAGACTTTTTATGGCAATGTATCTTGCAACTCCAGTGAGCGACCACTTCCACTCTTATAATTTCAATGTTCATACGTCATTCCGTCTGCCTACGTAGATGTTCAAAATCATTGTAATTACTTTCATTTTGAGCTTTCCATTCCAGATGGTGCGCTTCGATTAGGAGCTATCCTCCACCTGTGGAGTTAGGTAAGTGGATATATTCACTAGACCTTCGTCAAATATTGAACTGAAACTCCGAGTTCATTTTATAGAGGATATGCTCACGATATATCATGATGAACTCATGTTCTCAAGCTACTTATGTACTTGCATGGTTTCTGACAACAAATTAGTGACCATGTATGAGATCCTTTTGAGTTATGTCACTTTCAGTGTATACACGTAACTCAGTGTCAAAAAGTTATAGCAATCAAACCAGGTACTACTAAATTCAAGGTACTATCAGATATCTTTCTCTTAGTATCTAGCATAAGTTTTAAAATGCACGTGAAATTTTTTTTACGAAGTACATCCACTGACGATTCACTCCTCGAACTCTACGCTAGTTGAGTCAGGCTCAAGGAAGCTACGCGCTAAATTGTCCAAAGCAAAAATGACTTGGTTTTTGGGTATGGTGACTTTTGAAGTTGGAGAACGTCGACGTGACTTCCAGGACGTGAGGATGCTATCTGTTTCCAGCCACTGCTCTTCATAGTTTGAATCAAGCTCCCATTTGAAATGGTCAGTGGTATCCCACCCGTCGTACGCATTGTCATCATACCCTAGTCGCTTACATGGTATATACGAGCGCACTCTGATTTTCTTATAGTTCTCCGATCCAAATTGTAATATTGGATCAGACTTGGCCTCTCCAAGCCAAATTGGAGCATCACTGTCTTCTGCAGGACGAACAAGCATAAAGTAATCGGCAAAGCAATCTCGGCTTAGTCGAAGAGACGGAGGGGGGCGGAAACTCCGCGGACCAATGTAGTGATCATCTTCATCAAATTCCTCTCGAAGGTTTCCATAGACATCGTGCATGGTTAGTACGTCTGTTGTTTGACGCGTACATGGCCAGAAGCCAAATAACAACTTCCCCGTGGACTCCATCTCTTTCTCTCCTAAAGCTTCTACGACTGCTGACCAGTACTCGATGTATTGTGTATACTTCGAGGAACTTGGGCCCGAAGGATCGTTACGAATCAGAGATTCCCAGTGAGTTATGTATCCTGTTCTGCCCTTTACCACATCATCATGAGCCTTCAAGGACTTTGGTTTAACAGCATTTGGCACCCCCTCTGGGAGGTGTGCCTTACTGTTTGGAAGTTCCTTCCAGAACTGGATACCCTCTGCTGGAAGCCATATTCTGTTCGTGCAGTGTAGCTTATATTGCATTAAAGGTGACCCATTTGCTCCTCTGTAAAATAAGAACTGCCGTCCATGCGAATGTCCCTGAAGATCATCGTCAGTTGTAAAGTCTACTATGAAGGCCTTAAAATCAGGTACTTCTTCAATCAAGGATGGAATATCCGGGTCCTTGTCCAATGTCATGTACGATTGCATCAGCTCTGGAAGCGTTGGATGATCATTTTCATGAAGCTTCATGCTCCACCAACCAAACGATGCATCAATGTCATCATGAGTGTGGCCGACAAGCTTGAACGAAACATGGATCTCTTCAAAGACACCTCTTGCGACGAGGAGAGACCAAAAGCACAACACAAAACGTGATTTGTTGTCTTTCCAGCAATTGTCCAGCTGGACATAAAGTATTGGAGGCAGAGGTTGAAATTCACCATGGGTACATTCCTTCTGAAGAAGAGATCCGCTGCACTGCTGTGCACCTTCCAGAAGTGCCCCATACAGTTCAGTGCGACCACAGTACTCAAAGAGTGCTGTTGGATTAGATGTCTTCGGAGGAACCTCCAAGTCACGCAGCAACTTTGCAATAGACCCTATAGTCTGATTAGTATTTGAAGGGTACAAGTCCACTGTGAAGTGTGCAAATTTTTTATTCCCATGCCCATGCGCCAAAATGCTTGCAACTGATACTGGCAATTTTGCAAGTCCCTCCAATGCCTTTGTCCTCCGTGCCATATATGGTAGGGCCGTCTTTGAGTGATCCATCTTATCATGCATAATACACAAAACTTGTAGTGGAAGATGACAAGAAATTGCTCTAGAAGCATAGTACGCAGCTTGACATGCTTTAGACTCTCGAATGTGGCATTCATATATTGTTTGGAAATGGTCATGCACTTTAGACCCTGGTGGATGTTGATTTCGCAATTTCAAGATTTTGTCGCATTTTCCGTAGCGAGCGAATGCATCCCCTCGCCGCTTGACCTGGAACTCTGAAAAATGTCTTCTACAAATTTTGACGCAGGAGGACTGAGAAATTTGTTTCACACCACACTGCTCTTGCACCTGTTCACAATTTAACAAGCCCGGGAGTATGTAAAATATTTGTCTATAAAGTGTAGAGACGTTCACTACAGCACTTTTATACACCATGTCCTTTGTTACGTTCAATGCAATGAAACACGTCCTTCTTCTTTCTGCTCATACCTTATCTCTGATATCGTTCTGAGGAAGCTAATTATTATTGAAATTAAACTGAAATGTCGACGTCCTGCGCTGGGGAATTGCAACTTCTCCAAAGGTCAAATTGACAAAGACTGGGAGCCATTCTCTTACATGATTGACCTCAGTGAGTAAATTTTTCCACTTCGTGCCAGACGGTAGAATTTTCTGAACAACTTTCTCTCCTTCTGGTGTTGTGTGAGTTCTGTGAGGCATACTCTCCGCTCTTGCATCCAATAGCGTTTTCATTGTTGCGAGCGCTTGCACCATTGGTGCACACTGCAGCTGCTTGCCAGCATTACCGTGGTTCTGTGCTCTCGCCCCTGCACCGACCAACTTCTTGAATCTGGAAAAATTCTCAGCGGAAATGTCGAACACATACCTCCACGCTTTGAGGCACACAACTTTCCCCTCCACCACAGTAAGTTTCTGTCCTGTGTCACTACAGCGATGGAATCCGCAATGCACACCCAATTTCATGGCGTTTCGAGCCTTCGGGTTTGCATAGTACAGTTCCTCTCTCAACGTGGCTAATTCCCTCGTCGTGAATTGTCTCATGCAAGCTCGATGGCAACAATCTCGTCTGATCGTCTGTAGAATAGCCGCCGGAAGCAATACCTTATGCTTCTTTGGATTTAAACCACGTTCTTTGCGGGTCCAGGTTGACCTGTACTGGCGAACTTCCTTTCGATTCCCATAACTCCGAACTCCCGCTTCAACTTTTGCTTTCGCTACCTGTTCTAGCTCTGCTAAGGGGACGCCTTTGTACAGCGTCTTCGATGTTGACCATCTCCTAATTGTGTGGGGGATGATTGACGTCTCTCGATTCAATGTTTCACAGATAACAACACCTACATTATCATCGCCTAGTGCCTCTCCTCCGTCTGGGTGACTAAATGCACCTACAAATTGCACAATAGCTACAGCCACTTCCTCGTTACTATCTCCAAGCAGTATTACCTCCTTCTTTACCCATTCTTCTTGATGTAGGCCAAGTGCTTCAGGACGTGGAGATGCATTCTCCTCCTCTGCAGCGACTGACGGTGTCTCCACACTGTAGCCTTCTACTTCAGAACAACCTTCCCATTCCTACACCATTGGAAAGTAGTTAGGAAATAAATAAGATCTATTAGAGCTGCCAATTTAGGTGAGCGGGAGTGAAGAATTACACAGAGAGACGGGATTGCGTATTTGCCAAATAGAACTTGTTTTCTACTGCCACTGTAGTTATGGATAACTGTTGTTTTTGGTATCAAAAACCTTACCATGAACGGGGGAACATCTGACTCAGAGTCCATGGCGGATATGCAATTCTGGTTCGTCACGTGCAGTACGGCATTATAAGAACATCAACTTTGAATTTTAAATTTAAACATGAAGAGATCTCAGAAGTGGTGTACATCGAAGTACCAACGTCCCGTTATTGGAGAAAGTCTAGGAGCGCCTGAATTCATAATCAATTGACCTTAAAAATGCGGGTTCTTAAGTACACGTAAAGGGTCCTACTTCGTTCTGTGATATACGTTAAGCAAAGCCGAGTGCGCGTGCAGGATCTAGATTACATGCTAAAAACCCACTTAGTAGATTAAGCAATTATGTGTGTTGAGAGTCCTAATCAACTGCCAAGAGGTGCAAAGTACGTGCTTTACTCCTAGATGCCTGTGTTGTTTTCAGCGGACTTTCCGTAAGTCCAGATGTTGCTATAAGTGGACCAGTTTGATTATAGCAAGACAATGGTGGAGACCACAGCCCACAAGTACGGCATGTCACACGGTAGCTATTATTTAAATGTCCAGAACTGAGCAACTACTCGAGTTAAGGACACTGAAACTAAACGCTTTCTTCTAAGGTTGTCACTGTCGCTCTCCTCGAAAGTACAATTCGGGACTGAAAGGTTTGATTCAAAATTTTGATGAATTATTACATGATGTTCTGGGGAAGAATGTCTAGGCAATTGACCAGAAGAGAGTCGTTTACAGTTTAGTCCTGCGTATTTGCCAAGAAATTAATTACATATTTCGACAACTTGTATATAGGATACAGTATATCTGAAATATTACGAATATACTTATTATTATTTGAAATACGTATGATCCAAGTGCATACTGCGTATTCAAATTTCTATTATATGTAATTAGATATGCTATTGACGTAGACATGATTTCAGTCACAAAATTGCACATAGACAAAAAAATGACAAAGTTTCCGATGAGTCCTGCGACGGGATGAACAAACACTCACCAAGTCCTGAATGAGGCTAACTTGAAAGACGAAGACCTCCGAAAATTAGCGTGCGTAGCGCTCCACAAATAGCACGCGCTGTATTACTACTGCGCCACTCGAAACACTGATTCGAGCAGATATTTGGATATGTGACTCTCGCGACTACAGAAAACAACCAGCCTGTGCATGCGGTAAATCCTACGAAAAGCTCTCTATCGACAGCAGCTTTAGACCATCCGCTGTCAAATGCGGCAAGCTTGGCGACGGCGTAACGCTACGTACCTACACACAAGAACCGAGAACGAGCGGAGAGAAGGTGGACTCGATGTCGACAAAGTATCCTCATTCAGATATCAAACTGTCGACGAGGATGGCGATGGCGATGGCGACGGCATTACGAGTGGCATATGGACCTGCAAAACATCAAACCATCGCGAAGTCGCTAGCCGAAGCATGAGCCGGCGGAGACAGGGTCCTGCAGAGCGAAAACCAGGAGAGCATAATGGAATTTTCGAGTGGCGGCTCCACGAAGTCACTCAGTTGGGAACGCGGGATTTGAACTCAAGCGAAAGTCCTGTGGTAATCATACTAGCCTGATACCAGGATGATACATCGGGCCATGTGAGGCAGCTACCATGACGACACTGCAGTGATGTGTCTAGAGGCGTACTTTAGGGCACTTGAAAGTACAGTGACGTCGACTGGCAACTGTGATACCCTCGGGATACCTAGGCATGTACTTACAAATGACCGGGTTTTCAATTCCGGTTGGACTCCTTTCTTAATCCACCATTAAAATTTAGACGGAGTACAAGTCCTTATTAAAATAAACAGGACGGCTTCCTTCATAATTTCCGAAAGGAATGACTTCTCAAAGATCCAGAGCATCAATAATAAAATGCGGGTAATATGTGGTTGAAGATTTACTCTGCTGCGAATCAGAAGAAATTAAGAATTTAACATAATAATAATAAGAAAATAAACACGCAATCATTGTGAAAATAAGAAGCATATTAATAAGAATAAGGAAGGTCAGTGAAGTGCCAGAGAATATATCTTCTAATAAGATGCATATAATTTAAGGTGAAAGAATTTTGTGGTATAAAAAAATGAGAAAAACAAGCAGAACTCTTCAAAGATAACGAATACAAAAATAATGGTGCTGATTTTTTCCAGTATAGACGAAAGGAGGTGAAGCAATCCATGGAAAAGAATATCGTCCCAAAAAAATGGTACAAATATAAGGTGATTGTGATGTATTGATGAAAGAAAAATAACCAAACATGCGTAAATTAAGAACATAACCGTGCTGGAAATTAAAAATATCTTGGTATAAAACACAGGGACTCAATCAATCTTCAAAAGAAATTATGCTGAGGAAAAAGAAATGGGAACCGTCTAGTATTAAAATGTGGAAAATGTGTCCAAATTTATAATTCTGTGAACATAAACAAATGGAAGCCAGCAATTCTGCAATAAATTGGAGGGGGTATAAGGTAAACTTCCTTTGTCAATGGGAACAAGTTAATTCACCACAATCCAAAAGAAAATACAACATGAACAAAACCACGGATGGAAATTATTAAGATGGTAATATAAAAAGGGTTTAGGGTACTGGAATCACACACTTCTCTACTTAAGATTGAAAAAGTTCATACTTCAGTACAAGTTCTGTGGTCTGGTTAAAAATATTCAATATTGGATTGAATAGGACCTTGAATAATATTTATTTCATTCGTAATAATTACTTCTAGAAGTGTTTTTATATTTCGGCCTCTAATTTTTCATTCATTATTTATATTGCCTTCTTCGGCAAAATATTTCATTATGTCCTTTACTCTCGATTTTTAGAGGATATTAGTTTTATTTCCTTCTTCGACAGAAAATTATTTCTATGTTTGTATTTACCTCTCTGTAAATGTTTGCGGTAAAAATGACAATTTGGGTGTACATGGCTCTTTTAGAATATTGACATGAACGTATGTCTTTAATTTAAATTGTGCTTCTCTGGAACTTTGCCTAAAAATTTGCGGTACGGATGACATTTTGCTTACAGGTGGCTCTTTTAGAATTTTAACATGTATGTATGCCTTTAATTTAAATTGTGTTTTCTTCCACCTTCCTGTAAATGTTTGCGGTAAAAAGGACGATGAAGGACTTTATTATTTTAGAATTTGGTTTTTTTGAAAAAAAAATTGGTGCCTAAGGCAAAATTATCTACTTCGACGGTCATGCTAAATTCATCTGTTCCTTAAAGATTACTTCTACGAGTACTTAAAGGACATTCATTTTTGGGAGTTCCTCCGTGAATGACGGCTTTGCATACAAAGCACTAATTCTTTAAGATTTCCGAGTGAACAGCTCCCTTAATACAAAGTTTTCACTCCGCAAAAGTAAAGCTTTTACACAGTTTTGGACAGTGTACTAAGAGTACCCCTTTTAGATAACACGAGAAGTGAAAAGTATATAACTGTAGGCGATGAAATATATTTTTTTCATTGAAGATATACACATCAATGTCTACGGAACTGTTTCCAATGGGACAAAGTTGATGATGGGAATCTTGTTTTTGTTGAAAAAAATGAGGTTTAGTACTCAGGTATACTCAATTAATAAAGAATATCGTTTTGAACATGCTAACCTTGAGTTTTTGATGTAATTTTTTAGATATAATTACCTAACTACAAAATAATCATTTTTTAACCACTCATGTTTTTTACACTGGAAAGTAGAGTTTTGGAGCGTTTATTGTTCAAACAACAAACTTTTGAGGTTCGAGGCAAGTATCCATAATTTATATGTAGACAATGCAAAGAATCCGTAACGTCTTGCATGTTTAGTAGTTCAACGTTTTCAGAATTTCTTCAGGGGGGATGTGATTTATGACAACCCGCAACCAATAACAGGTCTCATAAATTCTGTATGGAGGTATTTAACTTTATTATGTACATGGAATCTTATATTGACAAGATGTTGCTCATAAAAAAGGAAGGGAAAAAAATACCCTCTATTCTCTGTTGTACTAATAAAGATTTGTAAGTTGTGTTTGAGGGGCTACTCAATAATGAGTTTTAAGAAATTATTTTATTTAAAAGCATAAACAATGGGAGAGATAATTAGAATGTTAATGAAATAGTAATAGTTTTAGCATACAAGATGTTTATTTAGCAATCTCAATGACAGAGACCACAGACCAAACATCATAGATCTAAATCTGGAGTTATACGAATGTGAAGAAAACTAGAATAAATGGAAATCAGTAATACATTTTTTTAAAATAAAACAATAAAATAATTTAACATGGTGAATTAAAGATAATGGATAGAATACTTATTATGATAATGAAATACGAAGTGGGAATCTACTGTATTCAAAAAAAATTACTTTAAACTGGCACCATTTTGAGTGTACATTGTTTTTTTTAATGAATCATTGCTTTATAATTCTCAATAGGATCATTATAATAAATCTAGATACATTATTTGCTTTAAAAACATTTTATCTTTTCGTTTTGGCATTTAAAAGCTCCAAAGTTATGTTTTCACATGGGCTTTATTATGAACTACGTATTGGATAAAGTAGATAAGACACTCAATACCATGCATTCCTTTTAATATTTTGTTTGCAACATAGTTAAAAACGGTAGAACCTCGTGTACGTTGAGCAGTCCACAACAATGTATAAATAAATTATAGAACCAAACCCAAGGCACAAGCAATGGAATCGTATATGATATCAGCTTATATGTAAGCCTCACTTCATATAACCGCTTCATTATCTCTCGTGCTGCTTTAGATAAGCATAAAATATGTCATAGACGGTAATATGGAAAATTCTGATTATGGTATTGTTCAAGGTTGTATTGCACAAAAAACTCTAGATTTAGGGATAATATAAAGATATTAAGCCGGGTGTTGAGAAGCAATCTAAAATGAACAAAATGCGGTCTCTGAAAAAACCCGTCCTTAAGAGATGGTTGATACAGTGGAATGCAACACAAAATTCCGTGCTTTAGCAATGCTTCCAAATCTCTTTTGGTCATGTCGATATAGTCATGGAAGGAAAATAAACATCGTCTTATCGTTAGATAGTGACAGTTTTTTAAAGCTTCTATGCTCTTTTATCTCTTTATTGCTTGGATGTACTTCGAGATTTCTTTTTTCTGTATTTTATTTTGAAGGTGCGGGTCATTAAATTGTTTTCGTGATCTTTGTAATCCAGATTGTTTTGGCATTTTGCGCCTCAATTTGTTCAGTATCAAAAGGGTCAAAATTTAGAAATTGTTTTCGGAAAATATGCATTAAGTTCAGATACTGTATAAAGAAAAAATTTGTACTCTATATTAATGATTCTTATTGCGCTAATTATGCTAGAGCGTGTGGAGATCCTTTCTCAGTTCTACGGATTCATGTGCTCCCGAAGAGATTTAATCAATACATTTGTACCTCATGGAAACGAGCTTCGCTAAATGATTGACGCATGCTCTAGAATTGCAGACCACATTAGAGAGCGGGTTCCACGCACTATGAAAGAAAAAAAATATGTAACGGTTCCCGTCCTCATGGAACACTAGAAGTATAAGGAGGAAACACGAGCATGAGGAAGGAGAACCCCACAATTGGTCTCCTTCTTCGGTACCAGACTTTGAGAATGCTCATTGCGGGCATCCCTTTTAATCACATTCACATGAAGAATGATTGTTGAAGGACAACTCCACCGTTGTGACTGAGAAAATCTCCTCCTTCTATACCAGACTTTGAGGATGCTCATTGCGGGCATCCCTTTAAACCACATTCACTTGCAGAAGGATTGTTGAAGGACAACCCCACGCTTATCACTGCAATGGTCTCCTTCTCTGGTACTAGACTTTGAGAATGCTCATTGCGGGCATCCCTTTGAACCACATTCACATGCAGAAGGATTGCGGAGGAAGTTGTTTTAGACAGGTTTAAAACTCTTCCAGAACTACTCCTACGAGCGTGTGTTTCCCCTAATGCTATTATAAATAATTAGAACATCTTATATCTGCACTTACTTATAGCTTGATTACAATTCATTTATATTAAGGTGACAATAAGTATTAATTCAGTGCTAATTTCATTTAAGGATAGTAATATTTTAAATTAGGATTTGAGTGCCAAAATTTTTATGGTTTTGACCAAATTATTAAGCCGAATAATGGAAAATTTTAGAGTTCGAGATTATGTCATTGCAAAATGCATTTTAAAGTGGAGATGTATAAAATCGTAGCAAAATTAAATGAGAATAAAATTTACAAAATGTGTATTGCATGAATTGTTTAAGAACAAATGGAATGAGTGAGAGGATTTAAAACATGAAATTATCTGTTCTACATGTACTACTTTAAATATGGCAGATTCTATTGTTTTAAAGTAAGCACCATTAAATTTTGTTTAAGACAGTAAGGTCTGAGCTCACTTTCTATTTTAGATTTAATTGGATACGAATTGATAACTCAGGATATAGAATTTTCAGGATTAATGTTGTTTTAAATATACAAAGCGTTATTCAGCATTTACTTCCGGAAACAATTAACTCTAGAAGGTACCTACACTTGCTTAGAATTCATCAAATATCTATTAAAAGTAAATGACCACTTTCCGTGATAGCTAACATCACAAGACTGAATCTTGTATCGCCATAAGAGTAGAGACTCAATTGGAATGTAATCATCAAATTTTATTTAAACACTATGTAATGTTTATTTATTATTAAATTATTTAATAAAAATTATAAAATTTATTGCCCATAGTATTAAAGGTTAAAGAACATGTTAAAGATTTTGTAGCACTAACTTTATGAATCTAATATCAACATATGACTCAATTCTTGATTAGATTTTAATTATTTGAAAAGAATTCAAACAATATGTAACTTTTATTTATTATTCAAAAATTTAAGATAAGATTTATAAAATTTTATCAATCACGTATTGAAAGTTAAATAACAAAATAGAGAATCTGTTAACAGTCAATTCATGAATCTTATATGACCATAGGACTAGAGTCTAACTTATAATGTAATTAATACAAAATATCATGAGCAGAATATAAACTTTCATTTATTATTAAAATATTTTAAATTATAAAATTTTATCAACTACTTGGATAAAAATTAGTTAACATAATAGAGAATTTGTTAAGAACAGGTTCATGAATATATATGAGCATAGGACTGGAGCTTTACTTATAATGTCATTAATACAAAATATTATGAGCACAATATAATTTATAAAATTCTTATCCAAAAATTTAATAAGATTTATAAAATTTGATCAACTACGTATTACAAAGTAATAAACATTATAAAGATTTTTGAATAGCAGGTTTGTGAATCTTCTGTCAGCATAATACTGGAGTCCTACTTACTGAAGAACGTATTAAAAAATTTGGACTTTTTTTAACGATTTTAATTTTAATTTGTTGGGTACCTTTTTAAAATCAGTACTACATTATTAGTATAAAAATTGATGTGTTCTCCACATATTTGCTTTATCCTTTGTACGTCTTCTCTTTATCCACAGTCGCAGTAATGTGCATTAGCCTGAATAATGGTAATTGCTAAATTTAATGGATGTGATGTTTGCAAGTAAGTTTCTTTCAACTTTGGTTTTGCTTTGGTTGACGAGAGGGACGAAACTTCAACATAAGTGACTAAATTCTCTGACAATAATTTCCACGGACTTGGATAAAAAAATTGATTGCAGTAAGGATTACCAAATTGAGAAAACTGTGGATGAAAATTGTACTACGTGTACGGAATACCTTGGTAGTTTGATGGAACTTTTAAACAACTGATCTTGTAAGAAGTGTGGACGTGATATAATATATGAAAATGTGGGGGATGATTGACGAAATTGTAACATGATTAAGATATAATATTATGAAAAAGTGGTATCTCTCAAAATATTTAATTTATGTTGTTTTTTGGTTGCGACTGTGTAATTTATGCAAATAAAAAGAGACCTTGTCAATTATTTATAAAAAAGACGGAGAGTTAAAAAACGGTCACCAAAATCATTGTGGTGTATATTTCAGAATTTCTTATTTTCTAGGAATAATTTTGTAATTTTCTATTTGTATGGGAGAAAAACTATTGAGTAACTCAGATTCTATATTAGGAGAGGAACTTTTTCGACACATTTATTGACTATCTCGTTACACTGTTAGTTTCTTATTCTGTTCCTATTTATGCTGTAATTTGGGACATTGAGAATTTTCTGGGTTTCATTTTGGGGGTTTCATTTTGGGGTTTTCAATTTGGTGTTTTCGAATTGTGCATTTTGATTCGGGGGTTGATATTCGGTGTTTTAAATTGGGGTGTTCCATTAAAGACTCCCCAACGCACCGTCCTTCTCCAAAGCATGTCCCCGCCGACATTCAATTAACCCTGGCCGCTAAACTATTTTCTCTTAATTCCATGTGGCGCCACCGACATTCAATCCCTACAAGGACGTTCGTTCTGCGTCCTTCCCCCCCCGCTAGGATTTGGCGCTCATTCTCCACCTGGCTTCCACCCCGACTTTGTCTTGTCACGTAGCGGTTTTGTCTTTTGCGGTTTTTCTGAGCTCCACCATATCTGCTGGGTTGTGCACCGTCTCCTTTGGTTTCACGAGCATTGCGTTTGCCGCAGCAGAGTGTGTTTCTGTTCTGCAGGTAGCGGCCGAAGCTGTGAGGTTGGTTTCTCAATGAGGGGCGATTGCGGGACATCGTGAATGTGTTCCATGAGCACGCTTTCTTGGGGAGACATCTATGGCGCCACCGCTGGTAGACTTCGGAACGCAATCACCGACAGCGGCACAGACGTAAGTTTCTTCTCCAGTCCTCGCAGTTGGGGTGTTTTGGGATGGCGGTACTCTTCTTTGCTTGGATGTATGATTGTGATGTGGTGAACTTCTTCGGTTTTTTTGTGGTCGGGTTAGGGGGTTGTTGTTTCAATTGTAGCTGCCGTTGATGAATTCGAAGTAATCGTTGCTGTAGATACAATCAAGTTTAAGAATCAACTGTAGTAATATGAGAGGCTGCGTACTTATCTGGAAACGGGCTTGGTAGATTATTCTAAATCTTCTCTTCCTATCAAAGTTCTCCTTACTCCAGCTAGTTGACGACGTTTCCATTCTTATGTGTCGATGCTGTGACATTGCAGACCTGAACTCAGAGGGTAATTGCACAAACGCGGCTTCAGAGTCCTGTTCTGTCCCTGGGCCTCATCAACGAGCGGCTGCTGAACTGTTCATTGTGAGTGTCTTTTGCCTTAGCTGAATTTAGTTGTTGCTTCCGGCGATGAATTTGAATTTTTGTAAAAGACATTGTCAATCTGCCCTGATTTTCTACCAAGGCATTGCGTGAAGAATTGTTTTCGTAGCAGAGTATGAGATAACTGTAGGCACTAGGAAACATTTAAATCAGCCATGTCGTGTTCGCAGCTTCAGACTTCGTTTCACCTCTGTATTTCCTTTTCTCCTAAGATCCTTCTACACACTCTTTATCCTTAAAATGTATTTTTATTTTCACCTGAAATACGTCTCCAAGTTTTTTGTTCCATGTCGTGTTGTACAGGTGTACATGGTCGTATTTGCTGTGGATACTATGAGGTACATGTATATGTTGTTGTATATGACAAGCTGCATATGCAAATGGGAACCGCCTCGATACATTATCTAAAATCTGTTCTTGCTTTTCAAATTCTCAAATGTTCTAGTTAATTGACCACGTTTCCCTGGTTATGTGTTGATGCTGTGACATAGACTAGCTCCACTCAGAGGTTAACTGCGCAAACTCCTTCAGGGTCCTCACCTGACCTTGGAAATAGTCTTCTACGGCTACAAACAACTTTCAAGTGAGTGACCTCTACCTTAGTTTTACTTGTCTCCTCTGCCGCATCGTTCTCATCCGCTGTCGGACAACTAGTTGGAACTCTTTGAATTTTTAGTTACTGCATTCACATCAACTTGAAGCTATGTCGTTGTAGTTAGAGGTTCCTAAGCAGAGTCCTATGATAGCTATCCTATGTGCGTTTACAGATTTCTCTGTTAGAATTGTGTAGTCAACTGCCTAGAGGTAGAGAAGACTCGGTACTTATATGTAAGTGTTTATTCAGTTATGACAGGTACCGAGCGTCGTCCGTCATTTGGCCTTTGTGGAGATATGAAGACTGTGGTGCAATACCACCCCGACCCCAAGGTCACATTTCCCGCGGACACCGTGCAGGAGGGCAAGTTCGTCGTGCTGCATTCGAACATCCCTCGGCCTCGCATGTGGAGCCTAGAGCTGTGCAAGGTTGCACAGAAGGAAGAACTGAACTTCTTCCTTACGATGGCCGTGGATGGAAAAGCAACAATAGGAGGGGAGCCAGTGTGGGTGACATTTGCCTCCGTTGCTCTTGTCGATGTGCGGTTCTATGATGGGAAGATATTCTTTTGGCTTCTTACTCACGAAGGTGCTCCTGTGACGCTAATTGTCAACGAAGACGATGACCGGTTTGCAGCAATGCACTTTGTCGACAGTATGAGGTCTGCCCACGAGTTGTGTTTGCAGCGCGGGGTCACGGGCTATCTGCTTCTAGGGAACTCCAAAAGTTTGGACCTTCATGGATCGTATGGTGTCCTCCATCAAATGGCAAAACGCTACTTAACGAAGGTGGAGAAGACCAATGACATGCTAAACCGGGAGTATGTCGCTCATACTCCCGTACTACCTACTTCAAGGAGAGAGCGTGCAACCATACCGAGTAGCACTATTCCGAGACCATCTAGCAGGGATGGTGACCGTATTGTAGCCCCCCGCACCGACGATGCTCAGTTGTCCATGCTGGCGTGTTCTTTGCAGCAAACTCCGTCTGCACCATCAGAGTCTTCTGAACCGGTCGCCTCCCCGAGAGATGATTTGCCGGCCCCTCCCGCGGCTCAAGCTGGTTCTTCGGGTACACCGACTGCTCCATCACCTGGGCGGTTGAGGCGGAGAAAAATAGTGTCGTCAAGAGGAGGTGCGACCCGTGCCGGTGCAAGGACACGGGGATGTGGCCCTGGATCAGCACCTCCTGCGGGCGATACAGTCGACGGGACTCAGCAGGAGGAGCAAGCTGCGGAGGTTACGGGAGGGGCGAGAACGGGTGGTCGTAGAGGAGGAAGTCCTGTAGGTCGGGCGAGGGGCCGTGGTCGTCGTGTCTCTTCTGATCCTGATGTGGGCGCACAGGTGGAGGGCACTGAACCGCGTGGGTTTAATGCCACCGAAGGAACTGGAGGAGAGCATGCTGGCGGTCGCGGCGGTGGGGGTAGCCACAGAAGAAGAGGACGCCCTTCCTCTGGGACAGGGGGGAGACCTCCGCGGACACAGGCTCTAAGCACCGTCGACTGTACACAAGCAGCAACAACACCTACGCCAGGAGGGGCCATGAAGGAGAAGACGCAAAAGGGACGATGCTACCTTCCAGTTCAGCCAACTGAAGGGCGGCGCATGGATGTGCAGAAAGTGAACGAGGAGCGAGAAGAGTTCTCCAAGCTTGTCATTCCCTTGTTCATGTTCGGGGCACATGATTACAAGCAGGTTGACATTGACCACATGCAGTTGCCACCCGATGGATTCTGGATTCGACCATTTCATCTGTCATTGTGTGAGAGTCTAAGGAATTTCTTCCTAACTAATTTTCATCCCGCCTCAATTGATTCTCACCTTGATGCCCATCTGTGAGAAGAAGCCGTCATCATGGGAAGAGGTGAAGAACGGAGACTTCTATATCATCAATGGTCAACATACATGGGCCGCGGCGAAGGAACTAGTAGCGCACCCTCAACTTTCTGAAGAACGGAAGAAGGTGCTGAAGAATTGGAAGTGCAATTTTATCTGGAGCAAGGATGAGGTTGAGGTTATGGCTTTGTCGGAGAGAATCAACCACACCAACTCACCGCAGTGGAATTTCCTAGACATTGTACTATACCTGCAGCACGCTCGCAAAATCTGGGACCTGGCTGAACATCCGCAGCCAGTGGTGGTTGGTCAACGAGCTCTTCGTGAAGGTGATGCGGGGACTGTTGCATGGAAGGTACTGCTCGTACCTTCACCGCATGCTAAGTTTTTTTTTGCATTGTTGGGCGTGACTTCTTCGTTACCTACTTCTGATCGATAATGGTATTTCTAATATCCTTTCTGCTTGACAATGTCTAGGGCGTTCGAGAAAGAGTTGTCTCTATTATATGTAATTATATTAGTTAATCAAATTACTGAAAGTTAAACTGATGTTTTAATAACAAGAATGGACTACTAACCAGGGCCTTTAAATATCTACAGAGGTATTTCTTTAGTTTTTGCATCCCAAGTCTAATTCATAAACAAAACAATCGAATATACGGATGGTTAAAAAGATAATCCAAAGGTGAGGTATTGGTACCAATTTCGAACATGTCAATATGTTTCTTACTGGTCAATATGTATTTTAATTAACAATTGTGTAGTTGAAGTTTCATCACTTCAATTCTGAAATTGGCTTCACATAGGTGATATGCGTCATTAATGAGTTCACTGTGTTTCTATGCTGTCTAAAGTTCCTCAGAATTAGAAAAATGGATGAATTTTATTCATTGTGACTTATAGATGGAAGGTTATTAATGTAATGTAGAAGTGTTGCTGCATGGAAGGTACATTGTCTTACCCTCACCCCCTGCTAAGTTATTCCTTGCACTGTTGGGCGTGACTTCTTTGCTCGCTACTTCTGTTTGATACGGGTATCCTAACTGTCAATGTGCTTGACCATGTCTAGGGCGTTCGAGACAGAGTTGTCTCCATTTTTTATTCCATGTCTGGAATGAAGAAGAGCAAGAAGTGGGCATCTTTTCAAGGTGAACTTATGATCATCACCTCTTCGGACGATGTGTGGAATCCTATAATTCGAGCCTTGGAGCTGTACGGTTCAAGTGGCTTGAAGGACCCCGATACGCAAGACCTACGGATGAATTACAAGAAGTGGCTGGGTAAGAGCTATGTTGTGCCTCCCTTGTCGGCCTATACATTTAAGACTCTTCGTGGCTTTGGTCCGTCATCCTTGCTAGAGCTCACGGAGAAGATCTTGGATGGAGTTGATGAAGAGGGACGCGTTATTAAGGACAGAAACCCGAAGGTATTTCTTGGGAAGTTTAAACCCAAGAAATTTGCGGATATTGTGAGCCTTCCAGAGTGGATGGAACGAAAACGTTTTAAGAACACAGTGGTTATGGAGCTACACAGAAGAGGAGGCGTCCCCCTTATCTGGACAGAGAGTAGAGATGTGAATACCTCGGAGTAGAGGTCTTGGAAGTCAAAGTCGGGTTTTTTACCCATGCACATGGATGAACTCATTCGGCGAGCAGGTAATTACACTCTTGCACTCCTGATTCTAGTAATGAGGCTCTAGTGACAAACTAAGATGAATTGCGGCTAATTAGTTCTTCCAATTTCTCTTTGTACAGGAGAGCGATGGTTGAAGTCCAGGGCTGACAGGCGGGGAGATCCGTCAAGCAAGTTCGTGGCGGAAATTTTGCGGGCGGCTGTGCGCACGTGGAGTCCTTTAGAGGAAGTATCTCCTGCTGTGGCCCGCATCAATCCTGACGCCGACGGCATAGGTTCATTTTATGAACGACGGGGGGGAGCAACCGTGGACGTAGTACAAGTCAACTTCTCAGCACGGCAGTTTCTTGGTGGAATATTGGACTTACGATTCATTACAGATATAGCTGAGGATAGGTCTATGGTTACAGACACCTCACTCTATTCGGTTCTGTTGGACAAATTAACTTCAGACCCGTATGATGCGCTTCAGAATGTACCATACTGGATGGTGATAGGGGATGCACTGTACAAGAGCAAGATTTTAAATATCCTCTATCGATTCTTCCCGGGCCATGAGATCATTCACTCTGAGTACATTTACACTACTGCGGAGTCCTCTTTTAATGGCTTGAAGGCTCACCATAAGGGTGGCTCACAAACCCTGATCTTCATCGTGCACGACAATAGGACGCTAGATTTCAAATTCAACTGGCCCAGCGAAGTAACCTCCTTGGATCCTCGTTTCTTGAGCAGAAAATCCTACGTTGGGGAGCAGAAACTCAAGGATCATCCGAATGAGTTGCGCATGGAAGTCTAAATCCGTTTTGTCCAGGAAGTGAAGGGACTAAGCAATCTCACCGAGTTCGAAGAACTAAATTTCCTGACAGTCCTGGCTGGCCGCAAGCCTCTCATCACGATCATGGTAATATTTGCAATACTTTCCAGTCACTGATTCTGCGATTCTTCTAGTCAATTGACTATGCATCATCCAGTTTATTTCCTGTCTTTTTTTGGAATCCTCCATATCTTCAAGTCAATTGACTACGCATCATTCAGTACATTTTCTGATTTTCTCTCTTACCCTCCATATCTTGTAGTCAATTGACTATGCATCAGACCTGCATCATCTAACTGCTTTCTGGCACCCTCCAATTCTTCTAGTCAATTGACTATGAAATAAAATTGCGGTTTCTAATAAGTTCCTATCTGCTCTTCCTGCAGATGGAGGGTTTGCCTCCCGTCGGGTTAACCAGCTCCCTTTGCAGTTACGACTTCTTCTTGTCCACCCACGAGGAGGCTCTGAAATTGTCGCCTTACCTGTTTGATTCCCGAATATAGACCAACAATGAGGTGCAAGACGTACAACCCCTGGCAGTTGTTCATCCCACTGAAACTGTCGACAAAGACGTGGACGCAGATTCCGCGGGATCAGATTCTGAGGACTCGGGATCTGAGGATGAGCACGCAGAGCCGGTGATACATCAATCACGCTCCCCTTCCTGCGACGGCAGCAGCGACAACAACACAAGCCCTACGGAGGGATTTCTGCAGCGAGAGGTTGAAGACGGGGACAATGACGGCTCAGGAGGAGAAGGACCCGAAGAGGAGGATTTTTTTGACATTGTTATAAACTCCACGCAGGCTGAATCTTGTAGCCGCAAATCTCAGCGGGTGTTCAGGGGTGGAGTACCGGACGCTAATTTCTGGACTGATAGTCGATCTCCCATGAAGTCTTTCACCCGGCTGAGGAAGGGAGGGATGTTACGGAAACTCAACCTCTCTGAGATGGACATTGAAGAAGGAGGGGAAGTCACTGCCGGGGGCGACTCTCACGACGGTGATAGTAGGCAGGTAGATGGTTTGTTGGCACCAATGCGAGCTCCGACGGAGGATGTCGCTCGTGATATAACAAGGGAGACTCTGAATGACACGACTCATGTCGAACCCGCAGCCGATTTAAATCCTAGCCTCGCGGGCCCCGACGCTTTGGATGGAATGGAGGTGGAGGCCTACAGTGAGAGCCAGGTGGAATGTGCACCGGCTCTGCCTACCGTTGCCAAGACTGACATGGGAGCCTCGGAAGGCTGCCCACATCTGCCGCAGAGCTTTGATGCCGAAGCCTTACACCCCCCCACCTTCAATTCCCTGGGTTCTGACCAACTGGGTTTTTTAATGGCTTTAGAGCACAATGAACCAGCTGTAGAAGGTGGGAATGCTAGAAAACGTTCATTTGTGGGAGAAGACGTGGCAGTTCTCAAGAGGGTGAAGAGAGAACCTAGACAATGGCAGAGCAGTGAGACACCAGAGCCGGCCTATGTTGATCTATCGGAGGAGGACAGTCTGGACTCTACTGACCCTCGAAGATTGGCAATGGATAATACGCCCGACAATGAGGTAGAAGATGGGGAAATTCCGGACCGAAAGCCCACTTTCCTTGATACTTGTGACACGTATATGAAGAAAAACGTAAAAGCAGGAAGTATTCAACGGGAGCGGCAACTGCGGAAGGAGTTGGCGGCAGAGATGAAGATGCGACAAGATGCTCTAGAGAAAGAAGCGGAAGCTGCTAGAATTCGAGCTGAAGAGCAAACGAAGATGTTTCAGGTCCAGGCGAAGAGGATGGAAGAGCTGGAGGGAATCTTGAGAGGACTTACACAACAAGCTCCAGGAATGCGGATGAATGATGAATCGAGCACACCACATACTCCGCAGTCTGGACCTAGCTTCCAAGCCGGAGTGTCCGTGGCCTCTGGTCCGAGTCCATCTTCTTACGGTAGTCCCGATGGTGGGAGAAGAGTGCATTCTGATGGCGATATCCCTCCACATGGGCATTTGGATCTTATCCAACAGACTCCGGTATTTTCCATTGTTCCTTTCTCATCCTGTAATCATTTCAAGTTTAAACTTTTCCTTTTGTCATTCTATATCCGCCACTAACAAGAAAAGACATGAACAGAAGGAGAATCTTCTTCAGCAGAATGTGCCGGTAATGCGCAACGATGAAGGGGGTACTACTGAAGGGGAACCTACAGTAGGCTCTCAGGTAATTCCTATGTCCCAACACGGTGAATTATATTTCTGGCATAATATCTATTTTAATACTTGTCTGTTTGTATGTGAAAATGATAGTTTCGTAGGTACTGATCGTACTATTTCCATACATCGCTAAACACTGTGTCTAGAAATGGTAATTAAATTTAAATTGTAATGCCATTAGAGAAATGCCGGTCCCTTTGAACTTGAGCTGTTCAGACCTTCCTTTATAGGCATTGCATGTTTGTTCCATGCGCGACTGTAAATTGAATGGTCTCCGCATTGTTTACAGGTTATCTGAGTTTTTGGCTATCACCGTTTTGGGATGTTCCCTTCGTCCATCAAAGGCCTAAGTATAGTGTCAGCCTCACAAATACGGCCCACTCTCTTATAAAGAAGAGTTCGTAGAATAGACGAAGTAGGACATTTTTGCAACAATTTTTAAATTACTAGGACTTTAGAGAACTAGGCTTAAAAGACCTGCGGATTCGTATATTGACTTGTACAGAGTTCCAATACATTTCCGTTGCTGTTGGCACTCTGTTACAATGAGCTCGCTATTTGGATTGAATCAGGATATTTTGTCAAAGTTGGAACCATTCAGCGACGTCATTAGCAGGCGCTATAGCGATCCGAACCGTCGGACCCCAATTTTGCATATGCGACGTTGTCATTTGGTGCAGGTAAAGAAAATTTATCTTCTCCTCATTTGTAGACACTAAGTACGAAACCGAGTACGATGACATTATATTGATTGTCTTGTCAGGCCAAATCTGCAAGTTTGAATTCTCCGATTGTTCCACGCGGAACTAGTAAACAACATATTGTTGTTTTAGGTCTAGATGGGCTCCTCTGCAACATCCAACATCGTCAACCTCAACACTTGGAAGTTTCATACTGGCAGCTGGGACTTGGTTGTGTTGTGGCTGACTATGTTGTATATCTCTGCTCGGGACTGAATGAATTTCTTCCATTTGTTTTCAAAAACGTCCACGTCATAATTTGGACGAGCATGGAACGACGTCGAGCAAATGCTATTGCTAAGTTCGTTTTAGGAAGTGAATTCGAACCCCTCCAGATACTATCTAGAGGACATTGTACATTCATCTCGGATTTGCCAAATGAGGTGACAGATGGTTCAAGTTCTAGAGGGTCGGCGGTGGCTTTCATATTGTTAGATGAAGCAATCTGGCAGTCACCTGAGTACTTTCAGAAAATTGGATTTACACCTTCCCGACGGAACACTCTCCTAGTCGTTGACAAACCAATAGTAGGACTTCTGAACCCCCCTTTCAGCTGTATTTTCCTCCCTCAGTTTATAACTGCGATAGAGCGACCAAAGTTCTTGAACGAGGTTCTCATACCTTGGCTCAAGAAGTGGAGGCAAAGTGAGTCTCGATTGTCTCGATTTCTCTGGGATAACCCAGTAGGTCTTCCCAGTATTACGCCGTCCTCAGACATTGCAAGAATTTTATTTAGATTCTTACGACAGGATGTACGCCAACACGTTAAAAGATTCATGTAAGAATTTTTTTCACAGGAGTTGTCGCTTCTTATGAGCATCATATGTGGAGATTAGTATGAGCACGTGTCATCTCTACTTTTTTTCATAAAGGAATAAAATAAATTCTAATATTTCCGGCGGATGTGACTTTAGCGTGCTTTTTCTCCCATTTCTTGTCATGCTGGCGAAGCAGCCGTGAAGCGAAAAGGAAAGTTCAAGTTACTATATGGTAATCCTACACCGGATAGAGAATCATGTGTGCGAGGGACCGATGCAAGTGACATCGATGACGATGCATTGTCTCTACACGTGGGCCACAATAGAAACGTTGGAGGAAGTTCTAAATTCTGGAATTTCAACTTCCTTCAAAAGCATCATGAATCCGAGGTAATTACCTATTTTCTTGTAGGACCGTAGGTAACATGTTTTTTGTGGTATTAAAATCCTGGGACTCATATAATCTGATTGCATGAATCTTATATCTATTGCAGCGATTCTTCAGTCATGTCGAAATCGAGCATGCCATACGTAGGAGGAAAGGAGGCCACAGCAGGAGCTGCTCGGGGAGAAAGAATAGTGTAGTGGCTAGATGGTAAGAATTTATGGCAATTATCTTGTACATCACATTTGTTACTTGTGCATGCATTATTGGAAGAAAATATCCCTATATGAGCTTCTGGCATGACTTCTGTATTCTTCAATATCAATAAGTCTTCAATAAGAAGTATTGAAGAACCAATATACAAATTACTAGATTCTAGACGCAACCATGTGTACATGGAAATGCGTATGTATGAGTACATTGACTTAGAAGTTAGAAACGACATTGCCTTGAAGCAATGTCTATGCAAGGCAAGTCCACAATACTGAACATACATTCTCCTTCAAGTTGATTTTTAAAAGATTGGATATGGCACTTGTCTTTGCAGGGTGGCTGTAAAGATCCTCTCGTGCATTATAGATGATACCTCATCAAATTATGGACTTACACGTCAAGTACACAACTACAGTGGACATCAACGCTCTCTTCTCTTATTCTTGATTTCTCGGTAGGTGCTTTCTCTTAGAAAATAATATTAAAGCAACATGTCTTCTCACTTCGGGATTGCATAATTGGTCTGCAGTATCTCTGTGCAAAATCTTTGTAGTTGCGGTTGTTTAGTATATACATGTACGAAGAAGACTTGTACACGACTATTCTGACTTAGGAGAGAAACATTTTCAAAAGTTTGTAGTTATACACATATACAGTGCGATATCTTTAAAATAGTAACAGACTATCAATGCAATACTTACTTTATGAAAAAGTCATATTAAATGGCTATTTCTGATTGAAATCTATAATCAGTATTTCGTATTCTTCCTCTAAGTTGTCTCAATCTTCGGCAGTTAGACTACTTTCCTGTATCAAGTTTAGATCACTGATGTACATGTAGAAATTGAGGATGATAAAATTGTTGGTAAGTGAAAATCATAAAGACTTCATCCCTAGCAAGATAATATAGTACTAAGTATTTTTCAAACATTACACCGTCCTGAACTCAACTGGATTTTTAACTAATATCAAGTGTAAAATGCCAATTGATATGAAACCTTGCACCTATAACAGTGTAAAGTCCTTAGCACACTCTCCTTATCATTCCTAGGTAGAAGAATACTATATCCTACGTAGCACTGTCCCCTTTTTGTAGGCTACGGCAGTGGGAAATAAAATTGTTATGAAAATACAAATTTCACCTCGTCCTCTTCCTCTGTTACATCTTCAGTATTCCCAGGATCCAAATTATTTTGGACAGGGGAGCGACCTCTGTCATGCAGAAACCACGATTTTCCATGAACTACTCATCCCAAAATACCGGAATTTTCTCAAAGTTACGAATACGTCGTTGAGGGTCTTCACTGCCGCTCCACCACCGAGAAAGATTACGTTCCAGACGGCGTTGGAAACCAACTTCTGGGTCGCTCTCCGTATGGTAGTCACCAGGAAGCGGACGACAACCGACTGGACACGTGGGCCTTGTTCTAACTTGCTCCATGTTCTGTGAGTACTGCAACATCATAAGAATAACGGCACTTAGAGGATGCGTGATTAATAGAACTTGTGTCCTCGTAGGCATCGTTCAGGTGATTACATGCGCAGCATAGGCCAATTTCAAAGCAAGTGGGTCTGTGGCTCTGTAAATTAGGATCCTTTGCCATCCTTGGTTTTATTATGCCTTGTCTACTTACTTACCGTAAGAACCATAGCCACCGATTCCCCACTAGTATGAAATCAGACGGAAGCTTTTGTTTTTTCTATCAAGCTAGGTGTTCGACAACTTGTGAGCGGCCTAAAGACGCACCGCGGCAACAAAATTCTTGCGACTCCACGAGGCAGGTCCATTACTCATTGCACTATTTAGTTGGTATATAAGAAATAAATCAGTGCCTGGTCTGTCCTTTGTTTCGGTTTGAATGTTTGCTCAATGTCATCCATAACGTACCAGCATGAGTACGGGTCTAGTTGTAATCGAGTTGACAGGTTTGGAGGGCAACCTCGTTGGATAGAGCATGTGATTCGAGCATACGAACTCAAACCTCACGGTCCAAAGCATGATTGCACATTCAATTCTGGGTGCAATTCCTGCTCAAAGCTGCAGTGGTTAGCGAATCCTGTGTGCACGTGTGAGCTGGGGAAGTTATGGAGAAAATTCAACACGTTGGATGATGCGATACAAAGAAAATGGATTGTATGTCGATGTGAACCTTCCCTCCCAGCTTGGATGGGCCAGACATGCCTATGTCTACTACTTCTCCATACACAGGATGGCTCTATTGCGACATTAGGTTCCATGGACAACTCGACGTCAGGCACGGCAAGGGCTTGGGAGGACAAATTAGAATCAGAGTGGGTTTGTGATTTAAGAGATGTGGATACAAATGTCATGTAGGCTGTCATACTCTCTATAAGCGAGGCAGTATTTATGCATGGTTAGTTTAGGGTGAGAGACCTATTGGCTGCCCTGTTGGGTAGAGATCCGAGTTTTTAAAAGTGATTCGGTTCGTGTTCCAATCCCTCCCATTCAGTATTCATAAGCACTTTGAAGAAGATACTTGTTATACATAGCCTGGAGGAGTTGTCGTGGTGGTTAATTCCCTCACTCTGTTATACAACCATCCAGCTTGATGGCGACGTGAAGATTTGAGACTGCAGAGTTTGATTAGGTCGCACCCCGAATTAGACATTAGCGTTACAGTAATGGTTACATATTGTAAGGCCAAGCGTTGATGTATATAAAGGGGGCTATATTTGAAAACATTGTGACCTTTTGATAGTTGTGTTTGCAATGTGTATGTATGTCTAGGGTTTTGGTGTGAATTGCCGGATATGGGAAGGCCTGCCCATCATTTTTCCTGAAGAGGTGATTGAGATCTTTCGTACATCAATGTCCACCATGGTTGAGATTTAAATATTAATTTTCGTTTTTGTTTATCTGTGTAATCTTGAGGAAAGGTATTGGTACTCACCCTGTTTTACGATTGCGGATCTGGTAGCCTAGTGTCGCTAGTGTTTTGCTGGTCAACTTGAAAGTGTATCCATTTGAATAGGGTTTGGGCGACGCGACGAATCGTTTGCGACTCTGATGATGATCCAATGCTGCAATTGTTTCTTGAATTTCTTGACAATGACCTGGTGAACTACTCGCAGGATCAAGACAACATGGAGGGAATTTGACGTAGCGCTCCCAAAGAGCTGCGTATTAGAAGAAGGGATGCAAAGCTTTTACATCAAGAAGTGGCATTTGCACAAGCCATGGGAATGACTAAAATCGTACGCCCTTGTCGAATTCATATGAGAGAGGCTCAGCACACTATAGCTTCCTACAAGCAATGCGTAAAAGCAAATACCCAGCACCCTTGGTTTTACGGAGCTACAGAGGTATTCATCCAGACCTTGCATGTTGTATCCAAAAGACCTTTGCTATAGCACAATGATGTCAATTTTGTTGTCAAAGTGCCCTCAACAATGACAGTGATTTTGGCCTCCACGGGGGCTATTTGGTTAAGTTAATAACAACGATGGTTTGCAATGTGCATTGTAGTAGGGTTTCGACGTAGACGATTTAGAAGACAAATGAGAAGGATAAGTTTCATGGTATTATAAGGCGCAAGCTAGGGCCTATCTGAATGCCTTGAGAAGGAGAGACCTAGACCCGAGGATGGATCCAACCCAAATAGTAGTTCAAATCTACGAGCAGGTTGATCGGATTTGGGAAGAAGCAGCGAGCGATGGGCAGACTCCCTTAGATCTCCAGAGAGGTCCTGCCCAACGTAGTCTTCCACTGAGCCCTTGCGATGTCCCTACTTACGAGGCAGCTGCAACACCCGAAGACATGGACGTGGGTATTGAAGAAAATCTCTCAAGAGTTGAGGAGGTCAGGACAAGTCCTTTGCAGTGTGGATCGCCATTGCAAGCTGAGACACCATCCCGTGAGGCTTCTCTAGCTTCTGCGCAACACAATGCAGAGGGTCTTGCTAAAGACGTCATAGAAGACGTTCAAAGCCAGCACTTTTCAGATTTTGATGATGACGTACTCACGAGTGACAATGAGGCCATGGATTGGGGGTACTCCAACGACGAACCTCATGTCGCAGTAACTGCACCAGAGGAGGCTGCTGCAACGCTATTGTATGCTGGATCAAACCACTCCAACATGGGCACCACCTACGTCCTGCTTAGTAGCGGGAAATTACACGGCTGCTTAGATGCATACATGAATGAATTGTTTCAGACTTTGAGCACCATAATTCTCCCCCAGCCGAATATCCTTCCGAAGACATATCGAGAGGGAGCAGACTATCTGAGGCGCCTTGGACACACACACAAGTCCTACAATGTCTGCCCCAATACTTGCAAGCTTTTTAGAGGTCCACTTAAAAATGCCAAGGTTTGTCCAGACTGTAGGGCTCCTCGGAAGAGACGGGTTGGGAGGTTAGAGGTTGTGTACGAAGTCAGTAGGGTGTTTCGAGTGACACCATGGCTCAAGCGAATGTTTCGGAGTCCCAAGCAAGCAGCTGCAATGACATGACATGCAACTGTAGCATCAATGGACGGAATCATGAAGCATGTATCAGATTCTCGTCAATGGAATTGGATCTCAAGCTGGTTCGCTGAGGAGTTCGGATATGATGATCGGAACATTTGCATGGCCTTGGTGACATATGGTTTCAACCCAAATTGAGATAAGAGGGCACATATTCTATGTAGCCCATTTTGCTTATGAATTATAATATTGCTCCTAGGCTAACCAACAAGAGTTCTACTTTATAATGCTTGCAGTACTCATCCCATGGCAGAAGTCAATTATAGCCGAGCACTTTGATGTCTTCATTGAACCACTGATAGAGGAGTAATTAGATTTGTGAACATATGGTGTTTACTGTTTTGATGTTGCTTAGTACAAAGAGTCGTCACATTTTATACTAAAAGCAATGATAATATGGACAATTGGTGACTTCCTCGCTTAGGGGTTGATGGCAGGGTGCACCACTTATGGCTTTGTGGGATGCCCGGTATGTGGAGAAGGTTTCAAATCTAAAAGGACTAAGATTCTGCACAAAAATAATTTATGCGGATGTGCTCGGAGATTTCACGTAGAGCGGGATCATCACATGCGCTTTGACTCTGACCATTGTGGCCACGTAGAGGACCGCCTAGCTCCTATACCTATCTCCGGTGAGCTTGCTCTTGCGTTGGGAGAGTAGTGTCTTAGATGACAGCGAGAAGAGGGGAGGCCTGCTTAAAACGACCCCGTTACAAGAGACGAGATTAAACGCATTTCCTCACTCTATCGGCTCCCTTACTAGAAGGTAAGGACACCACCCAAGCCGGCTGCCATTCCTTTTCTCTTCCTTGAATAGCTCCCAAATGATTTGTACAGTGTTCCCCGAGTTTTCTGCAATGTCAGTCTGAACCACCATTCGTTAGTTTGAGTGAATTGACCGTGGCTTTACCTATATATTGTCTACTGTCGTTGAACTTCCCACAACAATTTAGAGTTTTTGACTATTCCTTGTTATTGGATTCTCTTTCGACAGTTGTCCTGGGTTGTAATTCGTAACGGACACGTTAGCCTACCCGGACATATGGTTTTTCTAAGTCTCTCATTTTGAATCACAATATCAATTTTGGTAATGGGCTTATTGCCTCGCTAAGGTGACAGTCCATATAGCATGGAAAGAGCTACACCCCCTTGCCTTGATAATGTCATTATTTATGAGTTACAGCTTTGCATATTATAGTACTCATTTCACTGTTACGAAATTCCCCATACGATGTAGAAGTTGCTATGTGAGCCGTTAGTGCCTCCTCTTACCCTCGTGCCGGTGAAAACTAGATGTTGTTTCATTTTGTTGATCAAGGATGCCACTCATCCACGTTTGGATTTGCTTACTCTTAAGGTGAGGCAGGATATGTTGGTCATGGACAAGGTTCATGATACAGGATCCACATTTCCACGTGCTTGGCGTTTAAGCAATGACGTGGCCATTAGAAGATGGGGCTCAAAAGGCGAGAATGTAGAGTGTTCTCTTCCATCACGTAGTGTTGACTCAATGACGTCTTCATTCCACTCTGTTAACGGGATAGTCACTTTCCAACTTTCATTGCGGTCATGTTGTTTTGCTAATGCGGACATATCCAGATTGACGTTATCGGAGTGTGTGTCGCGAATGAAGTTAGAGGCTTGGATTTTTTGACTTTTAGATTGGATTGGTGCCGGAGCTTCTAGTAAGACGTACTGTGGACGTAATGCACGTTGAAAAGAACGTTGCAGCGACTATGGCCGGGTTTCTATTTGGGGAGGATGACAACATAGCTGTCCAGAATGACATGCAAGAGAGCGGCGTCATGGAAGAGTTGCATCTCGTCAGGGATGGGGAGAGTGACAAGCAATTAATACCGCATGCCCCCTACGTCCTTCTCCTGGGAGGGAAGAGGCAGGTCCTAGAGACCATAAAAAACGTGAAAGTGCCATCAGTTCATTGTGCGAATTGGGAGAAATTGGACAATTTGGAGAAGAGTAAATTGCAATTTGTAAAAAGCCACGATTGGCATGTTATGATTGAAGAGATTCTTCCGGCGTCTCTTTCGGGGTCCATGGCAGAGGGTCCTTGGGTAGCTATTATCCGCCTGGATCATTGTTTCAAAATGTTTTGTGAAAAGGTAATCAGAGTAAGCGATCTACCAGCTTTAATGACTTACATTGCTGAGACTTGGGCTTTGCTGGAGTTACATTTTCCTCCAGCCTTTTAGAACGTTATGGACCATCTCCCTCTACACCTGCCTCAAGAGTTGTACTCGTGTGGCCCAATCCATACAAGATGGATGTACAGCGCAGAGAGGTATTTAGGTCATCTTAAAAGCCTAGTTAGGAACAAAGCCAGACCGGAGGGATCCATGGCAATGGGGTACATGTACGAGGATGCTTTAGGGTTTGTTACGAAGCATTTCAAGCTCTACCTTATTTCACCCCGTCTCATATGGGACATGGATGAAGACGAACAGGACAGCGGAGAAGTCATGGAGGGTCGTTGTCGTGGCGACCATTGGGACGGTGCACAGGTAAATGAACTTCACGATCACATAATCCGCAACTCCAGTGTAAGGTAGAGATGGGTATTCCCGTCGGTTTAAGCCATTCAACATATTTGGGATTAAGAAAATATGGGGATAAAATTTATACAAATAGAAGTTAGGTCGAAAATCACAAATCTGATTTTTTAATATTTTTTTTTGAAATTTATCAAATTTTCATGAATATTTGAAGTGCAACATTGTAGACTACTATTTCCGTGAGTAGGTAGATGCAATTCAAAGATTCTTGCATGGAGAACATGATAGGTTGTTATACAATCTCCTGAGTTTGGTAGTCAGGCGCTGTCTGCTCAGATATTGGTGTACTGATAGGCCACGGAATTAGAACCCTGACGGGAATACCCATCTCTACCTCAGCAGACGCTATGTACGGGTACGTGCTGAGTCCTTACTCATGTTTTGAACCCCTCACTCGCTCCACTCTTACCTGGTTTCCGCGCCCTTACGCCCAGAATCCAAGTGACAGATGCTTACCGCTGTACGCAACACTTGTCCTCGCTTGAACGTAGAGCTCCTCTTCTGCTCTGGCTTGCAGAGATAAACCGAGAGAATTGCAGAGTTTGTAATCTAGCGATGTTCTCCGGTACCCTTCCCTTCTTTCCTACCTAGCTACATCCCATGCTAGTATTTTTTTTAACGTGCCTATTGACAAAATCAAAGGCAAGAGCTGGGATAAGAGGAACAAGGAGAAGCTCCGCAGCATGCAGAGTGGTAACCTTCAACAAGAACCAAGAGGGTAGCAGCAACACAAGACCAATGGAGATAGCAAAAGACAGAAGCGAACTGAGATTGAGTAGAAGGCTGAGCTACAGCAGCAGGTGCCCAGAAGAAATTGGAGAGACCCAGGTGATGCAAGATCAGCCCCAAGTGGAGAAAGAAGAACCGAGACAAGAGGTAAGTCCATCTAACCTAATTACACATCCTTTCCTAGTAAACTTAGAAAAAATTGTCCAACTAAGGTAGAGATGGGTATTCCCGTCAGTTTAAGCCATTCAGAATATTTGGGATTAAGAAAACTATGGGTATAAAATTTATACAAATAGAAGTTAGGTCGAAAATCACAAATCTGATTTTTTGAATATTTTTTTCGAAATTTATCAAATTTTCATGAATATTTGAAGTGCAACATCGTAGACCACTATTTCCGTGAGTAGGTATATGCAATACAAAGATTCTTGCATGGAGAACATGATAGGTTGTTATACAATCTGTTCAGTGTGGTAGTCAGGTGCTATCTGCTCAGATATTGGTGCACTGATAGGCCACGGAATTAGAACCCTCACGGGAATACCCATCTCTACCTTAAGAGAAGTCACCAGCCATCGAAGGATTGGCGGAGGCGATTATCGGAACCTGGAGGCGTGGCATAGAAATACTTGGTGACGGCAAGAGAGGTGGAGCTATCATTATCGGTGAAAGCACCTGTTGTTAAAGAGGAGGCAGCCGCTAAGAGAAGAAGCAAACATCTTCGGTGGAGGCACCTATTGCTGTCGGAGAGAAGGAGTGGACTGTGGACATCTTCGGTGGAGGCACCTATTGCTGTCGGAGAGGAGTGGACTGTGGACATCTTCGGTGGAGGCACCTATTGCTGTCGGAGAGGAGTGGACTGTGGACATCTTCGGTGGAGGCACCTATTGCTGTCGGAGAGGAGTGGACACTTTCGGTGGAGGCATCTACTGTTGACGAGGAGGTAGCCGCCTCAGTCAACGGCCTGAATCGAGGGTCCACTCGAGAATGGGTTAGCTTTAGAGTATACCAGTCAATCACGTCTCTTGCAACAAAGCAAATTTCAAGTATAGATAGTTCCGATTTAGTGCCTACAACAGTAAAAATATGCCCTGCTGTCGGAGTGAGGGAGCAGATATCTTTGGTGGAGGCACCTACTGATGTCGACAAGGCAACCGTTCCAATTGAGAAAATGATTACTGTCGAAGAGAAGGCAGTTGCTTCAGCGGAGAAAATCCTTGCGGCTGAAGAATTCGCCCCAGTTGAAGTGAGACAGAAGATGGAATCAACGTATCAGACGGAAGAGAGACAGAGTGCAACAAAGGACGGAGTCGACGCATCGACGGAGGCCCCTGTCTTCACTGCTGTTGCGAAAAGGTTTGTTCGAGAGCTACTCAATGCCTACAGCCATTGGCTGGGACAGAGTATGTATCTTCCACTACTCATTAGAACAAAAATTAGGATGTTTAGTCTTTCATGTTCGAAAATGCATCTTAAACATCAAGATATCATATCATGTTTAGATTATGCTCTGTTGCTGTGTTCCAAGGGTGAAAATACCCACAACAAGTCTGGAATATCTGAACTTAACCCTTTAGTGCTCAGGGAACCATAATGTGGTTGCGAAACTCAGTTGGAGATGAATATCTTGAAATCTGAAATGAATTTGCTCTCGATTATACCTGTTCAGATTTACGTTCTTCTGAGGGGCTCACAATGCAACAATCAGATCTCAATTTGGAGTAGTGTAGAGGGTCCAAATCGATAAGAATATATCACTGTAGCAATATACGGCAACAAAAAGAAAGGCAAACTTGAAGAAAATACGGAGATGAGATTACAAAAGATAAAGGTCTTGGTGGGATGAACTTTGCTCATGAAGAAAGTTTTAGTCCATGAGTGGTTGTTTCCGTTGACATTGTAAATGTAGATGGATGATTCTCTAGAAAAAGAAGTGATGTGTCATTGGAGTAAGGCTAAAGATGATTGCCATAACGATACACATCCTTGTCGATACGGTATTACAGTAATATTGTACATGTAGTGTATTTAGAGGAAAATACAGTAGATTTGAGGTTTTTTATTTACTTTTTTTCTTTTATGCCTACATTCTAATTCTTCAACCGTTGTGGATTGCATTACATTTGAGTCATGTCAATGAGGCCTAGTGTACAAAAAACATGCTAAACCGTATTCTATTCTCATGCCTAAACCTTAAAAATCCTCTAAATCTTTTACTAATTTAGCACATATATATTTTTTATATATCCTAAAGATGTTAATATGGGACATAGCTGAACCGCTCTTTTACTAAATTTAGAAATTTATTCTGAGATTTATGGGGTTCCAAACTTACACCCCCTGAAAAATTACACAAAAGTGCAATCTAACTGTCCTCCATATACGGATTATATACTTCAAGTTCCCACGGTTGGATTAGGTCTATGATTTGCCCATAGTATTCTACTTACCTTAGCTACAATACTATACGGTTAGATACAGAGTAGTACAAACCTATTTTCTTTTATTCCAATAATAGCGCAGAAAACGAGAAAAAATAGAGTTGCTGGAAAAAAACCCTGGGCACTAATGGGTTAAAAGAGAATGTCTTTGAGCAGGTTCTGTGTATGCTATCACTACAGAAGAGTATTGTCAGTTTGTATACAGTTGGAGTATTGTTTGTTAGTAAATTGTTATTGTGTAGAATGCTTACTTTCTAGAAAGTGTCTCAGTAAAATGATATTGTGTAGAATGTTTGGCTGTTTAGATTATGCAAACTTGAATATATGTGTGAAAGTATGCAATAGGAGATGTGTAGAATTACTAGGGGCAATGTGTTTGAACCACTTCTTTGCAGTACATCTCTCAACAGGCCTAGAACTTAATTTCTGGAAGAGAGAATACTCAAAGGTGATAAGTAGAAATACTCAAATTACATATACTCGAAATCCAAAATTCATCCAAAATTCATCTAAATTTTATCCAAAATCCATTCAAAATCCAAAATCCATTCAAAATCCAAAATTCATCTTAAATCCAAAATTCATTCAAACTTTAGACTCCAACCAAATTTTTACTACATCCAAAATCTAAATTCCATCCAAAACACAAAATATATCCATATTATAAATCCCACCTAAAGTACAAATTTCATCCAAAATTCAGAACTCATCTCAAAAATAGAATTCACTCACTACCTAAATCTCACACAATATTAGATACTATACAAAAACAATATCTTCTAAACAAACACTCTACAACCGCGACCTATCAACACCGCGACAAAATAGAACATAGACAAAATACAAATCAATACATGTACAATTGATTTGCTAACTCAATTACAGACCAACCACCTAAACTCACTACCAACTCACATTACTTACCTCTACAACTAAAACAAATAATACCTGCACTTCCTAATCTATTCAGCACAGCAAAATTCACAACAACTAAATATTGTAAATAAAACAATAAAAACCATAAATCAAGCATTTATCATGGATATTACATTATAAACAAATTAGCCCTACTTCAATGCGGAGACATTGAATCAAACCCAAAGACAATACCTAACATACGTAGAACTCATCCATCCTAACATAAGAAAATAGCTAAAACATACTTCATCCCCAACACAATTAGGTTACAACCGGAATACCAACACAATGTAAACTCATTTGCTCCAATTTTTAAAATTAACCACCACCTACACCACCAAGCAATCATTGAATTTCCACATCTACATCAATACATACAAACACAAATACAATCTCCAATACCTCACATAGTATATGCACTAGTCATTACCATACATCCATTAGTAAATAAATATAATGATATATTAGCTCAACCTTACATTTACTACTTTAATAATATTTGGACTAATACATTAATAATTAGACTAGCCAACCTCAATAACCCCCCCAAAAGACACATCCTTACACAACACCCATACACCAAATTCATTGAAATAAACCAAGACCTAATATCACCTAAAAACTCTATTCATAATGAACTATATAAATTTATCCACGACCAAGATACACCACCACCACCAACCGCAATGTAAAGAAAATTTCCTTTTCTATCAAATAAATTAATAACTAAAGCATTACGGTGCTTCAAAAGTCTAAACAAATATTCACATCCACCACCTCTTTCAAACATCCCAACACCCACACCATGAATAAACAACAACACCAATCATGAAACAAACATAATAACCTAGAATGCATCATGACTTAACACGGCTCTACCAAACCTACAAAACCTCATATACAACTCCTTCACAAAAACGGCAATTATAACCATCCAAGAAACAAAACTCACAACAAACAAATCCACAAAATTCATACAAAACCTATTCTCTCAATATAAACTCATTTTTAAAAATACACACGCCCTCACAAGATGTATATAACAAAGATGCCTTAGACTCCCGGAAGATAAGGTATCCTCACGTTAATACATAATAAATATGCTTTTCCTAGTAATATTACCAAAATCCCTACACCTGCAAACATTTCCCTATACCTACAAATTATAAAAAATAACATCCATCCACTACAACCATGGTTAATCATACACATATATATGCCTATACATTTTGAAGACATCAGCCTCATCTCCTACATTCAAACTACGATCACAAATCAAATCACTGCAGCCCCTAACCATATATACATCATGTGCAAAGACTTCAATCACGGCATCTGACTAAATGGAAGACAAAATAACAATAACAATATTTTGCCACAAGAAGAAGATATTAAGTGGAAAAGCTTTATCAACTCAGTAAATCTAGAATACATTCCAAGAAACACAACATTTTCTAGAAAAGGTGGCTACAACTATACATCAACTAGTCTAATAGACAGTTTCTATATAAAATCCCTAGATAATACTAGATTCACCTCAATGACAAACATAAACATGAATTTAAACTCAGACCACTATCCAGCCACCTTACACATTCGACAAAATCTATTAATAGCTAGACCTTCAGCTCCTATAAATACCTCAACAACAAGAACATTAAATCCAATGCCCCTAGAAAATTTAGAAAAATTTGGTATTAATTTTTTTGAAAGGAATTCTACGTAAATAAAAGAATAAATTAATTTACTAGAAAACTATGATCATCTTCCCCCGCTCTGTGGCAAGGCGCTTGTGTATCTTTAGACAACATTATGGAATTTTTTTCAAAAACCTTTGAAAAAACATGTAAATCAACTCCACTACCACATCTAACAAATAGAACATTGCAACATGGCGGTTTTTTGCCCCGAAAACTAGCCAAAGAATGGGAAAAATATCTTGCCACACACCATTTTATAAAAAAAACTACATACATTGCAAAAAACAACTCACAATGGCAAACACATCTTATCTTAAACGAAATACGTAGCCACCAATGTACAAATCCTTCATCCACCATTAATGGACACTATACCAAACGAATGGATCGATGTCGTTGCTGCTATTGCAAAAACCGCCGATAAAGAAGCCAGGACAATAACCACAAAATACACTAAAGATTGTATCTGTAAAGCCGTATCCATAAATCGACAACTTTATGAAAAAAGCCCCAAAAAAGTAAATAGAAAGGTCTTTAAAAACTCATTGATAGACTCGATCCTTGCTACCATCGACAACTCTCTAAAATGTGTCCTTCAACTATTCTTTTGCATTCAATAGAACTAACGGTAGCTAGATAGTATATTCAATGTATTGCAAACTTGAGAGAATCCAATTCTTTCAACAACAACTCTTGCGGAAGCATTGAATATTGGTCTAGCATGGTCTTTTCATCAATTGAGAAGTGATATCTTCAAATCTCTTTCTCCACTTAGTTTCCAATTACATCCTCTTGGAAGGCATAACAATGGCACAAACATGGTCTCCTTGAAAAGTTCAATCAAACATATATAGTCAATAGCTTCTAATAATAACTTTGAACTTGACCTTTGTCAAAGAGAATAAGCCTGTTAGGTCTTATAAAATATTAGATAATCATCTTCCTACTGAGTTTGAATGGGCTTGCTTCAATCGCCTTCACAAACATCAACGTTAAAGACAAAATGATTAGTATTTAAGCAAATCAATGCCTTTATCCTTTGTACTTTAGTACAAATCAAATGTGATCCAAACTTCAATGGCTAATTGTTCAAGACCATTCATGTTCAAATCAATGGAACATCATCGCAAATGGCACAACTTCTAACAACTAATTTGTGGAAGATGCAACATTTGTGCCTACAACATCCTCACTTGAAGCTATTTAAAGAACTTTACCACCATCCTATATATGTAAGACAATGGTGCTTTTAAGAAAATGGATTATTGTATTAAAACATTCATATGAACATTTGTTGAGGGTCTACCTTTTTTACATTCCCCAACTCAAACAACAAAAATACATTGACCTCAAAACTCTTCAACTACATGCCATTCTTAGCAAGCAAGTGGCCTAGATTCCTCAAGTCTGTGAGTTTTGGCATACTAATCTTTCACCATTGCTTGTGGGTCTTAAAGAAAGAAAATGGCCTTATCTCACAAACATATAATAAACATTTACATCCAGAAGCTTCTACAATCTTCTAAAAATTTCCATAGCCTTGTATAACCTTCTGTAGGCCCTTCCGAGATTATTCTATATCTCCTAAAACCTTCTATAATATTATTGAACCTTCCATAGTCTTTTAGAATCTTCCATAGTCTTGTAGAAGTTTATTTCTTCGTTTTAACAAATTTAACAAATTTATTTGTAGGATGACTCATCTCCGGATGTTCAACCTATATTTATTTGTTGATTTTAACAAATTTAAGAAAACAAATGCAAAAAGAATTCATTATGTCACTCAAATCAACATGGTAAACAACTATATGTTGTTTTCAATAGAGGAATTTTAATTATGGTAATTTTGATTTCAATTAGTATAATTTTAATTACGACAATTAATTTACAATAATTAAATATTGTATAGAAGAGGTGCCTTAGTGGCAAAGGCATGTCTTTGAAGACTCATCCTCAGAGTGAGAGTGGCTCCGCAATTTGCATAGCCGTAACCCTAGTCAGATCCACATTTTCTGTTAATCAAATTTAAGATTAAATACAAGTGTTTTGCGTATGCAATTGATTGTCTTAGCATTTTGCATTCCTCAGTGAGCATTTTGCACTAGTTGTGAGTGATTTCTGACGTGTTTCAGCAAAGATAGGCAAATCTACTAGAACTGTCAGCGAGAGTTAATTAGGCACATTCTTCAAGAGAGGAACAGATGCAAAGCCATTACCTCCATTGTATTGCACAAGTAGACCACAGAAAATAAAAAAGTAGTAGAAGTAGGGCACTCATTAGCATTCCAAGAGTACTCAAATTTCTACTACTGTAGGTTCATAGCAGCTTAGGCAGAAAATAATTCTAAAAATTACCGCCTAAAATTTTTGGAAATTCTGGGCAACTTTTGCCTGATATTATGAAATTTAAAATTCTTCATTGCCTAAAATTGAGAAAAGTCTACTTTGCAGAAGATTATATCTCACTTTGATGCTTTGAATGATTGAGAAGGGAGAGAAGGTGCTCCTTTTGTAATCAAGCCGACTTACACTACTCCACAAAGAATATGGGTTAAGAAGTAGCAAGACTTTAGGTGGGGTTTTAGAAATGTGTTGTATACAGATTTTTGGAGTGTGATTGAGCATAGAAGATGAAGTTTTATAAAAATTTAATGAACAAAGAAAAGTTGAGTAACCAAGCCTTCTTCCATCTCCAACAAGTTTTATGTCAAAAAAACTTTTTATGCAAAAGATATGGACAAAACAGCACGTAAAGGTCCATGTATCAAAATGTGTTCCAAACAGTTTTTTTAAAACTCATTTGTGCATAGCAAATCAACTTTTTTGGAAAAATTTTGGTCTAAGAAAAGCTTTAAAATCATGCTATCTTTCATCTTCTACAAATTTTGTGTCATTTGGAGACTTTTTGCAAAAGCTATGTTTGTTATTAAAATGAAGACTAACTAGTTGTTTCGACTCAAAGTTCACATATCCCACATGCATTGTTGAATACAACTCCACTTCTCGTGTATAAGTCACTGAGCATTGTAAGCCTTTGAAGTTGGATGAGTGCCTAATTCAATTTAATTTAAATTCAAAAGTGCCCAACTTTTCGGATATCATTTTTTGAAGTGCCTAACCATTTTTTGCACTTTAATTAAATCATTAGGCAAAAGAGTGCCCAAGCTGCTATGAACCTACGGTATACTAAGGGATTTTTGAATAGAAAGAGAAAAGTGAGCAATTTGAGTGCTCACAAAATATAACAACAATTACCAATCAACAATGCAACAACTCATTTTTATAATTTTGTAGTGTATATTTTTTCATAAGTTTTCCATATTTATGACAATTTTGATTGATAATGGTTTTTTTTTTCCAACTCTTGCTCTTATAAAAATATAATGCATGAGATGTTTGAATACATTTATATCAATGAGGTTTATTATTAATTTTGGAGGAAAACAAAATAACACCAAATTATGTGTTCAATCATCAACATCAATGAGCCCTAGACGAAGATGGAATTTTAAATGACATATTGGAGTTATTTGTAAAGTCACCCACTTATTCGTCCCATGTCACTTTATAATTGTGACATATTGTTTAACGCCATGATATCAAATCCACTTCATTACAAAAAAAAAAAATACAATGCAAGCATCTTGGATCACTCACCTACTATCTTACAAAATACAACGACTTTACAAAAAACTCTATTGGACAAGAAAGTTGGTGAGGTCACAAATACCTGGTAGTTTAGTAAATTTATATAGAACTCTATTGAATGTTAAAGTTAGAAAGGTTACAAACAACTTTATTAAATGAGTTAATATATAACTCTAATGTGTCATGTACACATTAAAAAGTTTAAATAAATACATATAATCCAAGGCAAACACAAAACACATATGCTCTATATTTGACAAGAATATTTGTAGAAACTCAATGTTCTTGACTGAAGTGATACAGTAACCCAAGGCTGTTGCACCAAGTTCCACATGAACTTTGAAGAATGGTCCTAGGGAGGATCAATCTCCACACTCGTACCCTTGTGGATGGAGTATTGGGGCTCATCAAACCTTGTTCCGACACTCTAATTAATCCTTCCAACCCACGGCATCAAAATTTTATCTAGCTATATGTGGCTACTTGGCAACATGGTAGTGGCTACTGGCGAAAGACGAAGTGTATAATTTTTAAAATACTAAAATATTCCGACCAGAATGTCCTGTATGAGCCCAAGTTCATCGCCCAATGGCACGTAGCTAGATGGTTGGCATCGCCAGCTTTGGCGGATCGGAGGGTCGTGGAGCGCCGATGCACGTCCTCCACTTGCTAGACTTCAGCCGCTTCGCAGCTAGGGTTTGCCGATCTTCTTCCTTCATCTCCCTCCCATCGCCATTAGCGCTCTTAATTTCTCTCTTACATCGTTAGCTCCCCTGCATAATGTGCGCTCGTATTGAAGTGACCATCACTAACTTTGAAGTATGTCTTGAACTAGGGGTGGAAGTATGCTAGACGAATGTACTTTTTGAGTCACAGTACAATATACATTGAAGGCATAAATTTGTACTTGCAATTACCTGTACTCAAAAGCTTTTTCCTTCGTTTTTGTTTTGTTTTTCCAAATACTACATATGTAGAGATCTCCTGTGCATTATTGAATCAGTTAGAAAAGCAAGTTAAGTGTGTTCAATTAGTACTATTGTGCACTAGTACAAAAAAGTCACACAGTACTCGTATGTGAGAAAAGTACAAAATTCTTCAACATCAAAAGCTCTAATTTTGTTTTTGTTTTTTGCAAAGGAGATAATAAGGAATAGCCTATTGGAATCTATCCCTGATTTTACAAGTACATAGTTAATTTGGTCTGTACATGGAAGTAAGTGCTGGTTTCAGTTGCAACGGAATACAAAGTGGAAAATTATGATTTTTTGTAATCGGAGGCATGATTTCCGACGGCGGCACACATTTCTACAATGGCCTTCTCTCAAATAAAGAGAATTGTCATTTTTCCGTTACTTGACCCCGGACGTGTTCCTGCGTGCTACTTGTACAAAATGTACACATGAGTATATAATGTACTGGGTATCTGTCATAACTACTGCCTCGTTGTTTTCAACAGATCCTGTTTTCCCGGGCCGCCATGCCATGAAGGCGCCGCCACCTCCTGATTTGTCCACGTCATCATCTCTCTTGCTGCTATCCTCTCATCGCTCGTGCAGCACACTGGCGCGTCTTTGCTGTAGCATGCTATTGCTTGCGAATTGAAGATTATGCTTGGTGCTGTAGTTTAGCTTGTATGTTGTGGGGTAACTCTTGCTCATTAGTTCAAGGGCGGTTGCTCTTCCTCTGTGAATAATGTCAAAGTCCACGCAGCGGCAAGTTGTTCTTGTTCAGAAACTGATAACATCATACTTTACTGCAAATGTGATCACTGAGTTCGGTTCTTCTTGCTGTCATTCATTCTGTGAGGTTTCTGATTTGGGTTATGTTGAATAAACACCAGTGTCAAAGCAAGGGAATCGTGACTTCTATCTAGGCAAGTGCAACAACGTAGATGAGTCTCCTAGGCGGTCTTTATTCATGAGTCCAGTTTCATTATGTTATTCTGGAAGTAGCTTTGACAACACACCTTCTCTTTCTGAGGGAAGACTTTCACTAGGGTCTCCTATTGCTTCTTGCGAATCTGTTGCGTTCCGGAAGTGAGAAGATTGATATTCTACGGTGAGTTTCGGTTGCAGTCTCATGAAAGAGTATCTCTGTCTTTTTCTTCTATAAGCTTGTCGTGCTTCTTGAACTCGTCGACCATGACCTCTCATTCGGTTTTTGATAACTGATGTGTGTTTCTTGTTTTCTACGTCTATTATTTTTCTAGGTTTCCAGCGATGGATAACACTTCTAAGAGGCAACGCTTGCGACAGGGTATGAGTCGCCCAGGTCCAGCAGCGAGGCTTGTTGAAGCTCGCTTGCAGGAGGAGTTACGGGCAGTAGTTACAGAGAGGGCGAGAGAACGGAAGGCCCTTCAGAGAGCACGAGATAGACAAAGACACGAGGAAACATTGGTGTTAGCTTCTGTGCCGCCGGATCATGAAGTCGAAGATGCTCTAATTGCGCGGGAGTTGAACCGAATCTCCCTTCGCATAGCACAGTACATAGTCGAAGAGTTGAGAAGTTGTCTCGGTCCATCTAGTAGGAGAGATGTTATGGAGAGGGTCATGCGTCATAACACTATTTCGCCTTTGCTACCTGTTTACTATGCTCGGCCACAGGAAGCAAAGGTTATTCATTCTTTCATTGAGAACTTCAAAAACGAGTTACAGTTAGTGAAGCAGGCTAACTCTAACGAGCTGTTGGCAAGGAAGAGTGCCTTGTTAGATGCCGCAGTTAGCCAGAGGATCGAAGGAGTGAGGCCGTTGTCACGTGTTTTGGTTACGACATAGAAGAGCATCAATATTGCGTTGAACAGAAGGGTTTACGCCGCCGACAGTCAAGACACGGTTTGCAGTCTTCGCTTAAATCGGAAGAAGAGAGCAGGGCTATCTGAGTATATCAAACAATGCATTCATGCATGGTGGAATGGTCAAACAAAAGTATCACCAAACAAGAAGGACATCGTCAAGCACAGAGTAGGTCGAAAAGACTGGGCCGAGCCTCATCCAACACATTACTTGTGCGAGCCTCAGGTGAGTTGTAACTTATTGATATGAGTTTGTGTAATATGATTAGTCCGAATACTTAGTCTTCACACTTTCGGTATCTCACAGGACAAAAAAGATATCTAAAGATTCTGGAGAAGTCGGAAAACAGTTACTTTGTAGTTTTTGTACAGCGTGTTTTGCCTAGGCTGCATTCTGTGGTACATAATTTGGATCAAAACATTGCAAGACAAATTACTATATATAGTCAATTTTGGGTGTGTACTCTTTGTAATGTTAACTTCTATCAGGGTCCTGTTGGAGTGAAGTATAAACTGTACTGGTTCTGTAATTTGGAGGCAATATATGATATAATACTTCTGAGGACTACAGATTAGAAGTGGAGAAGTGGTACCATGCGTACTTTACGTTCATAGTAAGTCTTAGATGTGCGTCGTGATGTACTTTTTGACTTGGGACTTCCACTAGTTGCGATGTAGCGGTATAAATGTCCATAAGATGGTTCTTCATTGTACTTATTGTACGAGGAGAATTTACCTTTGGTACACAGTTTACTTGTTTCTATTTTTTTAGCTACTTTTGAAAACTTATCAATAACGTAGAATATAGTTCAGAACTTGGAGTCATGTTGATACGTGGCGTTGCGATGTATTGTACTTTCTTAGTATACAATTTATACTTGCATCAATGTCAAAAATACTGAGGAGTACCCACTGTGATTTTCTGTGTTTTTTGTAGAGTAAGGGTGTTAGTTTTCTACAATTAGTACATTGTGTTGTATGTTTTGTAAGAGGTTCTGTAATGAGGGTCCTAAATTGTACCTGATGTATACTTGTGCGTGATTGGCAGACCTCGTTCTTCTTGCGCTTCGAAGAGGTCCATCCAGAATGTACTATGCATAATGCGGCAAAGGGCTTTTGAGAGGTTGAAGCCTTGGTGGGTGCAAAAAATGAAGGAGAGGAATACCTGTTGTTGCATATACCACGTGGAGATGGACATGATGAAGGCTGGATTGAGCAACCTCAGAGACAAAGTCAGGGGGCTCCATGTGCATACCACTTGTGATTGTGCGTGTATAGTGTGCACAGGCAGTAAGGAAGGGACTTGTTGTGCACATGAGAATACTTTCAAACAAATAACTCTAATGTGGGAATCATGTGTTTGTGCAAAGGGAGAATTTGATGTGTGGCACAGACTTGAATGTCTCATGGGCAACTGTTCTAGTTGTGGTTTCGAGCTCTTTCCTATTTGTCCGCATGAATTGTCTGGTTCTAACACCTTTCTTGTTAGATGGAAATGCTTCGAGTACTACCAGGTGGGAGTGGATGCTCATTCTGGAAGAGTGAAGATTCGGCTTAGGGAGGCTTTTAGAGAAACAGCTACTAACGAATTCCTATCTTATATGGAGAAAATAGTGACCACCTTTATCACGCACAACTTCAAGGCGCGATGGCAAGATGAGCAATGCCAATTGATGATGAAGAACGTTCCAGAGGGGGTTGTTGTATCACATATTGACTATGCAGAGAACTACACTTTTGCCATCCAAAACGAGGTCCAGAGCTTGTACTACTTCAGTACTAGTGTGACCATCCTGGTGCACATTACGATGTGGAAAGAAAGAGAGCAGACCATGAAGCAGACTCACTTCTACATATCTGATGATAAGGCTCACGATTCAGCTTTTGTTCAACATTGTCTGACGTTGCATTGGGATTGGCTGGGTGATTCAGGGTTGACACCGGAGGAACATTGGGTCTATAGTGACGGGTGAAGTTCCCAGTTTAAGTGCGCAACAGCGATGTACTTTGTTGCACGCTACCCTGCCCTCACGGGGGGCTGCAAGATGCGGTGGAACTACTTCGAGTCGGCTCATGGAAAAGGAGAATGGGATGAGGCTGGTGCCGTGGTGAGAAGGGCGCTTGCTGCTGAGCAGATCGAGAATCCACTCAGGCCCTTACAGAATGCCGCTCAAGTGGTGGCGTTCCTGGAAGAAAAGTACATAGAGCGTGTTGCCAGCTCATATGCTCATGCTAAAACTTCCCCTCTTTCACGTGTATTTTGGTTGATAGGAAATACAGAGGTGGATCATACTGATAAGAGTATCAAGTGTAACACTTTGCCCGGCTCAAAGAGTCTATATTCTATTATGGGCTTTTCTATGTCTGATCCTACTATGCTTAGAACTCGAGAGTTGTCATGCTTCTGTGTCCCGTGTATTGATGGTGATTGGACTGAGTGTGAGAATCTGTTGCATGTGCAGGAGTGGACTGTACAGAGGCTTTGTCCAATGAGTGCAGGGGCCGTAGCACAGCAAATTGAAGAAGTTGACGACGAGGCTAACTGGGTGTATGATGGCATTTCAGAGGAGGTCGGTGATTTGGTGGACATCGGCGACAATTTCATGATTCCAGCAGTAGAAGAGAACGAAGACGGGGTGGAATTCTACATTCTCCGGTGTGAAGCAAAGAAGTTTGTGTTAGCAGAGCCCATGACTTGCCCTTGGGGGGGGGATATTTAGGGCTGGAGACGTTGTGATCAGAGCAAAGTATTACAAGAAGTATGGACGTGGTGAGAAGACATATGTACTCTGTGACAAAGCAGTTGATGCACATGTCGATGCCCATCTGGTTAGAGCTTGTAAATTCCCTATGGTTCTAGCTCCTCACAGGGTTAAAGGTACTCCTGTATACACAATGTCTAGTGAAACGCAAAGGATATGTGAAGATGCCTTGCGAGAGTGGTGGGCGTTCAATGAAGATTAAGTACATGTTGACCCACTTTGTACACTGATTTCAGGATTGTTTCTCATTTGCCGTTGGTTTTAGTAGTACCGGTCCTGTGATGATACAAGTCAAACAAATGCTTGGGTATTTGTCTGACTGAAAGTGAGCTCCAGAGATATCCCGCTATCCAAGTGCTCCCCCTTTTTTTTGCTACAGTCATCTATTGTTTGGCATAGTAGTCTATGATTAAGAGAACCTGCAATCCCTTTCTTTTTTTTATTCTTTATAATCGTCTTTTTATAATTTCATTTTGTACCTTGTAATGTCACTCTCTTTTACGTTTGTGCCTCTTCAGTGTAGTATCACCCATTCCGTATTTCTTTTTTCATTTTGAGCCAGGCTGGACGATCATGGTTCTACATTTTGCTGGATATTAGATACTGTAGTTTTTTTCCTTTTTGTTTTGGGCCTTCTACAGGGAGCACCGGATAGCGGTATCTCAAGAGCTCATGTCTGAGGATAACTACTCAGACTAGCCAAATAGTAGCATTGAAACATAGAACTAAGATTACTCAAATAGTGCCATCGATACTTTCATTCTAAGAATTAACAAGTGAGTTTATAAACTCAACTTCAAGCTTCCAGCTCCAGAGTTTGAATGGTTGTATATTTATCCGAGTTGTTCTATGTTTGCTACACAATAGTTGAAGTTTCTAGAGTCAAAAAAAGCCTTGCCTATGGCCAACTTGTACATGTCTAGAGCTCCAAAAAATGTACAAAGAGTATGTTCTGAATACACACGGTACTACAAACAATACATGGGCTGAACCATTCTTCAAAATCTTTGCATTTCGCCTGTTTGTACATGTAGTATATCAAAAATGTACAAATAGTATGTTGTAGATTTATATACGGTAGTACAAACAGTACATGGGCTGAAATATTGTTCAGAATAGCACAACACAGATGTGAAGTCATCTTCTCCTAGGTGCTTTCCTCGTTGACCTTCGGATGGCAAGTGGTAAGGCATTGTCTCTACACATTTTACTCTTACACTTACAAGAAAACTGAGGTAGGTCCAGATCATCATTGTTAAAATTAGTGCCATAGTCCCAAGTTAGTTCCTCTCCAGGCCGTATGATACGATTTGCAAAAAATGCTACATGATAGAAGCGGCGATCCACACTCTCTATCGAGACAGGTACATCCACTAGGTTAGAATCTTCACACCTGAAATGAGAGAGGCCCACCGTCAGGTCAGATTGAAAACGTGAGGACAAAGACCGCAGAGTATATAGAATATGGTCACAAGTTCTAACATGTGGTTCAAAAACCTGGCCACATTTCCAAACCGAGAGGAGTCCAAGCATAGTGCACTGTGGTCGTCCAGTATCCGCTCAGTGGCCCAATCAGCATCAAGTTGCAAGCTATAGGACTGACCCCCAACTACCGCCAAGTTCCTAACCATTTGCTCAGCATTCGTTAAAATCTCTCCCATCAACTCAAAAACAAACGCACCTCTAGGTATTAGCTCAGTCGTCCGAATCCCCCACCCCGTAAGGGCTGTAGGAAAAACCTCTACTTGAAACTTCATCCCCTGCTGGACAACACGATTGCCACAATCACTATGACACCTACACTTAACATTGCACTCCTTAACGAAAAGACGACCCACATGACCTCGGCACACTGAATCTCCATTAAAACACCGTGCACCCTTCTTACAGTAATGTGCATCTTCTTCATTGCGTGGCTCCAGATATGCGTCCTCCACTTGGCCTCCTTCAGTGTATGCAACTCCACCGACTGGACTGGATTGGCATGCACAAGTACCATTCGCCCCCAAGCATTCCGGGGAACATATACAGAAGTCCCCGGGGCGGAGGCTTTCAAGGGTGGTAGGCACGACTGCTTGGTCAAAGACCACACTCGTATTCATATATTGAAAATATGTCATAGCAATTTCAGACTGACCGACAAGGACAAGAATCCTCTCAAGCCCCTTCGACAGGTCTGCTGCATCAAACCAAGCTTCAGCCTGGTAGAATCACATCCCAACAGACCACCTTCCCCTCGTCATTCTCTTAAAAATGGAAAGGACAAGTTCTAGAACTGCAAGGGAGGACTACGAAAAGTACAAATGCAAAGAAATAAAAAAATGGGCCGCAAATAGCACAACCGCATGGGGAAAAAAAACAGACAAGCCTTGAACCTTCCCTGTTGGGAAGACCTCGGTGATGAGGTAAGATACATTAATATACCTGCAAGTCCATTCTATGCAAGCATTCTACCGCAGCTCAATAGATCAAAAAACAAAAAACTTAAACACTACAAGCAATCCTACAGATTGCAGAAGCCTGTATTCTATGTGCCGCCACCTCTCCGCCGTTTCTTTGAGGGTGCGCCACCTACCTTGCTGCCCTTTCCCTCGGCCTTCTTTCTCCCCTTTACCCTAGTCTTCTCAGCGGATTCCTCTGCCGCTTGCTCTCCCTCCTTGGCGGTGCGTGCCCTGGTCCGCACATTGACCTCAGGGACAGCAGCGGGACTCCCACTCACTCCCACTCCGACAATCCCGGCCAACTCCTTGTATGTGGTCTTATCAGCAGTGTATAGATTCTCTACCGCCGTTTGAAGTCCCGGGCCTACATCATCCTCCAGTGCCAGCCCCTTCATCCTCTTTGCTCTCAGCTTGAAAGGAGACCGGCGCAACACAGAGTTCATTGCATGGGCTCCTCTCCCTCCGGTGCTCCCAACGACAACGTTGCCACGCCAGCCGCCCCTTCCACCACGGCTGAATCCTCCGCGGCTGCCTCCAACTCCTCTACACGAGTCCTCCCAGCATCGCCCTTCTCCTTTGCCACCGGGTCCATCTCCTTTAAAGTACCCTCGGACCTCCTTCTTGGTACCGCCATGAACTTTGCAGTTGCCTCCACCGAAACTAGTGTCTCCACCAAACACCCAGCCACAGTTCCTGTGCCATCCCGAGGAAGTTCTCCCCAGAGGGCTCTTCCTTTGCATCTCGGCAGACATTGTGACCCCGGCTTGGCCATCTCCTTCGTCTCAGGTTGCGGCGGCGTGTCCTTCCCCTTCACTACTTGGGCAGACTTCTCCACTGCCGTCACGTCCTTTCCCTTCACTCCCTCGGCAGAATTCTCCACTCTTGTCACCTCCTTCCCCTCCATTCCCTGCGGTCCCTTCATCTCCTTCGCCTGCACCTCCTTCCCCATCGCTCCCCGCGGTCCCTTCTCCATTGCCGTCACCGTCTCTCCTTCCACCTCTGTCCCCTGCTCTGCTGCCGCGGCCTTCTTCTTCCCGCTCCCAACGACCCCAGTCTTCTTCTTCGAACTCCCAACAACGCCAACACTTCCTTCAGCCTTCTTCCCGCTCCCACTCACATTAACACCCTCAACCCGACCACCGTGCCCCCCTTCTTCACCCGGTGGACTCCTCACTTCGACCAGATCCTCCTCTTCCACACGGTCTTCCCTGTCTGGGTGTTCTGGCCTGCCTTCTCCACCGGCTGGCTGTGTAGGCAGCTGCTCCATACTAATGTCGCCGTCTCCTCCCTCCTTTGTCCCCTCTTGTGAGGACGCATCATCTCCCTGTGAACTCCCATCCGAGTCGGTAGTGCCTGAGCTCGAACGTTCTGGGGACATCTTGGAATAAGGCTCTTTGTCATCTGAAGAATCCTCTCCCGACTGCACATCAGGTTCAGACCCCTTCAAGTGAGTGCCCTTTGAGAGACACTCCATCACTACCTTCTCCACCGGCTTCGGGAGACTTGGTTCCTCTCTTGAATGTATGCTCTCTCCCCTCAGAATCCGTAGGGGCACCCCACCAAACTCTTGAGGCACGCGTCCAGAGCATGCTGATTGGCTTGTCTCCCCTTCGGCTGTTGGTCCCGCGCTGTTGAAGGCCTTCTTACGTGATGCAAACCTGAGGCTAGAACCTGCCACGACACAAGAGATTAGAGTCTTTACAGATTGTACTAAATGTAATTGTAGTCGACTAGCAGACCATGAACCAGTACTATCACTACCTATTGGATTTGAACTTGTGGACCATTTGTACAAGTCCGCAATTCTGAATGTACTATAGGACCTGGACTCAATCTATGTTTACCATGTAGGACTTCTAGTACCAAGTTAAATAAAGACAAGAAATACTTGTTGTAGCTCCGTCAAGTACAATGTCGTCTGTGTACAGCACCATAAGTACATTTCAACCACATGTAGTACATAAGATACTTGCTCTAAGTAGCTGCATGTACCTGAAGATTAGGCCTAATATACAAATATGACATTTCCAGCACCTAACCAAAGTCACCAAGTACTATGCAATATACAATAATCCATGGAATTCAGTGAAGCAACTTCTTGTACACATGTTGCATTCAGACTTTTAGCCTAATATACAAACATGACATTTCCAGCGCCATACAATAATCAGCAAGTCCTCGACCACTACATAATAATGCATGGAATTCTGTAAAGCAACTTCTTGTACACATATTGCATCTAGACTTCAACACTAAGATACACATTCAGTCACATACCGTAAGTGAAATCGGACTTCTTATACACTGTACAAGCTTAACTTCTCTAAGATCACGATCAGATGAGTGATTGCAACCACAAGTATGGAGTATACAACCTTACCAGCCAACACTGTACTGGTTATACTAGGGCTAACAGACTTCGGTAACTCACCAGAAGTTATACAATTGCACCCTACAATCTGAGCTACGTAGTCCATAAGCTCTCAAATCCCTACGAAGCAAGACAATGACTATTCAGGTAGCAAGGCACATAACAAGAGTCTGAAAATTACGTCTATTTAAACTTACCATCCGAAGGGACCTTCGCCATAGCCTGCTTTGTTCTCTCTTCCATCAGCCTCCTCCTTTCCTCGGCCAGTCCAAGCATCCTAGCCTTCTCCACCAAATCTGCAGGTGGCTCCCCCCAGCCAAAACTTCGATGCTAATCCGGGTGACACACCTCCCCACACCCTGTGGCCACGCACTTGCCGCTCCGTACGAAGACAACCGAAGCATAAAAAGGATGATACAAGTGTCTACAGGAGGATACAACCATGTCATTCTGCGGGAACGGGAAGGAACACAAGCAACAAGCTGTAATCCTAATCAACTCGGTCTCATCTGAAAAATCAAACCCACGCAGAATTGATTCTCCAGCCGCATACACCATTGGACTTGGAGTAAAGTTCAGATACTCCTCCCCTGCTTCAACTGAAACTTCTATGCTGCAAGGGCTTCGAACTGCAGCTGGCTAGAGTCCAACTCCCTTGTCAACGCCTGGATCTCAGCCTCGGCAGTCTCGAGCTCCTCCTTTGCGGCCGCGACCATCTTCTCTTCCTCTGCCGGCTGCTCCTGAATTCGCTCCATCTTGATCTTCTCCTTGTATACATCCGCTCCTTGTTCTTCAAGTCCTCTTATCAAGGCCATCTTCTGCTCCTCCTGTTTCCTGAGTTGTCCCATGCCCCATTCGGACTGTTTGCTCTTCCAAACGGCTTGGTCTAGCCGTTGAGCTGCCTCTTTCTTCAGCTCCCGCCTGTGCTTTTGCTCCAAATAGATAGCCTGCATTAATCCCTCCACGTCATGCAGCCGCTCCTCCACTGCGCCCTTGGCCAACCTCCCACTACCATGATCACGTGCCGCATCCTCCTGCAAACAGACACCACTGGCCATGGCGGATTCAAGCCCCCCCCCTTGATTCACCCGGTGCCCCACGACCCCTAACCCTCGCCACGTCCCCTCGCTCCATCTTCCCTTCCCAGCCGGGCTCGACTTTGATGCTGCGCCACTCCTTCCCTCGTACATCGACTTTCTTCTTCTCCTCCTCGCACTTGGAATCCGCACTACTCTTCCTCAGCTCCTCCAGCTTCCCCCTATCAAGCTTGTACCGACTCCTCTGTCGTTTGTTGGTCTCCTCCCCGAATGCACACCAATTCACCCGACCTCCACCCTCCTCGTACTCCAAAGCAATTCCTTCAGCAAACCTTATTGTAATCAGGTTCAGATTCTCCTCCTCTTCATGCTCGTACAGAATGGGGTCAGATACTTCACCCTGTCCACCACCTCTTGAACCTCGCAGTCCTGCCAATAGAATCTGCTCTGGCCCCCATCCCCATATGGTTTACCAAATAATTTTCGCACCGTGTCGGAGGAGACTGACCCGCGACAGAAGTGGTGGGGATTGTCTCCATCGTTGGAGAGTCCATACTCTGTTGCAAAATCCACCTTCTTCAACTCCCGCGAAGGCTTCTTCAACCTGTCAATCTCTTCGTCAACATCCTCTACGCACAGGAAGGCCTTCTCGGACCGCATACTCCCCTTTCCCTTCTTCTTCGCTGTAGAGTTCAAACCCGCGGCTGGCTCTCCCTCCTCCTCGTCCTGGCTTGGTGCTCGCTGTCGCATCGCTCCTCCTGCCTTTGTCTGCATTGGTGTTGCTCCTTCTCTCACCTCGTCCCGGCCTCACTTTCCTTCTGCTTGTCTCCCCTTCTTCCGGATCTCCCCGGCAGCAGGCTTCTCCGTGGATGTCCGTCCTCTAGCTGTCGACCCTCGTGCCTTCTTCCGCGGACCCTCCTGTCCAGCTTTGTCCTCATCGCTCCCCGCATTTCGACTCCTTCTCTCTTGCGCTCCCTTACTTCGGCCCTTCCGCGCACTGTCCCTGTCTCTAGAGCGTGCGCTCTGGCTGCGTTCCATCCCTGCCCTAGCCCCAACCTGCCAATCCCGAGCTACTATCACTGCCACCCTCAGTGCACCTTCACGGCGCCAACACAAGCTTGAACTGAAACTTACCTAAAACCCTCAAACCCCAAGCTCACGAACCCCGCGTAGAAACCCACATTACAGCAAACACATTGTGCCCTACCAATCTCTACTCGCCATCTCTGGTTCAAGCAATTTTCGCTAGAGTCCACAAGCATGGCTCTCAACGACCCCCAACTCCAGAGGTGCGAGACGAAGGTCACTTCCGACCAACGGTCACCCACCAACTGAACAACCTATACACCGCCGCCCACCGGTCGATCCTACACTCTCCGTCGATGGTAACTGGTGACCGCCGGTCACTCTGGTGAGTAATCACTTCCCGCCGTTCCTAAGCCGTCACTTCAAACACTTCCACCTATCATTGCGTGGGAACATTAATTCACATTTGGTGGTATACTCCCACACTTAATTCTCTCCTATCCTTAACCAGATTAGTTTACTTAATTACCATTCTCAAAAAAATCCCTAAAAAATTAAAAAATCCCCAAAAAAATGTTTGTATGTTTAAACGTACATGTGAAGCTTTAAATAAATTATCCTTGTTTTCACAATGACATTATACACTATGGTGAGGGTTTGCAAGAATAACAAAATATATACTGCACATAATCAAAATATCATAAGTAGATTGCCACTGGAATGCATGAGGAAATCTCTCAAAGTATTATTTTCTTCTTAGAATTAAATTTGTTTAAGAACTTTAAAATAAAAAAAAAATAAAAAAAAAATAAAAAATAAAAAAAAAAAACATTTTCAAGTGAAATTTGTTCATCGTCCCTTTAATTTTTTATGTCTTTCTTTTACGAAATTCAAGTATCTAAATTGTTACACCAATGCGTACCGCTTTTAATTAAAATAACTTGAAATAGCCTTAAATGAAAACCAACTAAAATACATTTACTTCACTTTGATTTCACAATTACGCTAGTCTTCAAGTAAATTCTCATTTGGTCCTTAAAAGAACGTTGATTTTTTTTTATAAAAATGAACACCATATATAAAGTTACTTCTACAATATCTTCCACTTTCGTCCTTGAAGAAATGTCCTTCTTCATTTCTTCCGCTTCTTCTTTTCCTTTTATTGTTTCATAATTTATTTAAAGAGCGGATGAAATGATGTTCATCTATTATTTGTTCTAATTTATTTTTTCTCCCTTCTTATAGTACTGTATCATCAGATTTGTCTATTTTTTTCTATCTCTCTATTATTATTTTTCTTTTCTCATCTTTCTAAATTTATTTTCCATTCGTCCTTTTAAATTACCATATTCCATATTTGTTTACTCTTTTTTTATCTTTCTAGTTATATTATTTTTTCCTTTATTGTTTTCTTCTATTGTTTTTCTTCTATTGTTTTTCTTTTATTTCTTTTCTTCCTTCTTCTTTTACCATATTCCATATTTGTTTCCGCAAGTGAAAGGGATAAATGAAAAATAAAAATGGAAATGTAAAAAAAAAGAGATTATAACGGGGATGAAATTGAGAGTGAACAATGGGAGTGGAAGGGATGAATGAAAGGAGTGGAGAAAATGGAAAAAATAAAATAAAATGGAAGACAATGGAGATGTAAATGAAGAAGAAAAGTGCAAGTGGAAGGGATAGATGAAAAATTAAAATGGAAATGGAAAAAAAAAACAAGATTATTATGGGGATGCAATTGAGACCAAATAGTGGGAGTGGAAGGGATAAATGAAAATAGTGGAGGAAATGGAAAAGATGAAAGGAATACAATAGAGATGTAAATGAAGAAGAAAAGCGTGAGTGGAAGAGATTAATGAAAAATAAAATAGAAATGGAAAAATAAAATAAAAAATTATAATCAGGATGAAAATGAGAGTGAAAAGTGGTAGTGGAAGGGATAAATGAAAAGAGTGGATGGAGAGGAAAAAAAAATTAAGGGGAAGAAAATTTGATGTTCATATACTAATTTTTAAAATTGTACCTTCTATTATTCAAAACTCAAAATAGCTCTTGACAAAAAAATGTAAAAAACAAAAAATAAACATACTATATTCAGTAATTTCTATGGCATTTTCCTAGTTTATTTTTAAGATGCTAAATTAGGAACACTCTATAATTCTTAAATAAAAAATGTATAAAAAATCAATAGTGATTGTTTTCAATTTATATCTTATGATTGTATTAAAAAGAGGATCATATTAGAGCCATATTATAATTTAAATGAAAACAGTTTGTATAGTATTTTGGAATGCTTCAACAAACCAATCACTTGACTTAACTAGGCTTCATCCGAAGTTCATCTAAAAAAATCCTGAAGTCCACACAACTCCATAACTTTCAGACGCTTAACAAATATACAATTTACAGGAGCACGATGATACCACATTACATGGATGATGGGCAACGTCGTTTGAGTTGAACTAGGATGCTGTATTAATCAATCAAGTCTGGATCCTGCCGTCGAGGCTGGACATCAACTCCCGCCAGTGTATGTATTTGAATTCTGCCACATGTCGAGTCGAGAACAGCTGGCCCACATGGATCTCCATCAAAGGGAATCCTTAGTGTCAGAGCTCGCTATTTTGATTGGCTCATCCAAATCGCCGAATCCCTCCTCCTGCATGGAATTTGAACGGCTCAGATTGAGTTAGGCAGAGTACTTATTGTACACTTAAGTACTCAAAGGTCCCAATGGTACAATACAGTTTTGCCAAAACTGCACTACCTCCAGTGTACTCTCACCCCTAGCTTCGCCAAGAGGCCACGTAGGTTTTGAGGGTTTAGCCAGCTACTTCATAGTGGGGTTTATGTTGTTTCTACAACTCCTGGAAGATGGTCTTGATGGAAATTTCAGCTTCAACTTCAATGTCCTGCCGTTGCTGGTGTACTGCGTTGGTAGAAATACATGCTAGTAATGTCTTGCAATGGCGCCAGAAGAAACTCCATGGCCAGATTCAAAGGTATGTAGAAGGCTCCTCTTCGTTGCCTTTCTTCGCTAGTTTTCGAATTCTGCTTGAAGTTTTCGCGCTCTTCTTTGTGATTTTGTGCTTCTTGCTTTATTCTTGTACTTCTGCTCCTTGTGTTAAGGATCTATCTATACTTGGATCGATCTCAAAAGCCATGGTTTAAGAACTATCGCCAAAGGCATGTGATGTGCTCAGGGTTTAGACAGATCGCTTAAGGGTTTAGTATTTCATGAACATCTTCATGTTGTATTGGGGTTTGAGTCTTGTGTTTCTGGACTTCTGTAGTTGGGGATTCTTGTTCTGGGTGATTAGATCGGAATTCTGAGAGAGATATTTTTGGTTTAGCGTACTGTAGGATTCAAGGTTGTTGTATTGAGGTCAAGGTTTCGGGAAAAGTTTGCTTCGGCTTGTTTGTGTTGGGCACAATTTTCAATTATGGAAGGGAGATCTAAGAGTCCGGATCTTCAGAGTACTGATTCTAATGACTTTGTTGAAATGGCACCTGCTGTCCCTGGTGTCTCCCGAGCAATTTTGCAAGCCCCTTTGCTTTCCGAACAAATCATTTCAGCGGTGGATCTGTCTTCCGAGAGTGGCAATAATCTGCAGCCTTTGAAGAATCCTACGCTGGATCGGCTGAAGGAGCGGGAAGAGCGCAGGAAGCAGACAAAAGTTGATGAAGCAAAGGCTACGCACCAAAAGATGATTCGTCTTGGAGATGGATACGACTTGATGAAGAGGAAGATGGCCGCAAAGACAACCGGTATAAGTAAGTTTCTCTTCTTTCCAATTTCTTGTACAGTTCTATTCATCAGCAGTTGTTGCCCAATGATCAGATGCGTGGATTTCAAATGTTTGCTCTCATGCACTCCCCCCATTGTAAATCTGATAGTAGCTCATGTATTTGTCGCCATTTGTTGCAAAAGACTATTTCTCTCTCCAAGGAATTTCCCTCTACCCTCAGGCTTGCTCAAGAAGGGGCCTCCTGCTACAAAGAAGTAGGCACCTTCCGCTAAGAAAAAACCTCCTCCTGCTGTGAAGGCTTCATTGCAAGCCTGGCCCATTGCTATGGTGTGCGACAAGGATGCTTATACAAATCCCAAAGACACGAGCAGCAGTGAGCCCTACTACATGCTGGGGGTTTATGCTAATGGAATTCAATTGGATTCAAAGGTGCGTGACTTTGCTACACAATGCGAGGCTGTTGTTGGTGCGAGTCTACTGAACCATTAGGGGAAAAATGGGGTCTGCAATGGGCCTTGTAAGATAGCCCGGATTAGGTGAGCTTCCTGCCCAAAAACCCCTCTGCCGCTGTCAGGAGGGGGAGGAAACGCTACCAGTAGCAGCCTTTTGGAGACGGACGGGAGCTGCGTGGCTGGGTTTTGCCTCGTTGGCGAGAGGGCGTGGACGGTGGTTGTTGAGCGCCAAGGAGTGGAATTTATTGCTCTGCAATTAATAAACTGCCTCGATCCGTTGCCTCGATCCACCAATTGTTCGACTTGTTGCCACAACGGTTAAGGCGTGATGGCACCACCGGCTCTACGCCGTTCAGCACCATTGGCTCTACGCCGTTCAGCACCACCGGCTCTACGCCGTTCAGCACCAAGAAAACGAAGCGCCCTATTCTGCTTCAAGCTAATCATTTATGGCACTGTGGGACGTAGAATTGTATGTGATTTGCTCCAAAGATTCCAAGTGGCGATGGCGCCCCAGATCGGTGGAGCAAACTTGAGATTCCAATTAATTTCTTGGCAGCGTCCGCTAGCAGCGACGGCGGCGAGGGGTCGTTCTCAGTCGGCGACATTGGCTTCATCAAAGAGATCAAAACTGATGTACTTGAAGGGAGGGTTAGTTGCCACGATAAACCTTTGAGGGGTGTTTAGGGGCTAATGGGTTTTAGAGCAATTTGAATTTTGGTTTCATTAGGCCTTGCTGCCACAATGGCAAAACGCAAGGTAGGTTTCGTGGTCGACAGCGCTTGTAGATGCCAAGGTCTATCGAATTAGGTTCGGAGTATTTGTAATTGTGAATTTAGTCGTCCAACAATAATTATCACGGTTGAGAGAGTTTGCTGATACTTTCATTGGGTGTAGGAGGTGTCCTAAAATCTTAACAAGTTTTGTCGATTGCCTGCAAATCACCAAGCGTGACCAGGGGAGATTCAATTAAGACTACCGATTATTGGGTCCACGATGGCAGCAAGGGCTGCACGAAGCACTCACTACATTCCCCAAGTTTCACCGGACGCACGCTATGCCCCGGTCATGAGATGAGGTTCTAGGCAAGTAGAGCTGTGCATGAGGAGCTCGTTTCCAACACGAAGATTGCATGGAGACACGAACATTGCCTCGTGTATCAATGGAGACATTTACCCTATAGATCTAGTGACACGGAAGCCACCTTCAATCAAATTGTTAAAAGAGTTCATTGAATTCATATGTCATGGAGAGTATGGTCTTCGCGGATATACATAGAGGCTGCTGTATCATTGTGTACATGGTCCTACACAGGCGGAGACGTGGATCTAGTTGACACATTTGAGCGAAGAAGTGCTTCAGCTTGGAGGCGAAGCTCTGGCCAGCAACTCAAGGGCAGCCGAAGATGTCCAAGTGCAGAGAATGCGTTGCCTTGAGTTAGAGAAGACATGCACGAATTTGCGGGCTGAATTACAGGCTGTCCGTGAATGCCATGCCCAAAGGGTGGAGCAATTGGAGCGCCATGTGCAAGGTCTCAAAGGAGACGTTGACCGCTACTAGCGGAGGGCCAGCTTCAAGAAGGAGACCCTCATCGGCATGCGAAGTAGGGTTCGGGCTCTTAGAGGGATTCACGAGTTAAAACCTAGATCAGGTGGAACAAAAGCAAGAGTGAAGCTTGTGCGGACAGTGCTGCAACCAGATATGGTGCAGTTTGTTGTCCACTTGAACCGAGAGGAGCGTTGCCAATCTCAACTTTGGGGGGATATAGAGTCCCAATATAGGATTGCTGTAGCACTAGCTCGAATTCAGTCACGGCATGAAGGTGTAGCCCTCGCTTCTCAGCCTGCAATGGCACATGTTCAGCCAGAGATTGCGAACAATGTGCTTAAATCGATTGGTAAGAGTATTGAACCGGACAAAATTCTTACTGCTTGCGACCAGGCAAGGGTTTCCTATCAGGGATATGATGCTACCTACAAAGCAGTGAAGGCTCCCATTGCTGATCAGATCAAAGGAGTCACCGAAAGTATTTTGCCGAGCCCCTATCATGTGAAACTCCTTCGGCAGGAGTTAAAATGCAAACCTGCCACAGTATATTGGCGAATACTACCATGCTGAAGGACGACTTACGCTACCAGCAAGTTCTAAGAAGAATAAGAAGTCCGAGGACATGGTAAAGGAAGTCGTTTTGACTGAGAAGAATTCCCATTCCACAAACCTTGAGGTGGTCCAAAGAAGCATGGTGATCTTCTACGGCATTACGGAAGAAGGTAACGTAATCACCTCGGACTGTTGTTTTCAGAGTTTGCAGTCAACAGGTGAATTTATCAATAAATTGTGCCCTTACAACCACTCGCCATGTTTCCACAGTGTTAAGAAGGGCACTGCTGGTATTTATCATGAAATTGGACGAGGCTGAGATTGTGAATGGCAAAAAATTTGAACGAGTCAGCATCACGTTGATGAATAGGGCGCTCGACCCAGACATTCAGAGGAACCATGCGCTGTTTTTCTCAGTCCAGTCGGAGCAGGAAATCTGGCTAGTGGCAACCTTTCAAGTGGAAGAAGAGTCCTACAAAGTTCTCTCGTGGATAATTTGATAAATCCAAATTTCCATCTCTGATTGCAGCACAGTCCAGTGGCGAGAAACTCACGGTCCCTGAAGTAGGAGAATTCCATGTGGAGTGGCATCTTCCTGCGGACATGAAGACGATCAAGTGTATATACGGGCTTCAGTCAGGGCCGTCGTGTGCAATGAACTACATATACTGCGAGCAGAAGAGGGCTAAGCCTACCGTAGGGACAACAAGCCAAGCGAGTGTTGCTAACAGAAAATGTACCAAATCAAACTGGGTGGGGGGACTGTTTGCCAACTCTGTGGAGCCAGAACCTTGTCACATGCGTGCACATACAAGGTAACGGCCTATCTTGCCAATTCCGTTGCAGAGAGTGCACATTTGTACACTCCATGCCCAGGTTCGATTCACGGAGAAGATTGTGCATCAACATATCATTGTTGTCTGGAACATACAAGATCAAAGACTGAGGGCTAAAGCAATAGAGTAGGTGGAGAAGTACTTGTCAGCTTTCCGGGCACACGGTGGCAACGTGGAGATTAGAAAGGATCCAAAACTGAGTGGCAGCACAGGGAATGTGCCACAGAAACCATCTTTCAGTGGGGTTGTTGCCAGCAGCCTATTTAAACCAAGCGTTTGGTCTGGAAATGACAAGGCTTGGAAAGACATATGTCAAGCAGAGAGCAATAAGAGTGGCGGCGGTGCACATCGTAGGGCGAGGGCTGCTATGTGGCAAGCCTTTGAAGAGGTTCTACCATATTTTGGCGGCTTGGTGTTGACAGCAGAACAACGACTCCAGTTCAAAGGGAAGATAGAAATGTGGGGGAGAACATTTTTGGAGGCCTTTGGAGAGGAGCATGTGTCCTACTACATGGTGAGTTCTATCAATGGTGTTTGAGATGAATAAGGGGTTGATGGCTGATCTTACTTTCTTCAATTCTCAATCCAAGACAAACCTTGTTTTGGTTGTTGACAGCATGTACTTGTCAGGTACGGCAGTTGGTTTGTGGAGGAATACGGTAGTCTGGCCGTATAGAGTTGCCAGGGTATGGAGAAATCCCATCATCAAGCGAAGGCAGCGGTTCAAGCGCATACAGCTCATGGTCGTGGCAAAGAGCACATCACTGTTATTTTGCAACAATTCCAGCATTGGTACCGAAATATACATCATCGGTATAACAAGAAATTAGAGTGCACTAGGGTTCTCAATACCCCAGTTGATGAGGCAAGATTGGCGGCTACGCGTAGAAAGTGAGAACAGTGGCATCGATCAAATGCTGCCAGAGCTTTGGAGAAGTGGCGGTCAAGGCGACGGCGTGTTAGCAGCGCTTGGGCGTGTGATAACACCGTTGGAGGTGGTGGAGCCAACAATGCTCAAGCAAGGGGTTCTACCAACGAAGATGACCCCGAGGAGGATGGCAACAATGTGGATCCTGAGGAAGGTCCCAACTCCACTAACGGTGAGGACGCTGGCAACAACATGGAAAGCGATGACGCTGGCAACGACCCTGTGTGAATTGAGTACAATGCGTTCTAAACTCATTGGATGGACATCTAGAATGTGGCAAGATTTTTTATTTTATTTTATTTTATTTTTTATTAATCGGAGTAGACAGTGGTTCTTCTTTGAACATGTTTTTTGGTTTCATTCTAGAATAGCCATTTACGGATAGATTTATCAAAAAAGATGGATTTTTTCCAGCAATTCTCTAAAATGGCTTATCCATTGCTATGTTAATCTCCATAATTATTAAAGAGGCACCCATGGAGAAGGTAGTAACTCCATCGTTAGTGTGGTCGCTGCCAACAAAGAGGACAGTGACAACGCGAGCAGTGGCCGTGTGTGATTTGACTGCAATGTGTCCTGGTAATTATGTTATAGCTATGTAGAATGTGGCTAGCAACAATGTTTTTTTTGAATGAGTTAGACCATGGTTCTCCCTTACACTTGTTTTGTGGATAACTCACTATAGTGCCTAGTCAATGCAATTCTTAATCTCCATAATTAATGGGTCTTAGTAATCATATGTACCGGTCACGCTAAAATCAAGATTTTAATTTCTAAGACGATTTTCTAAGTACCCACATCAATTGGGGATGTGTCGTTTAGGGCCATGGCAATTATTTGCATGGAGTGGCAATGAAGGGAGAAATGAGAGCTTTGCACCAACTCCTCAACCTCCCTTCTTTAAACTCTGTTTGAGACTCTCAACCCCCCCTAAACCCCCCAAACCCCCCTAAAGGCGTCCCAATGTCCTCTTGACTCTACACTTGGCCTAGTTTCCAAGGACCTACAGGTGGTTGACTCCAGCACGGATTCCCCTCTCTTTTCTAGCCCTCTTCCCATACGCCGCACGTCGTTGACTCCAACACCTCGTCTGCGCCTAGAGGGGCCGAAGCCTCTCCACATGCTTTCAGCAAGCGCCTAGGCGATTTGATTTTCCAATTGGTGTTGTGGGTGCCGGGGAGAGACCGTGGAGGAGAAGAAGTGCCCTCCTCGTGCCGTTGAGGATCGGGAGCAGGTGACAAAGAGCGATAGCAGGACCGACAAGAAGTTGGAGGAGCCGTTGCGGTTTGCAGCTCGGGAGACCTGCAGCGTGAGAAGCGGGCCAGGGAGGAGGGGCAAAGGCGATTCAGCATAGGGAGGAGCAGCAGGGTGTGGAGCGGGGGAGCGCAGGTGAAGAGCAGAGGGGAGTAGCAGGGTCGGGAGCAACGAGGATCAGGGTCGGGAGCTGGGCGTTGCCAGCAAACCGCGGAGGAAGGGGCATCAAGTTACTGGGTCGGCCGCAGGGTCAAGGAGCTGCAGGCGCAAGGAGCTGCGGAGGCGCAAGAGGCTGCGGGGAGCTGCGAGGCGCAAGGAGGCGAGTTTCCAAGGCCCAAGGGGCGAGCTGCAGAGGCGCAAGGGGCGAGCTGCGGAGGTGTACGGGGTGAGCTGTAGAGGCGCACGGGGCGAGCTGCAGAGGCGCACAGGGCGAGCTATAGAGGCGCAGCAGGCGAGCTGCGGAGAAGCGAGGGTTGAGGTGCGAAGGCGCAATGCGCAGTCTGCTTAGGACTCCAGCGAGGTAAGTTGCCGATCACTGATCTCACGTCTTCTCATTGTCTTTTTTCAGTTGAGTTGGAGTGAATTGGCCATGGCAAAGTCGTGAGGTTCCAAGTTCAGCCATGGCCGCCACAGTCCTTGGTTCTATAAGTTTTTTGAAGAAACAACTTAACTAGTCTAATCCGCAAGAATAATCCATTGCTTGTGGTCTTTTGTTTTCCAAGTGCCATGCGCGATCCCTCTATTGTAAAATCTGTTGTGTTTGCACTACCAACGCCAGGGATGTCGTGCTGTAGGAAGGGAAAGGCTGCGGCTTCTCCAGAGAAGGATTGCACTGAGAAGAAGGAGGTCGTGGAGAAGAAGGAGGTCGTGAACCTTGCTGACAGCAAGGAGGAGGAAGGAGTTGAGACGCCATAGGATGATGCGTTTGATTTGGAGGCCTTACCCCCTGCACTTCATCGACAACTCCACCACCTCGCCCCATTTCTGCTGGGTAGGCAGGCTGCGGATTACGATGAAGACTTCTTTCACTGCACCTTGGAGCTCTCCAATGTAGGGTTCAAGTTCAGTGACCTCAGCAACGACAAGCATTGTTGGAAGGCCGACTTCATCGACAGATGGCCGAAGCGTACTTCTGGGCGGCACTACGTTGCTGATTGTGAGGATGGAGAGGCCGTGAGGAATTACTTGCTCCAATACCGGAAGACCTATGGAGGTGACCCCGACAATTGGGCATTCGGGACCTCCTTCCTTCGGGCTTGCCACCTCTTCTTTGAGGAGGGCGAGGATGTCAACTTCGCCCAGAAGGCGCGTGAGAAGCTGCTAGGGCGTAATCCGCAGAAGTTGACACCCCCGGCCTTGAGGGAGCAGATTGAAGCCATCATTGACTTCCTTGCTGGCGACATCCCCGGTGCTGGCAGCAAGGGCAAGTGCGGAGGGGCGGAGGGGCGGAGGCGAGCTGCGGAGCCAATGCATATGGAGCCACCTCCAAGGCCGTCACGGCCACGGAGGCAAAGAAGGTCAGGGGTCCTAGATCCCTACCCGCTCCTGCCAAGGCCGTGGAGGAGAAAAAGGCTGTGAAGACCCCAGCTGCCGTTGCCATCAAGGTGCAGCCCTTGGTGGCAACGGATCCGAAGCAGGTCCTAGAGCAGCAACGCCTTAAGAAGAAGTCATTGGAGGCGGCACTCGTGAAGGTGGAGGCCAGACGGGACCGCGTGAAGGTCAACCTTGCAACCCAGCGGGACTACATCAAGACCAAGGAGGCCGAGGAGTCCAAGCTCTATGACGACATCTTCTCCGCCTGCGAGGCCGCCAAGAAGGCCGCGGCTGATGGCAACGATCAAGAGAAGAGGCGCTTTGATCAGGCGGCCCGCTTGGGCCAAGACAAGCTAGGGCTCGCAAGCAAGGCACTTGAGGAGGCCCAGGGCCGCATTGATAGGATCTACAAGAAGTTGGAGGAGATGAAAGCGGATGAGCAGAGACGGCATGCTGAGGTTTCCACGCTGACAGCAGAGATCTCGGCCTTGGAGTTGGCATCAGCTTTCTTGCGGCCGAAGAAGGTATTGGCTCGCTACCCCGGCGAGTGGCAGGTTTTGCCAATAGCCGTGAACCACCGATGCCCCTTCAGCAAGCGTTGCTTCGTTGACACCTGATGCGTACCTTTGTTCTGCGGCTGCTTGGCACATCCCCATTGTATGTTTGAGGCAGTCTTCTCCGAGGACGCCCGATGCCGTCGATGCGAGCGGGGTATGACTAGAGGATGGCTTGGGCAGTGGGGCTTCGACCTTGACTCCAAGGCCGCGGAGGAATTACGCCTCACCAAGGAGATCCTTCTGGCCAAGCCCGCTTCACCACGTGCTAGCAGCAAGCGGCCCGCTGCCCCCTCTATGGCCGCGCTTCCGTGGAATAAGGCCAAGTATGTCACTGGGGACACTCCTGGTCCATCGACAGATCTCAATAAACGCCCTGCTTCTGCCAACGGCGACCAAGGTTTGTTGCCCGTAAATCTACCTACCCATTGCTTGTTGCCTGCCCCGTGGTTACATCCGAATGTTACTTCTTTTCTAATTCTTGTTTGTTGGCAGCAACTGCAAAGGATGCTCTCCCCGACTCAGACTCCCTAGCGTTCGATCCCACGCAGGTCTTTCCTCGTGAGACCCAGGCAGCCCTATGCGGTGATGGGAACCGTGACTCCTCCGCCACCCCGCAAGGACCAGGTGAAGGTGAGAAGAACGAGTTCGATACCAACATGGAGAAACTGTCGAGCCTTGTTGAGGCAATTGCCACTAATGCAACCGTGGAGTAGATTCCCACCTTGGACAGTTTTCTAGGCCGGGTTAGGGGTTTGCTGGCAGCGACTCTAGGTCCGAACTTTTATGGGCCACCTTTCTCAAACTTTTCCGAAGTTGAAAACAATTAGCCTCTGGAGTGCCATGTCTCTTTGAAAGAAATGGCATTCTTGTAACCCTTCTTTTTTATTTGCAACTGTATTTCTCCTTTATTGTAGATTGTCGACAGCAAGGGCTGCATTTTAGCCGCCATTTTATCTTTCGACCTGTTTATCTCTTCAAGCCTGCGCTATTTGAGAGCCATGGCCGTCTTTGAAGTTCATCCCTTTGTATTTCCCTTCTTATATGCAATCAGGTTGCATTTTTTATTTGCAAGCTCTTTTGTTCTTTATTTTTTCTTACCTCATTAATCGCAACCATGGTTCCTTTTAATATTTGCAATTGTTATTATTTTCCATATGCGACCTACTTCATCTCTTATGTACAACTGTTTTAATTTTTATCTTATTCTATTAGAATCAACTGTAGTCCTTTTTTTATTTGCAACTTTCTTTTTTTTTCCTGCGTTGGCAGCAAGGGCTGCATTGTACCCGCCACTGCCAGTTCAGAGCACCAAGTTCACGAAGGAGCCAACCTCTACGACCAAAATGACAAACTTTACATTCCTTCCTAATTACTTTATATTTGTCAAGTGCCAGACTCCATTTTGTGTTTGCAACTGATGTGGTCTCTAGTTAGCAATTGTTTTTATTTCTTATTTTGCACTGGCAGCAGGCTCCACCATCAATGGCGCCACCACAAGTTCTAAGCAATTTTCCGATTCAGACCCGGGCTCTTTGAAACCCGGGCCTTTCTTTAGACTTCCTGTAATTTATTTTATTTTTCATTGGCACCCTAAGATGCATTTCTTAATTGCAACTGTCTTTGTTTTTTATTTCCGCTGGCAGCACAAAAATCGAGAGTCCTTCAAATTTGCCGTATATAACATGTTCATAGAAGAAGTCCCACTGAAAGTCCTGAATGGTAAGCAAAACCATTACCTGAACTCACTAACGACTTGGCGAAGAACCTAATGACATCCCACATACTATAACTACTCATCTTGAAATCACTTATCCTACAGCTCCACAATCTTAATCCTTTTGCGAACCGAGACATCTGCAACTATAAGGTGTCTCTCATGGCGCTGGTTGATCTGCACCCAACAAATCCTGTCTGTTTCGTTTGCTGGCAGCAAGGACCTCCGAACAGCCAATTCCCAACACATCTAAACGATACGATGAATTCGCCTAGACTCATACCTTTTTCTCGGGAACACCGTTGGCCTCTATCACAACCAGGTTGTACTGCCCAGGTACGTCATCTCCAAGTGCCATTGCAATTTCTTGCCGCTGGTGGGATACTGGCCAGCCCTTGCCAACTTCGAATGCTGGCAGCAGGTTCCCCCTAAACATACAAGACACTTCCACCATCACCTCCTCTGGTAGGTGATCCATCGCTTCCCACTTACTGTTGGCAGCCCCCCTATACCTTGTATACATGAACCTGGTGTGTAATATTTGTCTTCCCTCATGATAGCGGAAGACAATGCTGGTCCTGTTGGCAACGCACTTGATGACATCTTGGCCAATGTGGAACTTCTCGTTCCACCCTGGTTTCATCAGACTGCTCAGCAGAGCCTCGGATCGACTATTCAAGACAAACAGTGTAGGTGTCCGCCTAATGCTTTCAGCAGCTACCGCAAACAAATCAACCATAACATGGATTGGCATAAACCATTGCTAGTAGACGAAGCTGCTACCAGTTGTTGCTTTCATAGCATTTGCAAAATTGAGAGTGAGCTTTGTTCTAAACGCCTCAGATGTGTGCATGTCTGGCAAATCCCACTCCACATCATTGAATCGTGGAAGCGGGAGTGCTTCAACCTTCCCGTACAGCGTGTCACCAGTTGGAGGCAAATACAGACCACCAAGGAAGAATGTACCTATGTCCAGCAACACCGCGTGGCTTTGTCGATTCTGTGTTGCCTCCCCAATCTCGACATGGTGCACAAGAATGGGACCAAGGATAGATGTGGGGTGTATCCAATCCTCCGAAAGCAACGCTTAAAGGTAGTTTGCCATACCTGAATTGGTTGTTGCCTCAGTGGGATCCAAGCACAGATGCCTTGGCTGATATGCATGCTGCACAAGCACCTTATCGAGGTCGCATGCTCCATGCTCCGTGGAGATCCAAGAGAAATCTCTGATCTGCGCTTTGAAGGCCCCCCGAAAATTTTCTCCACCATGCCGACTTGCCTCTCTACCCCAAGGCCTATCCGACGCTAGTTGCAGCATAACCCATGAATCACAATCCACCCTCATCGGGATCCTGTTGCCCTCCATGTCTTGAGTGTTATACAGGATGGCACTTTGTACGAGGGAGTTTGGCCGTGTAGCCATACCACTAGAATGCATGAAATTTTCGACTGTGAACTCAAAAACTCACAAATGTTGTCGTCGTTGTCATCAACCGCCAAAACTACATGCTGTCAACACACCCTCCGCCATCACGAACGCCTAATTCCGACGCCCACGGCGTTGCCACCAAGGTACGACCTACCCTAAACCTCATCCCGAGACCCCAATTCCCAACTCAGGTACTCTCTCCAACCTATGTGGATGGCAGACCGCTGGCAGCGTTTGGGAGACCACTACAGCTAAACCCTAAATCTCTATTGCACAATGTGTGACCACCCACAACCCAAATCGAAAAACCTAATGAAGCCTTTAGAGGCCTCCACCGCTCTATCCTGGTTGACAACGCAACCGCGACAACTTTCTCACAGGAACGCATGAGGTTTGGAATGACCGTTGGCAGCATTTCAACATCAACACCATGTGCACGTTGCATCTCAAAGGGGGAGCAGCAACTCGATTCCGGTAGGTGGCTAAACTGAGTCAGTTTTGCAGGATTTCATAAAGCCCACCACCGCTGACACCCTTCTGCAATGCTTGGATTCCGTGCGCTTAGAGGCTCCGCTCTTGACCTGCGGGAATACACGCGCGAAGGGACACAAGCCTTTGTGCGCGACTACTAGCTGGATCCCCCAAACACCGATTTGGCGACCTGCTGGCACCATTGGTGCCAGCAAGTAAAGTGCACGGGCATGGCCAAATTTTGAGGCACAAGTTTCAAGAGAAGGCCCATTGTAGACCCCATATTTCCCCTAATGCTAGCATGTGGTGAGTATCACTAACCCCCTCTCGATTTCAGCTCCTCGTTACTTTTTCAAATGTTGTCTTGCTCTTTGTAGAACCTAGGCTTCTCTAATTCAGAATGCTATTTTAAGTTGCTCTTGTTTAGGGGGGTCTTTGCCTGTTACCTAAGGTGTTGAGTCTAGTGCTTCGCCAATCATCATACCTCCTAAGAGGAGTAATCTTGCGGTGAAACTCATTCCTCGCAGTAATCCCGCTCTCAAGCTCATTCCCGCTAGAGAGGTTACACCACGACGCACTCTGATGTTGTCTGGACCTGATGATCCCAAGCTTATTCCAATTCTTAAGCAGCCCGGCACTGCATCCTTGAAGTACCCTTCAACTGACCGGGAGGGTGACAACAATATAGTCATGGCCAGCGATTCGAGTTCCGAAAAATGGAAAGGAGAAGAAATTGCAAGTGAATTTGACGAGTACATGGATAAGGACAATAACAAGCAGAGTGAGTTAGATGATGATTTCCAGGTTGTGCCAGAAGGCCCTCCACTCAAAAGACGAGTCTGCTACGATAGCATAAGACTGTACCACATTGAATGGACTTCTAGATGTCCTTGGGTTGTGCCTGTTACGAAAAACGGTAGACAATATGTCAAGTGTGATCCCTGCTCAGTTGTTGATGGAAGACGAGTTCTCCTAATGCCTAAGCTGGATACGCTTTTGAAATGTGCAGGGCAAAGGAAGCTTAGTTCTCCAATACTGTCTCTTTGAACCTGAGCTCTATGCAATGCTTGTTTCAATTCTCGAAAACTATGGCAAATGTTTGTTTTAGGCCTGTGGCAATATGCTTGCTTCTGAGGTGATAGTCTTATGCCGTGGGGGTTCTGCAACGCAGGCAATTGAAGACGTTGAGAAGTTATAAGTCAAAAAGGTGAGATGTATGTCAACAAGCCTCTGTCGCCATTAGCAATATTTGTTATTGTATACAAGAAGACCGAAGCTCACAGTGCTTGAGCAAGTGAACCATGTGGACAAGAAGATGAGAGCTAAGAAGAAGGTGCAGATGATAGTTCTCTATCACTTGTTCGACCAAGGTAGGCCGATGGCTGACTTTCCTCAAATGAAGGAGTTCCTGAAGAAACTTGGCACTTCTGACATGTCCCCAATAAACACAGGAATGAGCATAGCGGCTGGTGCCTGGTCGAATGCATGTTTAATCAAGTAACACCTATGTTTCCATTCCAATTCTTCCCTTTTGTCTACTAGAAATCTTTGTTTCAAATTCTTCCCTTTTGTCTACTAGAAATCTTTGTTTCAAATTAGTAGTGGTTGCTGAATGGTGCCTCCTTGTAATGGGTGCTGAATGGTTGAATTGCCGTTGGCTGAATAATTGAATTGGTTGTTGGTTGGAGTTTTGAATGGTTGTTGGTTGTTGGCTAAATGGTTGAATGATTGAATGGTTGTTGAATGATTGAATGATTGAATTGTTGTTGAATTGTTGCTCCTAGTGTTTTTGCTGGTTTTTATCTTGTGCCAATGGTACATGTGTTTAGGTCCAGGATTGCATGAAGGCTAAGATATCTTTAGCTAGCTTTGTGGCATTAATCTGTGATGAAGTGACAACTGTTGACCATGGCAGCTACGTCTCCATACATGCATATGTGTGTGAAAATTGGGTAAGTGTGCCATTGTTGATTGCAGTCAAGCAAGTGACTGATGGTGGCAAAGCTCCAGATATCACCAAGCTCTTGATGGATACCCTTATGCAGATGGGTGATCTGGATGAGTGGAGCATCAGAACCAAGCTCATCTCATTTGGAGCAGATGGCGCCAATTTTTTATAAGGGTGCAAGACCGGAGTTGCCAAGCAGATTAAAGACTAGCATGCCCACTATGTTATCAGTGTTCATGACTTTGCTTACAAGTTGAATCTTGCATTCAAGTCCTTGAGTGGTGTGGGTATTATGCCAAATATTGAGGATCTTATGAGGGCCACATATGGCTACTTCGCCCATTCACCAAAGAAGATCTTGGAGTTTCAACAACTCTCAGAGGAGAATGATAGTAGAGGTCTGAAGCTCTTGAGGAACGTGTCCACTCTGTAGATTAGTCTACTAGATCCTTTGAGGAGGATTTTATCATAGTACAGGTCTGTAATGGGCAAAATGTACCAAGTCAAAGGCTCAGATATGAAGGCTCAGGAAAAGGTCCTTTCAGCCCCTTTTGTCTCATGTTTTGCTGCATTTCAGTTTCTTTGTAGCTCCAGTGCAAAAGTTGCTACTTCTGAATTGCAATGTCGGCAATAAGTGATGATTCTAAGGGTAATGTTTTCTTTTTTTAAGAATGCCTCAACCTTATGGTGGACTCATACACGCTTTTGGGAATGGCAACAGTTGTCCCTCTCATTGAGAATGTGGATTTACTTATGTCATTTGCTCAAGCAAGCAACGTGTATTTCCAAGACTTTGTGGGAGCTCTAGTTGTTTGTGAGGCCGAGCTCTTAAAGTTGTATGCAGACGATGCTTGTGCTTTTTCATCTTACAAACACCATGTTTTCAAGAGCGAGAATTTCTCTCTACCGTTTGATTGGAGCGGCAGAACTTTCTATGTCAAAAATTAATTTGTAGCCAGAGTTAGCTTTTGTAGAGAAGTTATTGTTGCCAATTAAAAGTCGCTGGAAACATCCTAGAGCCAGCATTTTTTGGCTAAAAAAAATTCTTTTGCCAGTCTAGCTAAAACTTTGTTCACGCTGTAGCCAACTAGCGCAAGCCAATCCCTCAAAATAATTCTACTGAGTCACGGTGCCAATTTCCCGCCTCCCCGCCAATTGTTCCCGCCTGAATTTCTTGGTCCCGCTCGTTGCTTCCTTCACGAGCCGTCCCATCGTCGCATCTAGTTTGCTCTCGGTGTTGCATCGAGCCTACCTTCCTCCGCGTCGAGACTAATCTGCAACGCATCAAGCATACAACCTGCGTCATAGCGAGTCTGCAGCTTATGTCGAGCTCGCCCTCTCGGCGAGACTGTCAACATTCGTCCTTGCCCTGTGCAGCATTCGGCACCACTCACGACTTTTGTAGTTTCAGCAGCAGTCTCGATCTTGCCACGCTCCTTGGAGCCTCACCCTTGAGTCGATCCTGCAGCCCCATCGTCGCTCTCTCTTTTGCTTCAGGTGTTGATTCTTAGTAATTTTGATTTTTTATTTATTTAAAGTTTTTGTTACTGCATTGCTCCTTCTTTTGCTTGTATTCTATGTTCTTTTTTTTCTTGTATTGTATGCTGTTATGATTTCTTTTGTAATTTTCAACTTCAAATTGTAACATACAATGTAGGGTTTACGGTTCCATGTTTATTATGTTTGATGGAAGATTGCTTGTTCAATTTTTGCAGGTTGAAGTGTAGGTTTAAGAAGAAAAAAACAAAGAGTTTATTTTAGTGTTGATAGGTAGAAAAAATAGAAGCATTGAACTTGTACCAATAATTTTTTATGTATATTGATTCAATAAGCTGACTTAAAATTAAATCATGACTTTAAATTAAATCATGGGGCAATACCCACCGTAGCCAAGTTTTTGAGCAAAATGATTCATTTTTGGTCGCCTCTTAAAGGTTCTTAATAATTCAATAATATAGAAAAGAAAAATTAAAAGAAAATAAAATGTAGAATTGCACCCACACAAGAAATTGTAATGGCATACTATAAAATTGAGCTGATACCATCATGGGCTCAAATTGAGTTATATCACAAATCTTTGGAAATCATCCAAAGAAGCACGCTTGGAGATACCTCCTTAGTGGCTAGGCAATACTCATCATGATTTGAATTCATTACGACCTTTAAGAAATACTCATCTTAGCATTACCCATCATAGTGATATTTTGAAAATGCACCACTTCCTCTAGAAAATATCCATCATAAACTAAGTATGAGACAAATCACAACCACATGGGATGAACACCCATCACAAAGATACTCTGGAATGTGTCACAACTCTTAAATCCATATCCATCGTGATTACATTTCTAAAAAGAAAATTATATCTTGCCCTTTGTGATCATTCAAGGCATATTTAGGTAATTCTGGACTTTTTAAAGTCCAGAATTAATGGTCAGCTCATCCGCCGACAAAATGTTTGGAGTAAATACCTTAAAATCATTGAAAAAAATTAGAATAAATACTGTAAAATAATGCAAAATTCACAAAAAATTAGACATAATGATGTCCAAATGTAGAATTTATAGCTGAAACAGAGTCAAAATAATAAATTTTGAGCCAAATAATGGTTTTTATAGCATATTTTGAGCAGAAATTGCAAAAAAAAAAAGTTTTTTTTCAACCTTGCTATTTTGGTCGGCAACCCGCCGACGGAATGATAAAAAGTCCAGAATTAGGCGTTTTGTCCAGAATTACTTAAATATCCCTTATTCTATAATATCTCCAAAATTAGGGGGAAAAGATATTAAATTGTTACTTCGCTAAGCCTTTAAAATATAAACCATACAAATGCGCATAAATTTTGAATAGATGCAATAAAATAAAAACAAAAAAAAAAACTAATGCGTTAAAGGTATTAAACATATGCCATACAAAGCTTCAACGATGCTTGAATTTCAAATCTCCTTTGAAGCCACAAATGATGTCTATTCCAATTTATGTGCAAAAATAAATATTGGTACCCTCATTTCATTGGAAGGCAATCCCAAGTTGCAATTGTTACTTTAGATGAAGGTGGGTTCATAAGGATGATTGCACAATAAGGCCAAGAAGCCTCCATCCATCTACGTAATACATAATATGTGATGGTGACCATGACTTAAAACCATGGATTACCTCCTTATATTTTGATGGATGAGAAAGCGACAGGAATATCCAAGGCATCCATCCGAGAAAGTACCAGTAAGGGCTAATTCTCCCGGCCAAAGATCGGCGCTTCAAGTGGGAACAATTACTGGTTTGGGTGATTTTCCAAAGTCCTCATGCTGCATCCATTTTACCTCAAGACCTTTACCCGTGGATTTAAGCATACTAGTAGAACTACGGCCAAGGAGAATCAACCCCTACACTGGTACCTTATCGGATGAATGATGTAAATGGTTCCTTTGATTTCTCATCCATCATCATCCAAGTAGGTAACCCATGGTTCGAACCTATAGTTACCTTGACATCTAGATGAATGGGGGCTTTTTGGCCTTATTGTGCAATCATTCTTATGAACCTACATCCATTTAAAGGAACAATTGCAACTTGAAATCGCTTTTCCAATATAATGAGAGGACCTAAAAATTTTTGTGCACATAAATTGAAGTGGTTATCACTTATGGTTTTAAAGGAGATTTGTAAGTCAAGCACCATTGAAGTTTTGAATGAGGTATGTTTTAAAGTTGTAACTCATTAGTAATCTTGATTTATTAAAATGCTTAAGAAGCTAAATGGTGATACCGCACAAATGAAAATGTGAGTGAATGTTGAAACAGTTTAATAATTTTAAATTTCCTAGGTTTATAGGTATTATTGAATGATTATACAAAGTAGACATATTTTTTTTTGTAGACATGCAATCATGATGAATTTGGCATAAAGACTTGTGATGTATCTCTATGATAGGTATTTCCTCCATGTGGTTGTGATTTATCTTATATGTATTCCATGATGGGTATCTCCTAGAAGACATGATGCATTTCAAAATATCCATTATGGATATTTCTTAGAGATCATGATGCATTTTAAAATTGCTCTATGATGGGTAATGCCAAGATGAATAAACCTTAAAGATGGCAATGGATTTAAAATTATATTCATGATAGATATTGCCTAGGGACTGAGGAGGTATGTCCAAGTGTGCTTCTTTTTATGATTGTTTCAAAGTTTTGTGATATAACTTTATTTGGGCTTATGATGGGTATTGGCCCAATCATAGAGTGTGCCATTAGAACTTGTTATGTGCTTGCAATTCTGCATTTTACTTTTCTTTTAATTTTTCCTTCTCTTTATCATAGAGTCATTAGGAACCCATGAAGGGCAACCAGAGACAAATCTTTTTGCTTAAATCTTTGGGTATGATGGATATTGCTTAGAGAGTTGTGTGTTAATTCAAAGTTAGCTTATGATGAATATTTTTCCTACGTCGTGATATTATTCATTAGGTCTTCATGGTGGGTATTGTGTAGGAAGTTTTGAGAGTTGTCTACGTATGCTTCTTTTGAGGATAATTTCAAGTTCTTGTGATAAATCATATTTGGGCTTCATGATAGGTATTGCTCAATTATAAAGGTGTATCTTTTTGTTCAAGCATGATTGTTCTTGTGTGCATACCTCCTCCATTTTTATTTTTCTTTTTTGCAATCTGATAATTTATTAACTAAAGCTTCTTTGATTATGCATATGATTTTAATAATTTGATGTGCTATGTATTATTTCCATGTGTAGAGTACAAAATGCCTTGACAAAAAGAAGATCCCGTAATTACAAATGAGCATATAATTTGACAATCAGTACTTTGTAATACAAAACTAAAAGCCTACAATGAACATTCACCTAGACCTCATCTATGTTAGACTTTAAGAAATTCATACAATGAACAAAGTAGCTAAAATATTAAACCATAATTTTCCTAGATCAATACAATTCTAGAAAATGCAAACACAAGCCATACTTTTCTTCAACACAATCCATACATACATGAATTCAATGACTCTAAACCAATGCAAAGTCAAATATCAAGACAAATGTGAAGAAGAGATTGCATCAACATACATTAGAAATCATTTGTTACAAATTTAAGGCTTCTATTTTTCCTACTTAAGACTAATTCAAACTTCCAACCTCCCTTCCTTCTTCTTGAATCTACTCTTCAACCTGCAAAAACATAACAAATTTTTTTACAAAAAATGATAGACATATAACCTTAAATCCTAAAACATATTTAACTAAAAATTGTAATTTTAAAGTGAAAGCCACTAAAGCAATCAAAACAAAACACAAAACAAGCATTGCAAAGGAGAGAAAAACAAAATAATTAGATTAAAAAGAGAAGAAGTAAAACGTTTAAATTGCAAAACGTAGTTTTAGATCCCAAAGCTCTGGTTCCATGTTCAAATTATTGGTATCTCAAAATTGTCTCCCTACACTAGTCCATCGTAACTGAAAAAAAGTACCTTTCATGTGTGCTTATGTTGAGCAAATCTCCTTGAGCCTAATTCTAGTATAGCCCCGGGCTTCCTCCAGGTCGGAACCATACCGAAACGATTATGGACCAGGACGTCTCCATCTCCCCGCTGTCCGATTTATATCACCCTCGCCGTCGGATAACTGAAACCTAGACCGTCCGATGTAATCTTCCTCGGCCGCCCGATGCTTCTTCTGCGAGCCGTTGGATGTTCTAAAATGTGAACCCTACGATGACGTAAGCCACCACCGTCAGATCTTTTCACTTACACCTCTAGGATTAAACAACCACATGCAGTCCGATGCTTTTCATGCAAGCCCACCGATTCTTTTAATGTGAACCCTACGATTAATGGTGGACCCTCCGTTGGATGCTTTCTCTTTTAGTCCTTGGATTAAACAACCGTTAGTCGTCCAATGATTTTACATCTAGTCCTTCGTTGTGTTGAAATTCTGTTGCACGATGTTCTCCACATCCACCATCCAATTTAACGACTGACAACCGTAGATTATAAGCGTTTGCGTACTAATTTTGGATGATCTTGAATGTCAGATTCAGTTTTTAGGATTCGGCGGATTAGAAGCAAGTCCAACCGTCAATGTACAATGCCATATGTAGACCTTGTGCATGTCCACATATATATGTAGCGTGTGAGATCTACATTTTTGGTCCCGGGAGACGAATGCGGTAGTCGCTTGTCATCTGACGGTGCCACTTTCAAAAGAGATGAGCATCCGTCGGAACATTCACCGGGAATCTAGACGTAATCATGGATGCCAATAGTCGATGAGTGCCGTGGTATGCACAGTAAGTAAAGCCAAAACTATCGAATGATGCGAGCGGCTGGTTGAAGTCCTAGCTATTGGTGATTGGTTGCCCTGTTCCACTGCAAATATTTCGGCAAATTAATTTCCACAGCCCGTGTAATTGCAATCAAAACGACGAAGTGGCTAGAGCATTCTAAATTTAACACACCTGTGCATTTGATTCGTAGATTATCAACGCATATCTCGGATATTCAGTTTAAATTAGAATCATCACCACTAGTTGGTCGATCCACATTCTCAATTTTCTCTTGATCAAGATCGCGCTATGCTTGTCCGACTACTCCAGATCACGGTATCGATGATCCGCATGCGCACTGCAATGACACCGCAGTTTGTCGTTTGCTCTGCTCTTGAATCTTTCATCAGACCTGCAGACGTGTCTGAGCTTGTTTCGTAACCGGATAGCGAGTAGGCGGGATGCGAATACTTTTGGCACCGTCTGAAAAAGCAGTACCGAAACTTCTCATATTTTTATTTGTTCATAAATAGGAATCGCAAGATTACAATTCAACTGCTGATCCTTGCAGGACTTTGCTCGTATCATTCAGAGAACACTGGTTCTGGTAGCATAAACCTAGGCAATTCCCTAAATATCGTACACAATGCGAGGATCCTGATCAACATAATTTACTGCAACAGGTGCGATCACAGTTTAATGCGCCACTTCTGCGTTCACGGATGTGCAACTACGTTTAGCTAGTGTCTTTGTGGTTGATAAACACAGCAAACGCTCCATCCTGGTAATGATCAGTCAACTTCAAGGAGGAAGTCCGTATTCCATAGGACCCAACCGCAACCATCGCCAGTTGCTCCTATGGCATCCTCCATTATCTTCACGCCTCATTGCTTTGCGGCATACATGGGCGTCACGCTTGGGACAAATACGGCTTGTACATTGACCCACTATGTACCCACCTCGCAGGGTATATTGGTTAGTAGTTTATTCTTTGGCATTTTGTAGTGGGCTCCTGACCTTCCCTGTGCATTGGCTGTCCCGTTGTGTTTTGGGTGTAGTATCCACACGTCTTTGTAGACGCGTACCGGTTCCTGCACATGCCACCGCATCTTTGCATATTGAAACGCATTCCACAGTGCCGAGCAATTTAGGAGTTGTGCAGCGATCATCATACATGATGCCCACTCGGCATAACATCTATAGTGAGAATCATATGTAGTATTCTTCAAAAAGTGTGTTGCGGATTGACGATCTCACCTGCCCCGCCGTTATCGGCGCCATATCCTGCTGTTCCAAACCTTCCCTTAGTCTACGAGAGCGGCGTTTTTGCCTGGCTATTCTTTGCTTTAGTATATTTCCTGCCTCAATTAGGGCTCCTTTGTCAACCGCCCTGTCAAGGTGAAGACCTACGTCGACATCCGCTCTACCATTCAGTTGTCGCCGCTTCCCTCCCTGAGTAGACTTAGATCTGCGCGGACATCCCCTCCGTCTACCGCCAAGTTCAGATCCATGTGCTCCACATAATCATCGAAAAGATCGTACTTATAGTGAATCAATATCCAAAGCACTAGGCTCTTAGCAATTTACAAAAACTTACATTTAATTCTTGTTTGAGTTCTATTCACATACCTAGGTCCACTCCGTCGTCATCACTGGTTGCCGGGATGATATCCGTTGGTCTCGTTTCCCCTTCCATAGCGGGCACCATCTACTCAGGCGTATTATCCGGGACTTCGGGATCGGGCAGACCCCGATGTATTATCCGGGGAGTGGCTTCACGCGCTATCCATGTCTCCCGCTGTACGTATGTCCTCAGCAACCCTAGGACTTGTAATCGAGAATCCAGCAGTATCGGGTTGACGTCTGGCCAGGCGGGTGCTATTTGTCAGCGACCTTACTGTCTCCGTCAAGTCGTGAATTTCCTCAGGGAAAGTGTCGCCAAGTTCGAGTTTCTGCAACACCAATCCCTTTGTGATCTCAGTTTCACGTTCGATGGAGGCCACCTTTGTCTTCGTCCTCTGCAGATCGACCACCACGTCCTACAGTTCTTGCGCACCGCCGCGAGCAGAGTAGATAGTGCCCCCTGGTTAACGCCCGGGGCGAGGGCATCACTTGAATCCATGTGTGATGGCAAGGGGCACTGTCGAATCGGGGACTGAGGGCAAATTGACCCTTTGGAACGCTGTGGCCCAGTGCTTGGTTCCACTTCTATTGGCGGTGACGGAATAGCCTCCTCGGGATTGACGTCCGGGTTGGACGCAGTGAACGAAGAGAAGTCACCTTCAATCTGACACAGATTGGGAACTTAGTGCAAGATGGCACCAGAATCAATGTGAAGATAAGCTACTCTATTTGATGTTTACAATGTCATATTAGTCGAAATAAACCTTATCTAAATCCATGAGTATCGAACCTGTCAATCAGCAAACTCGAGCAGACATCCCTATCCCCACAGAACTCAAGAAAACAGCAGACACAGTGTAAACAGTCCACTGTGACTGCAGCTAACGTGACGGCATGTACCTCCTCTCTAATACCGCCATCAGGACCTGTAGCATTATGGATAATGCCTTCCTCGCATACGCTGTCACCTCCAAGACCTAGCGGCCTCCACGGATTTCTATTCATTTGTTTTGACCTCATTCGGTGACTCTCGCTCTCGGACGCCTTCAGCGTCCACAACGCGACCAGTGCCAGGAAGCGTTTGGCGGGGCAATGGGGGTGGTGCCCCCGTGCTTGCGCCAGTAGCACTGCCATTGGTATCTCGTCTAGCTGAGAGCCTCTTGGAGGTACTCCCTCACGTATCCTTGCGTAGCGGAGGATGGAATGTGAATTGCCGCAGAAGGTCGTGCTCGATTACCTCGAACGACATTGCCGCGTGGTGCGCGAACTGCTTCACGCTGACATCGAGCACCTTGCCGGCAATATCCCGTATAGCTCTATTGAGAACAGTCATCAATGCTATGACATTTCCAAACGAGTCCGTGGGAATGTGTGTTTTGTTTCCCTCACCGTTCAAGTTCCGCTGCCTGCTAATGTATTCAGTTCGTTGTCTTCTAGTGTAGTTTCTCCTCTCGTTCTCTGTGGTGAAACTATCATGACTGCAAAATGGAATCGCCAACGCACCAAGTCTCGTAGCTGAGACTAATGGTACCATGGGAAGAAGCCAAGATGCACCTCGCGTCGCACTTTTAGGAGTCTCTATGAAGACATCCTCAACTGCAGCAGTGTTTTGCGGCGTCGGAGCCCATCACGGTTCTCTAGTAACATCGCCATCCCCCAAGTTTTGCAGACCCCCGCGCCGCTGATGGACTCCCCGCTGCACTGGTGAAGCCATGTCGGCGTTGATTATTTCCGTGTCGCCTCTACCATCGCTTTCAGATGCAGACACCATACGCACGGGGTTTGCTTGTGTGCCGCGTGCATGCATGTAGAACTGAAACATCTGCTGCATCATTGGATGCGCCATGATCTTTGCCGCCATAAGGTCAGCACCGGATATGTGACCATCGTGACTCGATGCCTGTGGAATTTGCTAGGATGTCCCGCCGCTCATTGTGCCGAAGCTGATAGAAGGCTCAAACCTAGCCTCGGGCGCTTGCTCATCGCTTTTGACCTCCATAACCTGGGAACACCGATTCACACTGTAAGTACCGTCCTAAGTATTCACCTCCCCTCACATCAGTCCCTTACCACCTTGCTTTCCTGTTCTATAAGACATCTATATTCTCCCACTTGGACTGCTTAATATTAGACAATTGTATCAAGGAGGAACTACAAAGAACCAGTGAACATCCCAAACTACGTTACCGCCTGCAAGCACAAGTTGGCATGAAAAAATGCTCAAACTGCCGTCCGCTGATGCAAATGGTGCACTTGCCGCACGCTTCAATGCAAATAGAGAGAGGATTTGAGGTCAGATTGCTACAACCCGAGTGTTTGGCAAGTTCCGCATCTGCATGGCGGCGTCATCTATAGTTCTTTTTGCACAGGTCATCGTTGGGTGATCCAAACCGCGCTTCCACCGGTAGATAGATTTTATGGGCGAACTATATCCATAGATCCTTTCTGAAGAGTCGTCTTAGGGTCCCTTGTGAAGCTCCTAAGAGTTGTATACTATCAAGGGTATCAGACTATGAGTACCACTCACCTGCTTAACCACCAATACCATACCATATCCGGCCTAGCAGGGTCTTCACTAGTATCTTGCCAAGCACGGGTATAGAGTGTAAGATAAACTAGGAGAACGGGTCCTTACATTTACCTCGACACTCGAAAGAGACACCGTGTGTTGGAATTTCTATTTACCTCTACCCCAAATGCAACTTTACTCCGAGCCTAGCTCTCACTCTAGCCGAGGAAGCCGGAGAACGCTATATCCCATGTAGGAAAGGATAGACTCGCGGGCCCCGCCCCTCGGCGGTCACCGTCGACGGCCACGTCGGATCAGCTGTTTTTCCCGCGCGGAGGCGGCCACAGTAACTACGCCCCCCCCTAACTTCTACATCTCGTAACACTGTAACACAGTCCCCCTGGCGGAGACACTGCATGCATCTAGTAACACTAGAATATCGTGACACTGCGTCCCTTGATCAGAACGTGACCGAAAGAAAAAACATTGACGACGAGAAGTTGCAGAACGGATGCAATGTCACATTGTCGTTTAGAATTTTGATCTAGGGTTACGGAGTGCTTGTTTTCGACTAGGTTTCCTTTCAATGCTTGTGTTTCGTGTTGTTGTGTCCATTTCCTTCATGCATGCTCGAGTAGCCCATTTCCCCACCATCAGAAGCCATGGATGGCGTAGGTTTAGGGTGTGAAGAGAAGAACTGCTGCAATGATGTTGAGATGGACGCGGACGTCGACTTGAGTCAGTTCGATATTCACAAGCTTCAGCTCGAGGGAATAGAGGCCTGCGTTCAGCACCCACCTCCAGGCACTTTCGGTCCCAGGGATTTGGGATGGGATCTGGTGAACTGCCCTCCTCGTGGGGGTCACAAGAAATCACATGTTGTTCAGCAGTGTTACATACCCACGATTAGGGTTGACAACTTCATCGATGGGATGCAGTGTGGGAGGGAGGGAGCACAATGCAAGTTCCGCCAGAACAAAGAAAATAGAGGACCTAACCAGTTCCGAGACGGACACCGCACTGCGCTCAACTTCGTCAGGTACGTTTGCCACTGTCACAGCAATTCCTTTCGGTTATTGGCTTAAATTCTCACTGTCACAGTCTTCCGCACATCTGTTTGTACCGATCCTGGCCCGCCTGTGATGGATACGAATGTAAATGTCGGTCGTGCATGTCATGCCGATTAGGGTTACCGTTCTCGGGAAGATTGTGCTTGACCTACATTGCAGGTTTAGGGTGCTCGTAGAGGAAACACATGTTCCAGTGACATAGACGTAAAGCACAATCTCCATTTTATGTAATGTCAGATACAAATGCAAGTATGGTCCACAAGATTACAGTGGCATCGTGAAGCCCATTTCCGAGGACCTCCTGCCGAAGCCAAAGAAGAAAGCGTGCGTCCCTGACTCGCAACCGGAGGGTAACGCAATTGCTCCCACAAGGAAGGCTCGGGCGAAGCGTTCAAAGCCCGGTGAGGGACGCAAACCACCACGTAAGTTCAGGTCGAAGACTGTCGCAAACGTCGATGCTATGGATTCGATGGTACAGGAAGCTGAGGTAATACCTCCAAAGGGTCGAACACGAAAGAAGAAGGTGGTTCCTAAAGACAGTGAGAGTCCAATGCCCAAGCAAACGGCGGGAACGAATTCCGGTTTGCCGGATTTGAACGAGGTTCCGACTGTTGAGGACGTTCTGCCTGAGGCACCGAAGGTTATCAAGAAGCGTGCTCCCCGGAAGAAGGCTGTGCCGAAGGATGTCAGCGGCTGCAAAAACCTGGTGAATGTCGTAGATAAGGAGGCACCAGTAAAGCAGACGAGGCCTCGTCAGCAGAGAAAGAAACGTGACACTACAAAAGAGACGTCACTTGCATCTGACGGAAGCAAGGTTGTCGATCCTATTCCTCCTAAGCCTCGTAAGCCGCGTGGACCAAGAATGAAGAAGGCGGATACAGCCATACCGGTGATGATTTCCAATCCACCCATGGAAAGAAATATTGATCAGTCGATGACACCTCCACTGGCATCAATAGCTTCGTTGAGCTGCGACAGTGGACAAGGGATACCGCATAGTACATGTACTGAAGGTAGTGGGAATATTGGTGGGCAAGGAATTGATATCCTCTTGATTGCACTCTGTGACACTGCTACATGCATTGGCGGTACAGACTGTCATGAGACAATGGAGAATTCGTAGGTTCAACCTCCCGGCGTTAGTGAGGTCCTAGATCCCTTCGGTACAAAACCAACTGAGAATCACTTTCCCGAATCCGTTCCAAAACAAGAGACGAAGCCTAAGGTAAAGCTACGTAGAGACTTGAAGAAGAAGTGGGGGGGGGGGTCTATAAAGCGAGGTTGTCTTGCACAGTTCACCGTCAAAACTCTGCTCTACCTCCCTCACGTCTCCGAGATTACCATAATTCATGAGAAATACGTCAATTCTGACGGATTAGTCGTCCATGGCGGAATGAAGGTAGGGGATAGAAGCGCCTTCTCTGCTCATCTTTCTCCGGAAATCAGGTCATTCGTGGAAGACTGTCTGCGTAGGAAAGAGACCGTCAATCAAATCATGAGGAAGCATCTTGACTTGTTGAAAAAATATCAAGCCGAAGGTAGGGACATTACTAGGGATCTGTTACTGACTACAAAGGACATCTGAAATATTTCTGGTAAGTTGGCATAGGAGACATATATGCTCCACAAAAATGACGCGCAAAGTGTTCGCATGTGGGTACAGAGGAATCCGGATAAGGTGTTTAACTACAACGAATCAAACGCTACTAAACCAGTCCCCGTTCCAGGGGAATTAACAGGTCAGAACATGCCATTCACAACTGGTATTCAAACAAAGTGGCAGAAGGAAATGATGTTAAAATACGGACATCAAGGTGGCATATCCGTAGATGCCACATTCGGGACAAATGACAAAAAGGTTAGCTGCTCCCTTCTTATTCCTGCAATCCTACGAAGTTGTGACACTATCTACTTACCCTGTCGTAGAACGTTTCACATTACTGACACTGTGGTCACTTTTCGTGACATTGATTATATCGCCTTTCTGTCTTACAGTTCCCTCTTTACACACTTATGGTGTTCGATGAATGGCATAACGGCATACCAGTTGCATAGATACTTACCTCAAGGTGTAAAGAGACGGATCTCACCCCTTGGATGTCGGCATTGAACGAAAAAATGAAGGCAGAGAACCCCGATTGGAGACCTTCGGCGTTCATTGTTGATTGCACACGTGGGGAAATTAATGCAATCAAGTAAGTCCTCCCCTGACTATGTGTGACTCAGATCGTAACTCTAAAAACCGTCCATTACTGGATTTTATAATAACGCCGCTAATGTTGTTATTTTAATTTTCGCAGTGTCACATGGCCTAAGACAGCCATATTCCTGTGCCTCTGGCACGTACGCCGAGCTTGGCAGAAAAACGGCTGTTATAAAATACCAAATCTGGAACGTCGTGCTGCCATTCTAAAGGAGTTAGGGATGATGATGTATGACAGAGAGTCACCTCCAGTGGACGAGGGAAGGGCATGGGCCGATAAAAAGATTGAGGAACTGGAGAAAAAATACCCCCAGGAATCCGAGTTCTGGAAGTACATGAAATTTCAGTGGTTAGATAAAGTGCACATGTGGGTTGTAGGGTACCGGAATATGGACTACTGTGGATAGGATACGAACGCTGCCATCGAGGGATACCACGGCTTCACGAAGTCCATTCTTAAATCCGAGAGGAGTAGAATGACTGGCAGACGAGTTGACTGGTGTATTACTGCGCTTACGGAAGACGTCCTTGACCACTACTGGTATAAAGACCTCCGGAAACAGAAGGGATTTGTAGACAACAAAACAATGCAAGACACGGTCGTTTCGTCTATTCTGAAAGCCAAAGCTATCCCTGACGAAGACGTGACACTACCATTGCTTGATAGTGACACTGCACTTGTTACTTCCACTGATCATCGGCATTTGAGATATACAGTGCACAATCCAGGTACAGAATGGGGTGTAATTGCGTATGGGCACAGCGCGGCAACATGTGCAAGCATCATGTAAAAGTGGTCATGATGTTGCACCCTGAAATTGCAGAGGGAACAATCGCTAGGTACTGCGGAAGATTAGCAGGCAACATTAACGGTGGGCTTTCGCAACTTCTGACACCTCGATGTGTAGATCCTCCTCCTCCACCGAGTGAACCAACAACTCCATACTCGGCTACGAGGGCAACTCCCCAAAGGAGAGTATAAACTGACCTTCCTGAGATTCTGCAACGACAGATTGATCAACTCCGTGAGGAGGTCGACGGCGATGTCGTACTTATGGAGCATTTGGTAGCAGAATTTAATATGACATTGGGACGGATGCGGACATTGAAGGCTGAACTTTGGTCCGGGACTCGGCACCCTATGGCCGCATCTCCGAAATTTGTCCCGGTCAACGACAGAAAGGGTTTTAAGCTTGGTCGTTTTAGAGATTTCCTTGAAGGGCCCAGAAGGACTGTAGCTCGTCGCCTTTGACGGTACTGACTATCAGGATCATGTTATTTAGATACCCTGATTTAGGGTTTCGGGTTCACGGTAATAAAAAGGGAAACCGCTTGACACACTGTTCTCATTATCTCGTACACTTCCTGTTATCACTTTCTCTGAGGTTCTTAGTTTTTTTAGCGCGGTCGTTGCTATGGCTTCCTTATTGCTCTTCGTCGCGCTTGATGTAAGCGATATACTCTTCTGTTTTGTCGTCGCAGTTTTTGCTATGGCGTTTCTTGCTGTGCTAGTTATCGTTTCCAGATACGAAGTGGACGTCATTTGGCGTAATGTGGACGCGGAGCGTACCGTGGGTCCTTCTGTATGTAAGGGCATTTCTAGGGGCGGAGGAAAACCGAAGGCACATTTCAGGAAACGGGGTGGTGTACATCACGACCCGGCTTCGATGGATAATGTCGGATCTGTAGGACTATCCAGCAGGCGTGTACAGGAGGTGGAGGAACCTTGCAATTCGGAGAATGCGGCATTCATATGGGGAGAGTACTATGCAGGTATAGGCGAGGAAGAGTTACATAACTTAAGCTCCTACAGTGCTAAGTAGTGTCAAGCATCCAGATTTGTGTGACAGTGCAGTAGGACTTGATAGTGGTCTCGCATGCCAGTGTAAGTTTTTAATTTTGGATGTATACAAAGACGGAGATATCATTTTGAAGTATACACTTAGGATTCTATTCGATGCAAATCCGTTATAGTGTGACACTATGTCATGGCGTAACACTTGATGGATGCTGTCGTAACCTAAGATGCATATGTAACTGCTTTAATGTCTGTGTTAAAACATATAACTAATTGCCTACAGTTCTAAATTATGAACTGCTGTGAGTACATGATACTATGGAATTGCAACCACACTCCAACATCTTAGTGTCACGTGACGTATTCTTCCACTTAGATTGCCCTTGCAGTAGTGAGACGTAAGTAGGCAAACACTGTACTCGCTTGAACTGTTCAGTTGTGGGGAAGAGAACGACCTTCTTTCTCTCTGGAGCATTCTTGTTAACACCCGAAGGAATTGTCCTTCTGCGGTCTGGATGGCGAGGCCCAATACACAAGGCCGGAGGATATACATTAGGAGAAAAATCAGCTCAAAATAAGGTCGTGTAAGCCTGCCCTTTCTAGGTGAACTCCCTTCTTTGGGCACCTCTGCCGCTGGCAGCGGATGCCAGAGTTGCTGCCCGCACAGAACTGCGTGGCGCACTCACAACAAAGGTCCTCGGAATATTAGGTGAGACATGAATGCCTCGGCTCGGGCTTTGGTCCCAAGTGGGCAGGTTGTGTCAGCCCGACACTGTAGATGTGCCCTCCACACGCCTCCCTCGGAGGTCATTGGTTCGAGCCCCCGTGGCGGTTGCTGGCACCACGGTGGCACCTCACATGCCATGTCAAAAAGTACGCGGGCAGCGCCCGTTTTTTTCTCTCACGTGCCGCTTACACGGCCTTTTTGTGACCTGATTTTTCTCCTAATGCTCGGTCATCTTGTAGAGGCACTCCACTACGATTGGAGGACAGAAAGGAGCGTTCCGTTCCTGGGACAGGTACCTCGACAATGTTGGCCATTGTTGCTAAGAACTCGAGTACCTTTGATTCTAGACCTTCCATCCCTGGGTTGGACTCCGAATATCAAAACAGAGCTAACGTCGATCACAACCTAAGAAATTGAAGTACGGAAGAGAGGGTGCAAGAGAGGATCCGAAACTAAGAAGTTCTCCCTTATATACAAACGGTTCGCGTTGATGTGTTGAATAGGTCGACGTTCTTCTACTATGGGAACTCGCTCACGTTTGGAACTCTGAATACACCATATATAGTTCTGACACAGTAGTCGTGACACTGCCCTATATTATGGCAGTGTCCTAGTGTCACAGTAGTCGTGAGACTGCCCTCTGATCATAATAGCGAGAGTACCATAAGGTCCATCCACATTGCTATTTAGCAACTTCTTATCATATCCGTAGTACAGCCTACTCCATACGAACACATACTTAGACCTTGCATTAGAATAAATATCAATTAATTTTCAACACACATGTTATAGACCCTAGGAAAATTCCGGATTTAATAAACATATAATCCTCTATAAGATATGAAGACGTAGGCTCTATCCTCTCCCCTAATTCTTAAAGAAATCATTATAGAACAATCGTAGTAATTAATTAATGTGGTGAATACTATTAAAATGATTAGTTTGTTTCTTTTCAAAAAATCGTTATGCTATACATAGTAGAAATCTAAATACTTTGTTACTAAATTCATAAAAAAATATTTATGTTCTTTAATGATACATAAATTTTCATAATAAAATACGTAATTCCCATATTATGAGGTTTTGAAAAAAAAAATTAAATAAATAAACCAATGGCTCTCAAATTAAAAAATAATTTGAGTTCTTCGATGAATATATGAATTCTCACGTTATCAAATAGACATAAAAATGTGCGAGTACTAAACCAAAAATTATGATACTATATAATTCCAAAAAAAAATAAAAAAATAGTTAAAACTTATTTCATGTAAAATTTAATATGATGTTATGTGTTTATTTTTTTAAGTAAATGACATAGATGAATAAATTGAAATTACGATCATAAGTCCTTTGCTTCTATGAATTTTATATCTCCTATCTTCGTGTATGTGATATACTAAATGTTACTATGCACTTACTTCCTCATTCTCAGGATCCGTTGCTAAAGTCTATGTTAATTGAAAATATCCTTCATTATGAATACCTAATCAACAGCCGTCTTTGATTTCGATAGATGAGGCATTCATACCTTTGTTTTACTATAATACTATCAGATGCGAAATAGTAGAGTTAAGAGTCCCACCTCCTTTCAAATTAATGCATCGACGTTGCTATAGACACTCCCACATGTTTTGTGGTGAGGGCACACTTAATCATTTTTGCTTACAGGATAGTATGCAATTAATAAAGGAAGGCCAGTTCCAATACGTTTAGACCCAAACGATGTACAACAAATAGGACAATAGATTATGTCAAACATGTCTCTAGTATACCTACCGGTTTCCAGAAAGGTTTAGAGAGTGTCATATGTCCAAAATGCCTTTAAGTCATAATGTATTCTAAATGACTATTACAATGTCCATTCAGACGCCATATAGTGGCCCCTTCTTATCGTTCACGGGGCATTCTCTATCGGCCGCTGTACACATTCTACAGCAACGATGACCTACATCTAATCGCTGTCCACCTCCGGTAACTCTTCCTCACCGTCTTCACTGCCCGCAGCTTTCTCCTCCGTGATAGCGAAGGCGCCTTGTAGCGATTATCCCGTTGGACCGGGTCGAGTTCTTTCGCCATCAGTATCAGAATCTCCATGTTCATGTCCTTTGACCTGAATTCTTCCTGCATCTTCCTGTTCATCATTGCCAGACTGTTATTTACCTGCATAGTACGAAACTGACGAGTATTTCATGGGTTACGTAGGTCTAAATTCCATCAACAACACATTTGCTAAATATGTACGCGACATATACGAAATTTTCACAGTCTTTCCAACAGTGAACTGCTCCACTTATCCTACAAAAGTCGACCACAGTGTCACTTCTTATACGATATGGGAGAGTCACGGTCACAGTGTCACAATACAGTCACAATTAAATAACGGAAGATTGATAAAGATAAAATACCTTCAGGTATAGTAATGCATTGCGAACGGTGCTGTGGCCGCACTCATAATTCCCAGACTGCTGGTTTACTTCTTGGTGGACGACCTTCACTTCGTAATTTTGAACACCCCTGAGTGTTTGCCATGTAAACTTATCCACTTAACAATATCAGCGTCCGTGCTATCGGGATGATGACGCTGACCTACAACGGAGTCCAGATGCAATACCTTGTCATACTGGAATATGAGTAGTGACCAATGCCCCTTACTGACCCAGGGCAACAACATCTCTTTAACTTGGCGGATCTGTACGGGTGGAGAAGGTTGCAAGAACCTCGAGGCCCACTTCAGCAAAGACGTCTTCCCGTGCACTAGTCCTTGTAGACAAGAACTTGCTCTGGATAACAAGAACTGAATCTCATTTCGGGTACCGGAGGGATACTGAAAATACAATCTGGACATCACAAAGTCCACGACATCATTACCTAACCTTGTCCGCACTTTCGTAAGACCTCGAATGGCCCCGAACTGAACCTCAAGTTCCTTCTCCTTCTCGTTGAAGACGACGACCTCCTTTGCTCCATCTTTCTTTCCCAGTCGTCCAGGAAGCCCTAGAAGAAGGTCCTCGACTCGCAGATGTTTGTACGCTTGTGCAAGTGTCATCACCGAAACTTCCCCAATGTGTACGAGGCTTGCACCAGGCCATGGATCAGAAGCAACAGCTGCGGCAATATCCGCGTCTGAAGGTTCTTCATTGGGCTGCGGGCTATGGGAAGTCTCGGAAGGTTCTACATGTTCGACACCCGTAGTTAAAAAAACCAGCTGCGACACCACTTCCAGCTCCTCCGCCTCTTCGAAGCTGTTGTTGAGATTATGGCAAGTGGGAAGTTCGTCAGGAATACCTTCCGCACCTGAAGTCTGCAATGTTACAATGGAAACCCCTCGATAAGGAGTCTGAACCCCAGCTTCGTCATGCCCTTTTTCCCACTGTCCAAAACTAGGGACTTGTGAGAACGCCGGCACGCCAATGTTCATGTCAGGCCCAGAGTGTGTGGTGTTCTGAAACTGACTAAGTGTTATGATATCGGTGGACGCATGCAAAAAAATTCTTCTGTAAGGATAGCTTAGATCTCTGGGAATACGGCTGTGGTTGAAGCACGAACCGCCGTCAGATCTTCATTTACCGCAACATTGTCTACTTGTTTTTCATCAAAGGAGAAGGAGTCATCAAGAGCATGTGTATCTTCTTTAGTGTCACATTTAATTTGTTCCTGTTGGGAGATGTCCTGATGCGAATCATCTCCTTCGGGGACAAAATCACGTGACACTGTGAGGCTTGCAGTCTCGATCAACTCAATTTCAGTACAAGGCTGCCCACAAGCTTTGTCCGTCATTGTCTGGATCATCGGCTGAGGTTCATCCTTCGACGTAGTCCCGCAGACTGCCTTAACATTTGCAGCGGCTTCACGGTCAGTGTCTTCATCAACACTAGGCGTCTGGATATGTCGTTGGACCTATTCCTTGATAAAGTCCCAGGAGCATACTTCCCATTGATTATCGTCCTCCGCGCCCAGAGCCTCCCCAATCTGCTCCGCTGTCTCCATCATTTTTAGTCGTAATGCAGCCACGCCTGGATTCCAAGATGGAGTAGAGGACGCGGAGACCCACCGAATGTTGCACTCCTCCCGAATTCGTAGTGCTGTGCTCCAGTGCTGGTGAGATTCTTCCCAATGTTCGTAGTCTGTCGTGGTCCATGCTTTCATAAATTGCATGGACTGACAAACTGTTAAGTCTTGGAGAGCCCTAAACTGTACGCCGTATATCCAATCCAAAATTGCAGTAACTACGACTGCACCGGCAGCGTTGTTAACAAGTTCAAGATCTTCCTGCACACGATGCCGCAAAGCATCCCCGAGAGTGAATCGTACACCAGCATACTGATAGGCACCCTCGGTCAGGAATGCTGAGAGGGCGCGTTTCACTCCAACAATGCTTCGACACTCTCCACGAAGTTCCGTCTCTGTCAATCCATAGAATGGACAGGTAAGCATTCTGTAGACTCCATGTACGTTCCGAAAGAGGATCCGCATCAAATATGCAAGTGGCGTTGGGGACTTCATGGGTAAACGGGACCCCCGCAGAACATTCGTGATCTCCCTCGCCTCCGACACTATGACACAGTGATGAAGACATGAGACACAGAATTAGGTATGTAAACATCGGTGACACTGAAATCGGAAATTAATTAAATCACAGAGGACGCGGTTCTGGAATTGGAGTACTCACTGTCATGGCGCCACGGTAAAGGGGCTAGCTTTGGGAGTATGTTCCTCGCAAAACGCATGACCCGAAATAAAGGACACCAGTCCCATAAAACCTCTTCCGCGAGCATAGCATGATCCCTCCTAAATAAATCAACTGCTCTCTATTCTTCAGCTAAGCGCTGAATCTGCATCCTCTCCTTATACTCCGCTAGTGAAACTTCGTCGTCGGCGTTGTCGATAGTCCATTGGAGGTACTCTTTCAAGCTTCCTAGGTCTTCGTACGGTGTTCCCTCCTCCACGCTTTGAACGAGCATATCAATGGATGCGGTAACGTCTGCAACTATGTAGCTTGGCAACGGTGCCTTCTTATCTCCCTGCGTAAAGGACCATCACAGAGAAGATACGGACGTCAGTGTCACGGATCTGCATGAGAACACATTACTTACCACTACACACATTATAGGAAACACGGTGAGTACGGTGAGAGTCTTGCCTTTCTCCATGCCCACCAGTAAGCACATCGCATTAGCTTGTCACGGAACTCGTCTGTCTTAACAAAAGTCTCCCAATTACGCACGAATTCTTCTCCACTTGAACAATCCCACGTCCACGGCAGTGTCACCTCCGCACCGAACTGTCGTAGGTGATATAGCGGTGGCATACGCAGCTGATGTGGCGCAACGGGCGCTCCGTTATCGTCCCGCTCAGATTCCGCTACCGAACAAGTCTGCAGCAAGTAATTCTTTTCTAGCTCCTTAAATGCCGCAGCCTTGGCCTTGAACCTTCCCTCTGTTTGCGAACAGAATGCAAATGGTTTTGGAGACCCCCTTCCCATCGCCCAGTAAAGCTTCAATTCATTGCTATTCTCCCATGTCCCCTTCCAAACCACCATCTCTGAAACATCCGTCGCCGTAAACGTCGGCGAGTTGACCTGAAACTCGTTCAGTTCGCATGGGTGCATATCCTGAATGTCACAGCCGGGATCGGGACTGTGACACTGGGCGTCAGGGGTGACAGTGTCACAGAACTTTGTCGCGTAAAGGTCATCATCGGAGCCGAGATAGAGTTTTGGACCACCTTTATGGACCTGCTTCACAGGTATATGAGGACCACCATGACTAGGGTCAAGTAGCATGGGCAATTTACTCTGAACGTACTTCCTTGCTGGAAACACGTTTCCCTGCAAAAGAAATTTATCACCGAGAATTTGTATCGCCCTGTCCCTATCGCATTCAACGTCAAAGAGAACCGAATTTTCCTATGGAGATTCAACTATTTTTCGTCGAGATGTTTTCCGGTCTTGACCACGCGCCTCGCCCCGGACCGAAACGTGAAACTCTTCAAAATCGTCGTCGAGGTCGGCTTTTCATTTATTGCTGTCACGTTTACCACCGTTGTCGTCTTTCCCCGCCAAACTGGAGACGAGAACAGTGTCACTTACATCGAAATGTACACCTTTTCTCTTCCGCGCCTGTTCTTCTTCGTGGTGAGGATTGCCGGCTAAACCCCCGGCAGTATCCCCTCTCGCAATATGATGGGGCGACTTACCCGCATTCTGGCACTCCTTCAGATTGTTCCCGTTGTCACTGCCTCCCTCACGAGCATTCACTCCGGAAGGCCCGCATCCGACCAAGATCTCAGGTATTTTGTTCTTCTCCAACTCCATGCCCTGTCGCCTAGTAACCCTCGTCGATTTCTCCGTTGGAGTTTTCGAAGCTGCACGTGGAGAGATTTTACGTTTCTTGGCCGGAGTTTTGGGAGTCCCTACAACTGGTTGTTTCGCTACCTTCTTCCTCTTCATAGGAGTACAGTTCTTCCCACCGTCTGCTGGTTCTATGGCGCGTGCCCTACGAACATGTCCTCCTGTGGTGTCACTCGAGCTCCAGTTTTCCACATACCCTGTGCAACGCCACCTTCAATCAGTGGATCTACTCCCCCATCCCCTAACCCCCCTTCTTCCCCTGGTTCATCTCCTCCTCCATCCTCCGCATCCGCTCCTCGCATAGAGTCCACTCCTGTCGACCCCACTGTCCTACGGCTAATAACCTCGACCTTCTTCCCCTCCCCTTTCTTAAAGTCAGGATATGGTAGGAGGAGAGCCTTTGGTCCGTCAGGGTAGAGTGCCTCTGGACAACCCTTGACATACCAATGCCTATTGAGTATCATCTTATTCAAAAATTCACTCGCCCCGCAGTGAATGCAGACGAAGAACTTCCTCGTACTACCCGGCTTCCGTACTCCTTTGGCCATGGTTGCGAACTCAAAAATCAGGTCCTGAACCCGCTGCTGACTAGGGTACACAACATTATAGGTAGAGGTGTAAAGCTGTTCTCGCAGTGTCACAGGTTGAGGCGCCATATCGGCTGCCTTCGCTTCTTGAATATGCACCCCGCAACTCGGACACCCTCTTTTGCTAAATAGAAGAAACCTGAATATATTCCTTAACCCTACCGGTGAACCGCAGCCTGCTTCGCAATGCACATTCTTGTAAATCCAATCTTCCTCCCGATGGTCCACAGCGTCCTTGCACAGTAATCCAATTTGAGTACTTTATTCTAACCCTAAAACCATGAAGATAATTCGGGAAGCCTAGAACCTGAAGCAGGATCCGTAACCCGAGAACCTCTAACCGACTTCTCACACCAGACAGAAACAAAACACATGTCGAGGTGTAAACATTTCTAGATATTGAGAGCGTAGGTAATACAAGGACAGAGATTCCACCGGGTATCCTCCAGAACTGGGGGATTTTGCTCTGTGGAGATTCAACATCACTCCGCTTGACAACGCGGAAGCCCAAGAAGAGAATAGAGTTATCCTCCATTTCTAACGACCTAAACCGCTCATACCAAACGACGGAATGCAATCAAAAAGATAATGGAAGTGTACCCACCTGCAACGACGCTAGAGAAGTCGAGGCAATGAACCGCAGAATTGAATAACGCAGCGCCATTAGGATAGAAGACCATCACCTCCAGCGCGTAGGTCGTCGTAATTGCGCAATGATGACGACAACTCATTGCCGGATAGATGTGACATTGTGGGAGGGAAGCCATGGCTGCGCAAAATCTCCCTGAATCTCCAAGCGGAATCTCAAACCGCGACAAAGAACAAACCACAATTTCCAAAGCGAAGAAGAAGAGCGCCGACCCATGCCGATCCGACCCCTTTCCCACAAAACACTAAACCCTAAACTGTCCACAATAGCGAGACATAGATTGCTTCAGTGACGTGGTAGTGACGTCAATGTTTTTTCTTTTGGTCACGATCTGATCAAGGGACGCAGTGTCACAATATTCCAGTGTTACAAGATGCGTGCAGTGTCTCCGCGAGGGGGACTGTGTTACAGTGTTACGAGATGTAGAAGTTACGGGGGGGGGGGGGGGGGGGGGTAGTTACTGTGGTTGCCTTCGCTCGGGGAAAACAGCCGATCCGACATGGCCGTCGACGGTGACCGCCGAGGGGCGGGGCCTGCAAATCTACCATTTCCTACATGGGATATAGCGTTCTTTGAGGAAGCTTCCCACATAACCAGACCCAAACATAAAGTTTACTGCTCACATCGATTACCTGGTTCCCGTAATCGGACACCCCAGGAAACATTGCTCACGCCTCAATGTGCTCTCGCAAAGCGGTGCGTCCATTTTGGGAAAGTAAAGGTTGTGCAGGAACGCTTCACTGTTCCCGTAGTCATTTCCCATCTTTATCTCTTGATCTGACAGCCGTTGAATCGAGCTTGTCTCCTACAATTTACAAAGGTGAAGGCACTTGACGTCTTTGGCCCACACACCCATACGTCTACACGGAAGAATTTCCATTGCAAGAGAGAAGGAAGTCGGAGTACAATATGGAGATTGCTGTGACGAAGCATTTTGTCTCGGTGAAGGGGGGGAATAGAGACAATGGAAAGCACATAGTTTGTAAAATAGAAGCGCTAAAGAGGAAGCTCGAAGCTGCAAATGAAAGCCTCCAAGTATTGAAGTTGCTTGACGAACACCGAGAGGCTGTGAAGGTGATGCGAGACGCTCTTGTCCAACTCGAGAGACATGTGGAGTTCTGGCACCGGAATGTTGACAAGCATGTGGAAGACCTCGTCTGCAAAACTACCAAGACGGATGGACCGACCCAGGAGGCCATGGGGAATGCCAAACTTGTGTGCAATTGTGGTAACCCCAAGTGTGACTTCCACTTTAGTGTTGATGAGTGGTAGGAGGCACATAGTGGTGGTTTGTGTCCAACATGGGGGATGCAAGAAGACTATGAATGTGCGGTAGTAGACGGGAGAGGCTCATGGTTATCTAGTATGGGATCTTAGGATGTTTAGGTCAAGTGAGGGTTCATGTAGCTTGTGTATTGACATATTCTACTAGAAAATTGTTTTTGAGATATAAAAAGGATATAGGTAGTGAGCAGACAAAGACAATGCACTAGGTACACAGTTTTTGTAAATGAGAAGAAGTTGACCTAGACATATTTTAGTCAGTGACCAAATTGTTCTACGAGGACGAACAAGTCTTTTAAGTATGATAAAAGCGGATAGGTAGATTTCTAAATTGTGATAGGAGATTGAGGTACGCATGGAATTCACCGGGTTTCTTTAAGGCCTGAAGCCAAGTATCGGCGTAGGCTGATGTATGTATCCGAAGCTTGCCTCCATTTTGTAAAAAAACATGTTATTCCACGAAATTACTTTGTCCATTGTAACACGCGCCCCTTAGACACAGGTTGAATGCAAAATGTAACCGCACATTCTACTACCGGAAGGAAAATAGGCAGGTCTTTAGAAATAGACCTGCCCGACTTGTACAATGGTAATTCAAATATTTGCAGCACAAGTGAAAGAGGAAGACGAAGAATTGCATTAGAAAAAACGGCCATGGTAAATTAATGACGAACGTAGCCATTGATAAGGTAATACTCAAAAAAACTCATCTATCCATGTCGCTACAAGACACCACACAGTATGCAGGATCCGCGGTAACGAAGACGATTAGTCAAAACATAAGGGACAGCAGCCCCACGCCGTTTTTCCATACCAGGGCTGGAAAATACTCGAAAGTGACACACACTCAGGCGAGAAAAACCCCGTTTTTCTTGTAGTGAATATAAGTGCATGAGCGAACGTGCATTAGCTATCGTAAATGGAACAATGATTTCGCTTGATTAACGTTTTAAGTCACCTCTAGAAACTCCGGCTTGATCTCCTGCAACCACAATCCAAGGAGCGATTACTGAGCTCGTGTGAGTTTTCACTCTACTCATTTTCAATTTGTGATTGTCCCTAAACCAACCCTTAACACACTCTGAATATTTCTCACTCTAGACAATCATGTCACAAATCTATCTAATATAACTTTCACATTGCAGAGAACAAAACTACAAGTGCACCTACGGACTCATGTTTACATAGTGAGAGGGGCCAAGTAGTTCAGCTCACCAAGTACGGGATAGAAACACTAAAAAATAGACAGATTCACGAATGGAATATATAAATTGCAAAAATTGTTTAAAAGGCGAACTAGGGTATAAATGGACTGCAGAAGTTTAGAAGTGCAATATCAACTAAAAATTTGTCAATTTGTGGCAACTCCCAACAACAATAGCCTCCTTGAATTTGCAAATGCAAGTCAAGATTAACAGGTGATGTTGAAATAGTGATCACTTAGATCTGCCTGAAAGGTTGGACGAGCACATTTGCTAGCTCCTATCTCCTGCTAATTCCATGTTCAAGAAAGCAAGAAGTACACACTCTAAACTCTAATAGCGTCGACTTGGCAAGCTCGGCGAGTGCAACAAGCAAAGAGGGCAACAGGCACGATGAGAATCGAGAGAGGATGCGAAAAGGATGCAAAAAGGTAGAGAGGCAGGAAGCGAGAAAGTTGGGAACGGGGAGGAGAAGTTGGGAACTAGAAGGCGGGAACGGAGAGGGGTAACCCTGGTTCCGCTGGGCCAAGGATGGGTTGACCCTAGATGAAGCCCCCCCACTCCATCTGCGAGCCTCGTCACTTGTCAGCCTCGAATTTGAGGACCAGCTAGACCGATCTCATTTGGTCGATGCTGAACGTCCATAATAATTTGGGTGGGGCCCGCGAGTGGGCTGGCAGAATGCTTAATGTGACGATAGCATGGGGGGCATGGATGGCATGGGACCATGAGCATGGAATTTGAGCAGTTAAGGAAGGCTTGGGCAGCTTGAGCCAAGCTTGGAGAGGGTTTGGTGTAGCGGTATGGTCCACTTTAGAGTACTGCTTGATGGATGAGGCATGGACCAAAATATTTTTATTTCAAATTTTATAAACTGTTGTAAGCTTAAAATTGAATTAAATAAATATTCATTTGAAATTTATTCTCGATTTTTTGGAACCTTTGAGTTATCTTATATGCCATATTTAACTATTTCTGGACTATTCATTGAATTATGGACTATGTGGAGTCCAAAAAAAGCAAAGGAAAATGAAAGGGGCTTAGTAAAACCATGCCCCACTATTATAAATAATGTATTATTTGAATGATTGGATCAGGAGATCTTCCGATATAGTGTTGTTCCAAGACAACAAATGTGTGGACTAAGTAATAAACTGAATAATGTATGATTTGCAAGTCCATGGATCAGGAGATCTTCCGTTATAGTGCTGTTCCGGAAGAAAAAATGTATGGACAAAGTAATGTAATGAATAATGTGTGTTTTGCAAAACCATGGATCAGGAGATTTCCCGTTATAGGTGTCTTCCGGAAGAACAACAGCCATCTCACAATTGCACGAGTGAAATGGTATGGACAAACTAAGTAATATAACATTACAAATAATACACAGAGACCGATGATGGTGAAATAGTCATTTACATTACAAAAACATGTTACATAAATATGAGGTATTGTCATGAAAGTCATTCGAATGAACGGTGCCATATTATTACCACTAATACATTGTGGTACAGAGGGCCACGGGATTGTAAGCAACTCACTGTTTGTATTGTCTATTGTTCTACTCTACTGGTGTACCATTGCCTAAGTGATCTCCTACATAATTCCCCATCCATGGGAGTTTTCCGGAGGAACTCAGTAACGAAGTCATAATGAACCAAATCCATAATGAATGGAAGTAAGGCTGTGCTGACGTCTGGTATGATGTTTTGCGGAGTAGGTAGGTGCATTTCACCCTTCCAAGGAGTCGGAAAATAGCAGGAATGATTTCCATTCATTACATTCATCCATTCACAATCATCTACCATGAGAACCTTACTTGGTTTGCAAAACCTGCGTGTTTTTTTATCCAAAGGAAGTAGTTGCAGGAACTTCTGGAAGAATGGATAAGACTTCTCTCGAACACACTTGTCGTGACCATACACAAAAATTAAATGCGATTGTTACCCGTCCAAAGGCACGGGCTCCATGGCAAACAAAGCAAGGACAACCAGTACAACATAGCAAGATGAGGAGTGAAGATGCCATATGACAAACAGGAAGTTAACAAGCAGCACCGTAGCGAACAGGGAGTTAGACTTACAGTACAACCAGGAATAGCATGGTTAGGAGAGTATAAGAATTAGAAGCCGCACAGCAGTCAAGATCTCTAGTTTTTCCATGACCTCCAAGTTAGTCTCTTAGAACAGTACGCTCAGACTACCAAGGACATCAGGGCATTTTCTACTAGGGATCATCTTCTCTCTCTCGGCCCTCTAGACTCTATACTTGTTAAGACTCCACACCATCACTCATACACAATAAACCTATACTCTGTGTTTTGGCCATCCCTTGTCTTGCCTTATGCTTTGTCTATCGAATGCTTGCTTCACTCGCTGTGTGTTCTTTCTCTTGGCGTTACTGCACGGTGTTTAGCTAGTCTTTCCCTCCTGTCTTCTATCTTGGGCCCCAAGCACTCCTTGGCACCACCCAGACGCTTATACGTCTCGGCAGTCGGTTGACTTCCTAGGGTAACGAAGCGTAACCATCACCCTGGACTTGAGCCTCGGTGTCTCAGTTAGTTATCCCCCTTGTCATCAAAACCGAACCCTTTCCCTTCTGGCAGCCTCGTAAGACGCTGTTTTCCTCTCCCTGGTATTCTACGTATTGGTCTCAGAATACTCCATCACTACCCAGGCTAACATTTTGACGACCATGCTAGGGATGGAAAGTTGAGACCGATAAAACACCAAGGTCCAAGAACGCCACCATGCCTCCACGACAACTCCCTCTTGATAGAATCAATGACATAGAAGAAACCGTTCAACGAGACGATCCTGATCCCACCAGAGAACTGTTACAATTTCTAAAAGATCAAATGACAATCTTGGGTGCCAAAAACGAAGCCACGAATGCCAAACTGGAGCTACTAAGCTTTCAGTACCAAAACCTCCATGGAACTGCGACCAATGAGGCTGTGCATGCCACACCTCATGACTTGGGAGCACCATTGGACCCTCTGAGATCAACCACTCTCCCTAGAGAAAACCACACCGCCAGGACGTCCCAGAGCGGAGGTGACCAGGACCGTGTCACCAGGAGGTGACCAGGACCGTGTCACCAAGTTTCCCAAGATACAGTACCTTGTATTTGATGAATCAGGAGATCCCGATTGGCATATTTGTAGGTTCAAAGTCATTGCACGTACCAATGGTATTCTTAGTTCATTGGACTTACAGAATATTTTTGGTACCACACTCCAAGGAAATCACATAAATTGGTACATTGACTTTGAGACAGAACACCCCCACGCCAACTGGGACGACATGGAGAGGAGTTTTTTGCATAAATTCTGAAAATTGAAAACGAGTTCGGAGATACTTCGGGCCTTGGGTAGTATTACTCAAGATCGAAACAAACCCGTAGATAAGTTTTACGACTGATTTAAGCAATTGGCGGACAAGCTGAGCCAAAGACCGGCGGAAGACTACCTCTGCGAATGGTTCAAAAAGGGCTTATTGCCATGGATTCAACAGGGTATTGTGATCCGTGGAGTTAGAACCCTGAATGAGATACTCGCTGCCGCTAACGACATAAGTCGAGAACTTGGGGCTATGAATCGAACTCAGACACCATTGTTGCCATTGCCCACCTTGAGGCCCGAAAGTCGCCCAATCTCCATAATTTGTGGTACCTGTGGCAAAGTCCATAGTGGCCGATGCTGGTTCGCTCAGAGAAACTCGCGTTTAGAAGACAACCGACGTCCATGACCAACAACCGCTTCCATGTACACTGAAGAAGTAAGTGTCGACGCTTTCCAGCCAGGAAGGAACGACACCTGTTGGGAATGCGGATCTCCAAACCATCGCATGGGACAATGCCCCGTACTAAGGCAAAGATGGGGCCATAATTGGGGACCTATGGATCTAAACCGGCCCGCCACTAACCCCATGGGAAACCCAAAGCAACCAGTACCTAACCGCCGAGGAGGAGTCACCCTCACCGAGGTTCATAATGCCGAGACCAATGTATCCACTATCAGCGCGGCTGCGGTCACCAAGCGCTCCAAGGCCACCGTGACTGACCATGTGGTAGAGCATAGAAAACCGTTTCCCACGGACCACTGGGACAGACTCCATGATATCCAAAAAGACTTACAAAGAGGATTGGAAACTCACACAATCAATCATGATATCCAACATATATTAGAGGATACTAATGTCACAATCACTTTATCCAAGTTGCTTAAATTAAGCCCAGAATTACAGAAGTACCTACAACAGACTACACTGCCTGAAGCTGGAAATGATCTCACTGTCATCGAAGTCAATGCTACTACCTTGGACCCTGATGCCGCGGTAATCCATCTGCAGCTTGGCCACCATTAACTGACTAATGTTTTGGTCGACGGGGGCTCCGGTATCAATGTCATGAGTGAACACCTGCGACGACATTTGGGGCTGCCCCAACCAGAAACAGCCATGTTTATATTGAGAATGGCAAATGACGACCCAGTGACACCTCTAGGGATCCTAGCAACCGTGGCAATCACAACTCATGGGGTGTCCACACCAGCAACTTTTGTAATCATAGACATGCCCAACAGCAGTAACTTTCCCATTATCCTCGGAAGACCCTGGCTTCGAGACATGAACGCCGTGCATGATTGGTCGCGAAATCATATTCGCATACAGCGTCATGGAAAAACGGTCATTATTTTTGTAGACAGTTGCATCACAAAGGCCAAAGCAGCTCAGATCCGACATAAAGCAGGGACAGATTGGGTACAAGGACTTTCCCAAGAACAAGAGGCCCTGGTACTCCATATAAATCCCGACCTCATTCCCTTGGCAGAGATCCACTTGGCCAGCCTGGTCACGGCCCCAGAGACAGTAGACTTACCCCCACGGTTTTCCCAGGAGATAGCTCGATCAGTCACGGTTAACTCAACACCAGCTTTCCGTGCTTTAGAAAACGAAGTTGTAAATGGCTGGACCCATGGATCCAAGGACAAATTAGAGCTAGTAAACCTTGGCACCACGGACAAGCCTAAATTTATCAAAATAAATGCCGATGCTCCAGTAGCCATCAAACAAGCTGCGATAGCACTATTCCGAGAATACCATGACATAATTGCATGGAACCACGAAGACCTAAAAGGAATCCCAAGAACCCTGGCAGAACATACAATTGACCTTCTACCCAATGCCACACCAGTCCAGCAGCGGCGTTACAGAATGAATCCAAACTATGCCACGCGTGTCAAGGAAGAATTAGATAAGTTATTGAAAGCTAAGTTTATCTCCCCTGTAGATTCCGCACCCTGGCTATCTCCCATTGTAATCATTCCAAAAAAGAATGGAGCACTCCGTATCTGTGTAGACTTCAGAAAACTCAATGCGGCAACCAAGAAGGACCATTACCCTCTGCCATACATGGAAGAAATAATCGATGAAGTAGCCGGGCACGAGATGTATTCCTTTCTGGACTGTTTTTCAGGATACTACCAAGTCGCCATGGCCGAGAAGACAAAAATAAAACTGCTTTTTCCACGGAGTGGGGACCTTACCACTTTGAACGCATGTCCTTTGGAGCCAAAAACGCATCCATGACCTTCCAAAGAGTCATGGAACTAATATTTCGTCCGTACTTGAAACGTTTCTTTAGAATTTATTTGGACGACGGCACTGTTTACGGACAGATGACCGACCATGTCGCGCACTTAAGACAAATATTTGATGCCTGCAGAGCAAACGGCCTTAGTCTCAACGGAGACAAATGTATGTTTTTATTCTTCGCCGGAGTCATCTTAGGCTACATAGTATGTAAGTATGGCAAACTCCCAGACCCGGCCAAGATCAAGGACATCATGGATATGACACCTCCCAAAGATCAAAAGGGTGTCCAATGTTTGCTAGGTCTCTCCCAATTCAATCGTATATATATTGAGAAACTAGCACACCTTACAGCACCAATCACTGCTCTCAATCACTCTTAGTACACGTATCCTAGAGACTGGACCCCGGCAGCCCAGACAGCCTTGGACCAAATCAAGGCAGCCTACACCCACGCGCCCATATTGATCGCCCCAGACTGGACCAAGCCATTCCATGTTCACACGGACACTTCAAATATCGCCGTGGGAGTCATGCTGGCACAGAACATCGATGGCAAACATGATCAACCTGTCGCTTACGCTAGTCGGTTATTAAACCACGCTGAGAGAAATTATTCTACTACAGAACGGGAAGCCTTAGCTATGATTTATGCAGTGAAGAAATTTCGTCACTATCTATTGGGAAATAAATTTCAGTTCATGGTCGAACATCATAGCTTATCCTACTTGGTTAACCAACCGCTCGTCACCGGACGCATGGCTCGGTGGATTATGATATTATTAGAATATGATTTTGAAGTGGTTTACATACCTGGGAGACGGCACATAGTTGCAGATTACCTGTCTTGCGACACCAATACCACCGAGGCAGGAATCGACGATTCGTTCAACGAATTGTATATCCAGGCTGCCACCATAGACATCCAGGATAACCAAGATTGGACAAATGATATCATACAGTACCTAATTACCAGTATCCTCCCACCACACCTCACGGGTTCAAGAAAAATCAGCTTTGTCAGAACTACCCTCCCATACACTGTCATTCAAGGACAACTCTATTGCCAAGGCCCCAATCGGGAAATCCAACTCTGTATACCAGAAAAAGAGCAACAATCCATAATTGCTCACCTCCACGATGGCCCTGTAGGTGGTCACCAAGGCCCTAACACTACTATCAAGTAAATCTTGACAGCCAAGTATTGGTGGCCGACACTGCACAAGGACGTTACCACCTACGTCAAAAATTGCCACGCATGCCAAATATCCACTACGAACTTTCAATACCAAGGCAAAGTGCCGTTGAAATCCACCCCACCTTTAGGCCCCTTTCAGAGATGGGGATTGAATTTCGTGGGACCAATTCGTCCAGTAACCCGCCAAGGATACAAATACATCTTGGTCGCCACAGATTATACTTCGAAGTGGGTCAAAGCCAAACCTTTGCGCACCAACACTGCGGTAGTCACGACAACTTTCTTATACGACAATATCATTACTCGATTTGGTTGTCCCTTGGAGATCGTGTCGGACCAAGGCACTGATTTTGTAAATGCCGTCATTGAAGACCTCATGGACAAACATATTATCAAACATAGGACTAGCACCGTATACTACCTTCACAGAAATGGTTAGGCCGAATCTACTAACAAAACTATTCTCAATATGCTTCGCAGATTTGTTCATGCCAACCAGGCTGACTGGGACGACTGCCTCTCTGCTGCTCTCTCGGCCTACAAGGTCGCCACGAAAACTGCCACGCAACTTAGCCCGCTTGAAATGGTCTATGGAACTCAGCCCTTGTTGCCTACGGAGTATATCGCCCCGACATTCAAGTCCACGCATCCCCGAGAGTACTCCTCGCGGCCCGCCTCCAAGACATACATCACCTTGAGGAAATCCGAGCATTAGCCATAAAAAATATCACTACCAAACAGGCACTCAACGCTAAACACTTTCAGGCATCCCAACCGATCCGAGTTTTCCAAAAAGGCGATCCAGTTCTCTGGTGTCCCCGCGATCCAAAATTAAAGAAAACCAAATTTGAAACCGTCAGGCATGGACCATACCGAGTACAACTCGTATTACCAAACAATACAGCCCTGCTAGTCATTAATGACTACTACGACAGTCATGCAACCATTGTAAACACCAATAAACTTAAACATTACCACACCATGGAACCTTATGTGCAGCCTCAGATAAGCTTGGGCGAACTTCACACAAACTTGGCCACCAAGGCACAAGACATGGTGAAACAACCTGAGGACACCACAACTAGTCAGGACCACGCTCCTACCCAGAATGCAACTCCACATGTCCATCTCAACCATATCCGAGTGGAGTGGTGTGATTCAGAACCTACACCCTCGGATATCAGCCCTAGGTGCGAACCAGGCCCTGCTACCCTGTCAGATACCGTGCCGCCCGCTACCTTGCTTGATACCCGTCCCAAGACGCCGTATTGCACATTTTGCATCCCGGGTATATACCCCAAGTTCATGGCCTGTCCAAGGACATCCCTCAATACTCCTACTACCAACTACTTGAAACCGTTTTGGTATGTCTAAGAAACATCACATCTCTAGACATCCTCGACTACCCATGATCATTACCTCTCCCATCCCAAGCCCACAAACTCCCAGCCATCCCATCTATCTCCTCGATCACCATGGCCACTCCCACCAAGTCACACTCAGCTCTGGCCACTACCCCTCTCTGCAAGCTTCTTCTCATGAACATCCAGCACACCATGGACTGAGAAGGCTGAATCACCATGATCACTCCCGATTTGATAGGCCCTCGCCGCCATCATCTGCGGACGGGCCGCCAAAACGCATCTCCCTTGTCCAAGTCTGTCCAATACCATCCCCTTCCACCATGAACATCCCATTAGCAGCCTGCGCACCAATTCTAGTGCGTCTTCTTCTTTCCCCTCTTCATTTCCCTCTCACCCATTCTCTCCCTCTCTTCCTACTGCACCAACGCCACGAACTTTCAGGTTTTCGCTCTCCCTACGAGCCCCGCCTATGCTCAGTTTCCGCAGACGCCATGGAGACCAAAACTGCTTTGGGACCTATCTACCTTCCCAGAATGGTGCGGGAATGGAAGCCGAAGACAGACGGAGCATGGCTAACAAAGACGCACCTGATACAATACTAGACATGCTTGGACGGCAAAGTAGATGTCGCGCGCTGCCTCGTATTTATTGAGTCCATGAAGGGGCGCAGTAAGGAGGAGCCATTTCCCGCGGGCGTCGTAGAGGGGATCCTGGTCAGGTACTCTCCTCGATATCTCCACACCTTCTTCGGCTGGGATGGGACCGGCATCACCGAATGGACACCAGTGTGCAGGACGCCCCAGCCCCATGTCACCACCGCGATCAAAGGCGTTCATCCCGAACCAGACGGCAGGTATGACGTATAAGCTTTGGGAAGTGCATTACAAGAGCCATGGTTTGCTTGAATGTGGGGAACACTTAGCCAGATCTTTTTCAAGAATAATTGTAATCGCATCCAGCCTGACCACCTAAGTCTCCTGCTCCTCGCCAACAAAGGGGAGAAGATCAACTGGGGGTTGATCCTTGATGATCAATTCCGTGTCCAGCTCCGTGGATACTGTAGGGACCCGACTTACTCCAGTCCCATAGGTCCGTTTCTGACAGCTTACATTTCCGAGTATATATCATACTATTGGACAAACCACCAGGCGCCACAAATGGGCACCTTCATAGACTTGCAGCGCGAGATGGCCATGGCTGCCACCAGGGATCCGGCCGCCCCCTCATCCAGCAAGCGCCCCCGCTCCTTCGAACCTGCAAGCACCCAGGGCACCATGGTCAAGGCCAAGCTAGGACCTCAAGCTATGGCATTCCAGGAGCAGAGCAAAGCAATGGCTATCTCCATGGAGCAACTGCTTCAGTTTGTCCACACCATGGAACAGGAGAAGTTGGCAATGACAATACAGCAGGCCGAGTTAGAGGAGCGCCACAAATGACGAGCTGTACAAGCTATCCAAGCTGCGCAGGTTTGAGCTAAGCAAGCCATCACCGACGCCAGGGAGGAAGGTAAATCACAGCTCTCAGAAGCCTAGCAGACCATTGAGAATTTTCGGAACCAGGTAGCGACACTGGAGTTAGAACTCACAGCCTCTCGGGAACAAGTTGACACCATGGAGAAAACTAAGAGGTTGGCAGAGGAGCGAGCCCTACGTTTGGAACAACAAAACGCCGCAACATTAGCCTAGTACAAAGCCCTCAGTAGAACCCCCACCCAAGGAGCGGGAACATCATCCATGGAACCAAGGACTACCGAGGAGCTCGCCCGTCTTCAGCAAGCACGCATAGAGACTGAAAACGCCAGGATTAATTTCGAAGTAAACAAGTCGAATTGGGTGCAGAGTGCTGCCAAATTTATTGCCACCCATGCCCACCGCATGCTGTGGGAGACTCCACCAGCATTAGCAGAACCCGCTCAAGATTTCCTTGATACCTGCATTGACAATGCCATGGTGGATTTGGATCTCGAACAGTCGGAGCCGACCTGGGACATGGATCTGGATGTCATGTCCCTTGAAGCCATGGAAACCGTGGAGCCACAACCAGACAACACATCCAACGTGGTTGCTTCCACGGCCATCACCATACACCAAGCCCCAGCAATCCATGCCACAGTTAGCTTCGAGGAGCCCGACCACGTACACATCCCCTATATCCCCATCGACACAGAAGACACACCTCAAGCATTGCCCCTGTCAGTACCCACTCCAAGTTCCTTCAGGCTGCCGACTCCAACTGACCATGAGGCTCCAAGTCAATCCATTCCACCGGTACCCGCTCAACCCAGATCTTTCCGCGACCATAAAATTGCCTTGCAAAAATTGGAAGAGGAATATGAGATGGAGGGAGAGGGTAGCGAGGATAGTGACACTGAGGAAAATTCGGAAGTAGCCATCACTGCAGTCAAAGATTACTTTGCTGCTCACCCTCATTTGGCTAATAGATATTCTAACCCTGAAGCAGACAATGTTCAGTGCCCAGCGTGAGATAAACTCTTGGGAAAAACATTGTTTGACATTTACCAACATGCCCGTACATCTAGGACCAGGCATAACTTGCTGCATCGGGGTGTATCGGCCGCCATAGCCATGATCATCGGCAGTCAAGACCCTCTAAGACGACATGCCCAAGTACCTCGTGAATCAACTCGCCCCGATCGTAGACCTGCAAGGCGCAGATCCAAGCATTCGCCAAGCAAACCAGGGACGGTTGCACTCTACAACAAGAGGCAAAATGTTACCCGTCCAAAGGCACGGGCTCCATGGCAAACAAAGCAAGGACAACCAGTACAACATAGCAAGATGAGGAGTGAAGATGCCATATGACAAACAGGAAGTTAACAAGCAGCACCGTAGCGAACAGGGAGTTAGACTTACAGTACAACCAGGAATAGCATGGTTAGGAGAGTATAAGAATTAGAAGCCGCACAGCAGTCAAGATCTCTAGTTTTTCCATGACCTCCAAGTTAGTCTCTTAGAACAGTACGCTCAGACTACCAAGGACATCAGGGCATTTTCTACTAGGGATCATCTTCTCTCTCTCGGCCCTCTAGACTCTATACTTGTTAAGACTCCACACCATCACTCATACACAATAAACCTATACTCTGTGTTTTGGCCATCCCTTGTCTTGCCTTATGCTTTGTCTATCGAATGCTTGCTTCACTCGCTGTGTGTTCTTTCTCTTGGCGTTACTGCACGGTGTTTAGCTAGTCTTTCCCTCTTGTCTTCTATCTTGGGCCCTAAGCACTCCTTGGCACCACCCAGACGCTTATACGTCTCGGCAGTCGGTTGACTTCCTAGGGTAACGAAGCGTAACCATCACCCTGGACTTGAGCCTCGGTGTCTCAGTTAGTTATCCCCCTTGTCATCAAAACCGAACCCTTTCCCTTCTGGCAGCCTCGTAAGACGCTGTTTTCCTCTCCCTGGTATTCTACGTATTGGTCTCAGAATACTCCATCACTACCCAGGCTAACAGCGATCTAAGCTCCACTGGAAGCAGATGCGCTAAGACAAGGTCCAAGCGGGATGGGGGCATACATGACCATATTCCGACATGGAAATCTTGAAGAAGCTTTCGAAAGAACGGTCGAATTCCAGGACGGCAAATGACATTCCCTAAGTCCAGGAACGGCGGGCTGAATCCTTTATAATCCTCGAAGCACAGGACGCCATTAACCAAGAGAACTATCGCCTTCTGCACAGTTGAAATACAAATATCAACATATTTACAGAGACTAAACATCAAGGGATCTTCCGATGTTTGTAAATGACGAATTCGCTAACATAGTTCATCGGGGGATATCTCGATGGTGCCTCCCAACGCCATGGCATACAGAGGTGGTCAGACCATGTCTTGAAAGAATATTACCACAACAAAGCGATTTTAAAACAAAACAAATTCAAAGTTCCAAAACTCTATTGCATTCAGGAAGACAAATGCAAATTTTAAGGAACTTGGTTAGTTTCATTTTGCTATCAAAGATGGGAGAGCTACAGCTTCATTACATGGTCATATGAGAGAATGTATGTGTTGACAATGAAGAACTCTGAATAAAATGAGTGTTCCAAAATCCACAGTCATTTGTACTAAACTACAACGCCCCTCAATATCTTCACTGCCAAGTCGGACAACCGGTCCATGTGTAACTGACCAAACGGAAGCGGGGCCCGTTTCACATACTCTGTGACAACTTTGCCTGATTTGAATAGACCCTCCAGCCACGGTTTCAATATCATCGTAAGAAACCTATCCCTATCATCCCCGGACCAGGTTGGGGGGCGGACATCGTTAAGACGATCGTTGAGAAGCGTCTTCTGTGGACTATCATCCACTAGTAGGACTTCCTCAACGGACCCCAATCCCAGCAACTTAGCGAAGACACGGAGATCCTTTAGAGAGAACGGCTTGTTTGGATTTGACGACTCCACGTATGACGAACGTATGCAATTGTTTTGGCTAAGAACCTGCACATTTGGCAGCTTGAAGGAAGTGCCCTGAAGAACAACATGAAGAGTTTGAGGTACATTCTTAGCCGCGATGCTGGTCCAAAACGCTACCATTGCATGACAAGAAAGCAAGTTCAGGAATTCCTGGCAGCCGGGTCTGATCTTTAGAGGGCGCTTTTTTCCCTTGACAAAATTCCCACGGTGAATGAGAACCCCATTTAAGTCTAGTACAACCGAATACCTTCGACCAGGTACCTTTCTGATCACCTTTGCTGGAACGGAGGATGGGAGAGGGGGCCCTGGAAAATGCAACAAAAATAGGTCTCATCAGAATTGAGCATCGGGAGATCCCTCGATACAGATGTCCACTGTAAACAGGTCTCATCAACATTCAGGAACGGGAGATCCCTCGATACAAATGTTCACTGAATTCCTCAAGCATCTACGGGAGACACTACAGGAACTACACATGTCCAATCTGAGGACATGAAAAATATTACGTGGGTAAAACAAGTGTGTGGATATACATATCAGTCCTACAATTAGAGTCCGACTAGATACCTTTCGCACTGGCGTCCAAATTCGGATCTTGGACTTCCGATGAAATGCCCACCGTCTTAGACGTCGGCATCTGGTAAAGATTTTTTTTCAAAATTATTAGTAAATGGGATGGTATCATTATAGTCCTTGTAAACGAACTCGTGAGCCTGTCAAACTGCTTCAATATACTTAGCGCTGCGAGAGGGTGGGGTGTAATTCCCTCGCTAGGATATGTGCTGCCTTACCTATTCGTCCAGACTAGCAGGAATTCCTGCTAGAGTGCTTTTTCCCTTAGCCTCCCTCTCAGCGCCGGTGCCTTTTCCCTTCACCTTGACTCCCGTTCCGGTGCTAGGCCCAGTCTTACCCTTGCCTCGTGTGGCCGGGGGGGCCGATGTTGTTCCCAACGGAAGGGCCGGCGGAAGGGATTGTTGCAAATGCTTCAACCCCTTCTGCAGCACAACTGAGCGACATTCAGGATCTCCGTCCTTAGATTTCTCCACCACGACTAGATCTCGCTCAGTGGATATCTCCGTCAGTGCCTTGTCTAAGAGCCCTTCATATAAATCCAGGTCTTTCTCCTCCTCTTCCGCGTCTTTGTCTTTGACATCCTCACATGCCTTCACATCGTCGCACACCAAGGCTTCCGCGTCGCATGTCATCTTCTCTGGGCTGAACGCGTCTAAATCCTTTAGAGTATCGTCAACAACATCTTCGTTCATGACAGGTGCCACGAGGGGCGACTGATGGGTCTCCTAGGGAAACGTACTCGGAGGCGGGGGGCTGGATGGGATCACAATAGGAGCGAGGGACTGCGAACTATGAGGACTGCACTCCTTAGTTACGGGGGGGGGGGGGGGGGTGATGGCTTGGATCAGGTGGAGTACCTTCTATCATTGGGATATCTCCCGATGGTGGGATGCTCGGTGCATGCTGAGTATCAGCTACTCCTCCCTCAGTCTCCTACTCTTGAAGAGGAGGAATACCTTCCGGGTCTGCAGCATCCATGTTCGTCCCCTCCCTATCCCTGTCAACTCCCGCGTCCTCCTCTTCTGCTTGTGCCAAATCAATATTTCGCGAAATTGTAGAGAAGAGGTCGACATTAAAGTCCAAGTCCTCCAGCCCCTCAGCACCCTCTCTCACGTCTCCTGCGCCACCTTCAAGATCCGTAGTCTGAGTCTGGTAAGGTTTTGTTGTCGCCTCCATCCGGTGATCCACCGGTGATGTCTTCATATCCAGCAACGACTGAGCTACGTCCTTTGTGTTGCCCGACGTGGCAGCAAGATTGCTTTGTGACGTCAAGGACTCCCCTACGTGAGAATCGTCAATGGTGTGATCCCTTGACGCATCACCACCGTAGACGCACGCGGAGTTCAGCAGTCCGTGCAATATGAGCGCAGGACACAATTAGCGGTAAGAAAAGCTGCTATAGAGTAAGAATTGGGTTCGAGTATATGGAACATGAATACTACAATGCTTTGGAAGTTAACTCGAGGTGCAGTGCTAAGCAAATAAAAAAGAGGTGCGAGGGCATGCCTACGGTTCAGAACCTACCGAGGTGCAAGCCGTCTCCTCCTCCTGAGAGTTGGATTCGGACACATCAGGCGGAGTCTGTCCCCGACCATCTTCATCATCACCCTCTCCAGCGGTGCCCTCATCATCATCATCATCATCATCATCATCATCATCCAGTACCAAGATATCTAGGTCAACTGTATCCTTGTAAAGTAAATTCCACATCTGCTTCGACGTCTTCTGAGCGTGTTCCTTCTCATTGTCAGAGAAGACAACTTCCAAGACCATGGCTTTGTTTTCTTGTAGACATACAGGCGATAAGAACATGTATGATATGCGAACAGCACACTCTAACCAAATGTCAAGTTCACTTTCATGGCGTAAGGGTTCAGAAGTGTGGGGAAATGTGGTGCGAAGTGCAAGATTTATCGGGGGATCCCTCGATGATTTGAGAACCCCTATACCGTCATTCTAGACGTTAACCGTCCATCAAGGGATCCCCCGATAAATCATGCATCCTTGAAGACATATCAGGAAACACTCAGGCTCAGAATAAAAAAGGACCCCTGATATAGATTCTATATACGTGAGTGAACAAATGCATATCTCGCGAGTATTATAAATGGATGACATCTTCATAATAAGCCTCTCGAACAATAGCCTATTCGCACATATGTGAAATGAAGTGGAAGCGCTCGAGTCACTTGGACAAATTTACAATATGGCTTCAGCATTTGAAGGATGCAGACAGAGTATTTACAAGTCCAATGTGGGTGAAGTGAGTCCCGCCGTTGACATTTACAAGTACCATGTTATCTTTGATGTGCTGCTCAAAGAGAGTAGAAAGCGCGGCCAGCTTTATCGTTGGTCGACCAGGGCGTCTCCATTGCTGGATGGTTTCCGTAATATCCTTGGCCAGGTATACTGCGTCAAATGGCCTCTTCCCCTCAAAGAAATCCCCGAAGCATTCCTTCGTCGACTGCGTTGCCGAATAAGCGAAGCTAAAAATCATGTACACAACATACGAAGAACCCACCTCTGGGTCGGAAAATCTGTCCTCGCGGGAAGGGACGTAGTGGATCACGTGCCAGTTCCACAACTTCCTCTTTACTGTCCTCGTGCGCGTTTCAATGTGCGTAAGTGTGGCATGGAATCCCGCCGCATCTGTGAAGAGAACTGCCCCTGAGCGTGCAAAGACCTGCCCATTTTGTTCATGGCCTTCTAGAATTTCGAATATACGATTCATCATGTTCTCACCCAGCACCTGAGCTTTCACTGGCATGTCACCGATCGCATCAAATAGGAAGTACATGAATATGTGTATTTTTCCCCCTCCTCTCCATTGATACACTTCTTCACTCTCTAGAAGGCCAAAAATGTCGGGCCTAATCCCCTCCGTAACCATGCACTTGTACTTTGTTGCGAACCCCTTCTGGATGTGCGATGCCACATTTGCTTGCGCTTGTGTGTATATGTGTGTGTCCCACATTACCTTAACCATGTCAGGCACGTCCGCAGGATCAGACATCTTGTTGAGGTTCCTATTTCGTTCGTTCAACCACTTCTTCCCCGCAGCCATTGCATACGCCTTATCCAGCCAGCTCTCCAGCTCCGCGCGAGTGATGGACTTCGCGTCGGCAAACTCGTCCTATTCATTTGCAGGATACATTACGTATGAGCTCTTACGGCTTCGATGCTCCCAACCACAATAGTTGCTCATCAACTCGTTCTTCATCAGCCTGACCAGTCGTTCCCTAATCCCTGCTATTTGAAGGGACGATAATCTCGCCACTTTATCACCTTTGGTGGCCTTAGAGCCCTTCACAGAGATTTCTTTCCTCTCCTTAAGGTCAGCAAGGTAGTGGATATCCTCTGAGCGTAGGCCGTATAATGGTTTTAAGTCATTCTCGACAAAAGGCTTACGCTTGAGGTCATAGTTCGTCTGCACATTCCTTTGCACATCTCGCAGCTTCCCCTTGATGTACTGTATCTCAATCTCCACCCATCGGTCAACGGCGGTGTCGTCTTTAATAAACAGTAGAGGTATCTTGCAGTCCTTTAGCTCTGAGTCCTTCACGTTTGTGAAGATCGATGCGAGAGCAGGAACAAAGTCCTGCATACCACACGTCGGGGGAGGTGTTAATAGCGCTCTCCAATGAGGAAGTTGCCATCGGGGGATCCCACGATGATATGAAGTATGAGGAATATAGTAAGAGGTCATAAACATTTCTACAACTCGGATCATCGGGGGATCTCTCGATGACTTTGATACATATACAGTTATACAACTCGGATCATTGGGGGATCTCTTGATGAGGGAGGGAATACAGACTTACCAGGAATTCTTTAGGGTACTGCCGTCCCTGTAAAGCTGGCATCGGAGGGTCCATCTCTTTCCACTTGATTCGGGCATTGAGCACCTGCATCATGAATGTGTGCTCCTTTTATGGGCCGGCCATATCCTGGTTTAGGACACGTGAGAGAAGCATGAGCTTGATGTGCTCAGGCTTGGGCGCCCACACTGGGATGATTGAGAACTTCGTTGCCTTGTCTTTGTCAGCCCCATCAATTTCGCCACTCTTGACGAGATCTCGGTAACACTGAACCGTATGCTGGCCCCCAATGATGTAGAAGTTTGTGGAGCTCTTTATCTGATTCTTTTCCGGAGGTTTATTGAAAAACTCTACGAGACCTTTTTCTCCATACGGTCCCTTCTTCAGTGGAAGTACAGTGATTTCCTTATCTGTTCCACTATACCTCGGAGCAATGCGCACCTGGTTCGTCAAGGCTTTTAACCTGTCCGCAATAAGTCCTCGGTAGACGATTGAACCTGGAGGGGCCCTGTGCAGCTTTGAGAAATGCACAGTTATTGGCGCTTCCTTCTCATCCTTCAGCCTCTCGTAGCCCCACTTGTACAGGGGTTCAAAAGCGTCACTGTACAAGTTCTTCATCTTTGTCTGCTTGGTCTTGTCCAGCTTCTCAATGTCCAAAGCTGACATTGTCACACTCTGCTGAAGACTAAGCTTGTCATCACCCTTTCCCTTCTTGCCCTTCCCTGTGTCAGGCACGGCAATTTCCCCGTCATTGACCAAGGATGATTTCCGTTTTGGCCCCGCGTCTTGGTAGGTGTAGACGCAGTCCACTAGAGCAGAACAGTGTCCAAAGTAACGTTGTTTAACGCGGTTTAACGCAGTTTAACGTGGATAGTTTTTTTGACGCAAAAATGGCAAAAAGGTCACGGACGTCGCATTGGTTTGACGTGCTGCGTCAACCTTATGTTAAACCGTTTAACAGAAGTTGACGTTATGTTAAAAGTGACGCAAACACAGATTATGGAAGTTACCCAGGGTAAGTAACTTTGAGAGTAAGTTTTTTGCTACGTGAGCAGTTCCTTCCTTTTTGCATTCCACGTTGCATGTGACATGGACATTTCCCAATGTTAATTAATTCCAGGTCAGATATGACGTGGGCAAGGCTCCGTCGTCCTGATGGATGAAAAAAATTCTGATGTGGCATGGAAATCTGACGTGTCATTTAGGTTTTCAATGGCCTAGATTGTGACAAGTGGAGTGATCGTGGATTGAAGATATATTTTTGCATCAAATTTGGGATTTGTATTATTTTGTGTTTATGTAAACGCAGTGTGACGTGTTTTGGAAGTGCGTCTTGGACGTTAACTTTGACACTGTTTGATGCTGATAAACACATGTACCACTTATTTTAACGCGTTTACGGAAACGTCTTTAGACGTAGGATGATGTTTGCCATGTCAATAGTGACGCACTCAATTTGAATTTTTTGTCAAAAGAAACACAATGTAGTGTTCAACTTGACGCTGATAAACACATATGTCACATATTTTAACGCGTTTCGGAAAACGTTTTTAGACGTAGGATGACATAATGTAAGGGGTTGCTCATGCTGGATCCTCCTTAATCTACACACCTCACATCACTGTGGTCACGGTGAGTTCATAGCAACACATCATTCAAGGAACAAGGGAAGAATGGAGACAAGAAGAAGATGGAGAACAAAAATAAAGTTAGGAGAAACCCCAACCCCCCTCCTCCCCCCCCCCCCCCCGGATTTTATTGAAGTACCTTTCAGTTTATAGGTTGCCATTACTCCATTCTTGATTGGATTAAGGCGTGCCTTAGCTTTTTGGAAAGCTTAGTTGATTGTGCATCTACCTTCAAAATCTCAAGATCATAAGATCAAAATTCAAAGACAGATTGCTAAAAATCCGAGACCCTTCCTCCAGCCGCACTCCTTTGACAACCCCAACTTCGGTAGGCGATATCTCACTCCCTATAACTTAGAATTGGACGTGCTTACTACCATTGGAAAGCCCTATAAGAGATCTACAACTCTTTCAAATCTCAATCTACTTGAACAAGAAACGAGGGACTGATAGGGAAAACAATGGGAGACACTCTATGGAGTAAGAAGAAAACACAAAAAGCTTGAAAACAAGCTCTCAAATACAAGATAAGAAGCCGCCGAAGTGGCGGCTCACCCTAACTCTAAACCTAGGCTTAAAGCCCTAATCTAAGACCTTCATAGATGAATGTTTTTACCAAAGAATGAACAATGGAAACATGAGTTCACGTGTACATCACCAAAATCCTAGCCGCCACGTCAGCCATAGCCTCTACGCACATTTGACACGTCAGCTATGTGATTACGTTCCCTGAAACACAATTTAACGCAATTTATGTCACTTCAAGCGCGTGTGTCACTATTGACACCCCCTAGGATGTTGACCAAGTCAAACCATAGCCGCCACGTCAATCACGGCCTCCATGCACACGTGACACGATAACTATGTCAATATGTTTCTTGAAACGCAGTGTGACGCATTTTTATGTCATCCAAAACGCGCGCGTCACTACTGACACCCCCTAGGATGTAGACCAAGTCATAACCTAGCCGCCACGTCAGCTCTAACTTACACGCATAGGAGACACGTAAGCTATATCAATATGTTTCTTGAAACACAGTGTAACGCATTTTTATGTCACCCAGAACGCAGGCGTCATTATTGACACCCTCTAGGATCCGAAACCTACGTTCCAGGTCAGCCGTATCCTCCACGCCTTTGTTCCAAGTCAGCAGGGCATTCCACGTAGGATCTGTTAATATGTTTTTAGTAACATAGTTGAACGTTTCCGATGTCACCTTAAACGCCCTCTATGTTAAAAGAAACGTGCTGACGTGAGATGTGACTAAATTTAACCATTAAAAAACTATTGTGAGGTAAAAAACTCTCCAAAAAAGTTACTTTCCACAATGCAGGTTTATGTTTAAGTTGACGCGATGTCACTCATGTTGTTATTTTTAACACTGAACCGTCACTTCAAAATTCAAGTTGACACTCTTTGACAGAAGCCGTTAAAGCAACGTCAAAAGTGACGCGTGCACATTAAAAATAGCGTGCAGTATGTTTATTTGGATCACATTTCCACACTAATTTCCATAAATCTAGGTTTACGTTTCTGATGACGCAGTTTAACGCAGAACAGAATGCTGTTCTGCTCTAGTGGTCGGAGCTTGCAATTGACCAGGAGCAGCAGCTGCAGCCTCACTGCGCGCCTCGTCATTTTGATTCCATTGATTTTCAATATGTGCCGAAGTCCATTTCGTCCTCTCCTCCGGCATGTACATGTACCCCTTGGCAGTGAGGGATTCACACTGAATCAGGCTAAGCTTGTAGAGGTTGAGGATCAGTCCATACGTTATAGTCCGATCGGACTTCGAGATCTTCTCCTCCACCACCATGATAGTTGTCTCTTCGTCAAGGCCTTTCAGTTCCAGAACGTTTAATCCAATCGGAGAATGGATCCGCGATTCACAGGTTAGATGGGGGACAATGACGGCCGTGCCTCCTGCCGTATCCTTCCACGTCATGGCCCATGCGGTGACCTTCTTATCGCAGCGGTAGACTGCGCAGGGATTTGATTCACCAAGGAAATTGAAGCCATGGATCCAACTATCGATAAAGGGGTACACCTACACGGGTCTGTGGTCACTTGGTGGTTCCAATACTTGTTGTTCCCTACAGAACAGACATAAACCACTGTTGGTCAAATTCTTGCTCCAAATAAATTAACAGTTATACAAATCGGATCATCGGAGGATCTCTCGATGACTTTGATTCATACAGACGCATGAGGGGCTATGTGCAACACTTACTGGACAACAACTATCTAGAAGGACCATAAAAAAAAAGCAGAGGGAGGAAAGGGGCAATTAGGTCATCGAGAGATCCTCCAATGTTCTGCCATACCCATAGGATGGGAAGGGAATACCAACGCATCGAGGACTTCCCCGATGGACCATGGATATGTGCACAATTTATCAAGGGATTACGGAAGCAATTAACACTGTCCATACCGTGTATTGTATAGGGTGAGGTTCCTTGATTATGCGTTTATGTTTTAAGAATAGGGTTTTTAGTGAGTAGGTTATCGAGAGATCCCCCGATGTTCTGCCATACCCACACGATGGGAAATGAATACCGACGCATCGAGGGATCCCTCGATGGACCTAGGACATGTGCACAATGCATCAATTCCTCCATCATGATCAAATTAACACTGTCCATACAGTGCATTGTTCAGGGTGAGGTTTTCTGGTTACGGGATAAATAGTTAAAGAGTAGGGTTTCAAGTGAATAAGTCATCGAGAGATCCCCCGATGGCTTGCCGTTCCCACACGATGGGAAGGGGATACTGACGCATTGAGAGATCCCCCGATGGACCAAGGATATGTGAACAATGCATCAAGGGATCACTAAAGCAATTTACACGGTCCGTATAGTGTATTGTGTAGGAATAAGATTAAGAATTGGGTTTATATGGATGTGGATAGTCCTACTCTATTATACTACAAGGTCACGTCGCACTACGGAAACCAATTACAATACCAAGAGAAAGTTCAATCAGGGCAGTTTGCCTTCACAACATCAAAGTAAGTCAAATTTATGGCCTGCTTTTGGTTGTTGAATGCTCCTCACAGCACCTCTCTTAATGCTGCTCTTCATTATAAGACTGACAAGGACTACTGCATTTCCAAATGTGGTAAAGGAAATATGTCACTAAACATAGAATTTGAGATTAAGAAAAGAACCTACGGGTCCTCCGAGATTCTTGCAGTCCCTCGCCCTCTGGATGAACTGCCCGCCATAACTGATTGCAAATTCTGCACGGCGATGGCACGGGAAATTGCAAACAAAAAATCAAAATGAGAAATAAAAGAACACTTTAGAGGAGTAAACATTGTGACGAATTTTAAGTTCACCTCCCTCTACTCGTTCCGACAATGCAAGTAACCATACCAAAGCATAAGACTCGAGCAATGTTGCAGGAATCGGCAACTGCAAACACAAAAGAGGAGACAGCATCGGGAGACAGACCCGATTGACCCAAGAATGTATGCAGGAAGTACTTGTGAATGCACTTGCAGGTGGAAAACCCCTCGTCCGCTGCTTCGTCTTCCTCCTCAAAGCATGCTCCGACGATCCGATTTCCTTCTCCGCCCCCCGATCCAAAAGTTTTGCCTCGATATCGGCTCAATGCACCTCCCAAACACCTCTCAAATGCCGAAAAAAAACACCTCTCACTCGCCTCCCAAACACCTCTCAATCGCCCTAAACCTCCCAAACACGAATTAATCGCCCAAAACCTTCCAAATACCTCTCAATCGCCCTAAACCTCCCTCGCAACTCGACACAGAAGCTTGCGAATTCCCACAACGACCTAAGCCCCTCGATACCGAAGCCTTGGCAAGCAGACTGACGCGGGAGAGGAGCGACCTCAGCAAGATGGCGCGAAAGCGAGGTACAGCAAAGTTGCAATCGAGCGACCCTCACAATGATGATGGGGAGCCGTCTTTGCACTGTACAGTGTAATCTTAGTACTATAATAAAAATGAAAACGGGTTAGCACGTTCTTGGAGGAAAAAGACGTACATTAAGGGGCACCAATTACTCCCTCATGAGTGCATGCAGTCAATTGAAGTGACCCCTTGATATTAATTGGAAATTAATGAATGATGGGAAATGATCAAAGAAAATAGAAAATTAAATTGGATATTCAAAATAACGAAAAAAAATATATAAAATAGAATGAAGTGAATCAAAAGAGTTTAATGGGATTACTTTTAAAAGTAAATGAGAATTAAAAATTAAAAAAACTAAAAATTAAAAATAAAAAATCAAATATAAAACAGAACCGAATGAAATATAAAAGAGAAGGGAATTACATTGAATAAGAATTAAAACAAATATCATAATAGGAAATAATAATATCACGGGCATAAAAGAAAACTCACATTTAAAAATAAAAGATAAGGGAATGATAGATAAAAGAGAACCGAATGAAAAATTAAAGAGAAGGGAATGCAATATGGTGGAAAAGAGAATGGCATGTTAAAAGAGACAGGAATGAAATATAAAAGAAACATGAAATTAGAAACATTTAATATGGAGTACGCCTTTCGAGATTTCATGAATTAGATAGATCCTCAAGAGATTTATGTCACATAGAAGATGCAATAATAGACACTCCCAGATAAATAAACCTGGAGCTGGAAGAACTAACATGGAGTTCCCCTTATACGTTGTCCTACCGTCATCCACATGGTACCGCGCATGGATTATAACTCTACCATTCTCAAAAAACCACCATTAATTGTTTTTTTATATAATTTTCATTTGAATACCTAATAAAGTGGCAACCACTATTGATATATTGTAAGTTATAAAGAACTATACGTTTTCATACTTGATAAATTTAGACTCATAGTAGATTCAACAAGATTCATTATGAAATCATTATTTTTAAAAAGAAAATGGTGCAAGTCAATTTTCTTTGAAATTAGTTTCACGCGAACTGTTAAGTCATTCATTTTACCCTTATATTATCTTCTTAAAATTTCCTGTTATAAATTAAAATCCCACGGTGATCAGAAAATTTCCCGTTATAAATTAAAATCATTGATAACAAAGGTTAGGTGATATAAATATTCCTTAATTAATATTTAGCATTTTTATACAACGTTACTTCGACCCTTTTTAAAGAAATTATTTACATGTGTGACTTAAATACATGAACCATTTACATCATAATTCAGATTAAATTCAATTTTTACTTTGTGATGCACCATATTTTAAATGGAAGTACATTAAATCCCTAGAAAATTACAAAGAGGCACGATTAAAAATTCACGTTTTGAAGAGTCACGGCTCAGTTTGAAAAGTTGCAGCGCACTTTCATAACGTATGACTCATTTTCAAAATGTGAAAGGTCACATGAATGAATATAAAAAAGTAACAATGCAATGTACTACCATCATCCAAATAATATATGAAAGTTGTTTTAGATTTGATACTGTCGTATAAATACATCTGTTACCAAACAACTATGTGTACATTAGTTTACATTAATTTTTGGAAGTTCAGATGTTGCAACTTCGAAGGTTAATCTAGCTTGGATTAGACGAGTACAACTTATCTGCGTAGACTCGATAGGTGCTTGGATTAGAAAAGTACAACTAATGGTGTTTAAATGCCAAATGGGGGCATTTGGTGTTGCTTTTCATTTACTTCAAGACACCATAAATTAAATTGATCCTCACGAGATTTATGTGACTTCAAAAAAAAACAAAAAAAAACTTTTGAATGGTGTGTAAATTAGATAGACCCTCCAAAGATTTATGTGACCTCAAAAATTCAAAAACAGATAAATCCTAAACCCTAAACCCTAACCCTTAAACCCTGAACCCTTAAACCTTGAATCCTGAACCTTCAAGCTTGAACTCAGAAAAGCACCTATTACCCCTGCACTCCCATGAAAAGTGTAGAAACATAAACGTCTACGCATTGGAAGCATATTAGGTACAACTGAATGGTATTCAGTACAAATTTAGTGTTCCTATGGACATTACTGTATGTAAATATTGTATATGTTGCTTAAAGGACGTGGTACGTGAGTCTAATAAATCATGCCCTGGAGTGGCTATTTATGTAACAGATCTTGACATATAAATACATCTTGGTCCTTTGTAAAGAGCGACTTTCGTACAATAGTGGGCCAGGTGATGACATGGACACTCCTACAGAAGTAGGGGGGAGAGATCGAATGGCGGTGCATCAGGAAATGGAAACCACCCTCACGAAAGTACTACTGGATGGTTTATGCATCATGACATGTAAGTTCCCTTCGAATTCAAACGCAAAGGGCTTGATCTTGTTTCCCCCTTCCGAATTGGCGGGGATTCTCCGTTTGAATTCTCTGTTGGACCGCCATCTCCTGATTCATTCACATGAATTCAGAGCAGTCTCCTCAGAGTTGTTTCATTAGCGCGTTTGAGAGTACGAGTTTCCTGCAACATTGCATGTCGTAGACGGGTGGTAAAACCTGAGATTGAAGGGTTGTGGGGGACCGAGGATGGGATTGAGGTGCCGGAGAAGCATTTGAGGAGGCGGAAGAAGCATTCCGGTTTATTTTATTGCTCTTGAATGGTGTGTTCTATCTCTTGTACATGATCCATGTGCTGATCATGTGATCCATCGCGGGATCCCCTATTGTAAGAAGAATTGTTCATGTAGTTCTCCGCGGGTTATGTAGAATTTGCAAAGTAATCGAGGAATTTGTAGTTAAGATTATGCCTTGCATGTTGCATGTTGGTGGAATGAACTGCACTTATGTGATGACGTGTTCTTGTGGAAATTGTGCTGTACGGACAGGGGTGGCGAGGTGGAGGCTGCTTCTTACTAGACCCAACTACCCTCATCGAGAGATCCCTCGATGCTGCTTTGGAGATCCTCATCGAGAGACCCTCATCGAGAGATCCCTCAATCCTCTAGAATTTAGACCCTCATCGAGAGATTCCTCGATACTGCTTTGGAGATCCTCATCGAGAGATCCCTCGATCCTATAGAATTTAGACCCTCATCGAGAGATCCCTCGATACTGCTTTGGAGATCCTCTCGAGAGACCCTCATCGAGAGATCCCTCGATCCTATAGAATTTAGACCCTCATCGAGAGATTCCCCGATACTTCTTTGGCTCTCTTTAGAATGGACTCTGGCAGTGACAGTGACGGTCCCCAGATGCCGTGTGTGGGACCATCCCGTTACGACTTCTCTCAGGAATCAACTGCTCGCTCAGATGAGCTTCGACCCGGGCAGTCTGTGAAGCTTGTCGTCCCCCGTTTTGGAGATGTTGGATTTGGATCTGTTGTCGACGTTAATCCTTCTGGGAAGTGGCTTGGAGTTAGCATTCCACCTGGCTCGTTAGAATTTATTCTTGTGCGACTATCAAGCATCGTGTCGGACGCAGAGGACCTCTTCCTCGAACCTCGTCTGAGAGGCTGCAGCGTTTTGAGGGATGCTTTGAATCGAACAGTCTTCTGGAGAGCTGGTGAAGCGATTACATTGTTGCAGGATCCTCCTATGAACGATGTTGAATACGTTCGTCAGCAATCCTGGATTGGTCTGGAATTCAGAAACTGGACCTTGCGGGTGCGGTTATAGCCTCCGGTAGAGTGTTCTGCTTAGAACCGGAGGAGTATTTCCGAGACGGAAGATTGGGCGAGGAATACATTAGAGTGACAATCCTCAACGTCTTTGTCAGGGACACTGATGCCATAATAAGTAATGAGCGTTGGTTGATATCTGAATGCAAATTCCCGAACTTCCCTTCTCTTTGGTCAACAGTCGAGCAGTTCTCCCAAATCCCCATGGAGGTAGATCCGCAAGAGCACCTTGGAGGCAAACGGAAGGCACCTTACCGGTTTATAGTGCGGAAACCTAAAACGCATGAAAAACGTTTGCTGTACAATACGAAGACAGCGGATGCTGAAGTGAGGAAGGTTAGCTCCGAACGATGCTGCTCGAAGCATTGCTGTCAGACATTTCCCCACGAGCTCACACTAATAGTGCGTCAGAAATTCTATTCGAAATCCTTTCATGGAAGACGAGAATACGGGATTGCGGCGGGTGGACAGATGCATTCAGTCGACGGTGACCGTAGGAGGAAGTACTTGACGCTGCATGGTTTGGAAGTTTGCGCGACTGCGTGGTATTTTATTCACGGAGTTCCCGAGTCAACTTTTCATAGCTATGTCTAAAGATACAACGAAGGGGTTCTCTCAACAGCGCATGGAAACAAGGGCTACAAGCGACTGAGGATCAGAACAGTTCAAGTCATGGGTACTATTGCTGCTATTGTAGACGAGAATGCAGATCAGATGCCCCATCAAATGCGAGGAATCGGAAATGGACGAGTAGACACTCTGAAATATCTTCCAGCAGGCAACAACTGGAAGCAAGTGATGGCTGACGCCAATGAGGTACGAGTCTTTGCTTCGCGTGTCTTCTAGTGTCATTGCATCGGGAGATCTCCCGATAGAGGTTACTTTCGTATTGACAGTCAGTTCTCTGTCTTATAGTATCGTTGCACTCTACCTACGTCATGTGCAATATATAACCCTTTTTTCCCCTCTTAAGGGATTTGTCATAATTTGTCGTGTAATACTTGGAGCTTCTTCGCTTGCGTGCGTCACATTCTTTGCCTCACAAGCCATTTGGACGTTCCGGTGCTTTGCAGACAAATGTTTCATTGGGTCTGCCTACAGTGAGCCAGTCTACAATTAGTAGAATTTCACTCTTCAACAATATCGCAATCAAACCGGTTGGAAGTTCTTTTGCGAAATGCTCGACATGTGACCAACTTCAAGAATTCATTTTGAAGTCAACTAACGGAAGTCCAGAATATGTTGACTTCGTGAAGCAACGGGAGGAGCATCTTGCTCACCAAGCCTCTTGTCGTCGTCTGTATGGTGCATGGCGCGAAGAATCAAAGCGCAATCCCAGTGAGATTCTGTGCATTATTCATTTCAAGATGGATACTGCAAAAACCGCCCTTCCCTGGATGCGGGTTACAACAAAGGCTACTCAAGGTTCGGGCCAACTTCCTATGAATGTCACTGGTATGGTTTCACATGGGCACGGGGATGGCGCCTATGCACATTACTGTCCTCAATGTTGGCCAGGAGATTCTAACGCCACAATATCGTCATTGGCAAGGCTGTTCCGTAGACTGGAAGGCCCCTCATTTCGAGAGTCTGGGAAACTATTTGAGTACCCCCCGCAAAACTCACTGTTCGAGACATTGTTGAGGGGGAAGTCTAGGTGCCTCAACATTTTACCGCGTATCGAGGGATCCCCCGATGTCCAAGGGTCTAAACCTTTACCGAGGAAGTTATACCTTCAACTGGATAACTCTGCGAAAGATAACAAGAACCAATATCTCATGGCATTTCTCTCCCTGCTGACTGCACGGGGTGTTTTCAAGGAAATACTGGCTGGATTTGTACTAGTGGGTCATACGCACGAAGATATTGACGCTTATTTTATCCATTTGTGAAAGGCATTAAAAAGCAAGAAAACGTTTGTTCTTGTAGATCTAATGAAGGCCTTCATGCAGTCCCAGGAGTTGTCATTCATGCTGGAGTTCATTCAAGAGGTTGTAGACTTCAAGTCTTTCATCAAAGGCTATCAAAGTAGTGGTGCAGCACGCCTTATTGGACTTGGAGGGATGCACCTCTTCAAGTTCTATGTGGAAGATGATGGTTGGCTGGTTATGAGGTATAAAAAATCAGCAGTTGATGCACAATGGCTACCCCTCAACAGACCCCCTATTCGATTGTGGAATGAAAACATGGATGGCAGTCCAAAACTTCCTCACGGCTCACCACAGCCGGTTCCGTTTAAACCTATGTGGGGATGTGAGGTTCCTAAATCTACTGGGAATTAGGTGATGGCGAAAGAGACCACAGCCAAAGCTACTGAAAACAAGAAATTCATGAAGTGCGGACTCTAGAAGTACATTGAGTACTGGAAAAATGGAATGGCAAAATGCGAGGGATTTGCAGCAGCTTTTGGGCCTTATGTTGACTACTGGACTCGTTTGTTGTCTGAGTTTGATAAGCCTCTGCCAGTGACATATCCTGAGTTGTTAGAGGGCTTCTGGCCAAGCCATGACTGGAGGGACGTATCCAACGAAGTATCGCGCCCAAGATTTTTACCCTTTTTACTTGAGGATGTGACCCCTAAGGATGAGGAACCAGAGGCGTATAGCGGCCCAGCAAACCAAGCTTTGGAGAGTCCTTTCAATCCCTGGCGTGATATTCGGCCTGGCAGCTGGGTTCTTTTGAGACTTGAAGATCCACTCATTTGTCTTGTATGGCAGGGAAGAGCAGCGACTGCTGTATGCAGAGAGGAAGGACATGTAAACCATGGGAAATTTCTAATTCAGTATTGAGAACCTCGTAGCGCAGAAAGTGACCTTGCATTGAAATACCGTAACCGTTGGTCTGCTAAGTGAGTAGTAGAGACGCATGCTCCGGAGTGGGTCTCTATTGGTGCAGCTTTGTTTCAAAATTGGTCAAAAATCAAAGACCCGTCTACTAGAACCATTCCTAAGAAAGCTATGGAGGCTGCTTTAGCAAACTTAGAGAGAGCTAACGTAGTTGATCCATGATCTTCTATGCCACTTAGGTATGACATTGGGACATCCCTCGATGATTACATCTAAGTCACCTGTCTTCCTCATTTTCTATTAATGACATAAGAGTCATCACTGCTTGACCGCTTCTCAGGCTTTTGTGTAATATCTGCCTTCCTTGTGTCAATGATGTTTGTTTCTGTATGTGTTTCAAATCTGCTTCACGGTATAATATGTCGGTCATGTTTGATATTGGGATATTGCGTATTCCGAGCCCGTAGGCCCTGTACCTGATTGTATGTTCGCCATGTGATATCCCATTCAACTCTGATATCGCGGGATCCCCCGATGAATAGTAGAGTACTTCCGAGCCCACATCTCTTCCTCTCTTCTGTGGGTCACTGTTGATGCAATGGTGTATGCAACTTCGTCGTGGATCATGGATTCGAAGAGTAGAATCATTCCCAAGATAGCCATGGAATCTGCGTTAGCAAACTTATAGGGAGATAAGTTTTTTGATTGGAGATCTTCTATGCCGTTTAGGTACGACATCGGGAGATCCTACGACGAGTCCGTCTGAGTTAATTCTCTTCCCGATCTTCTGTTAATGACATCGAAGTCATCCTTGCCTAGACGTTCGTCAGGCTTCCGTGTAATACCTGCCTTCCTCCTGTCAATGATATTTCATTTCTGTAGATGTGTTTCGAATCTGCTTCCCATTTCTAATATGTTGGTCATGTTTGATATTGGGGGCATCCCGTGACAAAACAATGCTGAACCGACATGCCTTCTACTGTTCTGTATCTCGCTCGCCATGTGCTGATATCTCGTTCAAGTTTGATATCGCGGGATCCTCCGATGAATACTTCTGAGCCCCCATCTCTTCTATTCTTTTGTATTACCCTAAACCCAATGTACGTATATCTCGGTTAAGTTGGCTGCTGGGGATCCCGTGATGAATATTGTAGAGCCGAAATCTCTTCTGTTTTCCGTTCCTTGCTCGCAATGTACGTATAATTATCTAGGTCAAGTTTGCTGTTGGGGGATCTCGTGATGAATACTCTGGAGCCCAAATGTCCTCTGTCCTTTTATATCTTGCTCGCAATGTACTTATATCTTGGTGAAGTTCGGTGTCAAGAGATCCCGTGATGAATACTTCTGAGCCCCTCCACGACGGTTCTTCCCATACATTGTTACGCCAATGCTCTAAATTTATCAGGTCTATGATAGGTGATTACTTAATTTTGGACTCTGGACAGTCCAGAAATAGTTAAGTATGGCATTTATGAAACATAATAGGGTTATTTGAAATTTGACCTACAACTTAACTTTTATTCTCAATTTCATTTATGTTTAGAGCACATACTTTAATGCTATAATTATTTATCTACTTTTATTTTCAGCACTCTAGGATTACTCATTTGTTTTTTAACATAAAAACAAAGAGTTTACAAAATACTCTAATATGTGTATCACACTATTTATTTGCAATTAGTTTCATAATTAAACTGAAACAAATCTTCAAAGAAATAAAAATAAATTACATATGACTAAAATAAAAAATCACCATAATTATTATTTTTGAATCAAAGATAGAATAATCCAATTGCCAAGACCGGGTGGCCGAGGCAAAGTACTACGAAGAAGACAACTTAAACAAAAGTTAAGAGAGTTTAGTACATGTGTTGGTGGTGTAATACTGGAGTGTAATTTTTCCTCCAAATAGAAATAGAAATAGTGGGGTTTGAACAATTTTGAATTTTTCTTCCCAATATGTGATTTATTATGAATTTTGAAAGTGAGTTTTACAGTGAAACTAGTAACCAACATGTAGGGCTGCAGAAAACCATTACAATGAATATATACTCACGACTACAAACTTTTGAAAAACTGGTAACCGAGTGTATTAAAACCGGTAACTTCAATCTCATCAAAAGGTTAGCTGTAGACTGGAAGCAGATCTGCTCCTGCTCTTTTTTTGTAGAACAAGTCTTTGGGCTACCACTCTTTACCAACCCCATGTCCGTGCATTACCCACTCCGAGCGTTCTGCAGCAATCGAGCGTTCTGCTCGCAGGCGTTGTGCATGCTCACGTTCAGCCGCTTTGATGGCCCTTGCGTGAGTAGCCTCCTCCGCTCAAGATTCCCTCATCGCACGTGCTTCTTCGCGCTAGGCCAACTTCTCGGCTCGTGCCTCTGTAGCCTCGGCAGCGCGGGCTTCTTTTGCCTTACGTTCTTCCTTCCACTCAATTCCCTTTCTCTTTTTCTTCTCCTCTTTTTCCAACCGAGCTTCTTCTCTTTGTCTTGCTGATTCTGCCATTGCCTCCTTCAATTGTGCTCCTTCATGTATTGGTCAAAGGTTAGCATTATTGACTAGGTGAAGTCAAGAATTGGATTCTTATATCGGCGACTAACCCTTGCTGCAACGATGGGTAGGGTAAGGAACTAAGTGATGGACCCCACGCCATTGGCCTCCTCTTACAAGCCCACAACCTTCGATACAGCTTCTGGCAGGGAGGGGTCTGCATCAACAAAAAATGCTCGACGTTAGAGTCTAGGACGGCTGCAAATTCAGCTTCGATCTCTGCTTTGTCTACGACAGGTATGGTGCTCTCATCTTCTCTGTCCTCTCCTTGCTGTGATCCTCCATTGTCACCAGTACTTCCATTTGAGTCCCTCACATGTCCATCATGATGACCATCTGTTTCACCATAGTCTCCATGCCCCTCGCTATGCCTCGGCTGGTTATTGCCATTCTCGTGTCCACTGCTTGCGTGAGGGTCTTTGAAATCATGTGATCAAAGAAAGTGCTCATTTAAGGCGCCGAAATTTAAAGGGAAAATGCCTATAGCACTAAAACCCTTCTTTATATTGCTAGAAGATAATGCTTTCTTAGGAGCAAGTGAAATCCATTGAGCCAATGTATCTTTTGCAGCTGCTTCATTGAGGAGTCTGCTACTCCAGAAGTCCCTGTACTCTCGAAAATGTTGTTTGAATGGTCTAAAAATTGCCACATTCAATGGCTGAAGCGTATGTGACGTATGTGCAAGAAGTGTTAACAAGTCCAAGCCGGCTGCACTTGCTTCTCTCACCACGTCCAAGGTAACGTGACTGCTATGTCCACCAAGGATCAGCAAGTGGCAATTTTTGGAAGAGATACTGCCACGGCTCTTCACACTTGCAATTAAATGTGACATCCACGCTGAAAAGAGGTACGACGTCGTCCATGCTCTCTACTACATTGCCATTGTAGCTCCTGGCTCACACTTCTCTATATAATTCTCACGAAAATGCTACCACGGAATATGTAGAAAGATATGATAGTGTACCCAACGACATTGATGCAGATGAAAATGGATAAGCATTCACTTTAGTTTGGTACAATGTTGTGAACTCGACGTGCCCCTCTTCTAGCAATGACCACAGCTCCACCATTTCTCCATGCCTGTGCCCCAGATTTGTCACAATTCCATACCCTTTTAGGTGAGTACTTGTGTAAATTGTACAAATGCTGTAGGTTCTCGTGGAAACTTCTAACATTCTCTTTGCAGAGTCTTTTGGCACTTGCTGATTTGAGTGCCTGTGAAACTCGCAGAGTCAATTTAGGGTGCCTCTTCTTCCACCAGCGCCTCCACCCGTTGCCAGGGTTTTCTTAACGGAATGGTGTCCACCTCTCCTTCGTTATCTCATAGACCTTCATGCGAAGAGCTGTTGGTGTCAAACCAAATCCTCTGTCGCACATGTCTAGCGAGTATTTCACGAGCTCCCCTTTTCTAGATGGGCTTAGTACACTTGGAGGGCCTTTTTTCCGAGTAGTTCGAATGCCATAGCACCACTCCCGGAAGGTGGAGTAAGGTATGTTGTGCAAATCCGCAGCCTTCTTTATGTTGATTCAGCTGTCAACATCTGTTAAAGCGGCTCAAAGATCCTCATCGGTCCACACTCACGCCGTGCATTTTGCTCACCTCTATTAATATGTCGTGGAATATGCCCTGTTGATTACATTAGAGTGTCATACTCAAATACATTTTAATGATCAAGCCAAGCATGGAAATGGAGGATTCAGATAGAGAGGACTTACCTGAAATCCGTTTAGGGCAGCATCCTGGGAGGCGTGAACATTGCTCTGCAAGTGCAACATGCTATTGCACATGTGACCCCGACGAATGTATTGACTTGCTGCAGGTGGATTTGTGTACAGCCGCACGTAATGGCTGCGTCGTTGCCGGTTGCTGAACTGGTTGCTTCCTCCAAAGTAAAGCTGCTCGCCTCTACTGGTGGGTGGAGTGCACCCTCCAACGCCCCCACTGCCAACTGCTGGAGCTGGTATCCCGACGCGGTGAGAGGGCACTCGGCCTTGCAAGCGATGTTGCTTGAAAGCCTCCAGGTTGGTGTAATCCACAACTTGAGTCCCAAGTGGGGAATCCTCATCGGCACTGTAGTCTTCAGACCTTGACTGCTGAGAAGAGTTGTCGTAGTTCAATTCCTCTCCGAAATTAGCATCATCATCGTGGAGTGGAAAAATGTCTTCTTCTCTTTCTTGATGATGACGGCGGCTGAGGCGGCTGAGCATGTCTGCTGCCATGTCGGACTCACGAAGCGCAGATTGTGTCGAGTCGAAGATGCAGCCTCCTCACCTGCAAGAATTGACGTGAGCACATAATGCATGTTCCTAGTATAAAGACAAAAGAAGGCCGGTGCATGACTCATTGTGCAGCACTGCACCAGCGTAAAGCAATCCATACTTTTCTATACTCTGTAGTCGAAGAGCCTCTAGCAAGAAGTTCTTTACAATTTCCGGCTCCCCATTCATCAAAGTCTCGCAGGAATACATGCAGGCAGATGGAATGTCTTCCATCATTCACAAAAAATTCCTAAAAGCAAGTTAGATTACCCTACTTTAAAGAATCGACCATCCTACTACACCAGATGTTTGACATCTATAGGACATGGCACAGAGTACTATGACTTGCTTCATTGTGGAGTTGGTGAAAGACGTGCATGTGACTTCATCTTATCATTGCATGGGGTGACCTCGGTGAATTGATCACCGGTGCACGGTGCAATATTAGCTGACCTTAGTGACATCAATCAATATGATCACTTCATGTTCTGACCTCACAAGATATACAAATCCAGATGACTAAATCAATTGCAATGAGTTTGTTTTGAAGACTCTACTGTGTGAGACTAAAATCAAAGCACTTACAATGTAATACGTTTTCACAAAGAAATAGACACTGTCCTCAAATTCAATTGCTTTGGTGTTTTATGTTGAAGTTGTTCATGGTTGGACTAGAAGCCGATGCTATAGAAAGGACTAAGGTAGAATGACCTTAAACCGTGCGGCCCCCCAGAAGCGCAGGGTAGACCGCCCCTGTAGCCGCCCATGGCATGGACCTTATTGCGTGCACAGCAATTTCATAAATAGTGACTCGATATGGACATGTGTAGGGAGGTGGTTGGTTCATAGATTCATGGTTCATTAACTCTATTTGCACGGTTTTAGCTACATGCGTGAGCGCCACAAAGTACTCGTCTGCCGGATAAAAAGGAGAGTCTACTGATCACTTTAAGGTCATGTACACTTTTCGCTTCAAAAATTTGTAGTAAATTCAGTTTTCGCTATTTAATTCTGGAAATTTTTGCATTCACTCTCCTTCCTATTCCCCATCCAAGAAAAATTACAAACAGTACACACGAGGTCCACAACCATGCTGAATCTCTTATTCGCACGGTTTAAGGTCATTCTACCCTAGAAGCCGACCTTGTAGAACACAGTGATTGGCAACGCAGGTCATGGGAGATCAATTTCGCTGCCACCGAATCTAGCATTTTTAAGTCTGAAAACCACTTCGTTGCCACTCTGATCGCAGCTACCACACCTACCCCTTTGACATTATGAGTGAACCTAATTCTCAACCAAACCGCCACCTTTTCTTGGAATGGCTAAAAACATCAAGCCATTAATCCTGAACACCAATTCTGAATCACCGAAATTCATGTGAGATTTCCATTCTAGGAACAGGTCGTGGCTCCACCAACCATGCCAGTCTCCAGTGCGGTTGTGTGGACCGTGTCGACTCTCGAGTATGGGTGTGTCGCCCTTACCTGACTCTAAGGTGGAGGCACCTATAACCGACCAGTTAAGAGATTTGCCACTAAGATTGAAAGTGTATAAGTTGAGGGAGATTTTTCCTTGAAGGGGAAATAGGTTTAAGAAGGAATGCAACTTTAAATATCATGTTTACTTCAATATTTAATTTACTATGAATTTTGAAAGACATTTCTTTTGTAATACATATAACCGATATGTAGGCCCACCTAAAACCGACCACCATGACACCAAAACTTGATCACTGTTCTATTACCAAAATATTCTCGTATGATTCTCTTTGATTCCCTTTCTACCAATCATGCTTGATACTTTCTTCTAGATCTCCAAAGATTGTGAACAATAAGTGGTCGGAAATGGAGGTCGGAAATGGAGAAGTCTACTGATTAGTTATGGGTACCTGGTCGGTTATAGGTGCCTCCACCTTAGAAGTATCGTCCCGTAGGGTTTTGGAACTACCTGGCTCTAGAAGTATCGTTCCGTAGGGTTTAGGGTTTAAGGTCCTCACAGTTCATACACATTGGCCCCGGAGCTCTGCCTTTACTCCGAGAATCCTCACGCTCGTCTCGATTCTTACTCATGCGCAGAACGAGCAACATACTGACCTTGCCTACCTATTTAAAAGAAAAATTCATTCTGCTATTTCTCTGGCTAAAAGTCCAGGGGAATTGACTCGAATTGGTTCAGGGAGGAGAGGGTGAAGTGGGGTTAAGTGAGGGTAAGGGAGGTCATGTGAGCGAGGCGATGGTGATTGGGGGACGCTGCGACAGTGGAGGAGGAGGTTTACGAGTGATCAGCGGCGCCACCATAATGGCGTCGTCGCAAGTCAGCACCAGGTTCGGCACCTTCTACAGCGGCCGCAAGGAGGGCGAGCTGGATTGCAGCAGCTTGCACGAGCTCACCAAGCCTCACGTGGAGTCTTACGATTATTTTGTGGAGCGCGGCCTCGAGGAGGCCGTGCGGCGTTTGCAGCCTGTGGAATTGAAGCATCCGGTTTCTGGGGCCGCTTTGCGATATATCCTTTTTTTTGGGATTTCTTACTACCTTTGGCTTGGAATGCTTTGCGAGCTCTTGAGCACCGTATTCTTGTTGCGCAATTTTTCAGGGTGGCTGATCGCGTAATTGATTATGTTATCAACCTTTTGTAATTTGATGGCGAGAGTTTTTGGAAATGCTCCGCTGATTGTTCAGTTGTCGAGTTGGGCTCGTTAGTATCAGTGGTATTGTGATTACGGGTTTCGAAGCTACTGAAGAAGATCTCGAGAAGTGTTTTCGGTTCTCCCGTTTTTATCGTTCTGTTAGCGCCTTTTTTATGATTGTCTAGTTAGCGTGGTTGAGTGCACTTGGGGTAGGTCGCACTGGGTTACTCAGTGTGTGTTGCACACAGCTGCTGCGATGATTTGTCGTGGTCTGCATGGATTTAGTTTTAGTTAGAATGCGGAGAACCAGAGCGAATTTATTTTGGCTCTGACTTCGATGCGGGGAAGGGAGGGCTGGAGATATAGTAGACAAATCTTGTGACTTTTCTGACAGTCTTTTGATCGTTTCAGTGTTTTCTAGTGAGATTTAGGAAGGCTTTTGAATATCAAATTATGAAAGTATCATGGACTCTCGCAGGGGAGTGAAACCTGAAGTCGTCTCCATAAATTTTACGGTTTTGGTAGTGAATTGTAAACCTTGACTGCTCGCACTGTGGGTTGAGAAGCCGAATGTAAGCCCGCCAATGAAGGACCTTGGCAGCTCAGCATTGGATCAGCGCCTTTTACCATCCGAAGTAAGTCTTTTCAGATCCTTCCTGCTATGTTGCGCTTTGATCAAACTTTTTCCTTCCAAATTTTTGTTTTTCACAACCTGACGTAATACTTGCCGATTTATGCCTTGCGTGATGAGGTTTGTGTTATTTAATAGGCAGTTGATAGTTTTCAAATTTTCATTTTCTATGTTTTTAAAGGTTGATTATTATTTATATCTTTTTTATCTTTTTATGTTGGTAGTAGCTGAAAGTTGTGTTGAGAAGGAAATTCAATAGGTCTTATTCACGTTTGTTTTCATTGGTTGTATTTACAGTGTCGGCTTGCTGGGTTGACGTACCGGGGTATATTCACAGCAGACATATGCATGCAATGGAATGATGGAGCTGTTATTCGGCACAATATATCATATGGCAAGATGCCAGTTATGGTGAAGGTACAATATTAGCTAATTTCGCATTTGTAACCTATTCCTTTTCTGCTCGTCAGGTACTGTTGTCTTGGGGCAGCTGGTGAAGGTATGTTCTTAGAGTAGGTTACGTTGTTAAGGCAGTGCTTCTTTTGTTGTACTACGTTAACGGTAAACTAAAGGATGCCCGTCTATGTTTCGGTGTTTATGTCTGCTTTGCAATGGTGCCTCTTGTTTCACGCGTCTTTTTGTTTAATGAAAGCCATTGGAGTTCGTTGACACCATTTGCTGGTACTTGTGATCTGGCGTTATGCAGTCTAGTGTGTGTCATCTTAGGGGACTTGATCAGCAGCAGATGGTTGCTGCTAAGGAGGAAGCTACGGAGATGGGAGGGTTAGTTGCTCTGCTCGGTTGTGATTTAATTGCTCTCTGATCTTTGGTTGACTACGAAGTAAAATGTATACCGGCAAGTTTCTACCTTTCATATCGTAGCTGTATGCTCGTTTTCATTTTGACCTTTCTTTGGGTTTCATGTATTTTGTGATCCGCAGAAAAGCTGTTGATTTGAGTTTAGGGTACAAATCCACATCAGAGGCAGCTTCCTTTAGAGCTTCAGGATGACGTTGCTCTTTTTGAATGTTGTGGTCGCTGCCGTTGACATACCCGTGCACTGTTTTTTAAGTCGTTAGAAATAGGTAGGTAATGCGGACTGGTTTATGTGGGCGGACAGATACTTTATCTGCAACGGAAACGAAAGGATCATCCGACTGCTCATCATGCCGAAGCGCAACTACGTATGTTCACATAACTTCTGTCATGCATTGTAGTACCGTTGGATTACAGAGTTTGACTTTGTAATAAAATTTGGGTTGCATTGCTATGGATATCTTCTCAGAAGTATTTTATATTTCGGGATACCCTTACTAATTTCTTTCCATTAAATGCTTGGTTTTGACAGGTTGTAGGAGTTAAACGAAGCTCCTTCAGAAACCGCGGCCCTTCCTATTCAGACAAGGGTGTCATGATCAGGTGTTGTGATAGTCGTTTCTTGATTTTTTAGTATAATTGCTATGGGTTAGAAAAAGTGTAATTAGGGCTGTTCAGGCGGAATATGTGAGAATGACCTTGCTACCCCGAGCAAACATGTTCAGGTTGTCTAGATTTCTGAAAGAGAATAGTCGTTCATATTGGGGGATTATATGGTGGAATCATTTTACACAAATGAGAATGTTTGCTAAAGTTGGAGTGCTCACGCGTGTTTGGTAGGTGTGTAAGGCCGGATCAGTCTGCGGTCACAATGAGGCTGTACTACATGAATTATGGTAGTGCGTCACTTGGATTCTCGTAAGTCACTTTGATCCTGTCATGGAGTTCTTTATGCAGTATACATTGTGATTGTAGCAGAAGAGATTCTAGCTATCTAACCAGGCGATCACTAACAAATTATCGCTTGTTGCTGAATTAGTCATCTTCTGTGTCAGCTTGCAATGTGGGCGCAAAACACGCCAAAAGACAAGGAAGTGTGTTACGGCATTCAAGTTTTGATTTTTTGTATTGACAGGGTTCGGCGTCAGGAGTTTCTTGTACCTGTCGGAATCGTTTTGAAGGTTTGTTTCTTTCTATGTCTGAATTGTTGAGGGATTTAATATTATGACGAGAATTGATTCTCCCGTTAAACACTAATGCAATTATATCCGGTTTTATTTTTAAATGATCATGCAATAACACCACTTACGTTCAATGCAGGCTTTAATTGAGACCAATGAATTTGAGATTTACGAGCAGCTGACAACCATTCAGGGTGAATTAAAAGACACAAAGGGTGCAGTTGGCTCACAATTTGTAAGTCAAAGAGCAAAAATCATATTGGAAGAAGTCAGGCAACTTGCTCTTTTTACACGTTTTGACTGCCTCCAGTTCCTCGGTGAGTTTCCTGCACCTTTCTTCAAATTAAGAGTGGCTGTTCCTGGTTATTTGAGTGTTCTTTTTATAATGGAATGCCTCCTAGAGTCAGTCAAAGGAAGCTGGAGTAGACTAACTGGAAGCTTGTTCATTGGTATGTATTCAGCCAACTTATGGGAACTTCGATTTGTGCAGGCAATCGGTTTCGACCGGTCATGGGTCTTGAAGACAAACAGCAACAACCAGCGACGGTAATGATTTGACTTTTTTTAGGAACGTTTGAGTTTCGATGACACAAACTCTAGATAGAGTTAAGTGTTATCTTATCATGGAGTCGTTTGCAAATAGAACATGTTTAAATGTATGTATTTTTGTTATCCCGAGTAGTGCTTCATGGTAATTCGGAACGTCGACGTGGGCAGCAAAGCTTAAAATCAAATTGTAACGTTTTTTTGTTTTAGTACTTACTCATACTTTGTTCCACTTCGACTCTACAGGTGGGTGAACAGGTTCTTGCGGATCATATACTATGCCATCTGGATAATCCGCGTGATAAGTTCAACCTGCTTGTGTACGTCCTCTAACCTGTTTAATTTGGTTTTAGAATCACTGTGGTGCATCTACCATGCGCAGTTGGTGCACGCTAAGCTTCACCAGCTGCCTCCTTGTTTTCCGATTAGATTACTGGATATTCGTTGGTGGTAATTTACTTAGGCGATTATTCTGTACTTCGGAGATAAGTAATTCTCTTATCTTTATGTTATTTATTTATGATATCTTTAATTGCAGGTTTATGTTACAGAAGCTCTTCGCTTTGGTAGATGGAATGGCTGCTCCTGACAATGCCGATGCATTGCAAAACCACGAGATTTTACTGCCGGGTCATCTTTTGACTATAGTGGTCAAGGTCTGTTCTGAACTTCTTGCATGAATTATTCGTTGCCTCTATAGGAGCTCTCAGCGAATCCTAGTAGGAATTATTGATTTATGATATATTGGATCTAGAAATTCCGTGTTGGTGCTTCAATCTGTTCTTACAAGTATCTTTCTGGTTACAAGTATACAAAACAGCATTAGTTAGTTGTTTGAAAGTAAAGGACAGATTTGACGTGCAGTTGTGAATGTTCTGCAGGATAGAATTCAGGATTGGTTGTTAAGGGTTCAAGGACAGCTTCTTAAAGAGATGAAGGAAAAACCTGCTGGGAATGACCTACTGCGTATGTTTTAAACCTAATCCACTCCTGTACTTTCTGGAATATGACTGATACGTTTTAAAAATGTTCCTCGATATTGGTAGGTAGAACTCATGCTTGCTGCAGTCAAACATGTGCAGAAGGTATTCGAGAAAGTACCAGCTTCCGATGTAAGCAAGAAGGTCGAGTACCTGCTCAACACTGGCAACCTCGTCAGTCAATCGGGGTTGGATTTTAATCAGGTGTACTATGTTGGTTATTTGGATGTTGTCATTAGTTGCTTGTGGTAGAAGAACAGCAATTTTTTTTTTCCTTTTCTTGTTTTTCTTCGTACAACTCTGGGTGACCTGATCTTACAACAGATTGTTTTGGATGCACTTATAGGTCGGAGGTTTTACCCTTGTTGCGGAGAAGCTAAACTTTCTTCGATATCTTTCTCACTTTCGCTCAGTGCACAGAGGTGCCTTTTTTGCAACGCTTCGGACCACCACTGTTCGTAAATTGCTACCTGAGTAAGTTGTTTTGAGTGTCCGTTATTCCGTTGTCTTCGGATTTTGTGGTTATATGCAGGGAAAGACTCGTATCATCGTTTTGGTACTTAAAAAAGATTTTCGATGTTAAAAGTGCGGGGAGGTCGCACTTGTCTTTCTATTTCCTACTTCTCATGATTGCTTGGAACTGATGTGTGGTTCGTATTTTCTTGATGCAGGTCATGGGGATTCATGTGTCCAGTTCACACTCCGGATGGATCACCATGTGGTCTGCTCAACCACCTTACTGCTGCTTGTCGTAAGTACTCGCCGCTCTTGTTTTCGTCCTTTTTTTGCTGTATTTGTTTTGGATGAATTTTAACTGGTGTGGATGCTAGGACAAGGCTGGAGCAGGTGACTGAGGATATTTCACTTTCCTGAGGAACTGTGCTATTATTTAAAATTTCTGTGTCCCTGGTCAATTGTCTCGAAATTGAACATTGCTCTTTTTCTTAATTATGCAGAAATCTCATCAGATCTAGATGCACGGGGAAAGAAGAAAGATTTCTTTCAGATACGCAAGGCTGTCACCAAAATATTGGTTAATTTTGGGGTGGTTCCTGTGCTTCCGAAATTGTCGAACTTGTCACCGCCAGAATATTTAGCGGTGCTGTTGGATGGTTGCGTAATTGGCCATGTGTTAACCACAATCATCCCTTCTGTTGTTGAACATCTTCGGCGTCTTAAAGTTGTGGATGGGTCGGAGGTAAGAGATTGGCAGCGCTTCATCTTGAAGTTTCTGTTTAGGTTCATGCAGCTTCTTGGGTGCGAAAGAATACTAAATCCGGATTGAAATGCAGGTCCCAGCAGACATGGAGATAGCCTATATTCCATGCACATCAGCAGGGTCATATCCTGGATTGTATCTCGCCACCACACCCTCGCGTCTTACTCGGAATGTGAAGCAGTTATCTGGTGATGGCAGCTTGGAGCTTATCGGGCCTCTTGAACAGGTCGGCTAGTTTCTATTTTTTAAATTTGTATTATGGGTTTAAATGTGCTTACATCGTGTTTCTGGTGTCATATTTAAGAGTTGCTCTGACGATTACGGTATATTTACGATGGACATGAATATTGATGATATAAGACTGGGAACTGGACTTTCTGCAGGCCTACATGGAAATAAAATGTCCTGGTGGAAGTGAATCTGCTGGCCCGAAGCCAACGCATGACGAGATAAATGCTACAGCCTTTTTGAGCGTCGTTGCAAGTCTTACGCCATGGTCGGACCACAATCAGAGTCCCCGTAACATGTACCAGTGTCAGGTAATGACTAGACGAATTTTCAGATGTGTTTTCCTGCTTTGAGATGGAATCGTTTATTTCTGAGCCAGGTTGGTATTCTTGAATGGAGTTCTGAAACGAGGTCGAGGACTTCGTTGTAGATGCCTCGGGTTGTGTGCTTCTGGTGTACCATAGATTTTCTTACTAATGGATACTCAAGCCACTTTAGGTACCTCTTCCTCATCTGTGCTTTCACATGGTTGGTTCAAGTGCCGTGTTTGACGTGTAGGGTGGGTTTCCGCAGATGGGAAAGCAAACAATGGGGTTTCCTGCTCAAGCACTGCAATGTCGTGCAGATAATAAGATGTACCGTATTCAGGTGTGACGAACATATTGATCTTGACATGCTAAAGTTCAGGGACTGAAGCACTTGATTCAATTTGTCAAACCTGAGGTTCAATCGCTGTCTTCGACGTTCGCTTGCAGGCTTAGTTTTTCTTCGGAGCCTGCTGTGAATGCCTTCACTCTTTGTGTATGTTGTCATTTAGAGCAGCATTTCGCTTGAACATCGGATTCTGGTTAGGTTTCACGGTAGATGCTGAAGTATTACCTTGTCCTGCAGACACCACAAATGCCAATCGCACAAACAGGTGCATGGAACAAATACCACATGAATCAATTTCCAACTGGTACCAACGCCATTGTTGCTGTCCTTGCTTACACAGGGTAAGGACTGAAGTCACACGTATGAAACCTCGGAACTGGTAACATACTCGCTTTTTTGGTTATGAAATTTCCACGTCCTCGTACATTGTTTCTGTGGACAATTAGTTTGAGAGTTGGAATGCTTGCTCAGGTTTGATATGGAGGATGCTATGATACTGAACAAATCATCTGTGGAGCGGGGTTTACACTATGGCCAAATCTACAAGGTATGTGAATTTCTTCTAGGAGTTGTGTTCAGGTTGTTGCGTGTACAGATGAACAGGACTCATTAACAGCATTTTCTTTTTTTGGTTTTGTGCCTGGATGTAGTCAGAGACGATCGATTTGACGGAGTCTCGTCAGAGAGGAGATGGCATCACAAATGTCTTTGCTAGGTCAGGTGCTTTGGCAAGGTTCAAGGAACAGCCTGATAAAACAGCAAATATCGTTGATACTGATGGCCTCCCTTACGTAGGACAGGTACTGGAAACTTCTGTTTTAGATTGAGAATATAGAGGCAGACCTTGGTCATTTGTAAATTTTAGTTCTGGTTTTTTCCGGATTTGGTTTTACCTCGTCATCTGATAAAGGATCATTATGTGCAGACATTGACCGAGGGCGATCCTTATTGTAGTGTTCTAAACAAGATGACTGGAGCTATTAAGATATCGAAATTGAAAGGTTCTGAAGCTGCAATTGTGGATTATGTTGCTGCCGTCAGTACAGGCAGTAAAGATCCCCTTCAGAAGGTCAGTGGCAAGGGATCGAAATCGTTATGCATAGATTTGTGAACAGGATATATTATTTTTTATCATGATGAAATGTTGAGCACAGGTATTAATGTGCCTTCCAGATTGCTGAGTTGATGTAAATGATTTCTGGTTGCGTCATACTTGCAGGTGACAATTCGCACACGGCACCCACGATATCCACAGATTGGAGACAAGTTTAGTAGTAGGCATGGACAGAAGGGAGTCTGTTCACAGCTCTGGCCGGATGTGGATATGCCTTTCTCTACCGTGACAGGGATGCGTCCAGACATCATAATCAACCCCCATGCTTTTCCTTCACGTATGACTATTGGCATGCTCCTGGAGTCAATGGCTGCAAAGGTATTGGTCAATACTAATAAGCTATTATTCTGTCACTATTGGTTGTACTCTGTTTGGAATTAACATTAAACAAGAAAGAGGATGTGCATAAAAGATGATTTCTAGGTATGCATGTGTGCGAATTTTTTTGGGAGAATCTAAATTAATCTCCAACTAATAGCCATTATCTACGATGACAGTGTATTTAAAAAATAAACTACTATTTATTGAATTTAACAGTTGTGTTCTTCATTCTATTCTTATCAATCTAGATCAGAAGTACGGGAATGTAAATGATGTTTACTGATGAGACGAAATTGTTGCGTGGATCTGCAGGCCGGTGCCCTTGATGGTAGGTTTGTGAATGCAACTCCATTCAAGAAGTGCAGTCCGGAAGGAGGTGATGGGAAAGATTTTGCGAAGACGGGAGGCAATGACGGAAGTGCGGAAGTGTTCGGAAAGCAGATGAATGCTCATGGATTTAACTACCACGGGACCGAAGTCATGTACAGTGGTGTCTTAGGCACTGAGTTTGTTTGCGAAATCTACTTAGGCGTGGTTTACTACCAGCGGCTTCGCCACATGGTGTCCGACAAGTATCAGGTATATATACTTCAGTTTGTTTACGTACTCAACAGCACCACTCGATTCTGTTTAAGATCTGTATCCAGCTATCTACCAATCTGTTAATTTAGTGCTTGCGCATCAGGTGCGGTCAATGGGCCCCGTGAATCCTGTAACCAGACAGCCTGTGAAGGGCCGAAAGATTGGAGGAGGAATTCGGTTTGGAGAAATGGAGCGTGACTCGCTCCTAGCGCACGGAGCAGCGTATTTGCTCCATGATCGCTTGCATTCGTGCTCGGATTATCATACCGCTAATGTTTGCGGCTTTTGTGGAAGTCTCCTGTCAATAGTGCCCCTGCCGACCACACGAGGCACTCTTGGATCTCTTGGTCTTGGTCTTGGTAAACAGGCTGGAGGCAAGAAGGTTTGCCGGGTATGCAGCACAAGCAAAGGTATTGAGACCGTCGCCATGCCCTTCGTGTTTAGGTATCTTGCCGCTGAACTGGCGGCCATGAACATCAAGCTTACAATGACACTCTCTCAGAGCTAGTAATAGCTAGTGTATTAAACCAATATTTGAGGTTCCATGCTTCTACCAATGATAAGTTACCATGAGCAGATGTCGCGTGCTGAACTAAAACAAGAAAAACAATCATATGCTGGCAGAGAAGGAAAATGGAAAGTGTGTAATCTGGAATATTTATTCAGTCCAGGGTCGTAATGGATCTGTTACTGACACTCAACCATTGCCTTTTGGTGACGATTACTTGTTAAGTAGAATCGCACTTGACGTAGAAAAAGTACACTTCATCCTTCCCTTAACCAAAAAAATTAAAAAATGGATATTCTTGAAAGATTGTGTTATCATATGATTTTTTCTGGAATGTATTTGTTTGCTTGTGTCAAAATCAAACTTCCATTGCTTTTGTTCAAATGAATACATTTGTAGGTTATAGATTATATAAAGTATGTCAATATCACATGAATCAAAATATTGAAAATACTTGATCTACAAAATAGTTTTATTAGATAGAATACTTTTGCTAGTGTTTGGCTATTTTCTATATCTATCTATTAATCAAGGGCATTGTCCTCAAAAATATGTGAGTTGCTTTGAAGTTGTTCAATATCTGTTGCGTATCCTCATGTCTTTCATGTCATCTCGTTTTGGAACATGTATCTCTTTTTCTTAAGTAATTTTTTAATAACAATAGTTTTACCTTGGTATGATGATTCCATGATGTGATAGCTGTGTTTGTATCTTTATAAAAGAAATTTCCCCACATATACATATGGCATTATCTTCTTGATTTAAAGAAAATAAAAATTGTTCTTAGAAAGATTTTATTATTTTCTTATATTTTTTCTAATTAATTGATCAGAAGTTGAGGCCTTGAATATGTGCAGCAGCTGTGGCCTAGGTACGCAGTTCTAAGTGCTAGGACTGGTTTAACATGTATTCACTACTAGTGCCTCGATCTACAGCCACCAGCATGATAGAAGGGTGTAGCTAATGGCTGATCATGTGTGTGTGCTTTCGTGCGACGTAGGTCGAACTATTATCATTTGTAAATACAACTTGATCTGATAAATATACTCCATGGATATGGACATATAGCACCATGGGAGAAGGTTATACTTGAGTAGATGTCCTTGAACCGTTGATGTTTTCATATTATAAGATAGTGTTTCTATATTTTATATACATTTGGTACTTGAAAGCAAGCCGTGTCAGCAAAAACAATGACATGAGGACGCGGGAGAATGGATGACGCTGCATGAGAGGTATACAATAAGCTGAGGCGCTTGGGAGAAGGCCTTTTCCATCAAATTATGGGCATCTGAGGTTGTCAATTGCTTCAGCGGATAACCGCTTCCTGCTATAGCGCTTGGTTAAGGATACATGTATATTAGCCATGGCAATAGGTCGGCACCCAATAGCCATGGCAATAGGGCGGAGGTGCAATCTATAATCATCTACAACTATCAAGATGCAGGTGGACACTGGATTCTGTTGCGCCTCAAGGTTGGAAGTTGGATGACATTGAAGCCTGTTTCTACTAGATCGTAGGCAAGAGATTCTCGCAGGCAAGGCGATATAAACAATGCGGGCGCATGGAAGGCAAGGATCGTTTAGTTTCACTGGAGTTACGGTACCATTCGGGAAAGGTGGTCATATCATTGAAGTACCAAGGCTCAATGTGGCTTAACTCCTAAAGGATAAATGTCTTGAAATGGGTTTTTTAAAAATTTGGGCAGCTTCCTAGAATTCCAATTTGAATCGTAAATTTGCAAAAAAATCAATGTAGATAGGCATTTTGAAGAGGTTTGTATAGATTTTTTTTTTTTTTTTTTTTTTTTTTGGGACACACTTAAAAAAAGTTATAAGTTCCTGAACATGAAAAGTTGGATTCTGAACTGCAAGGGCAGATTCATGCTCCAATGAGGTTGAGGCGGACAGTTTGACTTTTCCTTGGGCATTTGACCATATTCTACTTCATTCAGGGTCGGGCAAGTGGAGGGAAATTAAACACAGTGGCATGGGCAATAAAAAATTATGTTAAAAAAAGAAAGGATTTGGGGAGGAAGACCAACCGCGGGCTTGGGACGGGGGCACTGAAGGGCACCGGGGTCGGGGGAAGGGAAAGGTCGAGAGGGATTCCACAGAGGGGTTCCACGGGAGGACTCACCAGGAACGGCTGGTCTGCATGTCACGGCGTATGAGAGAGCGGGTATGGAATACCATATGTGTGTATGAAAGGGTTGTTCGCTCCGCAGCCCTTTATGGCAGCTCTCCTGCTCTTCACGTTAGCTCCTCTAGCATCGAGGCCAGCTCCCCTGTCCTTAAGGTCAGCTCTGCTGACGTTCATGTTGGATTCCTCTTTACAGATTTTGACTCATCTTTTGCGAATTTTTACTCTTCTTTCGCGGGTTTTTCCTCATCTTTCTTGTTTCTTCACTTGTCTTTCAGATACACATTTTGCGGGTACCCATTTGCAGATACACAACATCAGTTCAATGGTCGAGAGATTGACTGGGGTTTCACATCGTTCACTCCGAAAGTGGTGGACTATTGGCAGGATTCGAAGAAGGAGACAGGTTTTGTGGGCTTGAAGAATCTGGGTGCTACGTGCTACATGAATTCTCTGCTTCAAACCTAGTATCATATCCCTTGGAAAGAACTTCGTGATTACCCGTTCACTGATGAACATAGATTCGTAATGTAGTGTAATTTTTATTTTTCTCAACACTGGTCTTCTTTACGACAAGATCTCCATTGTACAATGTGGTGAATTTCTTGTTGATAAAACATTTGTTGCTGGCCTTTGCGAATCGGCAGTGCATAGGTCCCACTAAGAATTATATTTCCGGTAGTACTCACATGTACATTGCTTTAAGAGCTTTGTTTCAGACTATACATGTGTTTTGATTGTTGGTGCGATTAGTGAGTGGAACGAAATACAGCAAACTGCTGTGAGTCAAATGTTTAAAGCCTTTTGATCCCACCAATTTCGACCTAAAAGTAGATACTTGAGTCGAGATTGTTTTTTGTGTAACTTGCCGAAGCCCTACTGTTTCATTTTTCTTTTTTTCCCGAGTTGGAAGTGATCAAACCTAAATTATTTGTATTACAAATCGAGATTTTTCCTAAGCAATTGGAACTTAAGTGGGAAGAAGTCCTGTTCGGTTGTCCTACGTGGAAAGAAGATTTTGTTTGTAGTTAGTTTTAAGTTCATTATTTTGGTGATACAGGAACACCCAGTGACAAATGGAGTGCATGAAGCTAACAGCAAAGAGAATGGTTCTGCAATCAAAGAAATTCAAGAGGGCAGTGACTCAGCGAAGTCTGGGCAGCAAGTCTCCAACCACAAAAGGGAGCTAGCTCTGGATCTCAGACACTACATGAATCGCGCTCTTGTTACGGTAAGCTTACGAGTGCTCAGCAAAGAATTGCAGAATTTCAATTTTAAGTTGCATCTAGTATGATGTACGTGCTGTGAACCATGCTCTTCAAATTGAAGTTAAAATGATCTTCGCTAGATGGATTCCCTTAGTTTTGAAAGTGTTATATTTCTTTCGTTGTCTCCAAGTTCGTGCAGAGTGTTCGGCGGAGCGGGTGTACATCATATTCAGAACACTACGCTTGAGACACTTGTGTTTCACTGACTCCAACAACAGGTAACTGGATGAAGTTTGATTCCAGATCGGATTGTCTCTTTAATATGGCAAAACTTGTACTTAGAATGATCTTCACATCTGTCTAATGATACCAGAACATGGTTGGTTTTTGGCAGTGTCATTGGAATGATCACAAGAAAAGACATTGCTCAAAGTTCTCATCACCAGAAAGAGCACTCCGAGGGCAAGATTACCCTTGAAAGGCAAGAGTCAGACGGTAGTTCATATTTTGGTGACCGAGCCAGTAAAGACATTCTATTTTCACTGCCTTAAGCCTGGGATTATGGCAAAACTCAAGCATCTTCAGGTTGTCCATACAATGTTGCTGCACTTAGCATCAATGTGGGCATCAACGGCTGCCCAAGAATCGAAGATATATCAAACCCATTTTGGTCTATCAAAATAGCTATTCACCAAACATAAGAGTTGAATGTGGTAACAACAATATAAGAGACCGATTTCTCTGTTACCTTCTATTGTCAAGCTCCTACAGGCCTTGCTAAAATTTTAGAAATGAAAGGTCCTGTGGGTTGCGTTCTGTAGTGTATTTTCAACTTGGCGTCGTCATCCTAAGGAGAAGCATCCTGATGTGCTTCTCGCAGCATTAGTCATTTGTCTCAGTTGTACTGGGAACATGTAGTGCATAGTTGATTACTCTTGTCAAATGTGCAGTATTCCATCAATCTCCCTAAATTTTTGTTAGTTAGAACTGGTAAGCAAGTTGGATTACCATTGAATTTGTGCACTGTATCAAGCCGGATTTTCCATTTAAGCGGAATTCATCAGTGTCAAGGACTCTGATTGTTTTGTTCGTGAATGAGGTCTTGATATGGTCCATTCCTCGTCGAGGAAGTTGTCACTGCCTTCTCTTTGACCAACTGGGTTGTAAGATTAGAATGGAGGGGGCCCATTTCTTCCTGATCTTTTAAAGGCTCAGCCTTAATTCACATATTCATGGTACCTAAAGGAGGGAACATTGATATGCATTTACACTCACACTTGTCCATGCCAGGAACTCCAACAATGTTCCACCTGCAGGAAATGGTAATTTAGTGTACATAAATTGCCGTAGATACTAATAATTACTAGGATAATAAGTCATCACAATGCTTTTCAAGGAGCTGAGGTACATGATTTTGAGTGAAAGCTTCCTGATAGGTGAAGCCCGGATGAAGGTGGAGTGTTAGCTTTTCTAGGAAACCATTATTCTAAACCTAATTAGACTGCCCGCAGGATTCCTGATACGTGGCAGAACATGTACCTTAGATTAATTCAGTCACTCTGTATTTATACTGTTGTACAGTGATTGTTCATCATTCAATACAATTGAGTCGTGAGACTATATTCCAATATGGTATCAGAGCACAGGTTCTAGCACTAAGTCATAGTTTGTTTCTTTTCTATCTTTCTGCGACTAAGTACTATATCCTACAGTCCACAACAGAGTGACATAGTCCTCATTAGAGTCCAGTATTATCCTCGTTCCTGCACAGCATGGAAACGAACAAAGACATGTCAGAAAGCATGAAGCTTGAAGGAGCTTCTAACTATTCGATATGGGCTTTTAAGATGAAGCAAATACTATTGAGAGAGAAGGTTTGGTCTGTTATAGAAACACGTCACTACGTAGACACAGGTACAGCAAGTAGGAATACCTCTTCCCCGAACTCGGGCACAGCCACGCAGCACACCACAACAGTCGGAGCAGCGACCACCGCTGGAGCATCTTTGGCACAGCAATCTGCATCACAGCAGCCCTCGACAGCGTCAGTAGCAGACACTCAAGAAATGAAGAACAAAGCTTTTGCACTCATCACATTATCGGTAAAGGATACCATCATCCCTCACCTCATGAGCTTTTCAGATCCGGCTTTAGTATGGATGAAGTTGAAGAATCTATATGAGTCCTCATCTTCTGCTAGAAGACTCATGCTCAAACACAAACTCTACACTTTGAAATTTCCAGAAAACAAGTCCGTAGAAGAGTACCTTAAGATTATAGACACTCTAGTTACGCAATTAGGCAATCTTGGGACTCACCTTGGAGATGAGGAGATAGTTGATGTTGTCCTCACTAGACTGCCGTCATCGTGGAGCATATTTAGACAGATGATGACGTCTCGCGTTACTCTTCTCTCTTTCGCGGATTTGGAATTTGCGCTACTCCTTGAGTTAGTGAGAAGGGATTTAGACAGAGCGAAAGAAGACGAAGACGAAGTTTTGTACAGCAGAACTTACACAAGTCAGAATCCTTACCGCGGATCACCTGGACGAGGTCGTGGACGCTTCGGTTCTCGAGGAGGATGTCGGGGCTCTCCCCGCACCAACCTGCAGACAAAATAAACACATCAGCAGAGCCGGTATCAAAACAACGGGGCATGCAATTATTGCGGGAGCTTTGAGCATTTTGAGAGAGACTATCATGTCAAAACTTTAGAACTTAAGTTGAAAGACCTGGATTTAGAACTCACCCGCATGAAACGTTCTGGGAGACAGGCTCATATTGTTGAAGTAGATCAAGAGGCTGAGGAAGACGTTTCCACGGTTCTCGAAATTGATGCTTGCATGGCCGAATATTCTCCAGTATCATCCTCAATGTGGTTCCTGGACTCGGGGGCCAGCAATCATATCACGGGAGATCAGAGACTAGTTAGCAAGATTATCAAACCCGACAATACCACAACAATAAAGACAGCCAGTGGAGCTGCTCTTCTGGTTGTTGGCAAGGGCATTGTAACTCTCAGTGAAAATAAAATTCTAGAACATGTTCTTTACGTGCCAGGGGTCCAGAAAAATTTATTATCGGTCGGAACTCTCACAGACAAGGGACATCGGGTGGTTTTTGACAGTAAACGATTCTATGTTTATGAGACACATGATCCTAACAATATTTATCTTCAAGGGACTAAAAATTCTCAAAACAATCTATATCGTTTTCAAACATCAACAAGGTTTTTCGAGACTCATCTGGCAGTTGCAGGTACCCCTGTCCACGCTCCTTCTCCATCCTTGTCACAGGTGGACTTATGGCACCGCATGATTGGTCACTTAAATTATCAAAGCTTATACCATCTCTCCAATAGAGATTTAATTACAGGTGTTCCCAAGCTGCCACTCATTAAACAAGTCTGCGAGACCTGTGTAATGGCAAAATAGCACAAGGATAGAATTTCCAAGCAGAGCCGAACCAGTACCTCTTGAGTTTTAGAACTCGTGCATTCAGATATTTGTCGGCCTTTCAGAGTTAAGTCCCGAACAGGAGCACGTTATTTTTTGACTTTCATTGACGACTATTCCAGACGGACCCAGGGTTGTTCATGGGACAAAAGGACCGGTCCGTCCGTCCGGTCCGCTCGTCCGTCCGTTAGGGGTCAGGGGAGGTCCGTTTGACCAGGACTTACGGTTGACCACCCAAATGGTGAAATGGGAGTTACCTTGGCCACCTAGGATGCCACGCGTCTGACATGTCACCAAATATTCCACATATACAGTTGACTCGGGGGATGACGTGGCTAAGAGGAAGGGCGCCAACGCCTTGAGTGAGGGGGGCGCGAGCGGCTGAGAGGGGGGGCGCGAGCGTCTTGGGAAGTGGGGCGCGAGCGAGGGGGCGCGAGCGACTGGGAGGGGCGCGGGCGCCTGCGAAGGGGGGGGGGCGCGAGCGCCTGCGATGGCGGGGGGGGGGGGGGGGGGGGGGGGGGGGGGCGCGAGCGCCTGCGATGGCAGGGGGGGCGCGAGCAAGGGGTTTAGGGTGGGGGCGCGAGCGCCTGCGAAGGGGGGGGCGCAAGCGGGGAACAAGAATCAAGCATTGAAGGAAATTAAGACATGACTGAAGTTTTCATAGTGACATAAATGAGAGAAGTTTCAATTCATGTCGAAACAAAATTACATTCAATAGCCTTAGCTAATGTTTTATGGACATTGACTAAGGTTAACATATAAGTATCTACGTATAAAATTTAGATATATATATATATATTATATTTTTTTGTGATTTTTTAAAATTATTTTGGAGACATATATATTATACTTTCTCTATATAACTTCTATATGTAATATGCTTATAGATGTATTACTTTTTTTTATTTTTTTTGGCGGTGCGCCGCTCTGGATTCCTTCGAGTACCGGGCATACCCAATGGTACTCTTACAACAATGTCTTCATCATCAGGTGCTTCTTCACGGCTATCTTCTGATGAGTAATATCCTTCTGAGGATTTCGACCCCTCGTCATCTCCATCTCCCCCCTGATTAGGCACAAACTCCTCCACCGTGGAATGAATGTTGCGCAATTCGTGGTCAATTGTACCATCCACCACTGTGGTCACAATTCTTTTGATCTTCCGTCTTTTGGTCTTATCAGTGATTCCGTCCACATTCATTACGGGTAATCTATGTTTACCCACAGCCACGGGTAAAGACGGGGTAGTTCCAACAGTATATCCTGAAAAAAAAAGGCGAACGTTTGTTGGACCTTTCCGTGACCGTATCACTCCATGACGCGTCGTAGAAGGTCCAGCTGGTAGACTTCGTCCAGAAGAAGTGAGTGGAATGCTTGTATTCGGTGTTGGAGTTAATGAACCATGCCCAGTAGAAGTGCTTGAACGAGGTGGGGGAGGTCGACCCAACCCTGCAAGTACTGCTCCGATTGAAGGTGTACTCTGGGGCAGGGGTGTTTGAAACAATCGGCCAATAGGAATTTCATCTTCTTGTCCATTTCTGACTGTCTCTGATTGTTCATTTCTTGGAGGGCTTTCATCCAAACCTCCGGACCTGATTGTTTCCTCAACATTTACTGGCAGAGTGCCCTGGAGTTGTTCAACTTCTTCTCCCCCATCAACGTCTTCTGGAATTGGAATTTGCTCTCCCATGTTGTTACCCCCTCCTTCATTGTCATTGTTCGAAACGCTACGAACGGGGTAAATGTCATCATTATGGCCACCATCGTCGCTTTGATGCTGAGTCATTTCGACTTCAAATTCATCGTCAATATCATCGTCTGCCCGATCGTATGCGACCTCGCCTCTAGTTTGTATTTCATTGACAACGTGGTGAGGCGAAGTAGCTGCCTCTTCATCAAATCCTGCCCAGTCAAAAACTCCATTCGGCTGGTTAACGGGTTCAGTGCGTGGCATGTCACCATCAGCATTGTCCACGGGTAACTCCTGATACTCATCATCCATAGTAGCAGGAGTGTAATGAACTCCACCGTCATCACCATCGCCTTCATTATCTTCAAGTCCGTCGTGGAATCCTTCATCTCCATCATCATCACATACGTCTTCATCGTACATGGCTGGAACTTCTTCATCCGAGTCTTCGGAGAACGGTTGGTTCTCGTACCAAAGAACAGGATCCGCTCCACGTCGTTCTCGAAGGAGCTTACTGTTCGTGTAAATGTACACCAAGTCCTCTGCCTTCTTCACAGCTAATCGGTTGCGAACCTTACTGTAAACAAAGGAATACATGCTCCAATTTCGCTCACATGATGATGCCGAGCATGTTAACGAAAGGATGCGCTTTGCTATCAACGGTAACGCATCGCCCCCAACCCGCTGCCACCATTGATGAGGTAGCATCTTAGTCTGTCGAATGTTTGGGGCCTCCAAAGGGCTGAATGGACGAGTGCGTTCCTCAAACTGTGTTAGCTCGAACATCACAGTATCATGGTCCAGTTTAAGGGACTCACTCAAATGAATTAGCACTTGCAGGAGTGCACGCTTCGCAGCACTATTAGTCAATAGCTCGTGGCTCTCCGGGAAAATGTAGGGATTCAAAATGGCGCCTGCGTAATGGAGATCTGTCAACATCATCTTCCATCTCTTTGTAAAATGTTTCTCAAAGCGCCCTGCTATAGCGGGGTCTAGGAAAAAAGGGTCACCCCGTAGACGGAACACATGCTTCTTCAAATTATTCATGGCCAACCATGCCCTCCCCATTGCCGGTATTTGTCCATCAAATGTCTTCAAGGTCACAACAGCCGGCTTCATAACATGCACAAGATCCTCACTACGTAACCAAAATGTCTCATCGAGAATGGTACTCCGTACTTGACATGCTAAGGCGTGAGCTCGATACCCGTTTGACCGATTGAATAAAGTACCCACATATTCGTCCCATTTCGGACTGGCTACCACCTGGATTAGTGCCTCCCTCAGTTCAAGCAATCGAACAATCATCAAGTACTGGCATCCAAATCTTGTCTCCGCTGGTAACAACAGAGACAACTTCGGGCTGAATTGGCGAAACAAAGCCATCGTGACATGACGGCGACGTATAAAATTTGGTATGCGTTTGGCCAAGACAATCAGCTCTTTGAAGGTTGCTTCCTTTCCCCAATCTTCTAGTAAGAGGTCCATGATGTGAGCTGCACAACCTTGCTTGTAAATGTGAGGATAAGCTTCAACCACCTGGTCCATGGCTCCCAACATCGCACTAGCATTGTCGGAGCAAATCTGTACCACATTCTGCGGTCCAACTTCTTTGATGTACTCTTTCAATTTCCCAGCTATGTATGCCTTTGATTTCTTGTACCCCGTTGTATCAATGGAACCCAGGAATATATCTCCTACTGGACACACAAGCATGACATTCATCAACGGCCGATGAACAACGTTGTCCCATCCATCCGAGCAAATAGTTGCCTCGTACAAGCTAATACACTGCTTCGTTCTCTCTTCTATTTTCGTCTTGAGAAGCTGCTTTGTTGGCTGGATGTGCTTGGTTCGCATTGCGTTGTATGCTGGTGGACGGTAGACAAAACCCGCTTTCGATGTTGCCTCCACAGCTGCGATAAAAGATGGATGTCTAACCACATTGAAAGGCACATTCGCTTCGTAAAAAAAGGACGCCCATTTCTCATCCAATTCATTGCGCATTCCAATCTGATAGGCCTCGAGGAAACTTTGTTGCCGCATAGATCTTGGTGTACATGAATCGCCTCTGCTTATAGGCGGAGTTGACTGAGACGGTTGAACTTGGGAAATCCTCTCCTCTTGGACCTCCTCCGTTCTCTGAGGCACTTCCGTAGATTGCTCAGCAGGCATAGACTGGCTAGAACATGGTGCCAAGTGTGCCAAGTGTGCCTCGCCATCACCACCGTCAGTGCCGTATATCTCCGCATGTGTCATTCTTTTTGGTATTACATTACCACAATTGGCAAAGCGCCTAAATACGGCGGCAGGGGCCTTGGTACAATGACTCTTGCTTGAACCTTCACCCCATCCATAGTGCTTCATAGCTCTTGCTCGTTTATAACGAAAAGTGAAATTGCACCACACACATTTAACATGGTCCTTATCAATGAACGTCCACCACGGAGCCCACTCAGCCGTCGACTGACGCTGTTGACCTGCCATTCTCCGTGTCTCTGAAAAAGTACAATGATCTCCTGTCTGCAAGTGTTAGTATGACACATGTGAGAAAAAAATGGTATGTGTAGACATCAACCACAGGCCAATGTGATGCACATAGTCTCAAGCAAGGAGCCCACAAGGAGTTCCGGGACTAGAGGCCATGATTTCAAATGATATTAGGCTTGGGCTAAGTTGGTGGCATTTATACTCGAGAGGGGGGACGCGAGCTTCTCCAGGGGGGGGGGGGGGGGGGGCGCGAGTTTCTCCAGGTGGGGGGGCGCGAGCTTCTCCAGGGGGGGGGGCGCGAGCTTCTCCAGGGGGGGGGCGCGAGCTCCTCCATGGGGGGGGGGGGGGGGGCGAGCTTCTCCAGGGGGGGGCGCGAGCTTCTCCAGGGGGGGCGCGAGCTTCTCCAAGGGGGGGGGGGGGGGGGGGGGGGCGCAACCTATTGCAAGGGGGGGCGCGAGCTTCTCAGAGGTGGGGCGCGAGCTTCTCAGAGGGGGGGCGCGAGCTTCTGGAAGGGGGGGGGGGGGCGCGAGCTTCCTGAGGGGGGGGGGCGCGAGCTTCCAGAGGGGGGGGGCGCGAGCTTCCAGAGGGGGGGGCGCGAGCTTCTGTAAGGGGGGGAGGCACCCTTGTACGAGGGGCAGTCCCGGTGAATGGGCCATACAGTTTTTTAATTTTTTTTTTAAAAACATTTTTTCATTCCATTACAAAACCAACAATACCATTTCATGTTCCACCAAGGCATGTGTACGCCGAAAAAACGATTTATTAAAATATTAGAAATGTGCAAACAAGGCCACATAGGCAATCAAAATGTTCCAAACGTAATTCACTATGGAACTACAATGTGTATCTAAAACAACCATTGGGAGCTTGGAAGTTGTAAGGGGGCTCATCAAATAATTCACAACTTTTGCAAGTGAAAGCCTCTTTGTAGGATCTTCGTTAAGCAAGCCATCCAACTTTGATGAGAATACAATCTTTGAGATTGAATCCTTGAAGAGTTCTGGGCAATCTTCTTCTCTCCATATCTTCTTTGCCAAATGGCCTACCGAAAATGCATCAGATAGCGTCGTACATGGATGCATCCTCTTCATGCGCTCCAAATTCCGTTCCTCATCATCTTTCTTGCCATATAAAAAGAACAACTCCGGTGCAACTCCTACCCTCCTCTCCTTTACTTGTACAAGATCATCGGGGTTCATCACACCATAAGGGGAGGCCTTCTTCTCAATGACTCTGCTTGCCATACCCCAATCGCACACACCAATATATACTTTATCCTTGTCATGAGGTGGAAAGTGGAGTAGAATGTTGGATGGCGTTAAGTCGTTGTGGAGGATTTCAGCCTTATGGACTATGTCCATAACGTAGATGAGACTCCACGCCAACATTCCCCGGTTCTTTCGATAGGCAACAATTCTTTGGCACTCTTCCATGGGCATGTCCCTCGACTTCAAAATTTCTTTGTAATCTGTTGCCTCGGATGCCTTCTCATTTATCTTGAGGAAGTTGCGGAGGCAATCTCCATTCCACCACAGGGTATAAGCTTCCATGGTCTTAGCGTGAATGGCCCAAAATTTTATCACACCTGGATGCTCTACGGGGTTAACCGTGGCCTCAATCGCCCGTTGCTCTCACTGCTGCACTTCAGTTTTAGCCTTGGAAAGTTTTCCCGCAAATTCTATGTGAATTGGAATTTTCTTCATATTGGCTATTCGCACTTTTCGCACTTTGCCATACCCCCCCTCGGCATTGAAGCCAGATAATGGCACAACTTTGGCCGTAACCGGAATCCATATCAATGCACCATACATGTGTGCTTCCAATGCTGAGTTCAATGCTTGCTCATTCCAAGGCATAATCTTTGTTTTCCCCTTAGAACATCTCTGACATGCCTCCTGAACCGTTGTCAGTTTTTGAATAAACACTTTGTCTTGGTTGCTCCATTCTTCGCCTTGTGGTTTCTTCACATGTGATTCAAACACATGAATGACATTTGTCGTAGCACTACTCACTTGTTGTGTCAACCACTTCGGGCTGTGAAAATACTTCGTCTTGCAACCATGTACAACTCTGATCCTTCCAATGCGCTCCAAAATTCCCTTTCCAAATCACGTTGGAGGTTGTAGATACCATTCTCTCCTTGATCAAGGTACATTACCTTCAACATTCGTATGGTACGGGCCCTGTAGTACTCGACGGTCACCTTCCTGATGAAATGCGTATACTCCAATGGCGGATAACCGTCATCCTTCTCGTGCGCCGCAATACTCTTCTTCTTTTTACCCTTCGAGCTAGATGAAGGAGTAGAACCAGTAGAACCATGAGGTCTTACGCAACTCATAGGGTCCACCGCATCTGGAGCATCCAAGTCCTCATAGATAGGCCGCTTGCCGGAGCCTTGTCTAGAAGACATCGCAAAGTAAATCCCTGAAAAAAAAATCAACAACTTCCCCCCCCCGCCCCAATGAAGACTTCCCACATAAGCAGTTCCAAGCAAGGCGTGTTTTCACACGCCAGGACAAGGAGCCGCAGTGGGAAGGAGTGGGGGGGGCGAGAGCTTCTCCCCACCTTATATAGTCCCCCACGGACCCGCTCGCGCCCCCCCTGAACCCGCTCGCGCCCCCCCTCGTACCCGCTCGCGCCCCCCGACCCGCTCGCGCCCGTACCCGTCCACGCCCCCTTCAACCGTTCGCGCCCCTTCGGACACGCTCGCGCCCCCCCCCCCCCCCCCCCCCCCCCCCCACCTTTTGTTTTACAACTTCTTTTTTTATTTTCTATTTTTCTTCTGGAAATTGTCAAATCTCTACACTACTTTCTAAGAGAAAAAAATAAAATAAATACTTAAAAAAAAAAATTAAAAAATAGAAACTCTGGGGATTTTATACATGCACAACCTCTCATTCAGCTCTCTTCCACTCCATGCTATTGATTTAATTTTAAAACGTCTATCTGCCAAACCAATTGCATCGAGCCCCTTGTTAATGATTCTTTATATTTTTAATTATATGTTAGAGCATTGTAGGATCCGTATGTACAATGAAATACATAGATTATTTTTTTAAACTCTAATCCAATTGTCTTCCAGACCAAGCTATTCTTTTAATTTTATTCCCTTTATCTCTTCCACTCAATGCTATTGATTTAATTTTATTCCGTTTATCTGCCAAACCAATTGCATCAAGCCCCTTTGTAACGTTTTTTTTTTTTTTTTTTAATTATATATTAGAGCATTGTAGGATCCGTATGTACAATGCAATATATAGATTATTTTTTTAAACTCTAATCCAACTCTCTTCCACATATGCTATTCTTTTAATTTTATTCCCTTTATCTCTTCCACTCCATGCTATTGATTTAATTTTGTTCCGTTTATCTGCCAAACCAATTGCATCGAGCCCTTCTTTATGATTCTTTATATTTTTAATTATATGTTAGAGCATTGTAGGATCCGTATGTACAATGAAATATATAGATTATTTTTTAAAACTCTAATTCAACTGTCTTCCACACCATGCTATTGATTTTATTTTATTCCCTTTATATCTTCCACTCCATGCTATTGATTTTATTTTATTCCCTTTATCTCTTCCTCTCCATGATATTGATTTTATTTTATTCCCTTCGTCTCTTCCAATGTTTTATCTTTTTTAGTTTTCCACATCTCTTCTAATATTAATGCACTAATTTTTTTGTAGTCAACATTATATTATTCATGGTGCATTAGATCAGTATTCCGTTATGGCATAACTCAGTTTCTAATCATCATGGGATTTATTGATTTTGATAACTTCTTTCATCCCATGTTATTCATCCCTTTTTATCCCGAGTCTCTTATTATAGTCATGATTGTTTTTCTATAATTTGATATCTCATCCCCAAATTATTCAAATCAGTATTCCTTATTTTAATATCTCTTTGTAATTTTTTATTTTTTATTTTAATTTTGAGAGAAATGGTGAAAAAAGCAATTGCATTTCTTTGTATTATTGTCTTCCAACCTTCTTCAATGCTACTCCTAAGTAAAATCAGAGAAATTTTGATGGTGAGGACCCTTTGGCGCCCACCCCTGGACCCGCTCGCGCCCCCCCGATACCCGCTCGCGCACCTCCCCCTGAACCCGCTCGCGCCCCCCCAAACCCGCTCGCGCCCCCCTAACCCGCTCGCGCCCCCCCCCCCCCCCCCCAAACCCGCTCGCGCCCCCCTTAAACCCGCGCGCGCCCCACCCCTGACCCCGCTCGCGCCCCCCCCCCCCCCCCCCCCTCGACTATATAAGTGAAGGGGGCGCCCTCCCCCCCCACTTTTTAAGCTCCACCTTGGCACTCAGGCCTTGAACTACCTCGCGGTGGCTTATTGCTGAGTACTTGGGTGGGGTCTCAGCATTTTCAGAACGCCACGTACCCCGTTCAACCGTATTTTGTACGCTCATCCGGGAATTTGGGCCCTAAACTACCTCAGGGTGGCTTATTGCTGAATACTTGGGTGGGCGACAAAGTATAGTTAGAATACCATAATCAACCACGTACGAAATTTGTAAAATCATTTCGGGGAAGTTTTGAGGAGTTGGTGTGTTTTTTAACACACAAAACTTCACCAGTAGACCACGATGGAGGAAAACCCAGCTCCGGCAGCGGAACCGCCACTCACCAAGGCGGAAAAGAAAAAAATCAGGGATCGTGAAAGGAAGCGTGGTGGTAAGAAGATGAAGAAGCGGCTTCATGTGTTGAACAACCCGACAAAGTTGGCATTTAGAGGTTGGCAAGATGAGCCGGAACCGTGGAAATATTCCACATGCGAGGAATTCATTGAGTGGTGCCACATCACAAAAATATTTCCACACGATCGGCACAGAAAACACAGGATCTCAGACAAGGCTAACCTCTATTATTGCTTGAATGCGGAGTTTGTTGAACGTTCTATACAAGTTTACCAGCATCTATACAAGCAATCTTGTGTCGAACGCAATGAAGTACCATTGTTCATTTGCAGAATGGTGTATGCTGAGGTGGTGCTTTACAAAGTGGTGGATTGGTCCACCATCAAATCCACGCCGAGTGTTAGGGCGCCGACAGAGCGTGACATTCCCAAACAAAGGAAATACGCAGATGGTGGCCTGGGAAAAAAAATGAAGGAAAAAACACAAGTGCGGGAGCCTGATACAGCAGAGTCTGAACCAGATTCTGATTCCGATGGTCGTCGTGGAGAAAGAGTACCACGTAGAATTGCAGCACCAGCAAATATGGCTGTAGAGCCTCCAATGAACCATCCAGCGGACGTCATAGAACCTCACGACGATGCGAACACCATCTTCGTGGAAAACGATCCTAATACGGCAGCTAATTTGGAAATGGTCGGAACTGAACCTACGATGGTTCTTGGCATGCCGGTTGTAGTTAGAAATGACCAGCCTAACCAAACCGAGGAGGTCGGGGAGTTGCAATTACAGGTTATAGAAAAGGATGGCTTCATTGCAGAGTTACAAGAGACCATCCAAAAACTACGATTGGAATCAGCAGCAAAAGATGCAGTAATATCAGATTTGCGCAATCAATTGCAAGAACGAGAAAGACCTCAATCTTCTCAAGCCAATGATATACCTGTAGTTCAAGATCCAATGTTGGTGGATGAATCTTACATCAACAACACGGTTGAGGGAAGCTTGTACGTGAGCGGAGAGCGCAGAGCGGAGAGCGGTGAGCGCAGATATGGAGAGCGGAGAGCACAGAATGGGAGAGAGAACCTTAAAATAGCACTTTTTTTACTAAAAATAAATTATAAAATTAGAAGATCCGAATATTCTTAGTATATTTTTGGGAAGTTACTAATTTTAGTAATTTAATTGACCCTATAACCGTGGACTAATTACAGTATTTTCATTGAATTTGTAGTTCATATTCTCTTTTCTTGGTGATTAATTTTTTAACGTGCACCAATTACTATGCTCCAGCTCCTTCTAACTAGTTCAGGCATACAGTAATTCCCCTTATCTCCTTAAATTTATATGCAAATTACTACTTAAAATGTTTTGGTATTGAACCTGTGAACAGGGATCAAGTAACATTTAATTTCATAACATTTTCTTAACATTGCTAGAATTCATCCACTATAGTCTACATGCCTTTCTCCTTTTTTTTTTTTTTTTTTTAAATTTTTTTGAAATTTGTTTTGTATTTTTTATAAAATTTTCTTTATTCTATCTATCTTGTTAGAGGGGTCAAAAGCCTCCTTGCATTTGATTCTCTCCTTCGTTTTATTTTCACAATCATTTTATTTTCACATTCAATTTGTTGATCTCCTTCATATTATTTTCAACCTTCATTTTAAATATTGCTATTCTTTTCTTTAATCTTTTTAATTTCGATTTATATAAATGTTTTTTTTTTTTTTTTTTTTTTTTTTTTTTTTTTTTTTTTTTCATTCTTTAATTTTTAAAGAAAAATTTAAATGCTAAATGACCTCTGCTAAACCTTCATCTTTTTCCATTTGGTTTAGGAGGATGACAACTTTTAAATGAATGAATAGCCGATTTTCAAGGGCGCCAAGCATCTTCTTCAGGGATATTTAAGATAAGAGTAGGGAATGTCTCTTCCTCTTTTGTATTGGTGTTATGTGAAGCTCTTTTCCGTAGTACGGGACAGCAGCTATGGAAGACGTCAGAGATATTGTTGTTTCACTCGCTGACGATGTTTGTCCATTTCAACCATATGTTGAGGTAGAGGACGAAGAAGAGGTGATGGCCAACAGCCAAGGGCGTCCGTCGACATCGGATGTTGCGGTACAACCGGATGTAAGAGCTGACCCTCCACGTTCAGAAAATTCGGATGATATCAGAGTGCTAGAGAAGGACGCAGATGTGCCTTTGCAACCACATACATACTCGAAGGTTGGAAAGATCCCAAGGGGAACCTATTTTAGGGAATCAGTTAATCGGAGGCGGGGAGGTGGGCCATTGCTGAAACGATCATACCGAGGACATTTGCCAAGTGTGGGAACGAAAGTGAATGCGAATGTAGTTTCTCCTGTAGAACAGTCAGCGGCTGGCAGTCCTGCTGATAGTGTAGTGGGCAACCCTAAACGTGTTAGGTTCGAAGATTAGGACATCTAATAACAAGTATATGTTTGCCTTAATAAAGGGTACATGTCAGGGATACGAGGTATATAGTGCACTTCTTCAAGATACAATGTATTGAAATAGAATGCAATCAATGTGAACGCCAAAGCCTTTAATATAATGAAAAAGTCAATACAGCTTCTCAATAGCTGACTTAGTATATGGTATATTACTAAAATCATTCACTACGTGACAAATGGCCATTGTGGAAATGGAAGTTCTAAAGTAGGAGGGCTACCTACTTCTTCGCCAAGGGGTGACGCAAGATTCCACTCTCTAAGAGTACCTTGACCTCGTTGAAGCTGAAGGTAGGCGCATGGATGAAAAGCTCCGCTTCGGGATCACGGTTGCAGACCTTCAAGAATATGTAGTATAGGTGCTTACAATACGTGAACAGAGTCTTGCCACGGAACGTAGTCATTGTCTTCTTGAATGCTGGGCAAGTGCAACCAGGGTAAGAACTGATGGTAATCTGGTACCGTGTGATGTGTGGAGCGACGCCCGAATCCAGCCCAATGATGCAACCGTGGCCCGGCTCAGGTATCATGGTGACGGAACGGAGGCGTGCTTTAAGAGACTCGGAGGAGCCCATGGAGAGTCGCTGCGCTTGATTGGGACGAGTGGCAGTGCGCTTCACCATCTTGCCGTCTCTCTTCCCTGGGTAGCGGTCAGCGTCTGCAGGGACTGGCACTGAGCTGAGATTTGCAGGAGGCGGGGCAGTGGAGAAGAGGCGTCTTGGGGAGACCGGTTTCTTCTGCGGAAGTTGAAAGCCCGCTGCTTCGAGGGCAAGAATCTCAGTAAGTTTTAGGTTAGTACCTAGTTTCACTGGCCACACCTCTGGAATGGAGGGGAATTCCTGGTCCTTTGAGTAGTGTGCTACCCACTTGCGCTTAGAGCCTTTCACGCAACGCTCAATATCGTCGGAGCAGAAGAAGAACTCAGTCTTCTCCACAAGGTTCCTGCGATAGTTAGTCCAGAGCCGAGTGTAGGTCGGTGCAGCTGTGCAATGGGGCCCCCTGACGATTCTCTCAGTGCACTTCTTCTTCGTTTCAGCTCTTTGGGCCCAGCAGCACTTCGCAGAAAGTTTGTGAAGTCTAGAAATGTGCCACTCCTTCACGTCCACCTTGGTTTCTTCAACCGCGTTGACATGGCGAATGCCGCCCTTGTTCACTGGTGAAGGTAAAGGGGAATCAACTTCCTGGGCAGGAGGTTGGGTACATTGTACCTCGGTGTCGTGTTCGGAGTCGTCTTCCACAATGACGGGCATCTGCATAGGGCGAGCCCTGACGGCACGTCTTGGGCCTCTTGGGCGTGAGAAGTTGGTCTTATCCGGGCGATGAGACTCTTCGTCAGCTCCGATAAGGACGTCGGCTTTTCGCTTCTGTGAACTGAAGACTTCCGCTCCTGGCATGATAGGCTGACGGGTGCAGAACTCATCCGCGCCTGGCATATCGAGCATGGGGTTTTCGAGCAGTGTAGGATTTCCCCATTTCTTCGCGTTGCGTTCCGCCATCCGAAGCCTGAGTTCCTTCTTGGATGGTCCTGTTCCGCCGACGTCACCTTTGAGGAACTGGTAGTAGTTGACAACCTGTAGAAATGCGCCAACGAAATCGTCCACGGTAGCAACGTAGAGGTCGTTCCCGTTGTTTCCAGAAGCTTGGAGCCACTTGTTGTGAACTGTTTCGGCGAGGTTACACGTGGGCATCTCTGTGATTTCTTCTTTCGTGAATTTCTGCAGATTTGACAGTACATGCCGTTAGATTCACGGATTAGAGTTTTGTAGGTTAGGGCTAGGAAACCAGTATCAAAAACATTAAAACAGAGTGCAGAGATTATACCTCGGTCATGAATCCCCCCCACTGGCGGAAGCGGTGGTGCCAGAATGACAGCCACTGATCGAGTTTGATGAGCCCGCTCTCGCCAACGACCCCGGTGGATGCCCACCATGCTCGCAACGCGTGGTACAGAGTTTCCGCCTCTGCCATGCTGGTCGCATTCTTGTACTGAGTGCACATCTTCTTGTGCTGTTCCCAGAGTTCTTCGCGGAAGTGCTTCTGCGTATACGCCACCATGTTCTGAGTCCAGTGGAACAAGCACAACCTCTCTCGGTCCTCCATTGGGTCTTCTTTGTTGCCATTGCCGTAAAGGATTCGCACTGCATTCCAATTCGCCTGTGCGTTATCCGCCATGAACCCCTTGAAGTTCGGCGCTGCAACGCCATTGGTCTCCATGACCAGGTTCAGGTTTTTCTAGAAGACGAGCTGGGCGTCCGTGTCCTCGGACTGCATGTCGCAAGTGGCGATTGTCATCACGCGGCAGTAGGTGGCGTCGTACACATGTTACGCCATCGTCGACCAATCTTTGACGCCTTTGACATGGTCGAACATGATCCATGCGTTCTCCAAATCGCCACCAGCTTGCATACGGCTGACCAAGTCAACACCACTGCCCGGCCCGACCTCCGACATCTTGAAGTGGAAGACTTTGTCACGCATCGATCCCTGACCAGGAAACCTATTATCCTGAACATACGCCCAGAGACTGTTACCACGGAGCTTGGTGATACCGTCCATGATTCCGTACCTTACGAATTTTTTGAAGGTGGCGACTTTGTTGCGGATGTTGGGCGACGCCATGTCTTTGCATCGATCCAGAACAGGAACCAGCTCCTCCATTGTCAGTTTCCTCGGTGGTGCATCCTCGGGCTGTAGAAGGTAGCTCCCGATGAGGAGTTTGCTCGCCTCCAAGACAACGGCGCTCTTTGTTGCTTTGTTGTTCATCTCTACCTGCTCTTCTATTAAGCTACTAATCTCTGCTTTAGAGTCTCTGTAGTCTCCTACTTTCACTGGATGATCATGTGTTCCTATGTGAATACACGCTCTAGTCTGATTCGGTTTGCCCACAACGAAATAAATCTTAGCCTCGCATGTAGATACACATGATGGAGGTTCTTTACATACCTTGCACACTAGCGTGGAGTCAGATGGAGGAGGCTGGTCCATGACAAAAGCTTGCAGGGTACAGCCTTCGAACTCAGTCTCGTTAACCTCGAAGATCTTGGGAACACGCTTCAGGAAGTCACACTCCTTGTTGCTGCAGCGCAGCCATCCGACGCAGGTGGAACTTCGAAAAGAGAGTCCGAAGTCGTTTTTGATGTTTGTTGTGATGGTCTTGGTCGACAAGTGTCCGTCGTATCGTTTGTCCATTCCCTGCATTGACTTGGCGGCGAGCTTAGAGGATCCTGCAGCAGCTGGGGGCAACTCAAAAAGAACCGGACCATCAAACTTCGCAGGCAAGTACTCTACTCTCTCATGTCTAATAGTGGAATAGTCTATCTTCTTCAAAATGTTTTTGGACCCACGCGTCTTAGCAAGCTGTTGAAGGAGGGGGACAATGCTAACTGTGACCTGGGACAATGGAGGAGACACATTGGAAGGAGGAGCATCTGCGTGGACCTTAGGCACCAACTTCACGGGACTGACTTCGTCATCAGAAGAGAGAGATATGACGGTCGGAGGAGGTTTCTCTACATCTGAAGTCTCGGTACCAGGCTCGACTTTGACTTTGACATCACGAGGTAAGGGAGTCTGAATTGTGCAAGTAGAAGAGCGACGGGGGGTGAGGATCTCAGTGGATGCAACCATAAGAGAATCAGTAAGACCATAGACTCTATAGGATCCAGGGAGGAGTTTCCACTGCAACATGTTGTTCTCATCTCTCACTGAAGGCTGCCCGAGGGTGTGGGTAACCTCGGCAGTAACGTCATCAAACATCTCCTCCTCTATACTGATGGAATCCTCTCGAAAATGAAATCTGAGACTGAGGCGAAGAGAGGACACCGTAGCTAGACCATCGTCATCTACGCGAAACCTAAGAGGGATGCCCATGCCTTGGGCGTACAGACAGACCATCCCCATATTCACCGGCAACTCAGAGATACTAGAGGAAGAACGGAGAAGAGTGAGTGTACTAGCCAAGCTGTATCGCGAGAGCAAAGTGAGAGGAATGATGCATCGCTGTTGATCATTTTATTCAAATTGGAATGTCCATGTGGACGACTAGGTAATGATTCATTCTGCTACGTAACGAATGTATGATTAAAGAGAGACGGCGCTAACTGATTGGAATGTGCTTTTTGCAGGCCCATAAATATGTGGTTAGATTTTCAGAATATTGCTTTAAGTGTTTAAATCGTGGAGCAGATTCTATTTTTTATGGGGTGTGATTGGATTAATAAGAGCCGTCTTTTCCTTCTGCATTTAAAACAATACATATATAGAATTTGAATTAATCATATTCATGCATTAGTTATATATGTATAGGACTAATGGACGCATATGATTTATTCAAATTCTATATTTTATGCAGTGTAAGGGTTCCTCAATTTTCATAATAGATTGCTGGACAGACAGACTGTGAGTGAGATTAGAGTGAGCCGTCACTTGCATCCATATTTAATACAAGTATTCCTGTGCTTAATTCAAATCTTTTAATATTTTTTGGGCTTGGTTTATTCTCTTCAAATATAGATTGATCTTATCAGCTTTAATTCAAAATGCAATTCATTTATAGTTTTCATTAATTCAAGTAGGTTTAGAATATGGGAAGTATTTAGGGCTAAGTCAGAGGGGCTGAAGGTTTGGGATACATAAGTTGGAGGGAAGTTAGGAGGAGAGCTATATTGTGAGGAGACTTCTCTCGTTAGTTAGACATATGAAGGAGAGTGGAGGGTCAGCTCCCTCCACTTATGTCACTCCTAGTCGTAGAAGAAAACCAGGTGGTACAGATTTTACTAACAGGAGATCGAGGAAGAGGAGAGAATTACGTAGGAAGTCAAAGTCGAAAGGCAACCTCTTGAGTGCACCTCTAAAGGTTCGAGGAGCTGGGCTGCCTGTGGCAATTAAATTTTGTAGCATCCGTAAACTCATTCTAGAGTCCATAGTAGAGGCGGAAGAGGAGGTTTTAGAGGATACCGCAGTTGAGCATGAGGAGCATGAAGTAATAAGTAGCGGAGAGAAACATCTGGAGATGACGGAAGAGCTAGGGTTCAATTGCAGTCCGACTTTGGAGACACCGCAACCTTCTTTCGGATTCAAGGAGTGTTCCACAAGAGGGACGCATTCTCAGTCGGGCGACCATTCTAACACGGATGTGGTAAGTTTCATAATCGATTCATTATAATATGCTAAGTGTAAGTAATGTATTTTTGAGAGTTACCTTCATTTATATGTAATGTCTTCGCATTCAAATATTTTACTGTTTAGAGTTCTGATGGCGCATCAAACCGAGTGGTGGTTTACAATAAGAGATTTAATGTATCCATACTCGTCATAGTCTTAAATATTTGTGCAGATTGTCGATTGGTTTAGGATTGAACAAGAGGTTGTAGAGGAAAAGACGCCAGAAGTGGATGCGGGCGAGGAGTCAGATCCTGAGACATTGATAAGACTGGCTCGTAGAGCGAGACGCGAAATTATGGAGGCGGGCGAAGGTGGGGAAGCTTTAGTTGCACTACGAGAGGGTCGAGGGGACCCGGGAAGCCCATCTCAGATGAGTGTGGATGACAACCAATCGCAGGGTTGGATGGCGGGGCCGGTAGAAGACATTGAGTGTGAAGAGGTTGTGAATGTGGATAGAGGCCGTGGTCGACGGAGAGGTGCAGGTGCTCGTGGGAGAGGGAGAGGACTAACTCGTGGGAGGAGTACCTGTGAGGCAGCATCCACACTCGCATCCGCGGCAACTGACCGTGGGGAAGAAGAGATGGAGAGGGAGCGTGGACCTGAGCGTGGGGAGGAAGAGATTGAGAGCCAGGGCGGGGAATCCGATCGAGCACCGGCCACTGACGAGGTAAGGGTTACGGGTTTTGTTGATGATGTTATGTGGGAGACCGCGTGATTGGTACTTGGGGATTGAATGTGAGTAGCAGATAGATCCGCATTGTGTGAGGTTGAAGGTGCGGAAGACCCTGCTGTCACTGCTGCAAGTGGGTAGCTGGGAGTTGCGATTCCGATGCCAGACGCAGCCGCGACCCAATAGCTCGAAGTTGCGAACCATCTAGCTGCAGATGCAGTGAATACCGAGATAGGGGTTTGGACTCATATTGCAGCCCCGGCCGCATTGAGAGGGATTGGGGTTTCGGAGGTGACAGCAGCCATGGCCGCATGGACAGAAGTTGAAGCGAATTGAAAGGTTCCGGCGGATTCGGATATTGGGGCTGCGGAGGCTGTGGCCGCAAGTAATCAGATGAAGGCCGTAGAGGAGACGCTCCTTGCGGAGGCTATGGCCGCAAGCACTCAGAGGGAGGCCGCGGAGAAGACGCCCCTTAAGGAGGCAATGGCCCCAGAATATCAGAGGGAGCCCGCGGAGGAGAACCCCCCGGGGGAGGCTATGGCCGCAGGCAATCAGCTCGAGGCCGCGAAGGAGACGCCCCTTGCCGAGGGGCATTCTGTGACGAATGCCTCCAAGGAGGTGGGGGCGGATTCGGAGATTGGGGCTGCGGAGGCAATGGCCCCACGCAATCAGAGGGAGGCCGCGGAGGAGAACCCCCTTGGGGAGGCTATGGCCGCAGGCAATCAGCTCGAGGCCGCGAAGGAGACGCCCCTTGCCGAGGGGCATTCTGTGACGAATGCCTCCAAGGAGGTGGGGGCGGATTCGGAGATTGGGGCTGCGGAGGCAATGGCCGCAAGCAATCAGAGGGAGGCCGCGGAGGAGAACCCCCCGGGGGAGGCTATGGCCGCAGGCAATCAGCTCGAGGCCGCGAAGGAGACGCCCCTTGCCGAGGGGCATTCTGTGACGAATGCCTCCAAGGAGGTGGGGGCGGATTCGGAGATTGGGGCTGCGGAGGCAATGGCCCCACGCAATCAGAGGGAGGCCGCGGAGGAGAACCCCCCGGGGGAGGCTATGGCCGCAGGCAATCAGCTCGAGGCCGCAAAGGAGACGCCCCTTGCCGAGGGGCATTCTGTGACGAATGCCTCCAAGGAGGTGGGGGCGGATTCGGAGATTGGGGCTGCGGAGGCTGTGGCCGCAAGCAATCAGATGGAGGCCGTGGAGGAGACGCCCCTTGTGGAGTGGCATTCTGTGACGAATGCCTCCGATGAGAAGGGGGCAGCTGCTTAAGAATAATTTGATTGGATTTTAACTCTTGTTTTTAATTGTTCAATCATGTATTCATTTCAATTCTTATTATTTGTATACTTTATGTGTTGTAGGAGTTCACGGATCAACTCACTGCGACTGAAGCTGATGGCCCTACCCCTGCAGAAACAGAGGTAATTTAATCTTATTTGCCTTCTGTATTGAATATAGCATAGTACATTAACCCTCCAAAAGTGTTTATTTAATTTGGTAAATCGATAATTTGACACTGTCTTGTTTCTCTGCCTCTAGGTATTCTCAGATGCACCCTTGTCCATCAGTTCCCCGATCTCAGTTATCAATCTTTCCGACCTCTCGGATTCATTTGATCAGCCCCATTTATGTAGGTGTGATTTAGGAAACCCTGTAGACTTAGGTAGTGGACCTCCAGAGGTCCACTCTCCTCAGTACATGCCTACCTCTCCTGTCTATGAGCCTACATCCCCAGGCTACATGCCTACTTCTCCACGGCTTGGTACCCCGCCAATGTCTCCACCTTCTCCTTCCTCGCCTATTAGAGTGAGGAGGCCAGCCCATGTTGTCTTCGCCCTCCCGGCGATACTACCATGCCCTGTCCAACAGACCGGGCATTTTTGGAGGAGGCGCCGTCATTGGAACTGTAGACAGGCTAGGGAGTATTATAGCCGTGCTCCACGTACATAGTTGCGTATGTACACCTTTCTACTGATGACGATTGGTATCAGTACATGAAGCTATTGTTCTATTCTTTTTCATAATTGCATTACTTGTTTTTATCCTTATCTTGGAATCAATTTTGAAAATGTAGTACTTCTTGCAGGTAACTTAGACACAGGATATAGTGCCAGCGCCATCTTGTCCTCCTGATTTGACGAATGTAGTGGACAGTGAATTGGAACATCGGGTACAACACAAGCAAGACTCCAATGGCGTCATCAATAAGCTCCGAATACTTCCAAAGACAAAGTCGCGTATCCAAGTTCCCCTTTGCAGGATGCTCTCAATGGCAAGAGTGCGACCTGTAGGAGAAATGGGAGTTCAACATTTGGAGCATGAGTTTGTGAAAGGCTATAGAGATGGAGACCGTGTCATGTACATTTCCATCTACAACCACGAAGAGAAGACAGCCGATGTCACTGAGGAGATCAAGGCTGACTGGAGCCCGTGTTGGCAAAAAGTTAATGATGCTTTTGAAGATGAGCTCTTGGCCGACCCGGATTGGAAGGAGTTCTTTGGGAAGATGTTCTATGTCTGGGAAGGTAACCATCGCCTTGCCGCATGATACAGACATATCAACAAGCATCACAGCGACGATCCAGTGTGGCACATCTCTGTGCATTGCATTGTTCTTGACCCACGCGGTCATGTTGGAAACCTTCTTCATGCCATGCATGACATTAACTGGTAAGAATTAACTCCCTCTACTTTGTCTACACCTCTTGAACGCCGATTCAACTTGTACTTTATGCTTATTATTAACTTACGTCTATTTGTAGAGGTCTACGGAAAATGATCACGTGAAGAGTAATATTCCGGCAAAACTTTATCGTATTCGCTCCTTTGGTGTGATGAAATTGGAGGAATTCAAGGATCTGCTTTCACCACAGGAGTATGCTTTAGCATTGAATCACAAACCAGCTACTCCATCCTGGTTTACATTGCCAACAAAAGTATTCATCGCTTTTCTTTATCGGGTAAGCACTCATTCCTCCCCCCCCCGACGCTTCCATTTGGCAATTGATTTACGGTGCTTCATATAGTTCCTCTAACATTACTTTGTGTTCCAGCGGGAAATTGTGGTAGCTTCTGACGAAGCTGCCAGAATCTACAAGGAGAAAACACCCATTGAAGACCAAACCGCGACTGGTGTTTGGGATGCCATGAATGCGGCTTCAAACAACATGGTGGAATCGATTAAGAGGAAGGACTTCACCAAGTACTTGGCAATTGCAAATCCCAAGAATGGTGACGACTTCCTCAACGAAGTGAGACCCTCATCGTGCCTGAGTTCACTATTTTGTATCACAAAAACATTTACGTATTTTTTTTTTCTAAAACTCCTGTACTTATTGCAGATTAATCGGCATTTCAGTGACTTCTCAAAACCTGAGATGTCACTTGATAAGCTCCAGAAGATTGTTCCAGCGGCCGTTGAGGCCAAGTACAAAGCTCGTTGGTTGAGGTGGTGGAACTCATCTCTGAGTTCCCGATTGTCTTACAGATTTCTACCACTTGAATTCAAGGATACCGAATGTGACCCATGGTTGAACAAGGCCACATTCTGGGCTGGGGTACAATTTCTTATTAAACCTTTCCAATTACATTACGCATTATTCTCTTCGTCGATTCTATCTCATTGCTAATTAATTGAATTCTGAATTACAGTTGGAGGAAGCCGTCATTAACGCATTCGAGGACATATGCAAGACGGAGAACATCGTTATCAATTGGAAGGCCTTTCCGGAAGTACAAGAGCCGGGCAATTTTGTGGAGAGTTCAGGTATTCTCTTGTGGGACAAGGCCTTCCCTACGTTCATTGGAAAATCGGCAGATAAGCCCTTCGACAAGAAGTCCATTTTTGCTAAATTTCCTGGAACCGCCCAGGTTGTCAAGCGGGTTACTTACCGGTACGATACATTCCTTTTAATCAGATTCAAATTCCATAACGAGGTCTCTTTATCTCTTTGATACTAACCTTCTACATTTTGGTTTACATAGATACTTCAAGCGAGAGCTTCTTCTGAAGGGGGCAATCAAGGTTCATCAACTCCCCAACTACTTCCTTGCTTGGACGTCGAAAACCTCGGACCAGTGTATCTATTCTCCCCAACAGTTGAAAAGGTACAAAGCTCCTCACTTGCTTGAGGGATGCTGGTATCTTGATTGCTCTCGTGGTTTCACGATTGACTCAGAGGCGGACGTCAAGACTCTACACGATGGGGGTGAGGTTGTGGCGGAGGACTCCGTGGATGATGCAGAAGGTCGTGAAGGAGAGCAGGATCAGTCTTCTGCTCCACCACCGAAGAGAGGGAGAGGAACGCGACTGAAATCTCTGCGTTCTCAGTCAGAGGCATCACAGCAAACTGGTGCAGAGTCTTCCGCGGCAGCAGAGAAGGCACCAGAGCCCTCTCCGGGTATTGTCGTTACGAACCCTTCTCCAGCTTCGTCGCCAGCTCCTTCGTCAATCAGTGCTTCGGAGATCACAAGAGGTCTCCTTGAGCAGAGGAAGGCCAAACTATATCCTCAAACAACTTCTTCCGCTGGAGCTTCGATTTCCACACAAGTTTCCGTCTTCAACTCATCTGTGGATTCCTTGTTACGGCGAAATAGGAGACAGGAGAGAAAAGGTGGCGACCCGGATTGGATCAAGACTCAAGACTTCATTCGCAAGGTTTGTCCCTATATTTTGACATTTAATGGATTCTGCCACCTCTACTCGCTATGTAGCTACTAACTCTCCTTTCTTGTTTCCTCAAGTTTGGAGCAGGCCGCGAAAACGAAGTTCCGGAACGGTGCAAACAAGAGGACCATCTGGGAGTCGACTTGATCATTGCCGACATCCCTGAGAATCTTCCCGTCCCATCCGTTTCCGTTCCCCCCACGAGTATTCCGCCTTGGAACTCTCGCTACAAGGATTATTTGTATGACATCTTCTATTTTGCAGATGAATTCCTGCAGAAAGATGGTGCCATCTGCCTCATCTACAACACTGATCAGAAGCTCGCTAAGGATATCGAGGAAGAAGCTGCAGGTGGTGGATACGTGCTGTTCAAGGACTGGTGGGGTGTCAATGTACTCGGCCTGACTTCTCCAACGAACCCCGAGAACTTGGTAATTTCCCTAAACGTACCCTTCTCCTTACTTATTGATAACCCTTACGCTTGACTTTACTCACTAGTTTTGCTTGACTCCAGACTATGCGGTTCTGGATTCGCGTCTACGTTCGTAGTGGCAGTACTTTCTCCTTCCAAACGAAGAAAGAAGAGCTGATACATGGGTTCCTCAACATTACCGAGAGTGATGCCATTTTCAACCTCACCGATCTGGACTCGCAGCTCATGAATGGGGAGGTGCCCTGGAGAGGCCCAAGGGAGAAATCCCCTGAGATGATGCAGGGCATACTTGAGGAGCTGTCAAAGCCCGGCGACATAGTTGTTGATTGGAATGCTGGGACAGGTAACTATTCATGCATATCTTTGCTGAATTATTCCTCTCGTTTTTACCACAATTTCTCATTTCTTTGTATCTCTCCGAGTTTCAGGAGCCTCCATCAAGGCTGCCCAGGCTATTGGTCGCCACATTCTCGCTTTTGAGGAGGACGAAGCCATATTCAACGCCCTTCTCAAACCATCCGCCATGGGCCCTCCTAAACATCCAAGGCCGGCAGCAACAGGCGAAGCGCCTCCAAAGAGACCACGACCTGATAAGTGGTGTAAGTCTTTCATTCTTTGTTCAAATTATCCAAGCATTACTTCTCTTTGCAGCTCTACGTACTCTATCTAACCACAATCGGTTCTCTATTGCAGAGTAGTTTCAGCAACAACGCCACGTGGGCCAACATCAGTGTCCACTCCATCGTGGCGTCTTCATTCCAGCCCGATTCAGCCTTTCATACTTCCGGACTACGCAGAGGACTTAGCACAGGCGTTTCAATCTGGAGCCCTTACATATGTTCCTAGTCGACCAACTACTTTTGATCCCAGAGCCCTTCTATTCGTCGATGTCGAGGCGGTAGAAGGAGATTCAGAGTCATCTAGTTCTGAGAGTGAAAGTAGCGACAGTAGCATGTTGTGAGTTTGAAGTAGGCTTCGGTCTATTGTTGTTTTCATTTGATTTGATTTTATTTAATTGGAGTTCATTGGGTAATCCTTCGTGTACTCTACTACCCTAAACCTGAACTTGTTATGATTCTCATATCCAATTTGTCTCCGTGTTTGTAAAGGATGAAATGTCACAACTGTAATGCTCAAAATATAATATGAAGAATGAAATGTTACAAAAGAAATGCTCAAAATTTAAATTGCAGCTCCTGATAACTTGCCGGTGCCTTTGGACTGTGTCACTATCCAAATACGCAACCTAGAGACAAGCTCAAGAAACCAAGAGTGACCTCCTTCTCTGGAACCCAGCTTACCAACTGTTGTTTCATGATGAAAATCTCCTACTTGTATCACTCAAATGAAGATGCTTTGCTGCCTAGGAAGAGAGAGTAATCTTCGATCAAGACAAGGACTCTAACAAGGTATTTTTTGGTTTCAGCAGTTAAGATATTATACACGAATTTTGAAATATTCCAGGAAGTTTTCAAACCTTGCCTCCTTTACGTTCTTTCAAATTTGTTTTTTCCCTTGTGCATTTACATAATCCTATGAAAGAATTATTTGTTTGATCTTAAACTTAACGCCTGATCATTGTATCTTACCTAAACCCATGACAAATCTTAAGGAATGCCCGCATGACGTCATCATGACATCAGCCCTAATTTGTATCTTAGAGAACAAACGTAATAAATTCTTACCAGAGATAACCCTAATTTCCACGGTAATATACTCTTTTTCTAAAAAAAGTGTCAAAATTAAGCCTTAATTTAGTAATTTTCCACGGTTATAGGGTCTACTTTGCTTTTGAAAATTTTCCTAATTGTCAATTCTGTGCTCTCCATTCTGCGCTCACCGCTCTCCGCTCTACGCTCTCCGCTCACGTACGAACTTTCCCCCAACACGGTTGATGTTGCGACGGCCGGTGTGTTGGAGAATATTTCCACACCAGCAAAACGACGACGAGTTGGAGTGATATTGCCTCCACCAGCCCCATACCTGCGACCCTATGTGGACATCGATGGACCATTAAGTCAAGATTCCTTGTCATTTCCACCCAATGCTCTAACGGGAGAAGTGGAGACATTGATGAGAGCCAATAATGATTTGCGGCTCCTTGTTTCTAAGTTTGCTAAAGCATACTACGAGTAGAAAGTGGCAACCATTCTCAGCGTTGATCGCGGTCGCCAAATTGCATTAGAGTTCAAGAAGATCGACGAATCGTACTTGCAACACAACAGACGAAGGAATTTTGGCCTCACTTCATGGATGAACGCAGATGATATGTATCCAGATGACATGCCAATGCAAGAATCGAATCCTAAACTCATAGATTGGGCCCAGTTGAATTTCGATGTGGAGAACGCAACTTCGTGCCATGATCTTCAAATGAAGGAAGGAGTTAATAGCAGAAAGCTTTGGCCAAATCCTCAACCGTGGGTGATGGATGGTTCAAAACAATGTAGTGTGTGTCTAAATACATTTGGTCCTGAGGGTGGATGGGCAGTTGGATCATGTACCCACATGTTCCATCCAATGTGTTTAATTAACATTTTTTTGGTAAGGAGATTTTGCCCGGTGTGCAAATCCCCGTTCCATGAACGCTTGTACGAGGTTTTTGGACTCACTCCATACATGCCACCAAGCCATGAGAGAAATCCCGAAAACACACCAGGTGAACAGTACCGCAACATGTGGGGGGAAGATTTGATTTGGAGTTGGCGGGCCAAGACTCACTGGGTCTTCAAGAGCAATGTAAGTGACGAGTTGGGGTGGGAGGATGACCCCAATCAGATTGTGAGGGTGGCAAAGAAGATAATTGGATCAAAGAAGGAGGACGAAGGGAAACGAAATTTCTTCTATCAGACTTTGAATGGATACTGGGATACGAAGAATAGGAAGTTCCAACTTGGTAATCACCCAAAAGGCCTCATATGGAACAAGGACGGGGAATTGGTTACAGACCTCGAAGGTCAATTCATGTCTTTGACCGCCCGTGATGCAATCCAAATGTCTCTTTCGGAGTGGAAGTTAATTTTCAAACATGAGGCTGTTGACTTTCTTCTGGAGGAACACTCTCCACAGACATTGCGTACATTGAGAGAATTGAGGAACTCGCAAATTCTGCGTTCTCTCAGTGAAAGTGATGGCCCATTCCGGCGGACACGGACGAGAGCCAGGCGCAGCTTGACGCTAGACGATGGAGCGGGACCAAGTGGCACAGCGGGAGTAGATGCAGATGAATAGGAATAGTTACAACTTAGTACTAAGTGACTAGTTTTCATATACTACAGTTTTTGTAATGTTTTGGTTTGAATTGGTAATGAAATGCTTTTACTTTCATAAATGTATACAACATTGCAAAGTCCATGTATTTTGGGTCACGAGTATCTGAGTTTACACATTTGTCATTGCGCTTAGCCCTAATATATTATTCTGATGAAAATGTTAGGTTTTTTTGCATTGTCAAAAATTTACTATCTACAAAATGGGCCGCACGAAAAACCCGCTCGCGCCCCCCCTGAACCCGCTCGCGCCCATTCCCCCTGAACCCGCTCGCGCCCCCCCTTGAACCCGCTCGCGCCCCGCCCCCTGAACCCGCTCGCGCCCCCCCCCCCCCCTTCAACCCGCTCGCGCCCCCCCTGATCCCGCTCGCGCCCCCCCCCCCCCCCCCCTGTACCCGCTCTCGCCCCCCTACACATGCTGGCACCCCTTTTGCATATGTGGAATTCCCCGTCATCGTTCGTTGTCCATGTCATCAATATGTTTCTCCTATAGGTAAGTTTTAAAAAAAAAAAACTAACTTAGTAATTTTCCTCCTCCCCTCAATGTCCGATTATGTCCGGGGACCGACCGGTCCGTCCGTCCGTCCGTCCGTCTATGTCCGGAAATTTTGCCCATGTCCGTCCGAATAGACAACCCTGGACGGACCTGGGTTTACTTCCTTGCACAAAAGAGTGAAACCTTAGCAAGATTCAAGGAGTTCCGGAAGTTGGTGGAAGCTGAATCATCACACAAGATTTTGTGTTTACGAACAGATCGAGGGGGGGAATATTTATCCAATCAGTTTATCTCTTTCTGTAAACAAGTAGGAATCTCACGGCAGTTAACCACGGCCTATAGCCCGCATCAAAATGGCAAGGCAGAGCGTAAGAATAAGACTTTAATGGAAACTGCAAGGGCTCTTGGATACAAGTTACCCGGCTATTTATGGGAAGAGTGTGTTAGAGCTGCAAATTATATCACAAACAGGTGCCCCCACAAAGGCCTTGAAACTTGTTACTCCCTTAGAAAAATATTCTGGTTTAAAACCAGACTTATCTCATCTGAGAATATATGTCCATGGAAGGCATATGTCCATATACCAAGGGAAAAGAGATCAAAACTTGAGGTCAAGTTTGTCTCTTGCATTCTGGTAGGTTATGATGACCAGTCCAAGGCTTACAGATGTTTTGAATTAGTGCAGCGACGCATACTCATCAATAAAGACATAGTTTTCGATGAGACCAACCTAGGACTTCCCCCTATATGACATCCAGATCTTACTGACTTATTATAGCTAGACTACTTTGCACCAAGCAAAAATCAGTTAGACATCTCACCTGACTCGGACGCTCCGGAGTTCCCTCTGGAAACTGAAGAGCCACCGTCGCCACTTGCTCCACCTGCTCAAATTCCGTTGGCACCTTTGGTTTCTCCGCAAGTTTCTTCGCAAGTTTCCCTACCACTTCGCAGGTCCACTCGTCTGCGACAACCACCGTTAAAATTAGATGACGACGTCTTAAACCTAGCTATAGCACTGGAAATTCTTCACGAACCCCAGCTACTGACAGACGACATCACGTTAGAACAAGCAATTCACAACCCCGCCTGGCTGTCAGCTATGAAAGAGGAAATTAACTCAATTCAAGAAAATGGCACTTGGGATTTAGTGGACTTACCAAAAGGGCATACTCCAATTTCAGCTCGCTGGGTATTTAAACTTAAGACTGGATCCCTAGGAACAGCTCACAAATACAAGGCAAGGTTAGTTGCTCGAGGCTTTGAGCAGCGCAAGGGAATTGACTACACTGAAACCTTCGCACCCACGGTAAAGTGGTATACCATACGTCTGGTAACTGCCTTAGCCGCTTCCTAGTCCTGGGCTATTCATCATTTAGATGTTGTGACAGCTTTTCTCAACGGAGAACTTGATAGCCCCGTGTACATGGAATAGCCCCCCAGCTTTCCAAGTCCCAGGCAAGGAGCACCTTGTCTGCAGATTAAAAAAATCACTTTATGGCCTCAAGCAGAGTCCACGGGCATGGTATACATGCATTGACTCAAAACTTCAAGCCCATGGTCTCCACAGAAGTCAGGGGGATTACAATCTATATTTTTTCAGAGAAGGTAAGACTATTTTCCTCCTTGTCCTTTATGTAGATGATATATTTACGACTGGAAATGATTCAGCTAAGGTCACATGGGCTAAATACTTGCTCCGAAGTTTGTTTAAAATAGTAGACCTTGGACTAGTTCAGAAGTACCTTGGGGTACAATTTACAATTTCAAAAGGAATCTTCCTTCACCAAAGTGACTATGCCTGAGCGATGTTAGATAGATTTAATATGGCACATTGTAAACCATCGCACACCTCACAGCCCAAAAATTTCCACTTAGTTTCTAAACTAGACACAGCAGAGGTGGACTCTACTGGTTATTGCCAGATGGTAGGTAGCTTACTTTATTATGCCATTACCGGACCGGATCTCCAATTTGCAATTGGCCTTGTTAGCAGATTCATGGTCAAGCCCCAGCAATCACATTTGGACGCTTGTATGCACATACTCAGGTATGTAAAACATACTTTAGAATTTGGGATCCTTTACCAAGCAGATTCAAACCTGGACATTCGTGGCTACACCGACGCAGACTGGGGGGCATGTGAAGAGACACGGCGAAGCACTGGAGGCTATATTTTCACTATGGCCAATGGACCACTGTCTTGGTCCAATAAGAGGCAACCGACTATGAGTCGATCGTCCACCGAGAGTGAATATAGAGCGCTCTCTGATGGCACACAAGAAGCCGTTTGGCTCCGCCGTATGCTCCTCGAGCTTGGCTTTTTACCGTCAGAGACACTTTCTATCCACTGTGGAGACTCTACAGTCCTAGGCGCCCTGCCAAGCAATTCACAAATCCAAGTTAGCTGTGACAATCAGGGGGCACTAAAACTTGCTAAAAACCCTATCTTCCATGCTTGAACCAAATCCTTGGGACGAGCCCAGTTTGAATTTCACAGAAATCACATTGGCATTACAAAACTCTCGAATTTACATCCGAAGCCTGAGAACCTTAGAAACCCAATGTTGAGTAATATGCGGGATACTCACACAAACTAGAACATAGGCTACACACTAACTTGACATTCCTAGCAGACCTAATCTCCCTTACTTTAGGTTTAATCTGATGAGCCGAACTCTCACGCAGACTAAATCCACAAGGTGAAGGAGGGAATTTTAAACTATCCTGGGCCACACTAATAGGCGTTGCTGGAAGCCACGCCCTCCTCCGGGAAACTATGTGCTTGACGTCGTCGTCTCCATCCTTCGTCTCCAAACTCCTCGCTCTCTAAGCTTTACACTCTACGGATCCTTCTGGGTCTCCTCTATCCTCGACAGGTTGAGCCTCTGCTTCGATCACTCCCCTTCCTCCTGCACAGGTAAATAACCCAAGTTAGTATACAAAGGTGATTCACAAACTTAGATTAAGGGAGGGTTTCGTTCTTTTCTTACCGGCTACTCTCAATATTCTTCCCAACTTGCGGTTGAGTGCCCTATCAATCCTGCGGAACCACGTTCGTAGAAGTCTGCAAACGAAGACAAGGGCCGAGAGCAACGACACTTTCAACAGCTCAACCTTCACAGCTCAAACAACCCCAACAATTTAGAATCGTCTCGACACACAACCATTCTCAAAGCAGAAACTCAAAGCAGATACTCAACAATAGGGAACAATCTCAGCCGACAACAAGCGTACTTACCGGAGTGAGTCTCCGCAGAGTACGATCCCAATTGCGCTCGATCATCTCCGAAAGAAAACATTAGAAAACAATGAGAGATTCTTGAGCCAGGGAGGGTGTTAGCTTTTCTAGGAAACCCTTATTCTAAACCTAATTAGACTGCCCGCAGGAATCCTGACACGTGGCAGAACATGTACCTTAGATTAATTCAGTCACTCTGTATTTATAATGTTGTACAGTGATTGTTCATCATTCAATACAATTGAGTTTTGAGACTATATTCCAATATGGAGCTCCAGCTAATTCATATTGATCAATGGCAATGCTGGGATTGGATAGTTCTATGTTAAGCAAATGAGGTCCTCAGTAGGAACTTGAGTAGAGATGCTCATCTTGCATCGACTGGCAAGCTGCAGCAGGGTTCCATCCGGGCTTTGCTGCAGAAAAGAGGGAAGAAGGTGTAGGAAAAACAATATGAATTCGAGAAAAGAACAAGAGAGAAGTACTGCTTGGGCTCAACCACGACACTGAAAATTCGAATTAGTGTCGAATATCACTTGGGTTCCTTTCGTGATACAAGCCATAAAAACTAACACGGTTTGAGTCCATCAACAATAAGTTACACTGCAAATAAATGGGCATGTCAAATTCAGATACATTGATTTGAAACGCTGCCGATTGAGTAACACACCTATAATTCAACCATGCAAGTATCATGGTTGCCATTGTTGTACACAAAAGTGATCGCCACATCACTTGTGATAAAATAAGGTACATTTTCAAGATCATAAATATAGCAGAAAAGAACATACTTGATTAAATAGCTATTAAGACATGAATGAGTATTTACACGGCATGAAAGGAGCACTTCCGAGTTCCGCAAACACGTCATCACCAATGGAATTGTTTTCTTATGAAACATTAAGCTCATTGATAGATAGCATCCAATAAGGAAAATTGCTAAAACTATTTGCAGCGTTAAATCTAGCTATACCTTTCTGGACCAAAAGCTTGAGGCTTCTTCCAAGGAAAAAAGAACTCCACCAAATTGAGGCGCCAAAGGCAGCAGCCAACCTGTGATAACCACAATCAGTGATCACATGTAGATGATCTTCTGTTCTAATCACAACTTCTTCAAGCAAACATAGCCATTATGTTTTATCGTCAGAAACCAAAACAAAGCATCAAAATACCACCCTCAAGAGTGATACCACGTTTGCGTAATAGAGATTGCAGTTCATTTATTCAATCAGCTTACCCTACTGCTAAACCGGCTGAGATATATTCTCGACGACCTTTGTCATTATGGAAGTCCTGCTTTCAAAAAATTCAATGACAGAGTAGTGGTCAAATTCCAAGCGGAGGGCATTTACAAATCTGTATATTGTGCAGATTGTTTTCCTAACTTTATTTCAGACATAAGCACATTTTACAATGCCTTAGCACCTTGCGGAAGTAAAGGATATGATACAAGGTTTGAAGCAGAGAATTCATGTAGCACGTAGCACCCTGATTCTTCAAGCCCACAAAACCTGTCTCCTTCTTCGAATCCTGCCAATAGTCCACCACTTTTGGAGTGAACAATGTCAAACCCCAATCACTCTCTCGACCATTGAATTGATGTTGTGTATCTGCAAATGGGTACCCGCAAATGTGTATCTGAAAGATGAGTGAAGAAATGAGAAAGATGAGGAAAAACCCGCAAAAGAAGAGTAAAAATTTGCAGAAGATGAGTCAAAATCTGTAAAGAGGAATCCAACATGAACGTCAGCCGAGCTGACCTTAAGGATGGGGGAGCTGGCCTCGATGCCAGAGGAGTTGACGTGAAGAGCAGGGGAGCTGCCCTGAAGGGTTGCGGAGCGGACAAACCCTTCATACGCACATATGGTATTCCATAAGCGGGGTCTTAGAGAAAGCGGGGAGCGGAGAATTACAGGGGACTGGAGAGCGAAGGGAGCTTAGGGAGCTTAGGGAGCAGGGAGAGAGGTCGGGAGCGGGGGGGGGGGGGGGGGGGGGGGGGGGAGGAACTTAGGGAGCAGGACGAACTTGATTGACCGTCCAGGGGCGGGGAGGCTGATTTCAGCTTCGACGTGCGGTGATTGCTGTCACTGCAGCAGGGAGGTCTTGAATTCCTATCAATCCAGAGAGGGGCACGTCAATGCAAACATGGGATTCCCTGAAAGAGAAGCCTCGGAGTCCCTTGCATGGGCAGCCAGAATACTAGAAAACGGAATCTAAAAACCTAGGTACCCACTTCGAAGTCAACAAGTTCATGTGAAAAATTTTCAAAATGTACAGTCACAATGTAAATTCAGTGCACGTCTCACATTACATATCAAATGCTGATGCTCATAAACAAGGCAAATATCCTAAATTCCGTAGTGATTACTTGACTCCTTCAACATATATGCAAGTATAAATTGAAAACATGACCTTTGCAACTCACATTTTCACATCATGCCTTGTTGCAAGCTTGAGGACTTTGAAATGCCTAGACAAAAATATGACTCATGGAGAGGGAAGGAGGTGAGTAGGAGGATTCACTATTGTCTATAGGTTGCTAAGTGTAGTAGTTGTGTCTATTGAAACTTTACTAATACATGTGGTTGTTGGTTTCTACACGAAAGCTTCTTGGAGGCTCCAAGAAGGACCTCCAGATTACAACCACTACAACCTCCAAGAACCTCCACTCCTCTTCCTCCACCTCCTCTTCCATCTCAACCCTTCCCCCCTTCTCCACCTTCTCTTCTAGTACCTCTTTCATCACCTCCTATAGAACCTTCAAATCAAGATGTTGACATGCACACACTATTGGAGGCAGCCATAGGAGAGTACACCTCTGACTTCTTTGATAGTCAAGACATTCTTTAAAATGCAGGAAGGGCAAGTTCCTCTGAAGAACGGAGTGAAGACTCTTTTTATGAAGGGGACTATGCATTTGAGGAGGAAATGACACTAAAGGAATTGTGCTGACGTGAAGAAAAAAATTACAGTGTTGAAAAATATGACAAGAGGACTAAGAAGAGAAGTAGGAGAAATGAGGCATGTGGGAGCAGGAGAAGAGGAACTTCTGCGGTGCAAGAGGGGGTCCAAAGTTTTGAAATGGAGGAGGCTGCGATGGCCACATCCATGCAGGCGACGCACCCATGCGGGGACCGTTGGGGCGGATAAGGCGCTGGGAGCGATCAGGCGCAAGGAGCGGATCTACAGCCTGTAGATCGGGATAGCAAAGCGGGACTAGGGGGGCTGCTAGCGGGGCGCGGGACAAGGGCATCTACGTCAGAAACGGTTGGGGAGTTAGGCGGCATCGGGGAGGTTGGGGAGATAGGGAGGGGGATGGTGAATAAGGAGTGTGAGTGCCGGTAGGGGAAGGGGAACATGCAGGATGAGAGCCGCGGGGGGGGGGGGGGGGTGGTACGGGATATAGGGTATGGGAAAAAGTCAGGGTCGAGGGACCTGTGGGGCTAAAGGGGATTGGGGAGGGATCTAGGGGAGAGGGGGAGAGGAGAAGGAAATGGGGCGAGGGGAGGTTGAAGGTCACGGTATAGGAAGGAGGGTTTGTGACAATGAAATGGTGGGAAAATTTGAAGGGATTTTTGAAGATGGAGGGTGGGATATTCAGAGGAGAGGTCTGGGAGGGCCAGAGAGGGAGGACCAAATTTGCAACGTAGGCGTCAAGTTGAAAGAAATTATATGGTGCCCATGCTAGAGAGTGAAAGTGAGGGTTCTCAAAATGAGTGGGGATTCAGTGCAGAAGACAAAGAAGATGAGGAATCGGGAGACCCCAATAGCATGAATTTTTATATTGGGATGCAATGTGGAACAAAACTCATTTCACTTATGATCCGGAACTGCATGAATTTGAGGGAATTTCAAGGCGAAGTGAATTTGAGGGCACATTCTCCACAATGTTACAATTATTTGAGGTGTTTTGGACCCATTACATTTTACGTGATATTGTCAGGGAATCTAATCGATACGCCGCAAGTACAGGCAGAGAAGGAAATACCATGGGAGGGAAAGGATTGGAGGAATTTTCCGTGCCATAGTTGAAGGCCTTTATGGCAATTTGGTTGTACATGGGAATGAAGCGACAACCGAATATCAAATCCAATTGGCTCAAAAAGGGATCCATTCTTCATTGCTCCATTATATCTAGAGTTATGACACGCTCTCGGTTTATGACTTTGACACGTTGTTTGCATATTACAAATCCGGCACGATATGTACAAGACAAATCGCTACTGGGGTATGACAAATTGGGACAAGTACATTGGTTGGTAGATGGCATTAGGGATAATTGTAGAAATTCATAGGCTTTAGGGATATTTTGCACCATTGACGAGATGATGATATGGTACAAGGGCTCTTATTGTCCTTTGCGACAATACATGCCGCAAAGCCGCAGAAGTGGGGGATAAAGGTTTGGTGTTTGGCGTGCTCAACTTCAAAACATGTTTAGAATTTTGCCGTTTATTGCAGTAAAAGTCAAGGGGGTGTAGAGGGAGCTCCAATTCAACGGGATGAGCCACGTTTGGCTCATAATGTGGTATTAGATTTGACAAGTGGAATTGGAGGCAAAGGGCATGTTATTTCTATGGATAATTTTTTTTCAAGTGTTGGTCTTTTCAAGGATTTACTAGATAGACTTATTTATGCCACAGGGACAATGCGGTCTAATAGAATTGGAGTACCTCTTATATTGAGAAATACAAAGGCTTATAGGAAAAATGATCAAGGATGGATGGATTGGAGAATGCATGCATCTCAGAGTATATCCTCGGTGGTTTGGAAGGATAAAAAACTCGTTCTACTTTTATCTACTCATGCTCAACCGACAACTACTCCGGACTTGCATGTACCAGCGGTTCCGCAAAGGGATGGGGCCGTTCGAAATGACATCTCCACATCACCAATCTACTTGAAGTATACGACACATATGAGGGGAGTAGATGTTGCAGACCAACTTAGGGCATCATATTGTACCCAAAACCGATCGCATAAATGGTGGCACCGCATTTTCTTTTTCTTACTTGACATGATGGTTGTCAACATGTTTCTAATATATGTTGACAAGTGCCAAAATGCCATTCCGGTTTGCAAACCCATCACACATTTGCAATTTAGGGCGGAATTATGTGAGGCATTATTGCAAAATTGGAGAGGACAGGAAGAAGATGAATTCATTCAACCTAGTTGAAGACGTGGCTTATGCTTCCCTGTGTATTCCAAAAAAAGAAATCCATGTGTTGTATGCAATAAGGGTAAGAATAGTAAAGGCACTAAGCCACATTAATATTGCCCATCTTGCAACAACAAGTTCATGTGTTTCCAGCCCAGACCTTGCTTTCAAGAATACCACAAAGCCCTCCTCGAACAAAATCTTCACAATGTAAGTGCAATTATTAGATGCGCATATTTTGTGATGGTTTATTTCCTAAACTTCTTTCAAATTCATTTTCATTCTTGTTTATTTCATACACCTTTCTTCTTTTCTTTCCCCTAAACTTCTCTCAAATTTATGTTCATTTTTATTTATGTCATTTACCTTTCTTCCCTTCCCCCCCCCCCCCCCCCTTTTTGTTTCCTTTCCTTAAACTTCTATGAAATTTATGTTCATTTTCACTTATGTCATTTACCTTCTTTTTTTTCTTTTTTTTTTCCTAAACTTCTTTCAAATTCATTTTCATTCTCGTTTATTCCATGTACCTTTCTTTTTTTCCTAAACTTCTATCAACTATATATTCATTTTAATTTATGTCATTTACATTTTTTTAATTTTTTTTAATTTTTTTTTTTAAATTTTTTTTTTTCTTTTCCTTTTCCTAAACTTCTATCAAATTTATGTTTATTTTCATTTGTGTCATTTACCTTTCTTCTTCTTCATTTTTTTAATTTTTTTTTTTTTTTCCTAATCTTCTATAAATTTTATATTCATTATCATTTATGTCATTGACCTTTCCTCTTTTTTTTTTTTTTTTTTTTTTTTTTTTTTCTGTAACTTCTCTCAAATTTATGTTCATTTTCATTTGTTTCATTACCCTTTCTTTGTCATTTTTTTTCTCTTTATTTAGGTGTTTATTATATTTTTTATATATTTTTTTGGTTGGATAAGCACATATGTTACATTACAAACTTGCATTACAAGGAGAGGGGAATAATAATGAAACAATCACTCTAAGTTGGTTCTTCAGATTCTCCATGTGACAATTATACATGCTGAAAAAGAGGTCTCCCAAATGTAATCACAGCCATAATTTGGAATATAGAGGCGGTTTTAGGTTCACATGAGTGGTGGAACAAGGTGACAAGAGAAGACCCTTATAGCATTATAGGTGCCCATGAATTCCTAATTGAATGTGGCCATAGGTAGTTCATATTGGAGGGACTACACCATGCCACCAGCAAAGCAATACTGCAAGGTACTTCTTTTATTCACCGATTTGGGGGTAGGTCAGAGGTAAAGCTGGCAAAGGCAGCCTGGCAGGTGTCAAAATGGGCCAGTGGAGGGTTCGAACAGGTCGGGAGCGGCAAGCAGGCTTGGGGAGGAGCTCAGGGCGAGCTCATAGAGAGCGGGGAGCAGGGAGGGGGCCTAGCAAGGGAGGGGGCACAAGGCCAAGAGACTCGCCCTGCATGTCGGGGCGGATGGGTATAGAATACCATATGTGCTTATGAAGGGTTTGTCCGCTCTGCTGCCCTTCAGGGCAGCTCCCCTGCCCTTCACGTCAGCTCCTCTGGCATTGAGGCCAGCTCCCCCGTCCTCAAGGTCACCTCTGCTCACGTTCATGTTGGATTCCTCTTTACAGATTTTGACTCATCTTTTGCGAATTTTTACTCTTCTTTCGCGGGTTTTTTCTCATCTTTCTCGTTTCTTAACTCCTCTTTCTTGTTTTTTCACTCCTCTTTCAGATACACATTTGCGGATATCCTTTGCAGATACACAACATCAGTTCAATGGTCGAGAGAGTGACCGTTGGCAAGTTTGAGAAACTTACCAATTCGAAACTATGACAGATGTTGTGTACATGTCTTCTTCTGAATGTGCTGCCATCAACAAGTAGGGGCAGCGCTTTGGGATTTTTTGGAATTGCAGTTTAGCTTATTTTTTGTTACGTGGTTTTTGACTCCCAATTGAAATGATCCTGCTAGATCACTATTTCTTTGGTATTCGGAAATAAAGATTTGGTGTCATTGTTTGAAAAGTCAAATATTTGTTGCAGAATTCGGTGAATGTTGTGTCACATGCCCAACACTACGTCAATGTATGCTGACCACGAATTGGACACGAACATGAAAGTGTTGTAGGATGGTGCAATTGCCAGAGGCAGTGGTTGGAGAGTGCGTCGCTAGCCGTGCAAGTAGGCTTGCCCCGATTCAGACTGGCAACGAAAAGAAGTGACGCGCCAAAAGACAGAAACAACAATTCATTCAGTTATATAAAATCATCCAACAAGAAAAGTGCAGGAGAAAAGAATAAATGGAAAATACAGGACAGAATAACCGATGTCGTATATCATCCACGACATTGACACAACATGATGAAAGCGGACTCCGTCCAAACAATACACTACATCCGAAACACTACAGATACGAAATATAGGGGACAATACATACAAAATATGGCTAGAACATACTTACAAATCTACATACATATTCAATACGGAATACATGTATTATACACAAATACATACGTATCTAGTCCAAGGTCTGTATCCATACATTAAAAATCACAATCACTCGTAAGGGATCAGGTGAAAAATAGGATTTATGCATTACAAAATGAGATGCTCTAAACAGAAGCCTCCATAAAGGACGGTGTACTAATTCGGCCATATTGCGCATATTAATGAAGAATGGCGCGGGCGCTACATGCCAAGCGGAGCATGTAATCTGTTCACAGCTCATTCCATATAATCGTAGACTAGTCAAATTGAAAATTGATAGGATCTTAGAACACTTTAATGTGACCGGCAAAAGGGTGAAGAATGCGAAAAAAGAAGATCGTTGACGGTTAAACAATGAAGCCAAGATTTTCAAAAGGGGGATTGAAACCCCAGAAACAAACCAAATGAAAGCAAAATCCAAGCATCAAGATTTAAAGTAGACACTGCCGAAGCCATACACCACTCTGTCCCACTTAGAAATCTGTCCAACCAACAAACTCAATGTAAAAATGACGTCCAACAGTTAAGTGTAAATAGACATAGTTTGAATCCAGAGCAAAGGCTACTCAAATCATGACAGTATATAAGCATCCAACACGATCGCAAAAAATAATATCAATCATGGCCAACATCCAAGGGAAGCTGTGCAAAGTGATTTCCACGGTTGGCACGCCGGAATACTAATTCCGGAAGAAAAATGATAAAAATTAAAATTTTTTGTGTTAGGAACACGGAAGTACTACTTAGATAAATGTAACAACCGGTTAAGACGGTTGGCTGAATAAATAAGAGAACTGGAAGGTCAGTCGGGTGAGATCCGGTCGTGTGAGTCGAAGGAGAGGAAACACCGTCCATGTGACAGAACCCTGACCCAGCGGACTTAGGGTAAGAGCCGGAGGGTGCGATTCACGCGGGAAAAGTGGCTGCGACCATTAAAGCGCCGCCGGCCGCGACCGTTCAATGATGAAAGGCTACGACCGTCCGTCATGATGAGCTACGAACGGGCGGGAGTGAGTGCAGGTATAAAAGGAGGAAGAGCAACCGTGCTCCTCCTTTCTTTTGTCATTTTGTGGAGCGCTGGATCCTTGTGTTCCTCGGCGGAGTGCGCAGTTAGGGTTGTGACGATAGGAGAGAGACGGTGAGACGGAAGTGTTTTCCGTTAGTCGAGGGATTGTGGTGAGTACCGTGCGTGCAGGTGCTACTAGAGTGACAGTGAGGAGGATTTAGCAGGATGGGTAGGAAGGGGAAAGAGCCGGCTGAGGAGGGACCGTTGTTGAAGGTACAACGGGTCATGCCGTTGATGCCGGTAGACGACGGAGAGCGGGAGCTCCTTCGGACCGCCTTAGAGGTCATGGGCTGTGAGTTACTATTGGACAAGGCGTGGGGGTGGAGACAGTCTCTTCCGGCACTGGAGATTCTCGTCAAGAACCCCGACAAGTGGAACCATCCGGGGAGAACCGGAGCAGTGGACGGCACAGGATTAGAGGGATACGTACAGCTTCACCAATGTTGGGGAGGTTTCGGTACCGGAGGCCCGGGATTTTGTGTGGAATTAAATCACGGGGTCCGGAGACAGGAGGGAAGGGTGGGACCTGGACGACATCAACGATGCGAGAGCCAGGAGGGTGGTAGGGTTTATGAACCCTATTTTCCATCCAGAAAAGCCCAAACGGATCACCATCAAATGGGCGTCTATTTTCCTCGGAGCCATGGACGGTGAGACCTCCGTAGACTGGGGTCTCACGATAAAGACGATAGTCGACCGACAGGTAGCCAACCTCCGGAAGACCAAAGGGTGTAAGTATGCTAGACCCTATATACTTGTGGCAAAATGGCGGAGTACTAAAACTACACAATAGTACTCAAATGTACTCAGTATTGGCGCAGGGTTTTAATTTTGGCCACGGAGTTGAGATCAACGGTGGAAATTGGATCCGTGAATCCTCCAATCGAGAAAGGGGTATCTTAGGCTCGGTGGCAGCGAAGGAATGTGTCTTAGGACACGGTACTTTTGGAGAATCCCATGGTCTGACATGGTACATGGTCACTAGACAGGGTGGACCAGCATGGTATCACGTTCTTATGGTCAGGCCACCTAACCCTGCGACCGTGGCAGCCATTTATACCTTGACGCGTGTTGAACCAGGGCCAAGAATCGAAGCAATGAATCCTATGTGATTTATTTTCCTAGTTGGCATCCAAAGCCCGAATGGAACCCACCGAACTTTTATTTGAAATGCTCTAAGTCTCATCCAACTTTGTCAATCTAAAATATTTATAAGGCAATATGCTATGGTTTCGACAAGATGCATAATATTAATGTGGATGTTGCCTGGATGAGAGTTCATGTCCTACGTTTTTTGGAATGTAAGTAATATTTGTTAACCCAATAGAAGTATTGTTTACTCTATTCGACCCAAATTCCATTGAATATGATATTAAAATGAGTAAGGAAGGGTATATATATTATTATCTCATTTTAATTTATTTGAACACGCATGTAATTCAAATAATAGTATATTCTAGTTGGATCTAAAATGTAATTAAATCAATATCTAGCATAGTTCATCGATGTATGTATATTATAATGACAGTTTCCAAAGTGATATTTTCAAAATCACCATGTATTGTGAACCGTTGATTGTTGTAGAGGGAAAATAATCATTTATGAGGGTTTGCTATAAATAATGTGGGTCACAATATATATTGATTCCAATGATGTACACTTGTATTTCGTTCCTCGTAAATTATGCATGTATATATTATATACATATATTTAAATGGTTCCAAATTTTAATAAAATTTGTAGAATTTCATTGAATTCATTTTATTTTCCCCCTCTATCTTCTTATATTTTATTATTTCATTACTCTTACATTCAATCTCCCCATGTTTTTTTTCTCCATTACTCTCCCATCCTATCTCCTTCTTGAATTTGTTTCTATTTCTCTTCTCCTCTACCTTCCTATATTTTTAATATTTCATTATTCTTCCATTCAATATTCCCATAATTTTTTCCCAATACTCTCCCATTCTATCTTTTTTGTATTTTTTACTATTCATCTTCCCCTCTATCTTTTTATGTTTTTAGTATTTTATTATTCTTCCATTTAATCTCCCCCCCTTCTCTCCTCCCTCTTTTTCAAACCTACTCCCCCTCCCATTCCCCCCCCCTTCTCTCCTCCCTCTTTTTCAAACCTACTCCCCCCCCCCCATTCCCCCCCCCCTTTTTTCCCCCCTTTTTTCCCCCCTTTTTTTCCGCCCTTAATTTTCCCTTTAAATCTCCCACCATTTGTTTTTTCAATTTTTATTTTTTTTATATTTCTTTCACTCTATCTCCTTATATTTTTATTTTGTCATTTTTTTTTAATTAATCTCCTCCTTCTTTTTTACTTTATTTTTTTAATACCTTTATATTATTTTTCTATTTAAATACCCAGGTAAACAATATCACAAGGTGTATTCTAAGTAGTTTGGAATTAATAAAAAATTATAATACATTTAGTGCAAGCATGTATTTAGAATTATCATTATTCTATAAGTGATTTATTCGTATTTTTAGATTGTAGAAACATTTAATACCCATATAAATGAAATCATATAATGTAATCTAAGAGGCTCATAGTGAATCAAAAGTAGTATGAAGTATAGTGGGAGGATGTATTTCGTGTATTCCTTATTCTTTTTTAACATTTATTAATACTCTAATATTGTGTATGTTATTACAATTGAGACTTGGAACTAAAATAGAGGTTTAGGGTACATGGGTTCAAAAGGAATTTAAAATTGACAAGCATTCTTATAGATAATTAAAACACCATTTACACAATTATAATAGTTCTTCTTGGGTACAAGATAGTATAATGGTTGAACATGATGGAGAATTTGACATCTTGGGCTGTATGGAATTACTAGTTAATGTCTCATTGAACCGGTGATCAGAGGATAAGGTTTAGAATCGCAGTCTTCAGTAACCGGTGACCGAAGGTTGCGCATCGTGAGCCACTGGTGACCGCCGGTGGAAGGCCCCGTCACCGGTGGTAGCAAGTTTGGGGGAGTTTCTCCTTGAGGATGACCGGTGATCACCGTTTCCTCACCATCATCAACAGGTGATCACCGGTGGTCGTCTTCTTCCTCATTCCTTGGGGGTGTAGGGTGTCACCCCCAGTTGACAGAGAGTCGTTGAGGCGGCGGGAGGTGATGGTGTTGGTGGTGAGGAGATTGTGCGTGACGGCTTGAGGACGAGGCGTATGAGTTTCCTTCTTTTCATTCTAGGGTTTAGGGTGGGGCGAATGGGTTTTCGTAGCGATGAGGGGGGGTTCTGAGGGAGAGGCGTATTTTCCAATACATGTTGGAGGAGATCGAGATTGACTGTGTGAAGGTGCGACATATCGGTGGCTTCAGAGAAGGTGGAGATCAAAGGCAGGTTGCGAGAAGTGATTAAGGAGGATGGAGGGGTCTGCTGGACGGCGTTCGGGGAGCACACACAGCGGGAGAAAGTCCCGACAGAGTGCACAAGCGGGGCTGGATGAGGAGATCGACATCTCTGAGGGTGTAGACGTGAATCGAAGGCGTTCCGCGCCGAAGAAGACTCCAAAGCCGATGATAGAGCGGATCGACTAGGTGGACTTGGAGATTTCGAGGTTACGGCCGCCACCGCGAGCACTGACACGAGAGGATTTCATGCGGGAGTACCCAACTCTTGCGAGCGATGGCGAAAACCCACATCGATTTCGGAAGGGACGGGTGTCTCCTGCTTTGTTGAAGGAATTATTTGGAGACCCATACGGCGATGGGGGACGCCAAGGTTATGGGTGGGCAGGTTGCAAGGAGGCGGGGGTGGTGAAGAGGATTCAGTACCTTCACCCAATTCTCTACCAACATCCAAGCAGTGAGATTCCTCCTTACCTAAAGATTCATTTTGCCGAGGGTGTTGCAGTCGAGTTCGATGAAGGGAAAGGGAAAGTAGATTGGTGTGCCTTTGGAGCTGACACTAATAAGAGGCAGGTTAATCGATATGAACAAAGTGTCCAGAAGTTGTTGGCTTTGAGGAAGACGCTAGAGGGGGATAAGCCTCTAGAGGTTCGTGGTAGAGAGTGGGCAAAAATTAAGGTAGAGCCAGGGGTGCATGGGGAAAGTCCAGGATGGAGTTCAGGGGTTAGGAGGGAAGATGTAGGAGACAGAACTTGGGAAGAGGGGAGGACGAAGTCGAGGCTGGGTGAAAGCGGCGGTATTTTCGAGTCTGGCATGGGATCAGGGGTGGATGTTGAAGGTGGTACAGAGTATGCACGCAGAGGAGGATCATGGACTCAAGGTAAACTATATCTTTCCATCTCTACGTTTGTATATGTAGTTTCTGTCTTGCTTCTAAGTTGCTCAAATAATTGTGTTCAAATGGATTTGTCAATTGATGTGAGTTGTTGTTGACCTGTCCATTTCTTTAACATACGTGAATTTGTTGCATTGGTTGCTCCTGGCCTGATGCGCAGATTCGGTGAAGGAGAGGGGCAGGGAGGTACAGGAGCTCGTCACTGTGTTGACTGTGGAGATGGAGGCGGACAGAGTGCGGGAGAAGGAGGCTCTCCAAAAGAGAGATCGGTGTAAAATGAAGGTGGAGCAGTCTGAATGTGTCTTGGAGAGCTACAAGCACCAGAAGGTGGAGAAGGGGTTGAAGATCGATGCCATGGTCAGTGAGGGAGGTGACGTTGATCGGGAGAAAATTAAAATGGAGCTCATAATGGAGCAATTATGTGATGAACAGTCTCGGCTATTGGGTTTAAGAGAAGATCTAGAATTGGCAGAGGCAGAGGTGGCCAACATGGCACATGGAATCGAGGCTCATTGTTTACAGTACAAAGCGCTGAAGGCAGAGTTGTTCGAGTTGCAGAAGGGAAAGGTTTTAGGGTCATTTTGGCCACGGCCCATGGCTCACTCAGAGGAGAAGGGTGTACAGGTTTCAGATCGAAGTAGACTTCTGGAGATTTCTACTTTTTCACTATGTCAATTTCCGTTTCCTAACAGTGACATTATTGTATCATCTTGTAGGCACTTGTATCATCCCTATTGTGCATCGATTGTTTTTGTGCATGGAGGTACATGTACTGCTAAGGGGTGCCAAAATTTATCACATCCGGATTGGCATAAGAGTTTTGGGTGGGGAGAGCCTAGTGCCGAGCTGCTTCAGAGGGCCGAGATGCTTGGATGTGCCGAGGAGCTAAGGAAAACCTTGCAACTGAGAATGGAGGAAGCAAGAGCAACTTGTCCGAATGCGGGTAAGTTTTCAAGCATAGAATCTATATATTCTTGCTAATTCGTTAGTACCTAGGAGTATGGTTCAGCCTCTTATGAGTGAATCAGAATATACGGTAAGTATGCTAGGCCTTTGTTTGGTAGTTTAAGGGTGTGCTAACTATACATTTTTGTAGTGTGATTAGTTTGTAAACAGTGGTTGGCACAGCATTTAAAGTACGTGCCACTCTAGAGTACTAAGAAGTACATTCGTCAACGTGATTTGTGTTGTCCACTGCTACCGTTACGTATTCACAGTGTTTAGAGTACTAATGCATGAGCTGAATGGAAACTGCAATTTCAATGCAATATACTTATAGTACACTTATGGGGGGAAGCATGATAAAGTGTACAGAAAAAGTGCTTATCTATTTGTCAATTTCAGCCCTTTTGCAAAAACTGCACGAAAGTGATGGAAAGATGTAATTAAAGTCAATCTTTTTTGCTAATATAGATTCTCAACTTGTTTTTGTACGACTTGGAAAATTTTCCTACAAAGTGGACACTTTAAAGTTATTGTTTGAGGGCTTCAAACCCAAGCAAAGTGAATGCAATAATTTGAAAAAGTGGCTATAAAAGAATCAAAAACTATCTAAAAATCACTTTTGATGATGTGGGGCCCTCTATATGTTTAAGAAGTATTCTAAAATAGTCAATTCATATACTCATCAATTGGTTTAGGGTTCCAAAAGTACAAAAAAGATGTTATCTAGGAGGGTCACTTCCGCGGTACTTTTTGTCACTTTTTTTTCACCGAACATTGTTTTCTAAATTGGAAAAAACATCCTCTAAAGTCAATAGAGGGCCCCAAATGAAGAAATTAAGACATTGAAAAAGTTCATTTTCATGATTTAGAACTAGTGGTCAAATTTAGTTTCAATTGAAGATCTTTTCTTCCTAAAGATGTATACAAGATACATTGTGACATCCAAAAACGTGACTAAAATGCTCAAAAACTACACCAAAATGCTCAAAATCAGATTTGAGCTTTGAAAAACAGCACACTTCATAATCACTTCCATTTGGTCACATCGGTCACTTTGTTGTACACTTTATCATGCTTCCCCCCTTATAGTTTATCATATACTGACTAGGTTAAAGGGTATGTATTTGAGTGTACATTGACTCCCTACCTTAGAAGAAGTCGTAGTATACAATGTGATATTAGAAGTCCTTTTGTACATTAAGTGTACTTAGAATTAACTGTGTTGAATGTATGGAAGAATATAAGAGGACTTTAGATTACTTGATATATCTGGTTTCTGTATTTGAAGTACATTGGTATGATACATTAGATTACTTGTTATATATGTTGACTAATGCTTAGGTACTTTTCTTCATGTACTACACGTGCATCTTATACTCGGGTTACAAACACTCTGCTTTTGTACGCATTGTATACTATGAGGTAAGATTTATTTTTGCTTATGTACGTATGGTATTGTTCATGGGTGCATGCAGTATGACTTGTTAGTATTATCAGTACTAATGTCTGCACCCCCTAGTTGTACACTGTCGTGTAATAGAAGTACCCGTTTTTTAAGATGTGGTTCAGAATTATAAGTAACAATGATATATTTCGTGGGATTTCAGGCTTGTCGTATCCAAAAATCGCTCACCCTACTTCAAGGATTTCACCACCTAATTTCACTGAGGGTGAAGCGAGTCAAGCCACCAGCTCTCTCGTCGGTGGCCCGGGAATCTCTCCTGCTGCGTTGCTAAACCCTTTGCAACGCACTGTGAAGGAAGTGACCCGCAAAGGAGGGGTTCGGAAAGTTAAAAGCAAGGTTTAAAAACTACAAAAGGTGGATGAGGTTGTCTATGAATGTTTGGAGACTGCTGCAGTGAGACGTAAGGGTAATGAGCCTGAACTCGATAGTGAAGATGAGTCGTCCGAAGGTGATGAGCGGTTAAAGCAGTTGAAGTTGCCATCATCTTTTGGAACGACGGACTCAAGTGGGGAGGAAGAAGACTCTGACGGTGAGAAGTCTGTGGATTCCAAGGAGCGTGAAGATTCAGAAGATGAAGATGAGGAAGAAGAGGATGCTGCTAGGATGCCTACTCTAAAGTGGTATGATCCACAGTTTATAAGCCCACAGGAGCCGCTGAGGGTGAAGATTGCTGGAGGTGAACATACTGTGGCTCCGATCGAAGAGATTGTAGCTCCAACGATGAAGATGCATGAACCTCTGAAGACGAATGTTGTGAGTGAAGAGCAGTTGAAGAAGACAGCAGCAGTGGAAGTTCCTGGTTCCGAGTGCTTGGTGGGGCGCAATACAAGGAAGAATGATGTGAAGACAGCTGTTGGAGCAGGAGAGCAGTTTCTAGAAGCACTGGAGGATGAGATCTTCAAAACACCGGAGAAGATTGCATTGAAGGAGTCGGAGAAATCACCTGCGAAGAAAAAGATGAGGGCCGAGAAGAAGAAGTCCAAGGAGGTGCCAAATACGGAGGAGGTAGGCCTGGAGGTTGATAGAGTTGGAGGAGAGATGGCGCCTACGCAGGAGGAAGGCGAGCTACAGGGTGAAGAAGACGCACAGGTGGGGAATGATGAGAGGGTAACGGGGAAGGATGGCCATACAAGTGGATCGAAGAAGCGGAAAAAGAGGATGGAACAAGAAAAGGATGAAGAACAGTTTCCGACTTCGATGGAGAACCTATACAGTGCGAAGCATACAACTCTTACTGCGCTCACAGATTTTGCAGCGAGGCAGGGTATTGTAGAGGGTGGTGAGGACGCTAAGGATGACAGTGAGAGTCCCGAAGCCCCGGTAAAGTCTCCGGCTGGACTAGGTAGAGTCATGACACGGTCACAAGAGAAGCAAGCACTGGCGCCTGCACAGGTAAAGAAGAGGAAGAAGCGCCGTTAAGAAGTAGATTTTATACGTGGCTACGGAATGTAGCCACTGTGATGTATCTCCAACCTTGCAACGAGGCTGCTGAAAAAGGAGCCGGGGGTATTTGCTCCCTTTTTTGTTATTGTTTATTTGTGTATTTTTGGTGCGGCTTTGAGTTCATTTGTGCATGTGGGTGTATGTATCTACAACATGTTTTCAGCTATGGTGGAAAATCAAAATTCTTCTCAATGTTTAATTCTTGGCCCTTGACTGTTTTGGGGCTTTTTTTGGGGGCTAGGACCCGTACCAGACTATGCCCTGGTTTGATCCTGGAGATTTGTCGAGGGGGATGGAGGCTATACCTATTCCAGTCTGTAATCCCTATGCTTATATGTCGCCATTCCGGTACATGTCCAACAGCAGGGTTCATGAGAAGGCCGCTCTGAATTTGAGCCTTTTCTCTCCGAAGCTTGGGAAATGTTGTAATTGTGGGCCTCGGGATTGTTTAAAATCTTTGCAGCCTTGTGAATGTGGAAAGGAGTCAGGTGGAGAGATAGCCTACAAGGAGGGTGGCATCCTCAAGGACCGGTACCTTCAGCACGGTGGCAACAATTCCCTTGGTTGTAAGAGGAAAAAAAACCTTTATTCGCATGGTGGCTTAGTGATTTATGTGGAGAGGAGGCTTCGTGCCTTGTGCGGTAATCGTGGATCACGCAGATTCATTAGAGAATGTAGTGTCAGGTGTGGCTGCCACAATGAATGTGGTAATCGTGTTGTTCAACAGGGGATGAAGTATCCAGTAGAGATTTTCCATACGGGCCATATCGGATGGGGGGTGAGGGCAAGTAGACCCCTTCCAAAAGGTGTGTTTCTCTTCGAGTTGGCTGGGGAGATTCTCACAAATGCTGAGATGATTCTTAGAAATCTTGTAGCCTCACCTCGACCATCTTTCGCAATGCAATTGGATGCTGATTGGGCCACCGAAGCCAAACTTGATGACAACTCTGCGCTCTGCTTGGATTCCCAAATTTTTGGTAACGTGGGAAGATTTGTAAACCACAGGTTTGTAATCCAGCCGGCTGATATGCATTACTGTAATGGTTCGAAGTTGTTTATTTATGTCTAATGAAAATGTGTGTTTCTTTTAGGTGTGAAGATGCCAACTTGATTGAAGTTCCAGTGCAGATTGACGAATGGGACAAGAGCATTTACCACGTTGCATTCTTCACAAATCGAGACATTTTGATTCATGAAGAGTTAACTTGGGACTACGGCTGCGACTTTACCTACGAAGACCCTGATTTGCCTTCCTTTGCATGCAAGTGTGGAAGTAGCTACTGTAGGGACTGGCGTAGTACCTTTGTCGTATCTCGTAGATCACAATAAAAAAGCTTTTCTAAATACTAAGTGACATGAATCTTGCGTTTAATTAATTGTAAACACTAAGTGCTACATTGAAGTACTTACAGCAATTGACTGCAAAGATCCTTTGAATGCCGCATTTTTGTCCAACAAAGAACTTAAGTTCTGAATTACAATGAAGGATCGATCCAGTTAAAGAATAAATGGTCATAGTAAATTAGAAAGTAAATACGAATAGTATCCAAACTGTTACGAAGAGTACTCGAAATACCACAAAGAGCCATTCAAATACTACAAAGAGTACCCAAAATTAGTACATATTATACATTCCAATTTACATTAAAATACACAGAGTACTAAAAAGCACTAAGTTCTTGACATTAAGAGTACTTGTAGTATCCAAAGATACTCAAAGTTCTAGTTAACTACTCCTCATGGAATGCCCACCAATCGCGCAAAGCATCTTCACATACTCTCATGGTCTCGCTGGACATCTTGTATACTGGAGAGCCCTTGGCCCTATGGGAAGCCAGTATCATGAGGAATTTGCACGCTCTGACTAGATGTGCATCGACATGCGCCTCCGCAGCTTCATTGCAAAATAAATACGTTTTATCCCCACGTCCGTGCTTCTTGAAGTATTTTGCCCTAATAACTTCATCCCCGGCGGCAAAGACGCCCCCCCATGGACATTCGAGGGGCTCCTGTATCTCAAACTTAGATCTGGTGCACTGCAAGATGTAGAAATCCACGCCGTCTTCATTCTCCTCTTCTGCAGGTATCATGAAATTATCGCCAACCTCAACCAGGTCTCCTAAGACCAACGACACGCCATCATGCACCCAATTACCTTCACCGTCCATTTCCTCCATCTGTGCCGCCACTGAAGAAGCGCTCTCCGGAACCAACCTAGCAACATTCCAGCCCTGCACATGAGATGAGTTCAAGCAATTAGCCCAATCGCCATCAACGCATGATATACAAAAACAAGATAAAGCACGTGTCCTGAGAAGAGTAGAGTCAGATTCAGAGAAGCCCATGATGGAATAGAGTGATTTAGATCCTGGCAGAGTGTTGCAGCGGATGCTCCTGTCACTATGAACGACCTCCTTCTCTCCAATGTGCCAAAATACACGAGAGAGGGGTGGAGCCGTGCTGATCTTTGTCCGCCTGTAGGAACTCTGAACCCGCTCAGTATACTTTTCTTGTAGAAAGTCAACAACTTGTGCAGCATTCGCCAATGGCCTCAGAGGATTCTGGATTTGCTCGGCACTCAACGCCCTCTTCACGACCGCCCCGGCCCCATCCCACTCTCCCTTCCCATGAGCAGTCTCAAAATAGTTCCACCGCATCTTGCATCCCTTAGTGAGCATGGGATATCTAGCCACGAAGTACATAGCTGTTGCACATTTGAACTGAGCGCTACAGCCATCACTATACACCCAGTGTTCCTCCGGAATAAATCCTGAGTCCTCTAACCAGTCCCAATGCAAAAGCAAGCAATGTTGGACATAAGCAGAGTCGTGATCTTTGTCATCCGATATGTAAAAGTGCGTCTGCTTCATTACGGTATCCCCTTCTTTCCACATTGTAATATGGACAAGGATGGTTACGGACGTGCTGAAATAGTACAAACTTTGCACTTCATTCTGAATAGCAAAGCTATAATTTTCTGCAAAATCGATATGAGACACAATTACTCCCTCCGGGACGTTCTTCATCATTAATTGACATTGCTCATCCTGCCACCTCGCTCGGAAGTTGTGGGTGATGAACGTGGACACTGCTTTCTCCATGTACGACAAAAACTCTTTCACAGGAGTATCCCTGAAAGCCTCTCTGAGCCGCTTCTTGGGCCTTCCAGTCCTCTTATCAACGCCAACCTCATAGTATTTGAAACACTTCCACTTCACAAGAAAGGAGTCAGTACTAGACAACTCAAAAGGGCAAAGGGGAAATAAATGGAAGCCACAATCTGGACACTCTCCCATGAGACAATCAAGCTTGTGCCACACATCCAGTTCTCCTTTCGGGCACACACAGGATTCCCACATCATTGTAATGCGCTTATAAATTGCCTCGTGTGCATGGCAAGCCCCTTCAGCCTCACCCTTACATACTTGACATCCACAATTGCACGTGATCCTTGAATGCAACCCCCTTAGCTGATCTATGAGATGGCTCAATCCAACCTTCATGAAGTCCATTTCTACATGGTATATACAGCAGCATGTGTTTCGTTCCTTCAATTTCCGAACCCACCATGGTTTCAACCTCTCGAAGGCTCTCTGGCGCACATTGCACTCTGGATGAGCCTCCATAAAACGCAAAAAGAATGTTGTCTGTCAACCATGGAGACATTTTCCAAAAGTGTTATACTTGTTGTACTAAAAGTAATAAACCTAGGTACAATATGTTATGAAATCAAGTACAAGTTATACAACGGATTATATTAAGTACATTATCCTTGGGTTTGTGTTTACATCCGGTACAAGAAATACAACGGTACTTCGAACACACTAACCAAATATACCGAGTATAGACGACTCCTACACTCGATGAGTACGACATATACACAAAGTATATTGGCGTTCATACATTTAAGCTTAGTTGTACATCGCCAGTACAGAGGACTTATCACAAATATCACCTATGTACATCGTCAACTACATAAGTACATGTAAAGAACAACAACAAGAAGCAAAGTATTTAATATACACAACTGCTTGACAAAGTTATACCACTTTGTATATTAGCAGTACTTGTTGACCACATTAATACATTCGGCCCTACGTTAGTAAGAAATCAAGTACATAGTGCTCTATATATTGGTATGATATTGACGACCTTATACACTATGATTGAAAACGCAGAGAAGGAACAAAATGAATGTACAACATGTATGTTCAGTGGAAGGTCTTACCTGTGTCTCGCAGAGGTAGTGCGTAGGATGAGGCTCCACCCACAGATTTCTGCCTACCCTGTGTTTAACAACGTCCTTTTTGTTTGGCGAAACCTTGGTCTGTCCATTCCACCATATCTCAATCTGGGATTTGTCGTAATCTGACAAGCCTCCTCTCTTCTGTCGATTGAGGCGAAGCCGAGGCACTATCTCTTCAGGACTCAATCCATACACTCTTCTATTCATGGCTATATTGATGCTAGACGTAGAAGTATCCAATACACGTGACAGTGCTGACACTCCATCGACTCCCAAGCTTACTGCCGCATCTAATAAAACACTCTTTCTTGCTAATCGCTCGTTCGAGTTTGCCACCTTCACCAACTGCAACTCGTTTTTGAAATTCTCTATGAAACTGTATGTGACCTTCGCCTCTTGAGGCCTAGGATAATATAGCGGTAATAGAGGCCAAAAAGCATTATGCCTCATGACCCTCACGACAGCATCTCTTCTACTAGAAGGACCGGGACAACTCCTCAACTCTCCAACAATATACTTCACTATTCGCAAAGAGATCCGATTCAACTTCGTCACTGACATTTGATCAGGTGTGTCATCATGTAAAGGGTTTGAAGCAAGACCTCGTGTTTCCTCCTCTCTCTCTCTCTCACGTGCTCTTTGTAGAGCCTTACGTGCTCTTGCCGTCTCTCTAGATACGGCTCTCTGCTCTTCCTCCAACCTGTCTGCAGCAGCCCTGGCTGCAGGACCAGGTCGACTAACACCCCCTCGCACTCGTTGCCCCTTTGCAGTATTCCCCATAACTGACACCCTGAAATATGAACACATAAAAATGATGAGTACATAGAGGGTGCAAATTATAGCAATGAGCGTAGTACAATTTAAATGTGTCTACATGAAAATGTAAAAGAACTTACCAAACTGTAGTCGCCTGTCACCGCCTAAATGCAATGGACTCGCAGCTACTAGTAGGGGAACCTATGGAAAATTGTACATCAGATAGAGAAGGCAGGTACTCGTAGCTACTATAGGAATCTACACTAACTGCGGTAGCAAATAGTGCACGCCTCGGGGACTCTTCAGACACGGTGTTGCATTTGCCTAGATAATAGTCAGGGTTCCCTTGTTTAGAGACAGGGGTTTCAGAAACGTAACAGGAGTCGCTAGTCTCGCTATCCACTGTGTAGAGAAGGGAGTCTATCTCCGTACTAGCGGAGAGCAATCCCAGAGGGAAGCCTTTTGCAGGGAAGTACGAAGTAATCAGTCTCTGGACAAAGAGGGACTGCTGCCTGGACTTAGACATTGTTTAGCGAACAGTTCTGTAAATCGCATATTCTAGCAAGGAAACAAAACAAGAGCCATGCACAAACTGTAGTTGAATTCCAAGCGACACCGAGTAGACACAAAATACAGCAGAGCACAACGACTAGGCAGAGAAGAAGAGAGAATCCAAGGCGGCGCCGACGTGGAGGCCAAAGGGTTGCTAGTGGCGGCGGCATCTTAGACTCGGCGCCCCTAGAAAATAGGATCTTGATTATCCGTTACCAGAGAATGTACTCACTGTACGTGGAAACTTAGTGTACTCATTGCATGTACATACTGCATGTACTCACGGCGTGTACACACTGCACATAATAAAATTAACTGCATATCGTGTTGTTTGATAAGAGCCTCGAGTGTAAATATTTGGATTGGTTGTCATTTCCTTTGAATTGACCAGTCGACGTTGATATTGCGGATAAATATTGATCCTGTGGAGAATATTTATTAGTTTTTAAGCTCTGCGCTTTATAAATGAATCTTGTGTATTTCACGCCAGCTAACGTGGATAAACATGAAGGCTGCCTTAAAATTAATGTTACAGGATGTGAATTTCTAAACGTTCAATAAGATGTAGAGGAATATATCTTTGTAACAATGTGCATTTGCAGAACAATAAGCAGTGTAGTTGCAGTGACTTAGAGAAATGCGAGATCCTTCAACTTGATCAGAGTTTACACCTGTTAAAAATGAAAAAAGACCCCTGACAACTTCTGTGCAGTTGCGACGAGTACCAACCAGGTCTCCTACAACTAATTAGAACCTCATTTACAAGGGGAGATTTTAGACACATGATACATCTTGCATGTAATCACTGCGGCCGACAACAGGAAATCAACATAACCCTTAACTCATATAAAAATTCATAAACATTGCAAAGACGCGGTTCCAGATGTCTACATTTTGCGCGAGCTCCCGTTCATGATCCAAGCCGATGCGGATGAGGAGCAGAGTGGTTAAGACGCTGGCGTTCACCATAGCAACATGATTCTCGAAGGGCTTCTCGAATCCGAACACGTCTGCAAGGAATTGAAAATGCTCCTCCAACTCCCGCTTGTCCCACCATAGTTCCACCTCGTCCTCTTCAACAGATGTTGTTCTCAGCACGGCCTTCTGTATATCACCAGGGCCGAACAGTTCGTCCATCTCCTCGAATCTCAAGTCCTGTCAAAGTTCTTCAACTCCACTGTTACATCGACTTCCCACCTGAACAAGTTGAACAACAATATAAGTATCTAGAAATCAAAACGTGGTGATTAAATATACAAATGCTAATGCCAAATGTGTGGTAGGTTTTTCCAAACCTGAAAAAGACGTACTCGAGCCTCCTCTTCTTCTAATAGTCTGATACAAATTCCACCCCTTCAGCTCTCTCATTCTCTCTAAACAAAACCCCTACAATTGTATGAACCTAGAACCTAGTAGAAGATGAAGGTGCTAAGACAAGGGTATGTTGAGTGATTGAGGGAAGGCACTGGTGCGCATCCACTGCTGTGCATGCGGTTGAAATGCAGAAGAAAGGCAAAGCAGAAGAAAGACGCACACCTGACTAGGTCTCCACGCTGGAATAGCTGTACTGAAAGTTGCAGGCAGAACACAAGGCAGCCGTTGACGGCGCTTGGCGTCCTGAAATGTAGGATCTAGGGGCAAGAAATTGATGGTGGAGATGAGCGATGCTCACCACGAACGGTCAAGATCTACCGGAGTTCTGTACATTATATACTCTGAGTACCTTTTGTACAGATAGAACGCAGTCGCATGTATGAAATGAAATGACAGGGAAACTGGTTTTTCATGTATTCTTTGATTAGCCATCTTAGAACAAGCATTGGGCACCCAAAATCCGCGTTCGGATCCACAAAAATCTTAATTTTACATACACTTTCCCCCCGCCAACTATACAGTATTAATTATGGAGACCCACCCCAAATGTGTAATCTCGCTTCAAAAGTTCTAACGGTTTTGAAAAGAACATTCCATTGCCTATCTCTTCCGAGAGAATAGACAAAATCCATGCAATTTCAAATAAATATTTCTGTACTTTTCCTTTTTTTTTGTACTTGGGACATATGAAGTGAACCCGTCATAAGTACAAAATTAACATGAGCAATTAAGTTTTACAACCCTTTCAACAATGGTAATATGATCTTCGACATCTTACCTATTCCTTTCTGAGATCAAAACCTGCAAAAACATTGAGGCTTCATGCTTTTTCAAAGTACAAAGCTAAGGTACTTTGCCATATATTGTACTGTGACTCAAAAAGTACTAGGGTCTAGCATACTTACACCCCAAGAAGCAGGCCACCTGCCTTCCGTCTTTCCTCGTCCACCTCTACCGTCACCGGGGACTGTTGAACCCTAAGGAGATCCTGGAGTATGACGAACTGAAGAGCATGCAAAGGTACGATGAACCGGAAGAGGTGTCCGATCAGGAGGATGATGACGACTGTATGGAGGTCTCACCCACGCCGGCTAAGAGACCCCGTCCCAGCCCGGAGAAGGGACAGCCGTCCGGATCACCTCGGACTCCCACCCCGACCAAGCGGAACCTGAACACGGAAGTCTTCAAACCCACTGGACCACCGGAGCACACCGGAGACCCGTGCCAAGACTTAGTCAACCTTTCGGAGCAGGTGTCGGCGTATGCCCAGTTCCTACAGTCAACTAGGCAGCTGGAGGGCCGGTTGGCGAAGGAGGTAGTTTCCCTTACGGGCACTAACTGGTTGGAAGACTGCCTGGTTATCCTTCGCAAGCACCGGGACCTTGCCAGTCTGCAAGCCAAGCACATTGACCAGATGGAGCAGTACCAGGAGAGGATCAACAAGCTCCAGCACGAGGTGCATGATGCCCAAAAGGACTTCAATGACGCCCGTGACCGAGCAGCCCAGGCCATCCAATCGGTTGTAGAGGTCAAGGCTACATTAGCCCTTTCGGTGGATGTGGCCAATCAGTGCGCCGTCTACCAAGCCTTCTTGACCCGCCAACCGGATCCGGCTCGGAAGTTGATCGTGAAATTCATGCACGACCGGACGCAGGTGATGAGGGACACTTGGTTGCAGATGAGACACTTTGTGGAGATCATCAGCGCCGGAAAGAACGGTCCGTCAAGACCACGAGAGCCACCGGCAGATCGAGAGGAGCCCAAACCATCGGCACCAACCATGGGACCGACACAGGTACTACCTTTAGCCTCTCCGGTACAGTCGACCATCCGGCCAGTGCAACGGAGCCAGGACAACCGTTGGAGGATCCTCTCCCGGACACCTTGGACAGTTTGCACAATCTGCCCACCCTGGCTGGATTTGAGACTGTTAACCCCGGGAACATCTCTTTGGACCCGAACCAAGGTCCACCGCCGGAAGACTTTGTTCCGGTACAGGGATCTCCGGAACGTATCCAGCTGGATCTCAGCGCAACCCCGGTGGCTGCACGATCTCCCTCCCCAGCGGTCCACGCAGGACGAGCCCGGAAGGCTATCGACCAGCCGGCAGCTGATACCCCGGAAGAGGGCCCCTCGCTGAAGAGGCTGAAGAAGGGAGCACAGAAGAAGGAACGACCGGATGGAACCCGGCACAGCCCACGGTTCGATAAGAACAAGGAGTAGAAGTTAGGATAAGGACCGGATAAAATGGCAGCGACTAACGATGGGGCTCAAGTGCACCCGGCTGTCAATCCGGGTAGATAACGGCAGTAACTAGGAATAGAAGGCGGCCACCGGTCCGGGATTCTCGGATCCAAGATCCGGAATTTCTGGATCTCAGTAGGCCACTTGGTCGCTTTAGGATCGATAGGTTTTAGTATTTAAGCTGGACGTTTTTCCAAGGCCGGGGCCTTGTTTTGTACGCCGTTTTGTTGTTGCAATTGGGAATATACTTTTGGATTTGTTGTGTCGACCGGCTGGCTGACAGGTCCGTTACCGTAATGGTTTGTTGGTACTATTGTCTTCAGTAGTGTTCTGGAGGAGTGTTGAACAGTGGGATAGTTTGGAGAGCGCCCGGAGAGTTTGGGTAGGTGTCAAGCGTCCTGTGTTGACGGTTTCCAGTCCCGGAAGGAGCCCGGAGGGGAGGAGAGACAACACCATATTCGTTATTTTGGGGAGATTTATCATCTCCCAAAATAATGCATTAGGTCAGGTCGAGTTAAAATGGGCACAATGGTCCCATACTTGACAAGGAAAAGCTTATAAGCAATTTCCATTAATTTGGGACATGATCACACAGTACTAATGGGAAATGAAAGAAGGTAGTGGTTTACTAGAAATACTTGAAAAAGTACAAGGTAGGTCGAACCACCCTAAATGAACATCAAACAAATAACAAGAAATGGACACAACGGATATGCTCGGAAATCTTATATTATATATATGTGTGGAAATACAAATTAGGTCGACACTCCTTAAATGTTGAATCCGTGACAGGCTCTTTCAGACCTGTACAAACAATCAAGTTGTTCGACTAACATAGCTGCCTACAGTTTCCGGAGTATGATATGCAATCCAAGAACATACGGACTTCATAATAGTCCCATGCCAACAAATGTATGTTATCGGCTCTACTTCAGAGATCCAAACTAGGAACTTCAACGCTAGATGTCGTTTAGGTCGCCTCGACCTAAATGGCTGTTATGTGGCAGTACATATGATATAGAATCAACGCTTTAGGGTACTAAGTAAAAAGCTACACTAAGAACTATAGGTGACCTGTTGGTATCCCGCACTCGTAAAGTACGAACTTCAACGCCAAATGCAGTTTAGGTCGCCTCGACCTAAACTGCGGTCTATAATGTGGTACACATGATAAATAAGGAATGGACAGAAACACTTAAGTAGTGTTCCCTCCAATTAAATATATGTAATTATCTAGTATTCAAAACATAAATACGCTAGAACTAATACGCTATAACTGATCAGGTCGACTCGAGCTAAACATCTACCTTTGTCTTGAAAACAGAAGGGACGAACGGTATTCAGTTCAGTCGTCTTCAAACGAATATAAGGGATCTGACTAAATTCAGAACTTCAAGACCACCAACTTCAAAGCTACATGTTTATTCAGAATCCGGAGACACAAATCTCTCCAAGGAGGCCTTTATAATGTCCAGTTGTTTCAGTGGGATCTTCAGCGTTGGATCCTTGCCAACGCCCCGGTCGTTGACATTTTTTTTAACTTTGGATTTCCAAGCTGTTATGACTGCATCAGTACTCTGCCACGACTCGGGTACATCCTTCTCAACTGTCCAACGAAGTCTCCCATCCACATCCCAGCCGGCATAGAATTTCAAAACATTTTCATCTTGGGAAATTGGGCGGTAGAACTCTACTTGGAGCGTGTTTGGGAGGTCAGGGTTCGAATTAGGGTCAGTCAAGGCCCGCGCAAGCCAAAAAGGACGATCGTCTTCATCGCAGGGTCGTAATGCTAAGAAGTACCCTACAAAAAGGTCTCGCGCAACACGGAACGACGGTCCTGGGCGATCTCGTTTGTGACCAACAAAGTGATCATCCTCTGCGAACTCCTCGCGCAAAGTTCCATCTTCCTGAAACTCGTCTTCGACGGAGTGAGCGAGCCGCGTGGATGGCCAAAAACCATGCTCCAAGGCAGGGACAACATCAAAGGGGATGGAAAGAGCCTCTTTAACATCGTTGCAATAGTATGAGAGTGGCTCATAGATTCTTCTGGACTGGACTGAATCCGAAGATAGCCTCTCCCAATGATCTAGAAAACCCGACAAGCCCTTAATCACATCAGGCACGTGCCGCATCTCGCGAGGCGCCACGGCACCAGGAACACCACGGGGCCATAAAGATCGACCTTCTGAATCCTCCTTCCACAACTTGATGCCACAACCATCTCTTTTTGGCAACCAGTCGTCGTCGTGACAGAAGATTTTATACTTCATGACTGGGCATCCTGAAGAATCTACATAGAATTTGAACTGATGAGCTTTAGTGTGACCCATTAACGTATCGTCGCCATCAAGCATCCACTCCGCGATGAATTTCTTGAAATCTGGGACCTCCTGAATAAGATGCGGAATTGTTGGTACTGCTTCATGTTTCATGAAGGACTTCATGAGGAGAGGTACTGTGGGGAAGTCCTCCCTCCGCAAAGCCATGCTCCATCGCCCGAAAAGGGCATCAATATCGTCATGAGTATGGCCGACCAGCATGAAATTCACGTACACTTCGCGAAACACCCGCTTCGCGACTAATAGGGACCAGAATGAAAATACAAACCTATTCTTGTTATCACTGACAGCGTTATCCATTTGGACGTTAAGAATGGGAGGCAAGGGTTTAGCAGCAACAGGAACCTCAGGAGGAGGGCCAAGAGGATCCAAACACATCTCTGAACCATGCAAAAGCGCGGCATACAATGGGTGGGAAGGATTCTCTTGAAAGAGTTCCCTAGAGGTGGATTTAGGGGGTGACTCAAGGTCCCGAAGGAGCTTCGCAAACGATCCAACCGTGTAATTAGCGTCGTGTGAGTAAATGTCAAGGCCATAATGGGCGTAACGTTGGTCCACATGCCCATGAGCAAGCATTCCCGTGACAGCGAGAGGAAGCTTCATGAGACCGTCTAAGTGTTTGACCTTGTGCGATAACGCCGGCGACGCCGTCTTCGAATGGTCCATCTTGTCATGCATAATAGTAAGAACTTCATGCGGAGTAGCCTTCGACCTGAATCGATTTAGGTAGTACAAGTCCCTATGCGCCATTGCAGAGTCATTGTGCAGCCTCATTTTCTTAGACCACAACAGGGACGCCTGAGATCCTGTAACCGTTAACTTCTTCTGGGACTGGAACTCATCACATTTTGAGCAACGAGCGAAGTTGTCTCCTGCTCGTTTGGCGTAATATTCTGGATAGCTAAGCCTCCTGATCTTGCTCAAGTTAGAAGCGGACATAGGAGGCAATCCGCAGTCCGCTAAATGCTCATCGAGGATGGGAATCTGTTCCTTCCATTTGAAACTGGAAGGCAGAACTTTAGCTACAACTGTCTCCCCTGAAGGCAGAACACGACTCTTGTGGGGCATGTGGTCGGCATGCATGTCCAGGATGGCCCCTAGGACGGCAGTTGCTACTACTGTGTGATTTCGAGGTTTACGTAAACCAGTATTACCGTGAAATTGAGCCTCGAAACCAGCAGCAGCATACTGGGCATTTCTATAGAATGTACTGGAGCTCACTCCCATAATCTTCATCCAGGCGAAGGGGCAAACATCTATGCCCTCCAGAGTCACCACACTCTTCCCCGCTGAATTCTTGTGGATCTGTCTATGCACGTCGAGTTTTATGTGATTACGGAACTGCACTGTGGTCTTGTCGTACATACGCGACCGTAGACTAGAGATTTTATCTCTGGGATAGTGTTGGACGCATAGGTGAGCGCAGCACGTTTTTGCTGCTACAGATTTTATAGATGGCTGGGTCATCAGATACTCAGCGTGACGTGATATAGGTGGGGGCGTATTCCTAGAGGAGTTATCATACGATCGGGTACGATCTCCCAGGGATCGGTTACGCTCCGCAACCCAACGGTTATACACATCACGTTGACTATGGTGCTCTAGGCTAACTCCATCCAGATAGACGTGGCTGATAGGCCACGTTTTGAAGGAGTACCTCCAATCATCCTCTGACTCTTCTTCGACCAAAGAACGTGATACCTGGACGACGACAACGGAATCACCAAGGGGACCAACCGTGTCAGATACCAAGCTGGACCGTGGGTTCCGGATCAAACCTTCTGCTAACGAGATATTGTCGTCACTATATATTGTTACAGTCTTGTTCTGCCATTGTCTTGAGGGTACAACCACGAAGTCTGGAAGGTCTGGGTTTACGGGCACTTCAACGGGTACCTCGTCATCGGAGACATAGTCCATTGTACCTGGAATGCAACAGACCCAATTTTGTGAGAACATATTATACTCCTTAAAGAGAATCAATCTCTAAATTTGAGAACTTATCCCAGGCGCAGTTTAGCTCGACTCGAGCTAAACTCGTGTTGCCCTTTGGATACAGATGTTTAGCTCGACTCGAGCTAAACTACCGCACCCAAAGGGCGGCAGAAGTTTAGCTCGAGTCGAGCTAAACTTCTGCCGCCCTTTGGGTGCGGTAGTTTAGCTCGAGTCGAGCTAAACTTATGCTGCCCTTTGGGTGCTTGTGTTTAGCTCGAATCGAGCTAAACTCATGATGCTCTTTGGATGCAGCAGTTTAGCTCGAGTCGAGCAAAACTGCCGTCCGCAAAAAGCGGCGCTTTAATAGGTGCTTCCATCTTCGGAATTCTGAGTCGCAGACTCAGAGTACGCTTACGGTGTCCGCTCTAAAACGTCTGTAAGAAGGAAAGAGAGACACTGCAAATACACCATGACTTGAATCAATGGAAAGCATACAACAAGCAGATATCAATGAAGTGTACTGATGATCGGAGAAAACTAAAGAGAAGACGTACAAGAGAAACGGCGCAATACAGCTTCCGCCCAGAAAACAACAACCTCCAAGTGAGCGCCGAGAGCTCCTACAAGCGAGAGAAGCAAGTGAGTAGAGAAAAGACTTCGAGCGGGGACGATTCCAGAGGTCATTCTCTAACGTGTGACCGTTTTCATGCCGCTTCAGTTTTGAAAATAGGCGGGAATCATGCATGACCATTCGTCCCTCCACATTTCGGGGTGTGAGAAAGCGCGGGAATTACCACTTTCCACACTTCTCGGCCCTTTAGATAGATGCAAATGCGAAATATTTGGTGCATTTAATCAAATGGGATGGGTTGGAAGTCCCTATAGCGCCAGATAGAGTGTTGACTTTTGGCCGCGAACTTTTCTTCCTCTATCAGGGTTCAGGGTTTAGGGTATAGGGTTCAGGGTTAAGGGTTTAGGGTCTTAGGTCCAGGGTCAAGGGTTTAGGGTATAGGGTTAAGGCATTTTTAGGGACATTAAATATGTCGTACATGGAATAAAATTAAATCGAAAATTGTTTGAACCTAATTGAAATTCGTGAGTCTGGTTGATACGAGGAAGTATATCGTTGCAAATATTCATACCTCCATTTACTAAATATGTATTTTTGCTCAATTTCATTATTATATATGATGTATGAAATCAAATCATTATATGTGAGTTCATAAATAGTTCTTGATAGACCTAGGTAGATATGTTTTTAAATTTAGAATTATTTATTTATTCTACAAATTAAGTCAGATATAATTGTCATATATTATGTATATATATTCATGTACTTTTATTTATGTCTCTATTTATTTCATAATGTGTTCTTTACGTCGTGAATGGTGTAGATTTGTTCTTTCGTTTCTGGAACTCTACATCTTAAGATGTATATTTTTAATATACATGTTAGGATTATAATATGTATAATATAATTATATATTCATTTACAAGTAGGTACTACTATATTCATTAACAATTTAATGTCCACTTAAAAATAGTACGAGAATAATTAACTAAAATCTAATGTATACAAATCTTAAAATGATATACAAGTATATTCAAGTATATACGAAATACATTGTTAAAAATAATAGTATTAGATTATAGAATTTAATTCATTTCTCATGGCAAATTATATACGTTTTTTAGAAGATTGAATTTTAAATATTTAATCATGAGACGCAAATATTTGAACCATGGTATGCCTTGTGTGATAGGCATGGGGTGAAAGTACGTTGACCTAAATGTAAGCCTAATATTCTTAAAGTACATGATAGTATCATAATCAAATTATGATATAATAAAATAGTATAGTATACCAAGGCTCTAATATTTTTATTTGCAATTTTATATTTAATTATTGATTATAATACGAGAATAATAAAACAATATTCAAGTATATACAAATCTAAAAATGATACACAAATATATTCAAGTATATATACGAAGTACATTGTTAAAAATAAAAGTATTAAATTATAGAAATCAATTCATTTATTATGGCAAATTCTTTTTATTTTTTAAAAGGTTTATGGTTAATTATATTTATTCCTGAGAAGCGAATATTTAAACCATGGTATGCCTTGAATGGTAGGCATGGAAATTACACAAACCTTAATCAATTCATTAATGTTCTACCTTGAGTTCTATTTGTACAATTTTATTACATTCTAATAAGAAAGTGGAATGTTTGGTTCATTCATTTTTTTAAAAAAACTCATAAATTATGGATTCAAATGAAACGTTTTAAACCAATGATCATAATTATAGTTGTAGTATTAATATATAATATCGGGAAAGGCTCTAGATGCTTGTCTAAGCTTACAATCCCATAAATCAATTCTTTAATAATAAATAAAAATGACACATTTAAGTAAATCCGGACTTTCGAAAGCCCACATCGGTCAAAGTCCCGTTACCGAGTCTGGTCAAAGTCCCCTTCGTTACTCTGGAACATTCGGCTTTCCGCTCATGCTGCTTCATAAGCATAAGTTCCTTTGGGCGACGAAACAGTTGTTTCATTCTTAGTTTCCCTTCTGTTTCATTTACTTGTAGTTCATTTGCTGTGATGAGGAGGTCGGGCGGTGGTTTTAGGGTGTCAAGTTACCCGCAAGACAAGTGGGAGGTGGTTGTTTTTCCACAAGGAGTGGAGGAGCTTCGTCCCTGGTTTATGGCTGTGGAACGCGCCCGTGGTCGCGGCGTGGAGATTCCCCCGTGGAACCTCATTGCACGCCTAATGCAGCCCGGTGTGGAGTGGGATTGGACTATTGCACATGGTCTAGAGCAACTGGAGATTATGAACGCCTCCAACATCAAGTTTCCCCTCACCTCTGGCGAGGGCTTCTCTATGCCTGATTCTAATGAGGAGGGGAGCATGGATTTGGGGAGCCCACCACATGAATGAGTAGGTGAATTGTTATCTCCTCAGAACCCTTAACCTTGTCCTCAGTTTGATGTTTTCATAATAATAGATTGCGTTTGCTGTATGTGGTGCGCAGCATTGTAATGGCTCATGCTGTGTTCGTTCTGATTGTTAGGAGGATGAGTCCTTGCTTTTGACATGCACTTTTCCGTTTTGAACCCTAAACATCATACCATCTGATCCTGTTTTTATCTTTTCTCCAGAACTCGCAGCCATCTTCGATATACTTCTACGATTTTACTTTTTGCTGCTATTCAACTCAGATATGGAATGGGGACTCCAGGAGTAGTTAGCACAACCGTTAGATTATACAATATTTGGAAACCATAGATGTGAAAAGAGATGACTTTCATCTTTTGGTAACTTTTCCTGATGGTATTCCCCGTGTGGATTGTAAACAATTTCTGGAATGGAATGCCTTCAAAACAGGGCTCTTCTATACGAAAACCAGTGTTTCATCTGATGCTTTCATATTTGTATATTTCGTATTCTAATATGTCCATGCTAACTAGTAAATGTAGTAGTAAATTTCGTTTGAATCTATGAATTATTAATTTTGTATTTTAAAATTATGCAAATGAAGCAAGCATTCCACTTTCTTATTAGAATGTAATAAAATTGTAAAAATATTAGTCAAGGTAGAACGTGAAAGAATTGATTAAAACTATTGTAATATACATGCTAATCATACAAGGCATACCATGGTTTAAATATTCGCTTCTCATGAATAAATATAAAAAACCCTAAACCTTCTAAAAAATATAAATAATTTGCCATAATAAATGAATTGAATTCTAGAATTCAATACTATATATATACTTGAATATACTTATATATCATTTTTAGATTTGTATATAGATTTGAATATAGATTATAATTCTAGTATTATTATCATTAAATAAATATAAAATTGTAAATGAATATATTAGTATCTTAGTAAACTATACTATATTATTATATTATAAATAAATTATGATATTAACATGTACTTTAAGAATATGATGACAACATTAATGTAAATATGTTTCCAATTAGAGTGTATGAAATTCATTTTCATTGCTAATAGTGTAACCATATTTGATGCTTTAGTGAAATAATTACAAATTATTATTATATAAAAAAAAATATACATTTTCATCCTTTACAATTGATCATAATTTGTCCAATTCGAAGCTCGAAATTGTGTATTTTTTCAAAACATCCAAAATTGCGTGCAATTTCTTTTGAATAGAATTTTAATTTATAAACCCTATTTGTTTATTCTGTATTATAATATTTCCATATTTTACTGTAAATTTAGTAACGGGGAGGCTAAAAGCTAATAAAGACAATAAAAAAACATACTTCTCTATCTTTCATTCATAGAAATTCAGAAATCTAAATCTAATGTAGATTCACAAATTTATATGAATCCATATATAATCTAAAAGCAATACCAACTGTACATAATGCAAGCATGTTTTGAACCATTGTAAAAAATTACCAATCCTTTTCATCTGAATAAAAAAAAAATGAGTTCCCTATCCTGTTTAGTTTTCATTGAAACTCACACTGGGTTCGTAACCTCAACCCCATTCACAGTACACATTAAGGGTCATGGTTCTCCAATCCCATGTGAGTTATTGGAGCCATCATGGTGAATTCTTCTTAAGGTAAGAAAGAGCAGGTTTACCAAACCATATGGGGTTAACCATTTGGAGACTGAAGCGCACTTTCTATCTTTAAAGTAAATTCCTATAAAAAGTTATTTTCACTTTCTCACTACCCGAATCAAGTTCATAATAATAAAATAAAAAAAGTGACAATAATATTTAACTCGCAATTCTTACAAATATTAATAATACCATTCAGTGATTCTGATATAACTAAAATTACTATTCCGTAATGAAAAACAAATTTTCAAATTGAAGTATCTAAGTACATGCTAGTATATGAATTCTGAATTATCAAAATATTTGGAATGGCATGGAATTTATTTGGAATAGAATTATAATTCAGTATAAATACACAAAAATTTATATACACACAATGTATTTCGTATAATACATACTTGAATATATTTGTATATCATTTTAAGATTTGTATATACTTTAATATAGATGATTATTCTCGTACTTTAATCATTAATTAAATATGATATTCTAAATGAATATATTAGTACCTTAGTATACTATAATAATTTATTATATTATTGATAAATTATGATACTAACATGTACTTTAAGAATATGATGAAAACATTTATGTAAATATGTTTCCTATTAGTGTATAGTGAATTCCTTTGATTGCTAATTAGAGTATTAACTTCATAGATCCAAACTAGGATTATTGTGTTAATTAAATTTAAAGACGTCTCATATTCGATTAATATTAGTAAAGATAAAATATACGTTAAAAAAGTAGAATATTTCCTACTCATGAATATTTGTAGTTTCGTAGAAATTAAGTTTCTCTTATAAGAAACTAATTCGTACAAAAATATTAGATTCTCTTGACCATATTATTAAAGTAATGTAATTGCACCTTATTAGATAATAATGAATATTTACGAAATTTTAAATATTTGCTTCTCATGAATAAATATAAAAATTTCAATTCTCTAAAAATTGTTATTAATTTGCCTAGTTAGATTTTGTGCTTGCTCAAGTGTCTATACCATTATATAATATCATATATTAATACTACAACAATGTTGTCCATTGATATAGGACAATACATTTGAATCCATAAAATGAGGATTTTATTTTTCGAATATATATAAAAGAGTAAGAAAATTAAGTTCCGTTTCTGTATTTGAGAAAACCAAAAAAATATTTGCTGCACGAAATTTAAAATAACAAGGTAGAAAAAAGTAAAATAAAATTGAAACCTGCAGGGACGGGGCAGTGAACCCCGCGGTGACGGGGCCACGGGATATGGCGGCGCGGTCACGGGTCCGTGCGAGGGGGAGGAACTGATCCCCACCGCGACCTCGTCCACAGGGTGTTTCTTTGTTTCCTCCATTTCTCTGTGTGTGTATGTGTCTGCGCTCGTTTCTTGGTAGTGGCGGGAATATATTCCGTGAGAGACTGTGTAGTAGAGTTGTTTTGCGCAAGTTTTCAGGGCTTCCTCTGCTCCATTTCCTTCCTCTAGAGTGTGTGACTTCTATGTTTGAAGTACTGTTGGTCTCTAGGGTTTAGGTTTTAGGGTGACGGTTTCAAATGTGAATGCGCGGAGGGAGTTGAAAGTGTTTTGCGCTTGAGCTTGTGCTTCTTCGAGTTGTTTCACGGATCTCTGTTAGGTTTTCCTGTGCTGGGTTCTTCCTCGCTCTGTAGGGTTTAGGTGTATTTCATATCTTTTGTTCTTGTGCGAACTTCTTCGGTGCTCTGTGGAGGCGTGCGGTTTGGATTGGGGTTTCGGGAGGGGTGGAAAACAGTCTTGCGGCGCTGAATTTCAGGTGCGTAATTGATCGCGCCAGTGGTTTCTTTTTTCTTTCAGTTCAATTCCAATGAATTTCGCAATTTAGGGTCTTGTCAATTGAGTTTTTTCGTTTTTTTTTTGTTTCAATTATAATTCTTTGGCATGATCTCGCTAGTTTAGGATTAGCATCCTGTAATTTTCGTACTGAATTCTGAATTGCGTGTGTCTGTTTATGTTCGTACTCTTTATGTGTTGTATGTGTGTTTTCTGTGGAAGAATTCTGTCTTGTTCTCGTATTCTGTGTGTGTTCGAATTTAGACTTCTGTTTGTGTTTGAATTATGAATTGGTTCATCTACTGTGTGTGTCTGTTTATGTACGAATTCAGAATTGTGTTCGTGTCCTGTCTGTGTATCTTGGGTTTCGAAATCTGAATTATGTTCGTTTTTGGTACGTGTGTGTATGTTTGAGATTTAATGTGTGGTTCTCAATAGGATTGTGTGAGTGCATGTGTGTACCATAAGAAAAACAATAGCATATTCCTTGCAGTTAGGTTAATTGATGTCGAGGTTGTAGTTATGTTGAGAACAAATTTGCTACGTTGCATTCATTTTGGCGCCATTGTTTTGAGCCATATGTTTATGTGTTATGGTAATCTGAATGACTTTGCTTATATTAGAATCTTCTGAAAAGGAATCCAATTACATTTGTACTTTTCTCCCGTATTTTTCGGTAGCAATCTTGAACGTTTCTAACATTTATCCCATCTTCTGATCCTCTGCAACCATTTCATTTTGCAGGCAAAACACGATTGCCATAATTTCCAAGAGAGAAACAGGAGCTAATTCATCTGGAAATGGCGGAGAGGTATAAAACCAAATGCCAATATCATCTACTCCTCATGAAAAAGGCTTGACTGCAGTGCTGCAATGTCAAATTCAACAAAAACAAAGAATAATGCAATATATTTTTCATAAAACTGACGGAAATTCGATCATAAAAGCCCACAGTTTAGCTCGACTCGAGCTAAACTGGAGGCACAACTCTCCTCCACATCCTGGGAGTATCACATATAGTTTAGCTCGAGTCGAGCTAAACTGTAGGGCTCCCATGCTCAAAGCCCAAGCAGTTTAGCTCGAGTCGAGCTAAACTTGTTGGGCTCCCATGCTCAAAGCCCAAGCAGTTTAGCTCGAGTCGAGCTAAAGTGCTGGGATCCCATGCTCAATGCTCAAGCCGTTTAGCTCGAGTCGAGCTAAACTTGTTGGGATTAAGCATAGGAGCCTTGCAGTTTAGCTCAACTCGAGCTAAACTGCTTGGGCTTTGAGCATGGGAGCCCAGCAGTTTAGCTCGACTCGAGCTAAACTGCAAGGCTCCCATGGTTGGAGCTGGACAGTTTAGCTCGACTCGAGCTAAACTGCAAGGCTCCCATGCTCAAAGCCCAAGCAGTTTAGCTCGAGTGGAGCTAAACTGCTGGGATGCCATCGGTTACTTAATTAATAGAATCAACATTTAGCTCGAATCGAGCTAAATGGCTTTGAATTTGTCTAATGGTAAATGTGTCCTCCTTGCAGTGAGGAGAAAGCAAGGGTAACTGAGGCGCTACGACATTTCTTCAAGCCTGTTCGTATCTCTGATTCAGATGACGATGACGAGGATGACTCAAGCACATACGAGCCATGGACCTTCAAAGACCCCACGAAGGTCAAAAATTGGACTCTGCGATTGGTTGCACACACCCCATATCTTACCTTCGCAACCATTTTCAAGGGAGAAGTCGATGATCCCGAGGTCATCGATATAGATACAAAGGTCACTGAGTTTGACAATAAGGGAAAGGACCAAATCAAGATCCTCTGCTCATCTATCGGGGCTGATCCATACCTCTTCTCCATAGTAGTAGACGTAGCGGAGAACCTCTTCGACCCCATTTCCTTAATGGAAAGTTTGTCCAATTCACCTTTCGAGGAGATAGTCTCCACGATGAGACAAGAAATACTGGACAGGAAATGGGCAACAAAGGATGGACGAACTCTTGCGGCAAAGTCCCTAGCCTTTAAACTGAGGAATGTTGTCTGCACCCTTGCTCTCCGCGCAACGGAGGCAAAGGTGAAGCAGAACCTCGGAAAATCTCAAGTTGACGTCTCTGGAGTGACAGCAACCGGGAGTCAAATGGGGAGCCAACAGACAGGACGCAGTAGGGGGAGAGCGATAGTTCCATCCCAAAGCCGAGGCGCTTCTGCAACTCCCACGCCCCACTCACCATTGAAGAAGAAAGGACTCGAGAAGAAAACTGACAAGCCCAAGCCCAAGAAGGACTTGCTCTTATCTGCAGAGGACTTGGCAACAAGTTTGAACTCTGTTCTCGGGGAACTCCCCAAGGTGAACAAGGCTGGAGAGATCCTGGACTTCGACAACGCCAATCGCATTTACCAGAATTTCTTTTCTGATTGCCAGGACGAGTTTGTCTTCAAAACAAATGGGCAACCAAAGAAGTTCAGTGTGGACGTGACGCGGTGCAAGCCCGCACCGGCCGCATGGACTATCCGTGCATATGAGAAGCGGGGCATGGAAGAGATGAAGAATTACTTGGTCAACATGCCTGATAGGGGTCAAAAGCAAACCCTATGTCTGATGCCAGACACGAAGGCACGACCTCAACAAGAATCGGATCTGGAAGGCTGTACATTCCACATCATCAACGGGCAACACAGCGTTGCGGCGTCCAAATCTCTCATCGAGGATAACGCCAGTGAGGAGTTGTTGAGGGACTTCAGGAGGTGGGATGCATACATCGTTTGGACGAAGGATCATGATAAGCTGCGAAAGATCTCAGCATTCTATAATCGGGTGAACCATCTCGCACCGTTTAAGCCAACTTGGGCGAGCAATATACTTGCCGCTAGAAAAGTGTGGGAGAGATATGGTAAGCCCCAGAAGAAAAATGCTGCCGCTGGTGCTGCGGACCGCAGGAGTACAGGTCCAAAAAGTAATCCTGCGTCGAAGACATACGACGTAAGTTCACTGATTCATTAGCATTAGCGGTTTAGCTCGACTCGAGCTAAACTTCCTGCAGTTTAGCTCGAGTCGAGCTAAATATTGATAATCTTTTTCGTTTTCAATATTCTGGTATATCTCGATCAATTTAGCTCGAGTCGCGCTCAACAGTAGTTCCGAGACAGCATCATCTAAGGTTTCTTCCTGTGCGTATGCAGAACTTCTTGAATGCTATCAGGGAGCGCTTCGCTATGATCGATGTGGCGAAGCATCAAGCCATGGTGGCAAAGAAGGGAGGGAAGAACACTATCTCCCTAACAAACGAGCTCTTTATCATCACATCCAGTGATGAAACATGGGACCTGTGGAAGGAGGTGATCGCGTCTGCGGCATGTGGTGGACTCATTGATCCCGACACCGAACCTCCGCATAAGAAATTCTATGAGAGGAAGGGGTTCGTTCCGGACAAGGATGGGACGCTTCCGAGGGAGTTCTTCAAATGGCTCGGGAACTTGACAGAGGCAGATCACCAGAAGATGTGTAAGCACATCCTGCATAAGTCTGGGCCAAATCGGAAGTACACATACCCGAAGGTTACCATCAAGCAGAATACGAGTGTATTGGAGGACTGCTACTCGGTCAAGGAGTGGGCGGAGCGGAGAAAACGTAAGGCTGTAGCTCAAGCGGAGTTCAACAACATTAATCCAACGCTCCATTTATTCAAGAGAGACGGCCTTGATGTACCCGCTTGGAAGCAGTTCAAGAAGACTTACTTTGTCTCCAAGGAGTCGAAGCACGTTCTGCTTGACTGGGGTATTCCAGACTCGTACTGGACTAACTCCAGAGCTACACAGTTCCGCAACAAGTCGGCCAAGGATCTCTCCCCATATGCGGTTGAGTTCTTCAAAACCTTCCTGAAGGTCCGACATGCATTTCAGTGTCCTTCAGCTGAGATGTGGTTCCTCCCATTTATCAGGGAGCCTCGACTCTCCTTCGGATCTTGGCCCTCCGATATATGGAGGTTGACGGGCGAAGCAGTCACATTCGGGATCATCGACTTCCGGTTCCTCCCAACCTACAAGACGAGGAATACCTACACTTTGGAGAACCCCTTCTTCATGGAGTTTTTCAATATGATCGAAGAGTATGGGCAGCCCCAGTTTAACGATGTTCGGCACTGGCTTCTCATTTGCGGAGATGATGAGGACTTTGCCCAGGTGCTCACTTGGGTGGAGCAAAACACCTTGAGTGGTCGCAGAAGAGTCCATTCAGAGTATTTACCCGCTCCTAACGAGCGACTCGGCGGACACCCCCCAAAGAGCAGAATCGCGATGGAACCCGTCAAACTCCTGTTTCTCATTGATGATAATTTACTTGAGAACGAAGTGTCAACGCCAGAACCTCTGAGCGAGTACAGAACTACGGACCACCCACTGTACAAGGACAACAGGAAGTTCAACGAAAGGAGGTACGCAATGTATCCATCCGAGTTAAGGATGGAGTTCTACCTGCAGGTCCTCGACACTTTCTTCAGTACTGGGGTGGCGGTTTATCAGCTCTATGCGGGAACGAAGTCCCTCATAGCCGCCGCGGTAAGTTTCCACACTTTAGCTCGAGTCGAGTTAAATCGTTCCACTGTTTTGATCTTATGCACCATGTATGCACACACTTCCACACTTTAGCTCGAGTCGAGCTAACCGTGTTTACCTTGTCTTTGTTTTCTTCGGATGCTCTCGATCTCGTCTTTCGTGGTCGCGGATGATAGTGACTCTCCTCATATGGTCGAAGCTCAGGCACTTGGATTAACTCTGGACCCAACCGATTTTAGTGTCGACGCTTATTTTGTCGATAAGGAACGGTTTCCGGAATACGGCAGAGCCGTGCGGAAAGGGAAAGGCAGAGCTGCGGAGGAGGGTGACGATGAAAAAGTGGAGGAGGATGCCCCCACCGAGGAACAGACCCCCTCCTCCAGTGCTGCGGACATTAGCAATGAGAGCGATGCTCCGCCTTCTGATCCGGTAAGTCAGACAGCATCTGAGGGTGGAGTGGGGAGAAGACTCGAGTTTCCAGACGTCGACATTACACGTACGGACGATGAGAGACCGGGTTCTGCACCGGAGCTGGGATCCGGAAGTGGGAGAAAGACTGGCGGTGCGCGAAGTACTGGAAAGCCGGCTCAGAAGAAGAAGAAGCCCAACCCTACAGCGCGGCAAGCATCCCCGTTGGGGAGAGCCGCTCCCGATCCGGATATTCAAGCTATTCTCGCGGAATTGCAGGCGACCAAGGATAGGAATCAAGCATTACAAGATCAGATGGCACAGCTGCAAGTTGATATTGAGAAGACCGTGCAAGCGGCACTGCAGAATGTTCTGCAAGGCATGAGTAATGCCACTCTTTTCCCGAATGCGGGTCCAGTTCTGCCCAATGTCCAGCCGATAGGTAGTGCCCTGCCTACTTCGCGAGTACTTGAGATTTTGGGCTCCCCTACTGGTCGTGCAAAATTGCCAGAGTCGGATCCGAGTCCCGCATCAGTGCCTGAGCCAAGCCATCATTCTACCGACCAGGTCATGCGTGACCCTAGTCCCAGCCCACCCCGATCTCCCTCCCACAATCAGACTCAGGGAGATGCTCCCGAGACATCTTCAGGTCCCTCCCAAACTTAGATTTTTTGAACTCGGAATTTTGTAGATGAGGTGTTAATACCGGAGTAGTTCACTGAAATGTGCATTTTGTACCAAAACGATTGTAATTAATACAAATGGGCTGTTTAGCTCGACTCGAGCTAAACCGTTCAACTGTTTACCAATCCCTTCTATGTCAGCTTCATTGATCACTCTCTGATGATTCAATAGTTCTCTTGCAATGCCCAGGTCACGAAGTGAATGAGGAAGTGGAAGATCTTCGGATCGTGGATGATGTTGTCATGGCCCTGTTAACTGGAGACCCAACCGGTCTCTCCCTTTAACTCCATCCAGTCCCCTCTCAGTTTCATCCAGGAAGTGTCCCGACAGTCATCCAGTTCCTACGGATGAACTCTGTCAGTCGACTGGATGAACTCTGTCGGAGCCGACTGGATGAACTCTGTCGAAGCCGACTGGATGATTCTGTCCGTTTTCAGGGGGTTTAAGAGGCAGGTTTAGGGTTTTGGGAGATCATTCTACACTAGAGCAGGTAGAGTCAGAGAGGTCTAAGAGCTGTTAGGAGCTGCTGTACCATGTTTTGGGGCTGTTTTGACCCATTTTATGCAGTTTTGACCTCTTTTTGCACTTGTATTGTACATTTCCAGCATTCTATGAGGGTTTGGAGCACTTAGTTTAGTTGGGTTTTGTTGGGTTTTGATGGGATTGTGAAGGCTAGGGTTTAGTGGTTAAATCCTCCCTTTACCATTGGCGACCATGCTTTAGTTTGTACCATGTGATCTCCTGCTGGTTGTAGGCTCTTCCACACACTAGAGAGGTCCTGAAGTACACACATTAGGTCTGCAGAGGTGCAGCAGTGACTGTCAGGAGTGTTTAGGGGTGCTGAATTGCTGTTACTGTAATCCGAGGTGCTGAATAGTTGCTAGCAGGGTGTAGGGAGTCACTGCAGTGTTAGAATCGGTCAGCAGAGTGCTGTCCAGTCACTGGCAGGGTCCCAAGGCTTCTGAAGTATAGCAAGACAGTTGCAGTAGAGAGGGCAGTGGCAGCCAAAGAGTTTCAGGTGTTTTCAGAGGTGGAAACATTGGTGCAGCAACGGTGGCAGTCCAGCACGTGTCCAGGGAGCAGTAGCAGCAGGGGCGGCTCTGTTGCAGGCTGGTGGGCGTAGGTGCTGTGAGGAGGTGGAGGGCCAGAATTGCCTTGGCGTCAATCCTTGTGAACTGAGGGCAGTTCAAGAGCGAAAAAGGGGATAGGGCTGCTACAGGTCAGATTTGTGTTCCCACTGTAAAAAGGGGCGAAAGGTAAGTAACCCGAAATTTTAGGAATTCAAATTTCAAATTTCAGATCCGAAAATTTAGGATCTTAAAAATTTGAATTTTGAATTTTGAATTTGAGGACCTCAAGTAGGACCTCGGTCGGCTCTGCGGACCTGGATTTGGGAATCAGGGTCGGCGGTAGGACGTCATTTTTGGAGACTTCGGTGGACATTTGGGACCTGGACCTGAGGTTGGCATAGGCCAGAACAGAGTGGTAATTTGGGTTGCTGAGTGCATTTGGGCAGATTCAGAGTGATTTCTGTTTCAAATATTGTCAGAACAGTAACTAGCACTATAACCACTGGACTAGATTTGCTAAGGGTCAATACAGTGTGAAAAAGGGGATAGGAACTAGTTAGAGGCAATTTTACTGAACTGCCTTGGTTTGTTCCTATTTGCTAGAAAAATTGTCTATAAGCACTAATTATGCCACACAGCCGACTGTTGGGTCAATGAGTGCTAAAGTGGCAAGGACTACAAAAACGTAAGGGCAGGAGCCAAGTATTGGTAGCTGACTGATTGGAGGAGGCCCAGCAGAGCCGACTGCAACGGACAGGGAGTAACAGCCGCCAAGACTAGTAAGCACAAGCAGTCGACTGAACGCAGCCGACTGACAGTATCAGGCGTTGATACCCATGGAAGAAGGTGACTCGAATGATCTGCAAGATGAGAGACAAGCCATGGAGGGGTACAAACGTTGGCTGCAACATGAGGAGCAGACAGTAGAGCCGACATCACCTGAGGTACGCAGCCGACTTAGCTCGCAGGGCAGTGCAGCTCTGCAGGAGGGTGAACTCATTGACATGGAGGTCGAAAATGACATTTCACCATCAGAGGGGAGGACACAAGAAAGCCGATTTGAAGAGGGAAGGCAGTTCGAAAAAGGGGATAGACTGAACAGTCATCCTGATCAAGCCATCATTCCCTGGAGATATGAAGACAAGAGAAGAACTGCGTCATTCAGGGGGGACTTCTCCCCTGCACTGGACGACTACAACACATTCTATGACGTCAGACAAAGGACGTCATTGCAGAGCTGACTCAATGGCCAAGCACAGTCATTGGCAGAGCCGACATAGAAGCGGAGCCGACCCGGCTATGCAGCCGACCGGTACCTCCCGACCACCTGCCAAAAACTCCAGAGACACCGCCAGCCGCATTTCAGAACTTAAGGCAGCCGTTGGAAGAAACCAGGAGTCGATCAGCTCAAGAGCATGGGCAAGTGAACCACCAAGATAGTATACCTGGCAGGAATGTTCACTTCTTGGATGAATTTCGACTGCAGTCCGGATGGGAGCTGGAAGAAGAGGACCAATGGGCACTGGAGGCCTTTACGGCGGACTTACTAGCCAAGAAGGAAAGGGCCAGGCAACACCAAGCAGGTCAAAACCAAGGCAGGCCGGACCCTGGAAAGTACCTCATGCAGCTAGAGGCTCTGCAACAAGGTGCAGCATCGGGAGTGGCATCACTGCACCACTGGCATACAGAGCCACAGTGGCCACAGAAGAATCTAACACCACATGAGGCCAACTTTGACCGCCGTGTTGAAGAAGCAATGCAGAGATTGGCAGCACAAGAGTTGGCAGCACAGCAGTCGGCAGCGCAGCACTTGGTAGCACAGCAGTTGGCTACCCAACAGAGGGAACAAAAACAGCTCAAACGAGAGCAGTATGAGCATACACGAATCGAGGATTGGTGGAAGGAGCAAAAAAGGAGGCAGGAGTATGAGAGCATTGGAGGGATACCAGCAAGGCCGCCTGATTTATCTACTTTTCATTTGGAGTCAACTGTGGGCAAGAGCGTTTCAAGACCATTGCTTCCAGAGCCGACCTTGACACCACATAAGTTTTCTGGATATTTTGGCAGCCGGACAGGTGCTGTGTATGAAGCACGACAGCCAACTCAATCAGTGTGGTATCCTGGGCAATCTGCACAGCCAGCTGTTGGAGACTCAATACCTGGTCCAATTGATGTAGCCCGGTCACTGGATGCTCGGCCTACTCCAGCACCCCCGGGCTATAGTTTTGGTGATCTTTTGCGAGCCGACCGGGCAGTGCCGACTGCCACTAAAATACATACGACTTATCCGGCCACTTTGGCAGGATGTCCCTCTGTAGTACCAGTAGTGCGCACAGCCGACTTTAAGTTAGCTCCTCCAAGGCCACCAGTCAGTGCAGAGCGGAAGCAATTACCGTACCGGGCATACAAGGAGGGAACTGACCCTGATGCTCACCTGAGGCATTTTGACAAGTGTGTTTGGTACAATGGAGAGACAGATGAGATTGTCATCATCCTCCTGTTTGAAACAACCCTTGTTGATAAAGCCCAGACATGGTTTGATGATTGGCTGGATCATCACCCCAATTGTACTTGGGAGGAGGCAAAGGAGGCGTTCAAGATGCGGTTTAGGGAGCAAGATTCTGATGAACAGGTGTTCATGACTCTAAGGACCTTCAAACAAGGTGAGGGGGAGAAGGTTCAAGACTATTATGAGAGGTTTACAAAATTGATCAAGTGTTTGCAAAGAGATGTTGGAGAAGGCTTCAAGCTGACCTACTTCAGGGCAGGCCTGCTGGACTACCTGAAGGTCACCACAAGCGCCCATACAGCCAACACTCTGGCTGATTTGCAGGAGGTAGCTCGGCGCTGTGAAACCAACTGCATCAATGCCTTAGGGGAGGAACTGTACTTTCAAGCCCGGCATACAGAGCCGACTAGTGAACAGCCGACTACCTTATCAGCTCAGGCGGAGGGAGCAGAGTCAGATAGTGGGAGGTATTGCACAGTCTGCAAGAAATACGGCCATGACGATGCTTACTGTTTTTTCAACCCAGCCAACCCGAACAATAGACTTCCACGACCTGAAGGTACATCAATTGTGGGGGTTGACGAAGTGACTGCTGAGCAACACGATAGCAACTCGAGCCGACTTGTTAACAGCCGACCTGTTGACAGCCGACCTGGGGGGTACCAGCATGATGGCTATGGCCAAATCGATACTTGCTATATTTGCGACGAGACCGACCATCAAATGCGCAACTGTCCTTACAAGTTGAGGTTTCAGCAGTTTGTGGCATCTAGAAAACTTGATAGTGATACTGTGGGTGTCAATAATGTGGAACTGCAGGAGCTGGAAGTGGAGGAGCTGGAACTGCAAGAGCCATCTGAGGTGGCAGTTTCTCTAACCAGAGCAGCAAGACTGGAGGTGGGTCTTCCGTTGGAAGACAAAGAGGCACAGGAGGAGCTTGAAGGGGCCACAACAACCAACTTGGATGCCAACGCACCTACAGCACCAACTCTGGATGGTGACTGGATTGGTTTTATTAACCCTGATTGTCTACAGGATATCCCAAAGAAGGCGCCTGATACAAATATGGAGAGTCTTCCTGGAACCCAGCTAGAAGCTTTGGTGCAGGAGATTAGCCGCCAAATCCTGGAGACCCCGATTACAGTATCGTTAGGACAACTGTTGGCAGTGGCCCCTACTCTCACAGAGTACTTGAAGAGTCAAGTGTTCGGAGCAAGTGCGTGCGAGCCGACTGCGTCTGTAGACTCGAGTGAGCCGACTGTACCAGCCGACCATACCGAGCCGACCGTGAAACAGGGTTCACTTGAGTTGATTCCAAAGGTCTCCAATGATCCAAGGATACAACCTACGGTGGTTATTGGAGCTGTGAATATTGATCTTGGTCGCCCTATGATTTCTGTACAGGTGGAGGATTGGACCTTTAAGAACGTACTTCTGGAAGAGGGCTCTACAGTCAGCTTGATTACAGAAGAGGAGAAGGTGACGGTACCAGCGTTACAGGAGGTGATTGGATTCAAGCAGCGGCTGCTATTTGTCAACACTGCATTGAGGGAGACAATCTTGGCAGCAGAGCAGATAGTAGTACGGCAGGAGGATTTTTACTGCCCAATTCTTCTAGACAGTGAAGTCCCATTTCGAGGAGGAAGCTTCCTAGGTGGTTTCTTCGAGCCAACTCCTTTACAGAGCCGACCGCCACAGTCTTCTTCAGAGGACTCTCAAGATGATTATCAGGGCACCACTCCAACTTTTACGAAGCTGACTTTTACACAACCGACTTCTATGGAGCCGACTGTTTCAAATTTAAGCTCCACCAATGGGCCCAAGGAAGAGCGACACCACCAACGGACGACTTCACGGCAGCAGCTAGCATCACTGCTAGTTAGGAAAGGGTTCCATGTGTTTGATACCAAGGATTAGTTTTCTTCTCCACCATTTACTAGTGTAGTCAGTTTTTATCCTGCAGGATGCTTAGCCTTCTTTCCATTTACCACCTTCTCTCTTAGTCTCCATGCGTTCTGAGGGCAGAACTACCAGAAAAAGGGGATAATGTTAACCGGAGACCCAACCGGTCTCTCCCTTTAACTCCATCCAGTCCCCTCTCAGTTTCATCCAGGAAGTGTCCCGACAGTCATCCAGTTCCTACAGATGAACTCTGTCAGTCGACTGGATGAACTCTGTCGGAGCCGACTGGATGAACTCTGTCGAAGCCGACTGGATGATTCTGTCCGTTTTCAGGGGGTTTAAGAGGCAGGTTTAGGGTTTTGGGAGATCATTCTACACTAGAGCAGGTAGAGTCAGAGAGGTCTAAGAGCTGTTAGGAGCTGCTGTACCATGTTTTGGGGCTGTTTTGACCCATTTTATGCAGTTTTGACCTCTTTTTGCACTTGTATTGTACATTTCCAGCATTCTATGAGGGTTTGGACCACTTAGTTTAGTTGGGTTTTGTTGGGTTTTGATAGGATTGTGAAGGCTAGGGTTTAGTGGTTAAATCCTCCCTTTACCAGGCCCAAACTGCGGATGAGCCTGTACGCACAAATATGGATTTAGATGTCACGGCCCAGTGTGCTCTGACCTTGCCAACGTGCGTTGAGGTCTTTCCTAGCGATCAACCTCAGAATTCATTAGGGTCGATGGGTCCTGTGGAGGATCGGGATGTTGTAGAAGGCCAAGCCGAGGATGCTCAGGTATTTCATCTATCATTATATCTCGTTGCACTATTTCCTTGGAGAATGACTTGCCTTGCGACTGTCCTCATTGTATCATTCGTATAACCCCGTCCTAGTATAATATAGTAATGTCCATCTGTCATCATTATTTCCTCTCCAGGTGCGCGAGGCATCTGGATGTGACGTAAGTTCTAGTGAAGAATTGAGTCCTGTCCCGACAAGACCTCAGAGTGGTTGGTTGAACGTTGTCCTCGACCTCAATGGAATACTATGCTCCAGTACTCCTAATTGGCCTGGAAAATCATTCGTTAGCCATGACCTTAGCATCCACTCAACGTCCAAGCCAGCAGCCGTGGGCCCCAAGCTTGTTTGTGTCAGGCCCAATTGCGCTGATTTCCTTCGTCGGTTGTCAGCGTTCGCAACCATAACCGTCTGGAGTTCGATGAAGACTTCGACGACAAAAATGATCTGCGACTATCTGTTCGGTCCGATTCGTCCTATCTATCCGCTCAGAATTCTAGGTCAAGAGGACTATCAGAGAGTTCCTATGGGCGTAGATTTTCGAGGTCGTCCGGTATATATGAAGGAACCTGGAACTCAGAAGGACATCTTCCTTAAGCCGATGTCCGATGGTCTCTTTCGTAAATTTGGTGGCCTATATTCCGAAGCCAACACCATTTTTATCGACGACAGCCCGATCAAGCACTGTCAGAATAATTCTTACAATGTCCTTTTACTCTCCACTTGGAACAATCAAAAACCCAATGCCGCAGATGATAGTTTTTTGTTGACAAAACTTTTGCCATATCTTGTAGACCTACACCACTTTGTGGGGACAATCGCTAGATTCAGGGCCGAGCGTCCGATCGGGAAGAAAATGTATTATGATGACCGTTCTACCTGTGAACAATACGCTAAGATTAATGAGGCAATTTCGCATGGTTCCGGTTCTCTACTTTGTGAATAGACATTTCATCACTGCCGCGCACCTATTAGTATGTTGTACATCTTAACCACTTGCGTAATCTTTGTATCCAGACTACTCCTTTTGTAATACGAAGATCATATTTCTTTCTTGATCTACTCTGCCCCTTGCGACAAACCCTTATCCATTGCTGAATTATTGGTGGATGTATGTTTCTATTCGCTTTGTGTATTGCAGGATAATGCATGTCGAGCCTCTGTGGATTCTTTGAATTATGCTTATGGCTGCGGGCCCTCTCTACGTAGCAGAGGGCTTCTGTTGCAATCCGTTGCAACAGCGCAGTCCACGATGGACTATTCAACTATGGCTGTCGACGAAGGAGTTGTGGACAGCCCGGTTAACCTGTCCGTTCCCAAGACCCTGAAATCCCCTTCTCCTATGTGGCCACGGACCGTACTGCATGTTCTATCTCCGAAACGACAGAGTTCTACCCCTACGAAGCGTGCTCTTTATAACAATGTGGAGGACATGCCGTCACCACCACCGGCAAAGGTTGGTTTTCATTCCTCAGTATTCACTCTTCATTCCTTTCTGATGTTTCATTCTTGTAAGTTTCTTTCATGATGTTTCATTCTGATGTCCTTATTTTAGCTCGAGGCCACCTAAAATGATTGATCTTCTTATACTCTCGTCTAGGTCTAGTTGTAGCTTATGTAGGCCTCCTCGTTCAAGGTCCGTTCGACCTTTACAATTGCACTCAGAAGTTTAGGTCGATTCGACCTAAACCAAAATCTCTTCCCAATGCTAATTTTTCCCCTTTGCAGATGCCGAGGCTGCGATCAACAACTACTGGATCCAGGGCAAGGAAGTCCGCCGACTCCCACTCTAAACCATCCAGTACCCGTCGCCACTCTCTGCCAGAGTCAAGCATCGGTGACAGGCGTAGGCAGAAGTTGCAACGTCTTCTTGATAGTCCAATGATGCAGGTTGAGGGAATGTCGTGGACACGTCAGCGCCAACGGGAATTTGTCAAGTCAAGAATTGAGGCTTACGGAGGGACTCCATAACCATATAGAGGATACTATGTACTGTATAGCAATGGCGCAGACAATATAGACGATTATAAGACTCCTCTGTGTTATTTCAATGTAATTATGTTTTGAATAAAACGATTGATCTGTTTGTCAAATTTTCTCGTCTGCTATTTTTGCCTCATTGTCTTGCACACTTTTTGTGTTATTCAAATTTCCGAATGTAATTTATGTGAGTGGACATTGCCTTTTATTGAAACCTTGGTTTAGAAAAGGTAACGGATAGTTACTACTAAAATTACAGGGGACGTGGTATATTCTTTTTCCTTGTTTATATTGCGTTTAGGTGTGATCGACCTAAATGACTTAATCATCATCTCTATTTAAACATGTTTTCAATGAATCAATGAACATTACTAAGTTTTCTCCTGTATGTTCGTGCATTTAGGTCCACTCGACCTAAATGACATGGGCCTCATTGTTCCTTTAAGGTGTTATTAATGATTCAATATTGATTTCCGCAAGATTGATGTAAATGGGAGATGACGAATGTCGCCATTTCTCTGCACTCTGATTTCCCAAATTCAAGAATATCTCCCAAAATAACGAATATGGTGTTTTTTCTCTCCTGTCTCTTATTTCGCCGTAACATGGAATCCAGAGATGAGTTGAAGACGGAAACATGTGTGGAAATTGAAGCTCCAGCGGAAGAAGTTGTTTGAGGATATAGTTTGGCCTTCCTCTGCACAAGGAGACCTCTGGTGATCTCCGAAGCACTGATCGAGGAAGGAGCCGGCGTAGAAGCTGGAGAAGGGTTCGTAACGACAATACCCGGAGAGGGCTCTGGTGCCTTCTCTGCTGCCGCGGAAGACTCCGATGCCTCTGACTTAGAACGCAGAGATTTTAATCGCCTTCCTCTTCCTCTCTTTGGTGGTGGAGCAGAAGACTGATCCTGCTCTCCTTCACGACCTTCTGCATCATCCGTGGAGTCGTCCACCACAACCTCACCCCCGTCGTGTAGAGTCTTGACATCCGCCTCTGAGTCAATCGTGAAACCACGAGAGCAATCAAGATACCAGCATCCCTCAAGCAAGTGAGGAGATTTGTACCTTTTCAGCTGTTGGGGAGAGTACATACACTGGTCCGAGGTTGTCGACGTCCAAGCACGGAAGTAGTTAGGGAGCTGCTGAACCTTGATTGCCCCCTTCAGAAGAAGCTCTCGCTTGAAGTACCTTAGTAAACCAATATGTAGAAGGTTAGTATCAAAGTGAAGAGACCTAATTCTTGAATTTGAATCTAATTTAAAGGTATGTAACGTACCGGTAAGTAACCCGCTTGACAACCTGAGCGGTTCCAGGAAAAAGTAGCAAAAATGGACTTCTTGTCGAAGGGCTTATCAGCCGACTTTCCAATGAACGTAGGGAAGGCCTTGTCCCACAACAGAATACGTGCACTCTCCACATAATCGCCTGGCTCTTGGACATCTGGAAATGCCTTCCAATTAATAACGATGTTCTCCGCCTTGCATATGTCCTCAAATCCGTTGATGACGGCTTCCTCCAACTGTATTTCAGAATTCAATTAATTTTCAATGAGAGAAATTTGCGGAAGAGAAGAAAGGATCAGGTCATTGAGAAGGTTTTTAAGAAAACATACCCCAGCCCAGAATGAAGCCTTGTTCAACCAAGGGTCGAAGTCGGTATCCTTGAATTCAGGTGGTAGAAATCTGTAGGACATTCGGGAACTCAGAGATGAGTTCCACCACCTCAACCAACGAGTCTTGTATTTGGCCTCAACGGCCGCTGGAACAATCTTCTGAAGCTTATCGAGGGACATCTCGGGTTTATTGTTCTCACTAAAATGCCGATTAATCTGCAACAAGTAGAGGAGTTTTAAAAAATATGATCACAAATCTGATGTAGTCAAACGAAATACTGAAGTGAACCAGGATCAGGGTCTTACTTCATTGAGGAAGTCGTCACCGTTCTTGGGATTTGCAATTGCCAAGTACTTGGTGAAGTCCTTCCTCTTAATGGATTCCACCATGTTGTTTATTGCTGCAGTCATGGCATCCCAAACACCAGTCGCGGTTTGGTCTTCAATTGTTGTTTTCGTCTTGTAGACTCGGGCAGCTTCGTCAGAAGCAGCCGTGATTTCTCTCTGGAAAACAGATTTAACAAATGGTAAGTTTACAAACAAACACAAATCCTTTGTCCATATGGAAGTGTGATGAGGGGAGAAAGAAGTGCTTACACGATAAAGAAACGCGATGAAGACTTTGGTTGGCAATGTAAACCAGGATGGATTGGACGGTTTGTGGTTCAAACATAAATGATACTCCGCTGGTGTGAGGAGATCCTTGAACTCCTCCAATTTCATCACACCGAATGAGCGAATTCGGAAAAGTTTTGCCGGAATATTACTCTTCACATGATCATTTTTTGTAGACCTGTACGAATAGACGATGGTTAGTACAATGCATAAAGATCGAGTTCAACCTACGTGCAAGAGGAATGGACAAAATAGGGGGTTTAAATCCTCACCAGTTTATGTCGTGCATGGCATGTAGAAGATTTCCCACATGACCGCGGGGGTCAAGAACAATGCAATGCACAGAAATGTGCCATGCTGGATCTTCGCTGTGATGTTTGTTGATATGTCTGTACCATGCGGCAAGGCGATGGTTACCTTCCCAGACATAGAACATCTTCCCAGAAAACTGCTTCCAATCCGAGTCGGCCAAGAGCTCATCTTCGAAAGCATCATTCGCTTTTTGCCAACAAGGGCTCCACTCAGCCTTGGTCTCCTCTGTGACGTCGGATGTCTTCTCTTCATGGTCGTAGATGGAAATGTACATGACTCGGTCTCCATCTCTATATCCTTTGACAAACTCGCGCTCCAAATGCTGAACTCCCATTTCTCCTACAGGTCTCACTCTTGCCATAGAGATCATTCTGCAAAGGGGAACTAGGATACGCGACTTCGACTTTGGAAGTATTCGGAGCTTATTGATGACGCCTATGGAGTCTTCCTTGTGTTGTACCCGATGACCCAATTCACTGTCCACTACATTCGTCAAATCAGGAGGACATGATGGCGCTGGCAACATATCCTGTGTCTGAGTTACCTGCCAGAAGTCATGCATTTTCAAATTTGATCCGAAGACAAGGATGAGAATAAGTAAAACAATTACGAAGAAGAATAAACCAATAGCTTTCAGAACTGATACATCTCATTTGCAAAACCAACTCTAAATCCAAACAATAGGAAGTAGTACATAGGCCACTATGTACGTGGAGCACGGCTATAATACTCCCTAGCCTGTCTACAGTTCCAATGACGGCGCCTCCTCCAAAAACGCCTGGTCTGCTGGACACGGCAAGGCAGTATCGCCGGTAGGGCGAAGACAACATGGGCTGGCCTCCTCACTCTAATAGGCGAGGAAGGAGAAGGTGGAGACATTGGCGGGGTACCAAGTCGTGGAGAAGTAGGCATGTAGCCTGGGGATGTAGGCTCATAGACAGGAGACGTAGGCATGTACTGAGGAGAGTGGACCTGGAGAGGTCCACTACCTAAGTCCACAGGGTCTCCTAAATCACACCTACATAAATGGGGCTCATCAAATGAATCCGAGAGGTCGGAAACATTGATCACTGAGATAGGGGAACTGATGGACAAGGGTGCATCTGAGAATACCTGCAAGCACAGAGACAAAGACAATGTCAATTTACCATTTCAGTTTTCAAAACTACTTAAGAAAGATTTAATAAAAATGCAATGTTGAGTACAAAAGCAAAAATGATTAAATTACCTCAGTCTCTGCAGGAGTTGGACCATCACCTTCAGTCGCAGTGAGTTGATCTGTGAACTCCTATATTACAAACAGCAAACCACTTATAAGCTTCAAAAAAAAATAAGTAGCAATCCAAAAAAAAGAATTCGTCAAGAGGTGCGAAACTTCTCTATTCCCCATCCCAAACCCCCACATTCTATACAAAATAATCACCCCCCGCCCCCTTGCATTAATGGCCATGGCAGTCGCATCCCACTCCAAAGTGCCCTTGCGGCCTTCCCCCATCTCCCCAAACCCCCACATTCTGTACAGAATGTACATAGAACTCCCCCCTCCCCTTATGGCCATGGCAGTCGCATCCCACTTCAGTGTGCCCTCGCGGCCTCCCTCCACCTCCCCCATATTTGTATTCCCCACATTCTATACAGAATGTGGGTCTTTACTCCCACTTGCCTTCGCAGCCATGGCAGTCGCATTCCACTCCAATGCGCCCTCGCGGCCTTCCTCCACCTCCCCCCTTCGCGTATTCCCCACATTCTGTACAGAATGTGGGTCTGCCCGCCCCCTTGCACTCTTGGCCATGGCAGTCGCATCCCACTCCAATGTGCTCTCGCGGCCTCCCCCCACCTCCCCCATATTTGTATTCCCCACATTCTGTACAGAATGTGGGTCTTTACTCCCACTTGCCTTCGCAGCCATGGCAGTCGCATTCCACTCCAATGCGCCCTCGCGGCCTTCCTCCACCTCCCCCCTTCGCGTATTCCCCACATTCTGTACAGAATGTGGGTCTGCCCGCCCCCTTGCATAAATGGACATGGCAGTCGCATCCCACTCCAATGTGCCCTCGCGGCCTCCCCCCACCTCCCCAAACCCCCACATTCTGTACATATTGTACATCCCCCGCCCCCTTGCCTCCGTGGCCATGGCAGTCGCATCCCACTCGAATGTGCCCTCGCGGCCTCCCCCCACCTCCCCCACGTTTGCATTACCCACATTCTGTACAGAATGTGGGTCTGATCCCCCCCTTGCACTCGCGGCCATGGCAGTCGCATCCCACTCCAATGTGCCCTCGCGGCCTCCCCCCACCTCCCCAAACCCCCACACTCTGTACCGAATGTACATCCCCCGCCCCTTTGCCTCCGCGGCCATGGCAGTCGCATCCCACTCCAATGTGCCCTCGCGGCCTCCCCTCACATCCCCAAACCCCCACATTCTGTACATATTGTACATCCCCCGCCCCCTTGCCTCCGTGGCCATGGCAGTCGCATCCCACTCCAATGTGCCCTCGCGGCCTCCCCCCACCTCCCCCACCTTCGCATTACCCACATTCTGTACAGAATGTGGGTCTGCCCGCCCCCTTGCACTCGCGGCCATGGCAGTCTTCTCCCACTCCAAAGTGCCCTCGCGGCCTCCCTCCACCTCCCCAAACCCCCACATTCTGTACAGAATGTACAACCCCCGCCCCCTTGCCTCTGTGGCCATGGCAGTCGCATTCCACTCCAATGTGCCTTCGCGGCCTCCCCCCACCTTCTCAAAACCCCAAGTACTATACACTGCCTCTAGTTCCGAAACCCCTCCTACAACAATCACTGCCCAATCCGCGACCTTCGCATTCGCAGACTGAGCTGCAGAGACACTTGCAATCCGAATCTCTCCTTCTACAACCCTCTGCAAAGCAATGTGCGAATCCCGAACCTCAGCCATAGCATTATTCACGAACCCAACACCCTAAATCCGAACCCTTACCTCCTCTGTGGCTCCATCTCGATCTGTCTCTCCGCCCGCGCTGCTCATCTCCACAACCCCACGGTCTTCTCCACCTGCCGCCATTGTACCAACAGAATGCTCAAACTCTGATGCCGCAAGTTGGAGTTGAGATGTGCCCCCACTTCTCTTCCTCCCTCGACTTCCTCGACCTCTCCCTCTCCCTGGACCACCTACCCCTCTCCCTCGATCCGCGACCTCTATCTCGTGACACTCGTTGTCATCAAGGGGCCCCGCCATTCTACATGGTGATTGGTCTTTGTTCAAACTCCTCTGGGATGGACTCCCGGGGTCCCCTCGTCCCGCTAGTCTTGCAGCGTTTTCTTCCCCACCTTCGCCCGCCTCCATAATTTCTCGCCTTGCTCTACGAGCCACTCTTATCAAAGTCTCAGGATCTGACTCCTCGCCCGCATCCACTTCTGGCGTCTTTTCCTGTACAACCTCTAGATCAATCCTAAACCAATTGAGAATCTGTACAGAAATTTAAGGCAATGTCGATAATTTCTACCTCGCATCTTTTTTTCTTAACATTATCTATGTTTGATGCAACATAGTCATTCTTATCAGTAAAAAAATAAAACGCGAGGACATTGCAAAGAACTGAATATTACTCTACAAAATACATAATTAACATTTAAATAATTCAATGTAGCAATTATGAAACTTACCACATCCGTGTTAGAATGTTCGCCCGAATGTGAATCTGTGCCTCTTATCGAACACTCCTTAAAACCGAAAGAAGGTTGTGGTGTCTCTAAAGGTGGACTGGAACTGAGCCCGAGTTCTTCCGTCATCTCTATCTGTTTTTCTCCGCTATTAATTATATCATGCTCCCGATGCTCAACTAAGTTGTCCCCTAAAACCTCTTCTTCTACCGCTATGATCGACTCTAGAATGAGTTTACGAATGCTACAGAATTTAATCGCCAAAGGCAGCCCAGCTCCTCGAACCTTCAGAGGTGCACCCGATATGTTGCCTCTAGAATTCGCCTTTCTACGTGTCTCTCTCCTCTTCCTCGCTCTCCTATTCGTAAAATCCGTACCATATGCTTTTCTTCTAGGTTTACGGGTGACACAACTAGAGGGAGATGATCCTCCCCTCTCCTTCATGTGTCTACCTAACAAGAATCGTCCCCTCTCCTCACAAAATAGCTCTCCTTCTAACTGCCCTTCATCTTATATATCCCAAACCTTCAACCCCTCGGTCTCAGTCCTGAATACTTTCCCTATGCCTAGACTATAAATAAATGCATTTTGAATTAAAGTTCATCTGATAAATCTAAATTGGAATAAGAAAAACATGTCCGCAAAATAATAATAGATTTCATTGTGCAATGGTATACTTGTATTAAACATAGAAGGCTCTGACGGCTCACTCTAATCTCACCTACCCACATATCAAATAGAATCGGGTCCACGATTCAAACATTATATGCTTAGTTCTAAAAACTCCTACCTTGTGTACTTGGGCCTGCAAAATGCAGCATTCAAATTAGTTAGCGCCGTCTCTCTTAAATCAAACATCAAATATGGACATTCCAACCTGAATATAATGATCAATAGCGATGCATCAATCCTCTCACTTTGCTCTTATGATATCGCTTCGCTACTTCACTCACTCTTCTCCCTACTTACCTGAGTTACCTGCGAAATTGGGGTGGTCTGTCTGTCCAGCAATCTATTATGAAAATTGAGGAACCCTAACACTGAATAAAATATAGAATTTGAATAAATCATATGCTTGCATTAGTCCTATATATATAACTAATGCATGAATATGATTAATTCAAATTCTATATATTTATTGTTTTAAATGCAGAAGGAAAAGACGGCTCTTTTTAATCCAATCACATCCCATAAAAAATAGAATCTGCTCCACGATTTAAACACTTAAAGCAATATTCTGAAAATCTTACCACATATTTATGGGCCTGCAAAAAGCAACATTCTTATCAGTTAGCGCCGTCTCTCTTTAATCATACATTCGTTACGTAGCAGAATGAATCATTACCTAGTCGTCCACATGGACATTCCAATTTGAATAAAATGATCAACAGCGATGCATCATTCCTCTCACTTTGCTCTCGCGATACAGCTTGGCTAGTACACTCACTCTTCTCCGTTCTTCCTCTAGTATCTCTGAGTTGCCTGCGAATATGGGGATGGTCTGTCTGTACGCCCAAGGCATGGGCATCCCTCTTAGGTTTCGCGTAGATGACGATGGTCTAGCTACGGTTTCCTCTCTTCGGCTGAGTCTCAGATTCCATTTCCGTGAGGATTCCATCAGTATAGAGGAGGAGATCTTTGATGACGTTACTGCCGAAGTTACCCACACCCTCGGGCAACCTTCACTGAGAGATGAGAACAATATGTTGTAGTGGAGACTTCTCCCTGGATCCTATAGGGTCTATGGTCTTACTGATTCTCTGATGGCTGCATCCACTGAGATCCTCACCCCCCGTCGCTCTTCTACTTGCACAATTCAGACTCCCTTACCTCGTGATGTCAAAGTCAAAGTCGAGCCTGGTACCGAGACTTCAGATGTAGAGAAACCTCCTCCGACCGTCATATCTCTCTCTTCTGATGACGAAGTCAGTCCCGTGAAGTTGGTGCCTAAGGTCCACGCAGATGCTCCTCCTTCCAATGTGTCTCCTCCATTGTCCCAGGTCACAGTTAGCATTGTCCCCCTCCTTCAACAGCTTGCTAAGACGCGTGGGTCCAAAAACATTTTGAAGAAGATAGACTATTCCACTATTAGACATGAGAGAGTAGAGTACTTGCCTGCGAAGTTTGATGGTCCGGTTCTTTTTGAGTTGCCCCCAGCTGCTGCAGGATCCTCTAAGCTCGCCGCCAAGTCAATGCAGGGAATGGACAAACGATACGACGGACACTTGTCGACCAAGACCATCACAACAAACATCAAAAACGACTTCGGACTCTCTTTTCGAAGTTCCACCTGCGTCGGATGGCTGCGCTGCAGCAACAAGGAGTGTGACTTCCTGAAGCGTGTTCCCAAGATCTTCGAGGTTAACGAGACTGAGTTCGAAGGCTGTACCCTGCAAGCTTTTGTCATGGACCAGCCTCCTCCATCTGACTCCACGCTAGTGTGCAAGGTATGTAAAGAACCTCCATCATGTGTATCTACATGCGAGGCTAAGATTTATTTCGTTGTGGGCAAACCGAATCAGACTAGAGCGTGTATTCACATAGGAACACATGATCATCCAGTGAAAGTAGGAGACTACAGAGACTCTAAAGCAGAGATTAGTAGCTTAATAGAAGAGCAGGTAGAGATGAACAACAAAGCAACAAAGAGCGCCGTTGTCTTGGAGGCGAGTGTTAAAGGGTGATTTAGCTTCACCCTTAAAAAGCTATTCCTCTGTCCAGATCTAAGGAGAAACTCTCGAAATTTCAATACCCACCTAACTAATTCTGCCCAACATCATTCTGCTCCTTACAGTACCAGAAAACCCACAATCTGCCCCTTCTACTACCATCAATGCAGTATCTCCAACACCCATAAACTCTATCAATCAATACCCAACAATACAAATGATCAACAAGGGTCTACTTCTTGTCATTAATGGCTGCAATACACATTCAGTCCTGCTCCTAGCAGATTCTGATCTGCTCTAACACACCATCCTCCTCATCCTAACCTCTAAGTCCCCCTCCTAACCTCCATAGCCACCACAAACTCTACAAGAGAGTGAGAGAGAGTGAGAGCCGCCACCCTCACTCCTCACTAACCCCCCCCAAACCCTAGCCGTCCTCCAATCTGTCCATTTTTCATCCAAGTCGATTTTTCATCCGACTGTCAAAACTTCATCCAAAATGCAGTAACTAAGAAATCCGCAGTAACTAACTGTTTTACTGCTCCTAACTGTTTTTACTGCTCCTAGCAGTTTACTGTTTCTGCTCCTAAATTACTGCTCCTAGGTAAAAAGGCAAAAAATCCCTTTAACATTATCCCCCTTTTAGTCTGCATCTGTCCTCAGATGCTCTGGCTTCTATTTTTATGTAGTTAGCCAAAAATAAAAAAGGAAATAAAAATTAAAAAGAACCTACTACTGGTCCTACCAGTATACCCCGTAATCCTACTCTAGCCACTCATGGGTGTAGCCTCGGTCACTTCCTTCTCTGGTCCTCCTGGTGTCGCCACTAGTCCTGGTGATGTCGCTACTGGTCCTCCTACTACCGAGACTGGTCCTACTGCCGTGGCTGGTCCTGCTGCCGTGGCTGGTCCTGCTGCCGTGGCTGGTCCTGCTGCCGTGGCTGGTCCTGCATTAGTGTCTAAAGAAGACACCACTAACCCTATGGTCCGCTCCACCTCCTCAAAACCAGTGGTTGGTTCGGGTGCTCCCTGCTCCTCATCTACCCAATAGGCAATTGTAGGGAAAGCCTCCACAAACCGAACCAGATACCTGTTCAACCGATCCTGGTCCTCGCCATAAGCTTTCAGCTCGTCACACACCTGTTTCTTGGAGGTGGTTAGCAAATGCCGAGCTAGTCCTCTGGTTGCTGGAGTTGAATTGGCTTCGGCCACATCCAGTTGGCGTCTCAACTGCTGGTTTTCGAGTGCCAATCGGTCGAAGTCGTTCAACCGGGCATTCGTCTTAAGTTCTAGCTCCAATCTCTGCCTGCGGGCTTCTTCCACCATCCCTCCTTGTGCTGCCCATCTGGCCCTCTCTTGTTGCTGCTCCTCGGTGAAGGTTGTCAATTTCCTCCTAGTTTCGGCCCAGGTAATCTTCAATTCCTTCATCTCCTTCCCTGCCTGGCCTAGCTGCACTGTAAGCTCCTGGTTTCTAGCCTCCAGTTGCTGATTGTGCTCTACTAACTCTGCATACGAGGGTTTCCGCTGATCCAAGCGTGTCTGCAAGTTCTTGATCCTCCTGGTCTCGTCTAACCAAGTGGTCATCTGCTCCATCAAGCTCTCCAGCCCTACGACCACCTCGGACTTTCCTCCATCTACCGACATGAAGGCCCCGCCCAGATTCCGTGGTGGCAGTGTTTCGGTCGTCTTGGTCGTCTTGGGTCCTTCAACTGTCTGCCCCTCTTCTCCTGGTGGCTGTCGAGAAGTCTGGCCCTTCTCTTCTACTGGAGCCACTGGCTGAGACTGCTGCAGAGATAGCAGCGTATGGGAGGCCTCCACTGGTGTCCCCGCTGATGGCCCCTCTGCTACAATCCTGGCCCTCTCCCTGCTCCTGGTGGTTGGGGTTCGCCTGGGGTCAGAGGTGATAGCGCCTCTTTCTACCTCCTCTGCCTCCTTGGAGTCTAGAGACCCCGTAGTGCTCTCTTTGTACCTTGGTCTGGTGTCGTTCCTCCTGAGCCTTTTGAAAGTTTGACCCTGGTCCTTAGTCGTAGAGGGGGTCGCTGGCACCTTCCTCTTCCCTTTCCTGGTAACCTTCTCCTGCCCTGTTGATGACGACGACTGGTATTCCCCCTTCCTTTTCTGCTCCGTCGATCCTGGCTTCAGCTGTTTCCCTTTGCATTTTCTGGTCCCTTCCCCGCTAACCACATCAGGTGGAAGTTCTCCTTCTGCTCTTACAGGTGTCAGGTCGGGTGGGACCTCACTGCCATCATCCACATCCTCAGACTCCTGGTTTGGCTCCGGGTCAGTGTAAGTCTCCTGGTCAGGGAACCAGTTCTTCAAAAGAGCATCGATTAGCTCAGCTCCCTTAATCTCCCGGGTTGGACTCGTATGGACCCTGATGAGCATCCTGCGTAGACTAGATAAAATCAAGGGGGCTCAGTTGTGCTCACCCTTCTTCACTGCCTGGTACATGCTCTCGAGCAGCTCATTACTGGCATAGAGGGATTTTTTCTTGACACACATTACCTCCACCAAGGCCCTGACTTTGTCCTGGTACGGTTCATCAAACCCGTTGATCTTGGTCCCATCCGAAGTATGATCTGCCTTAGTCAACCCGAACATCCTCATGTACCTCGGGTCCATGTCATTCCTGCTCTTCGGAATGGGTGAGACCCTGGTCCCCTCGATGCCCAAGGCCTGCTGAATGGTCCAAGCCGTGATCTCTACTGGTATCCCTCTCACCGAGGCTCTGATCGGTGTGGTGTACTCAGTCTTCTCCCCCTTCATGTATTGAAACCCCTCCACGAAATCGGCCACCAACTCTGTCCTCGGTTTTGGCCAGGTGTACTCGTAGAAAGAGCCCAAACTCACCTTCTCAGCCCAGTGGTCATCCTTCAGGTCCCTCCACGCCTTCCAATACTCCAAGGGTATGAAAGTGAGCTTAATGGTCCTGTTTCTTCTCCTGGCGATGGTGACCTGTTTTGGAGCTCTGGCCAATGTTTCCGTCTGCTTCCTCCTAATACCTGTCCCGGTCCGCTGTAGCTCCGCCCCCTGTTCTGGTCCCCTCACCTGGTCTCTTTCCGATGCTTCTTGGGTCTGCTGTGGTGGCGCCCCTCCTTCTTCCTGTATTTCCATCTGGTCCATCTCCCCCCTGACTTCTGCCCTTGTTATGTACTCGTGTAGAGTACCCTTTACTGCCCTTCGGCTTGGTGGTGCCGGTTCTCTTGATCTTCTCTGATCTGCGTCCCCACTGGTTACCATCCCCTCTATCCCAATTCGAATCACCCTAAGCCTGTCCTCCCTTTTTTCTACCGTTTTTTCTCTTCCCCAATTTCTAAATGTAAGAGGTGATGCCTCAGCCTCTGTCCACTCTTCTATCAGTTCTAATTTTTCTGGTCCCCTACCCTCTATTGCTGGCTGGTTACTCTGTTCTGTTCCCCCGACTAACCCTCTTTGTTCTATTTTGCTTCTATCGGGACTTACATAAACCCCTTGAATCCCTTCACCCCCGAGCTCAGAAGCTCTCCAAAAGTCTGGTATGGGTCGGGTTACCTGATGTATCAACTGCTGTGGTCCTCCGAGTTGATGCTGCAGCTCGCCTTCGTGCTGCAGTTGGGCTCCTGCTTCAAATCGCGCCCCTCTTCCTCTGTTCAGTTCTGCGTTCGCCCGATCAGCTGGTTCGCCCCCGTCGCCTTCCTTGCTGCCTCTATCTCTGTCGTCGACACCCTCTACCCCGCTCCCTTCTAGGGTTTTACCCCGTCGCAGGTTTCGGGCTTCGCCCCAATGGTGCCGCCGCCGCTCCGCCTCTAGCTGCTGCTGCCGCTTCGCCTCTAGCTGCTGCTGCCGCTCCGCCTCTAGCTGCTGCTGCCGCTCCGCCTCTAGCTGCTGCTGCTGCTGCTGGTTCTCCTGGAGCTGTTGCCGTCGCCTCTCCGTTTGCAGAAGTTGTTGCTCCTCGTGAACCAATCGCCGCTGCTCTTCTTCCAGCTCCCGCAGCTGCCGCTCTTCTTCAAGTTGGAGTCGCTGCTCCACTTGCAGTAGCTGCCGTCTCTCTTCTTCTTGTTCCTGCAGCCGCCGCCACTCCTCCTCTAACTCCTGTACCCGTCGCCTCTTCTCTTGGAGCTGCTGTTCTTCTTGCCACAGCCGCCGCCCTCCTTCGAGTTGAAGCTGCTGCTCCTCTTGGAGCAGTCGCCGCCGCCCTTCTTCTAGCTGCCTTGCCCTGTAACTCCACTCCCTCGCTCTAGTTTCCTCCTCTCTCCATATCTCACAGTCAGCTCTATTCCCTCGATCACTCCAAAAAGTGAAGTCTGGGTTTCCCTTTGGGTGGTGTAAGCAAACCCTAGATGTCCAACCTGGTTCGCCATTTGTCATCCCTGGCCTACTGTCTTCATCCATCCGCCTGCCCTCTTGGGTCTGGATGGATGGAATCGGTTGGATGGATGAATCCAGTTCTCCCTCCAACTTAATGGGCTGTAGCCGTGACTGTCCCGTCACCTTAACTGCTACTGTTACTACCTCCATTACTCCGCAGCCTATTGTTTCCAATCTTTCCTTCTCATTTATTTTTTCTTTTTCATTTTTTTCTTTATTTTTTTCTTTTTTCTGATTTTTCTCCTTTCCATTATTTTTTTCAATCACTTCCTTCATGTCTCCTTCCCTTAACTGATGCCTTTCTTTTTGCTCATCATCATTTTTCTTTTGATTTTTGATTTTTCTCTCACTATTTTCTTCACTCCTCTGCTGGTTTACTGCTTCACTGCCTCCTTCTTCACTGTTTTTTTCACCCTCTATCTCTGTATTTTCTACCACTGACTGGACACTATCCCCCTTTTGTTCGTTGACCAGTCCTCTGGTCAAATGTCCTGGTGTCCTTGTTTCCAGTACTCCCTTCTCATAAAATTTGTATGGTTTTAATTTATTAATATTAACCAAGACTGGGTCTGCTTCAAAATTTTTTACCTGGACCAATAAAGCAGTATTGTTGGGGAGCCTGTACTGGACCCTATAAGGTCCAAACCACCGACTTTTGAATTTCCCCACATGCTCCTTGTGGCCCTTGGGATACCAGAGCACATAATCACCTACTTGAAAATCCTTTCGCTTGTAATGTTGCTGGCTCCAAAGTGCTCTGTTCCACTGCTTGGCTCCTACTGCTTCCTGGGCCGCCAGTCTTGATGTGTCCATCTGCTCCAGGTCTGCAATCCTGGCTGCCAACACCCTTGTCGGTGTATAATCAATCTCGCTGTTTGTCTTCCTGGTCGGTACTAGGTACTCTGTTGGCATTAACGGATGTAAGCCATAGACCAGTTGAAACGGTGTATAACCTGTAGTTACTTTGTAAGCGGTCCTGTAGGAGAGCAGTACAGTATGGAGATGTTCGTCCCAATCTGTTCTCCTATCATTGACTAGTTTACTCAGTAGGTGACCAATCACCTTGTTTGTTGACTCTGCCTGGCCATTACCCTGGGGGTAATAGGTGGTTGATGTCCGATGCTGGAGCAGAAAATGCTCCACCAGGTGTTCTATAGCCTCATTTATAAAATGAGAACCCTGGTCACTTACAAGTGTCAAGGGACACCCGTATCTTGAAAGGATCTGCTCATACAAAAACTTAGCAGTAACTGCTGCTGAATTGGTTTTGAGCGCCCTTGCCTCCACCCACTTGGTAGCATAGTCTGTAGCCACCAGTATGTACCTGTTCCCTGTCCTGGATGCTGTTGGTTTAATGGGCCCGATAAAGTCCAATCCCCATTTCATAAATGGTTCTGCTGGCATACTGGCCACTAAAGTAGCTAAACCAGTATTTGCCATGCCTCCCACTCTCTGGCATCTATCACACGCCTTGCAGTATTCTGCAACATCCCGATGTATCGCTGGCCACCAGTATCCGGCGTCCAGTATCTTCCTGCTGGTGATATCTTGTGAAAAATGACCACCTGCTACTCCATTGTGCATCTCCTTCATCACCACCTCTGCCTGCACTGGGTCCAGTACCCTCCTGACCACCAGATCATGTCCTCGCTTGTGCAGAACTCCCTGGACCAGTGTATAGGGCAGTGACTTCAGAATCAGCTTCCTCTGCTCCTCCTTAGACAAGTCCTGTCGTACAACACCAGATTTCAGGTAAGAACGTACATCCTCTAACCATTCTGGTTTAACATAAAACAAACTTGCATCCTTGGTCTGGTCCTCGACACCAGTTGCTGGTTCTCCGTTGGTCAGTCTTGACATCGCATCTGCCACCCCATGATTTTTCCCTGGCTTATACACCACTGTAAAATCGTATTCTTGAAACAGCAGTAGCCACCTTGCTATCCTGCCTGACACCTGCGGCTTATTGACCAGATACACCAGTGCCATATGGTCAACATAGAAAACAAACTTATTGCCCAGCAGATAATGTCTATACTTGTTTAGAGCATAAACCATTGCCAAAGCTTCCCTTTCAGTAGTACTGTAGTTCCTCTCAGCAGAATTTAGCAATCTACTAGCATAAGAAATGGGCTGGTCACACTTCCCTGTTGGATTCTGGGCGAGCATCACTCCTACTGCTATATTTGAAGCGTCTGTATGCACATGGAACTCCAGGTCCCATCTTGGTGCAATGAGAATTGGCGCATTCTGGTACTGCTCCTTGATTTTTTTCCATGCTTGCTCACACTGGTCTGACCAGATGAACTCCTCTGTCTTCCTCATGAGCCTGGTGATTGGCTCCATGATATGTGCATACGACTTAATGTAGCACCTGTTAAACTGGGCAAAACCGTTAAAAACCTGTACATCTACTGGTTTTTCTGGTCTAGGCATGTTCTCAACTGCTTCAATTTTCTTAGGATCAGGAAATTTCCCTTCCTTAGACACAATGTGGCCTAGTATAATACCAGAGAAGACCAGTAGTAAACATTTTTCAGGATTTAGACTTATCCCATACTCACGGCATTTCTCAAAACACTTTCTCAGTTTGACCAGGTGGCTAATAATGTCACTGTACACACTGAAGTCATCCAAAAACAATTTCATAAAATCACCAATAAAATCACGAAAGGCTTTGTTTACTGCCCTCTGGTATGTGGGAGGTGCGTTTTTCAGCCCAAAAGGCATGACTATCCACACGAAAGCTCCCCAGTCTGTTACAAAAGCAGTCTTGTGCCGGTCCTCTGGTGCTATCTGAATCTGGTGGTACCCGGAGTACCCATCCAGAAACGAATACATCTCATGTCCTGCCACAGAATCCAACACTTCCTCAGTAAATGGCAATGGATACGGGTCCTTTTTAGTGGCAGCATTCAATTTGCGAAAATCAATACAAATTCTCAACTTCCCATTTTTCTTGGGAACAATAACAATAGGGGATAACCAGGTAGCATCCTCTACTGGTGTAATGAATCCAGCCTGAAGCAGTTTATCCAAGTCCTGCTTCACAATACTGGCATAATTTGGATTCATGCGATATCTGGCCTGATGGGATGGTGGGATATCCTTCTCCAACTCAATCCTGTGCTGTGCAATTGAGGGTGGGATACCCCTCAGGTCCTTATAGGTCCAGGCAAATACATCCTTGAATTCCCTGAACAGAGCTTCTGCTTCAATAGCCTGTTCTGGACTAATGGCTGCATTAATCTTCAGATACTAGGGCTCCTCCTCTGTTCCAAGGTTAATTTTTCTCAACTGCTCCGACTCTGGTAAGGTCCAGGATGCTATCTTCAATTTCTTCACTTTCTCCCGGGCTGGTGTCTCATCCACTTCAATGTCGCCCTCCTCAAAGTTGTAGAAATGGTCTGGGTAGGCTCGCTGTGATCCCCCCTCTTGTCCCTGGTCCTGGTCCTGGTTCTTTGTCGGGCTCTTGATGTCGTCCTGGTCCTTTCTGTTGTCCTGGTCCTTGTTCGGCTCCATTCGAGGCAGGGTGACTGTCCCAACGGCCAGCAAGTCCTGCTCACTAGCTAACCACAAGGCTTCCTCCTCATCTGTCAGTCCTTCAGTAAAATTATAGCAGACTAGGACTTCAGGTAATTTAGGCCTGGGCCCCTTCCTCTGACTGACTGAGATGGTCTTTACAGTACCATTACCTCTGATGGTAACCAGATTGTTACCCCAATCGTGATTTACCTTAGCATCAATCAACCATGGTCTGCCTAGCAGCATACTATAGGCTTCGTTAACTTCCTTATTTTTAATAACAGTCAAGGTAATAAGGTAAGGAATACCATGGATATGAATTTTTACATTGCGAATCAGCCCCACCGGGTCAACGACTGTCTGGTCCGCCATTCTTAATCTAAAAGGAGCAGGCTGTGAGTCCTTGAGGCCCAGTCTTTTTCGCTCCTCCTCAGTTATCAGGTTCACACCTGATCCGCCATCCAGTAGGACATTCTCCAGAGTCCCATTGCCTATCTGCACAGTTAACACCGGCAGTTCTCTGTCAACATCAATAGCCAGACTGCCTATTAAATCGGTCTTACCTGGTTGACTGGTTGTTGGCTTCTTGCTTGGTGCTGGCTCTGGCTGACTTGGCTGGTCTGCTACCATTTCTGGGAATACGTGGGCCTTCACAAATTCTGTCAAATTAGGAGCCATCTTCAGCAGCTGTCCTAATGAGACTGTGATGGGACTGTCCAGTATTTTTCTTCCAACTACAGTTGCATAGTGCTGCTCCTGGTTGTTCTCTGTACTGGTCTCCCCTTCTGCGCCCAATTCCTGCTCGACTGTCTTGGTGCTGTAGGCTAGTGTATCTGAGTCTGGGAATCCTGCCCACTCATTGTCCAGCACTTCGCCATCCCCTTCCTTTTCTGTTGTTTTTAAAGTCGCCCTGAGTCTCTCTGCTTCTGCCTTCTCCTGCTCTGCTTGAAGCTCAATTTCCTTCAAGGTTTCTAGCATCGAATTCCTGATTTTCTCTTCCTCCTGCCAATCCTCCTTCGTTCTGGCCTTTCTTGGTTTAGGTTCCCTTGATTCATCCTGGATAGGTAACAGTCCTGCCTTCAGCCTCTGGGCTCTGGTCATGGTAGCTACCCCCACTGACTCTTCAAGTTCTTCTATTAGCTCAATTTCCACATTACTGACATGCTTCTTGTTGGTCTTCTCTTGGTCTGCCAAAAACTGGTCCCATTGTGCCTTCTTGGGGCAGTTCCAGCTTCTGTGATCTACTCCTCCACACAAGAAACAACTTGGTGGTTGATCACCATAACTCCTTTGTTGGCTGCTGCCTGCCCTGGGATTAGGTGGTCGCTGGTATCCTTGGTTGTAACTGTAAGTTCCTGCTGGTATAGAAGCAGAGACTTCATTGACACCAACATGTTCTTCTCCTTCTTTCTTCGCACCTGACCCCCTCTGGTTAGTTGGGTTGTACCAACAGTTCTTATCATCATGGCCCAGCTTCTTACAAATACCACAGGCTTTCCTTGGAGCCTCCTGGTCTGGTTCCTTCCTGGTCACTGTGGCTGCCTTACTGCTGGTCTCCACCTTTCTCACCTCGATCTTAGTGGGTTTACCACTGGAATCAGTGCAGTTCTCCTCGCATCTCAAGGCTGCATCCACCAACTCTGTCAAACTCCTGACTGGTGCCACACTGGTAGTGATCTTGATATACTCCAGTAGTCCTGCTCGAAAGTTAGTGATTCGGAATCCTTCTCCTGGATCAGATTGTAGACATTTAATTAATGTCATAAACCGATCATAGTAGTCCTGTACCTTCTCTCTGTCCCCCTGTTTGAAGGACTTCAATTCCCTGTATACTGCCTCATCAGTAGTCTGGTCTCTGTACCTCCTCCTGAAAGCAGCTTTAACATCCTCCCATGAGCAGTAGACATGGTTCTCCAGGAAATTCTCATACCATGCACCAACTTTGTCCAGCAAAGTGGTACCCATCAGGTTGATTATCACCTGCTCATCAGTTTCTCCGTTGTGCCATAGGGTCCTTTCAAACTGCCGTATGTGAGCATCTGGATTCGTCCCCTCCTTGTACTTCGTGTAGGTCAGCGGCTTCCTCTGTGCCAGAAGGACTGGTCCTGTCACTGGGGGTACTCTGGGTCTAGCAGCTGGTGGGTAGGATGGTGGACCATGCCTCACTGGATAACTGCTATCCGCTGTATCCCCTGGTACTCTTATTCCTGCAGGTGGCCTAGTGTCATATGGCATCCCTCTCATTATCTCTGCTGGTCTTCTGTATCCTGTTCCTATGTCAGGAACTTCTGCTCCGGCTTCTGCTCCTCCACTTGGCCAGTATGCAGTTCTGTTGACTTCTGGTCTGTACTCATCACCTGTGAGGTGATCCACATAGGTAGAATGTGCTCCCCCTCCTCCTGTTGGGTTTACCCGAGTCCTCGAGGTTGGGAAATGGTCTGTCTCTGGCCTTCCTGGTATAGCAGATGTAGTGTAGGGTGCTCCCATCAAATCTGCTTCCCTTAGCTGACCTGGTCTGTCCCCCTGGACCACTGATTGGTCATATGCTGCCCACGGATCCGCCCTTGGTTTGGCCTGGAGTTTCTGGCTCTCTTCCCTCAGTATCTCCTGCCATTTGTATAGGGTCGCCTGCCGGGCAGCTTCCTTCATCTCTTCCTCCTTCTTATTCTGATCCTCCAATCTCTGTGCTTCTTGTAATAAACGCAGAGCCTCCTGTCTTAGCAGGTCTTGCTGCATTGCTTCTTTTCCTCCCTTCTTTGAGTCTCCTGCCAGGTTCTAAGAGCCTCCTGTCTCTGCTTCTCCTGGTCCTGCTCTTCCAGTTTCTTTGTTTCCTGCCATAGTTTCATGGCTTCCTTTAGTTTGATCTCCTCCCGGTTCTTCTCTTCCCATGCTTCCATGGTTTCCCTGAACCTGGCTGCCTGGCCTAGCTCCTCCATCTGCCTCCTGTACAGGTCCTCTGTTGCCTGCTGGTTTCTTCTTTCTCTTTCTGCCTGCCTTCTAGCCTGCTGTCGAGCTTTTAACTCCTCCAGCTGTCTTCTGTCCTCCTCATCTTCCTCCAGCTCCATTCCTTGGAACTGCTCTTGTGCAAAATGTACCACTGGTCTCCTGGGATTCACCTGTGCTGGCTTACCCGTTTTGTACATCTCTGACAGTGCTGCTGCTCCTGTCTGGATTCTGTCTCCATTGTGAACTTCTTCCAATTTCTTTTTCAGCGTTTCCAATGTCTCCACCAAATCACCTGGTGTCTTCTCCCCTGGTTTTGGCGTGTCTGGTCTGCTGCCTCCTTTCTTCTCCTCCTCCTGGTAATGGTCATATGCTGATGCCATTCTGGTCTGGGGGTTCCAGCAATGCTGTGTGTCTCCTTCACCTGGCCTTGGGAATTCTCTCCTGCTGGTCCTAGGTGATAGTGGATGTCCCTCATACTTCCGAATTTCTTCCTCATCCTCCTGCCAATTCTTGAAGCTTGGGCCAGGTTCTCCTCTTGCTGACCCTGTCCTCCTGCTTATTCCTAGTATTGTCTCCTGGCTCGAATTTTCTCCTACCAGGTCCATGTCAATCAGGTCCCTGGTTCTCCCTTTAGCTATACTTTCTTCTGAACTCAATTGTCCTCCCATTGGTTTTCCTACTTCTGCTGCTGCTCTTTGCTCTCTGAGTTCGTATCTCGCCAACCGTTCTGCTGCTTGTCTCCTGGCTATCTCCTCCTTGTCCCACCCTGGGTATTCTCTGTCCATTGCAGTACAGTTTGCTGCTCCTCCCTTGGTACTCTCTGGTCAAGTGCTCTTCTGGTTTGGCTGGTACTTCCAGTCACTGAGTCTGCTCCTTCAAAACTCCTGGGTAGGTGCTGTCGGTTCCTTGTCCTCAGCCCTCCTCTGGTCCGTTGGATGCTAGTCCTCGTGTTTCCTGGTTCCTGTCCAGTTCATCCCTTTTTTCACCCTTCCACTTTGGTTCCTTTGGGACCTGTCAGTCTTTACTGTCCTACTGTAGATAGTTTTCTGCCCCTAGTTTCGCAAGTTCTAGCATAGTCTCAGTTTTTCAAGCTTCCATACATTACAGTTTTGCAAGCATCTAACCACAGTTTGTCTCCTGGTCTTTTACTGTCCATTTATTTTTGTTTTTAACTTTTCACTTTTCCCCCTTTTTCCATTTTCTGCTTAAGCCAGTTACTGTTCTCTTATTTTATCTTTACTGTTCGCATTTTTACCCTCAGTTTCAACTGTTTTTACTGACTGATAACTTTTTAACTTTTTATCGTTACTTTTTTACTGCTCGAGTATGTTATTACTGCCTGGTAACTTTTCCACTTTTTTACCACTACTTTTTACTGGCTAGTAACTTTTTAACTTTTTACCGATACTTTTTACTGCTCAGATGGTTTTTACTGGCCAGTAACTTTTCGATTTTTACTGCTACTTTTTACTGGTCATTTTTCACGCAAACTACTGTTCCTTTCCTGACTGTCTGAATTCAATCAGTGGTTTGGAACATACCTGATACCCGTGACTATCCTCCCTCTGCTTTGGAGCTGTCCTCAGCTCCTGTGCCGTTGACTGATTTGCATTGGCTCCTCTCCCACGTGATTCCGGAACTTTGCACCTTCAGTTTCGAAATGTGCTCCAACTGCTGAATCTGTGGTCCTCCTGTAACGTTGACTGCTTGGACATTGGCTCCTCATCACTGGATTCTGGAACCAGATCCCCTCAGCCTCGAACTGTTCTCCTGCTGCAGCATCTGTGGTACTTCTGCTGCTGTAATTCTGGGACTTCGAATCTGTGACTGTAATCCTGGGACTATAAAGCAGTGAATGTACTCCTGTGACTGCAAATCTGTGTCTGTACCCTGTGACTGTAAAGCAGTTACTGTAATCCTGGGACTGTAAAGCAGTGACTGTAATCCTGTGACTGCGAATCTGTCACTGTAATCTCTCCCTTGGCCACTGTGCCTGTCAACCTGTGCCAGAACTGTCCTGGACTGTACAGATTCGCAGCAAAAGCCACCTGATCCGTTCTTAATGCATGGTCGCCAATGTTAAAGGGTGATTTAGCTTCACCCTTAAAAAGCTATTCCTCTGTCCAGATCTAAGGAGAAACTCTCGAAATTTCAATACCCACCTAACTAATTCTGCCCAACATCATTCTGCTCCTTACAGTACCAGAAAACCCACAATCTGCCCCTTCTACTACCATCAATGCAGTATCTCCAACACCCATAAACTCTATCAATCAATACCCAACAATACAAATGATCAACAAGGGTCTACTTCTTGTCATTAATGGCTGCAATACACATTCAGTCCTGCTCCTAGCAGATTCTGATCTGCTCTAACACACCATCCTCCTCATCCTAACCTCTAAGTCCCCCTCCTAACCTCCATAGCCACCACAAACTCTACAAGAGAGTGAGAGAGAGTGAGAGCCGCCACCCTCACTCCTCACTAACCCCCCCCAAACCCTAGCCGTCCTCCAATCTGTCCATTTTTCATCCAAGTCGATTTTTCATCCGACTGTCAAAACTTCATCCAAAATGCAGTAACTAAGAAATCCGCAGTAACTAACTGTTTTACTGCTCCTAACTGTTTTTACTGCTCCTAGCAGTTTACTGTTTCTGCTCCTAAATTACTGCTCCTAGGTAAAAAGGCAAAAAATCCCTTTAACAGCGAGCAAACTCCTCATCGAGAGCTACCTGCTACAGCCCGAGGATGCACCACCGAGGAAGCTGACGATGGAGGAGCTGGTTCCTGTTCTGGATCGCTGCAAAGACATGGCGTCACCAAACATCCGCAACAAAGTCGCCACCTTCAAAAAATTCAAAAGGTACGGAATCATGGACGGTATCACTAAGCTCCGTGGTAACAGTCTCTGGGCGTATGTCCAGGAGAATAGGTTTCCTGGTCAAGGATCTATGCGTGACAAAGTCTTCCACTTCAAGATGTCGGAGGTCGGGCCGGGAAGTGGTGTCGACTTGGTCAGCCGAATGCAAGCTGGTGGCGACTTGGAGAACGCATGGATCATGTTCGACCATGTAAAACGCGTCAAAGATTGGTCGACCATGGCGTGCCATGTGTACGACGCCACCTACTGCCGCGTGATGACAATCGCCACTTGCGACATGCAGTCCGAGGACACGGAGGCCCAGCTCGTCTTCTGGAAAAACCTGAACCTGGTCATGGAGATTAATGGCGTTGCAGCGCCGAACTTCAAGGGGTTCATGGCGGATAACGCACAGGCGAATTGGAATGCAGTGCAAATCCTTTACGGCAATGGCAACAAAGAGGACCCAATGGAGGACCGGGAGAGGTCGTGCTTGTTCCACTGGACTCAGAACATGGTGGCGTATACGCAGAAGCACTTCCCCGAAGAACTCTGGGAACAGCACAAGAAGATGTGCACTCAGTACAAGAATGCGACCAGCATGGCAGAGGCGGAAACTCTGTACTACGCGTTGCGAGCATGGTGGGCATCCACCGGGGTCGTTGGCGAGAGCGGGCTCATCAAACTCGATCAGTGGCTGTCATTCTGGCACCACCGCTTCCGCCAGTGGGGGGAATTCATGACCGAGGTATAATCTCTGCACTCTGTTTTAATGTTTTTGATACTGGTTTCCTAGCCCTAACCTACAAAACTCTAATCCGTGAATCTAACGGCATCTACTGTCAAATCTGCAGAAATTCACGAAAGAAGAAATCACAGAGATCCCCACCTGTAACCTCGCCGAAACAGTTCACAACAAGTGGCTCCAAGCCTCTGGAAACAACGGGAACGACCTGTACGTTGCTACCGTGGACGATTTCGTTCGGGCTTTTCTACAGGTTGTCAACTACTACCAGTTCCTCAAAGGTGACGTCGGCGGAACAGGACCATCCAAGAAGGAACTCAAGCTTTGGATGGCTGAACGTAACGCGAAGAAATGGGGAAATCCTACACTGCTCGACAAGCCCATGCTCGATATGCCAGGCGCGGATGAGTTCTGCACCCGTCAGCCTATCATGCCTAGAGCGGAAGTCTTCGGTTCACAGAAGCGAAAAGCCGACGTCCTTATCGGAGCTGACGAGGAGTCTCATTGCCCGGACAAGACAAACTTCTCACGCCCAAGAGGCCCAAGACGTGCCGTCAGGGCTCGCCCTATGCAGATGCCCGTCATTGTGGAAGACGGCTCCGAACACGACACCGAGGTACAATGTACGCAACCTCCTGCCCAGGAAGTTGATTCTCCTTTACCTTCACCTGTGAACAAGGGCGGCATTCGCCATGTCAACGCGGTTGAAGAAACCAAGGTGGACGTGAAGGAGTGGCACATTTCGAGAGTACCCAAACTTTCTGCGAAGTGCTGCTGGGCCCAAAGAGCTGAAACGAAGAAGAAGTGCACTGAGAGAATCGTCAGGGGGCCCCATTGCACAGCTGCACCGACCTACACTGGGCTCTGGACTAACTATCGCAGGAACCAAGTCGAGAAGACTGAGTTCTTCTTCTGCTCCGACGATATTGAGCGTTGCGTGAAAGGCTCTAAGCGCAAGTGGGTAGCACACTACTCAAAGAACCAGGAATTCCCCTCCATTCCAGAGGTCTGGCCTGTGAAACTAGGTACTAACCTAAAACTTACTGAGATTCTTGCCCTCGAAGGTGCAGGCTTTCAACTTCCGCCGAAGAAGCCGGTCTCCCCAAGACGCCTCTTCTCCTCTGCTCCGCCCCTCGCAAATCTCAGCTCGATGCCAGTCCCTGCAGACGCTGACCGCTACCCAGGCAAGAGAGACGGCAAGATGGTGAAGCGCACTACCACTCGTCCCAATCAAGCGCAGCGACTCTCCATGGGCTCCTCCGAGTCTCTTAAAGCACGCCTCCGTTCCGTCACCATGATACCTGAGCCGGGCCACGGTTGCATCATTGGGCTGGATTCGGGCATCGCTCCACACATCACGCGGTACCAGATTACCATCAGTTCTTACCCTGGTTGCACTTGCCCAGCATTCAAGAAGACGATGACTACGTTCCGTGGCAAGACTCTGTTCACGTATTGTAAGCACCTATACTACATACTCTTGAAGGTCTGCAACCGTGATCCCGAAGCGGAGCTTTTCATCCATGCGCCTACCTTCAGCTTCAACGAGGTCAAGCTGCTCTTAGAGAGTGGAATCTTGCGTCACCCCTTGGCGAAGAAGTAGGTAGCCCTCCTACTTTAGAACTGCCATTTCCACAATGGCCATTTGTCACGTAGTGAATGATTTTAGTAATATCCCATGTACTAAGTCCGCAATACGTTAACTATATTGACTTTTTTATTATATAGGCTTTGTCGTTCTCATTGATTGCACTCTATTTGACAACATTCTATCTTGAACAAGTGCACTATATACTTCGTATCCCCTGACATCTATCTTTTATTATAGCAAACATATACTTGTTATTAGATGTCTCAATCTTCGAACCTAACACGTTTAGGGTTGCCCACTACACTATCAGCAGGACTGCCAGCCGCTGACTGTACTACAGGACAAACTACATTCGCAGTCACTTTCGTTCCCACACTTGGAGCGTGTCCTTGGTATGAACGTTTCAGCAATGGCCCACCTCCCCGCCTCCGATTAACTGATTCCCTGGAATAGGTTCCCCTTGGGATCTTTCCAACCTTTGAGTATGCATGTGGTTGCAAAGGCACATCTGCGTCCTTCTCTAGCACTATGATTTCATCCGAATTTTCTGAACGTGGAGGGTCAGCTCTTACATCCGGTTGTACGTCAACATCCGTTGTCGAAGGACGCCCTTGGCTGCTGGCCATCACCTCTTCTTCGTCCTCCACCTCAACATATGGTTCAAATGGACAAACATCGTCAGCAAGTGAAACAACAATATCTCTGACGTCTTCCATAGCTGCTGTCCCGCACTACGGAAAAGAGCTTCACAAAACACCAACACAAAAGAGGCAGAGACATTCCCTACTCTAATCTTAAATATCCCTGAAGAAGATGCTTGGCGCCCTTGAAAATCGGCTATTCATTCATTTAAAAGTTGTCATCCTCCTAAACCGAATGGAAAAAGATGAAGGTTTAGCAGAGGTAATATAACATTTAAATTTTTTTTTTTAAAATAAAGAATGCAAAAAATTTTGAAATAACCAAAAAAAAAAAACAAATTATATAAATCGAAATTCAAAAGATTAAAGTAAAGAATAGCAATATTTAAATTAAAGGTTGAAAATAAAATGAAGGAGATTAACAAATTGAATGTGAAAATAAAATGATTGTGAAAATAAAATGAAGGAGAGAATTAAATGAAAGGAGGCTTTTGACCCGTCTAACAAGATAGATAGAATAAAGAAAATTTTATAAAAAATACAAGACAAATATCAAAAAAAATAATAAAAAATAATAAAAAGGAGAAAGGCATGTAGACTATGGTGGATGAATTCTAGCAATGTTAAGAAAATGTTACGAAATTAAATGTTACTTGATCCCTGTTCAGAGGTTCAATACCAATACATTTTAAGTAGTAATTTGCATATAAATTTAAGGAGATAAGGGGAATTACTGTATGCCTGAACTAGTAAGAAGGAGCTGGACCATAGTAATTGGTGCACGTTAAAAAATTAATCACCAAGAAAAGAGAAAACAAACTACAAATTCAATGAAAATACTGTAATTAGTCCACGGTTATAGGGTCAATTAAATTACTAAAATTAGTAAATTTCCAAAAATAAATTAAGAATATTCGAATCTTCTAATTTTATAATTTATTTTTAGTAAAAAAAGTGCTATTTTAAGGTTCTGTCCCCCATTCTGTGCTCTCTGCTCTCCAAATCTGCGCTCACCGCTCTCCGCTCTGCGCTCTGCGCTCACGTACAAGCTACCCTCTGTGGTGACTTAAGGTAGTCCAGCAGGCCTGCCCTAAAGTTGGTCGGCTTGAAGCCTTCTCCAACATCTGTTTGCAAACACTTGATCAGTTTTGTAAACCTCTCATAATAGTCTTGAACCTTCTCACCCTCACCTTGTTTGAAGGTCCTTAGAGTCATGAACACCTGTTCATCAGAATCTTGCTCCCTGAACCGCATCTTGAACGCCTCCTTTGCCTCCTCCCAAGTACAATTGGGGTGATGATCCAGCCAATCATTAAACCAGGTCTAGGCCTTATCAACAAGGGTTGTTCCAAACAGGAGGATGATGACAATCTCATCTGTCTCTCCATTGTACCAAACACACTTGTCAAAATGCCTTAGGTGAGCATCAGGGTCAGTTCCCTCCTTGTATGCCCGGTACGGTAATTGCTTCCGTTGTGCACTGACTGGTGGCCTTGGAGGAGCTAACTTAAAGTTGGCTGTGCGCGCTACTGGTACTAAAGAGGGACATCCTGCCAAAGTGGCCGGATAAGTCGTCTGTATTTTAGTGGTAGTCAGCACTGCCCGGTCGGCTCGCGAAAGATCACCAAAACTAAAGCCCGGAGATGCTGGAGTAGGCCGAGCATCCAATGACCGGGCTACATCAATTGGACCAGGTATTGAGTCTCCAACAGTTGGCTGTGCAGATTGCCCAAGATACCACACAGACTGAGTCGGCTGTCGTGCGTCGTACACATCACTTGTCCGGCTCCCCAAATATCCAGAAAACTTATGTGGTGTCAAGGTCGGCTCTACAAGCAATGGTCTTGAAATGCTCTATCCCGCACTTGACTCTAAATGAAAAGTAGATAATTCAGGCGGCCTTGCTGGTATCTCTCTAATGCGCTCATACTCCAGCCTCCTTCTTTGCTCCTACCACAAATCCTCGATTCGTGTATGCTCATGCTGCTCTCGTTTGAGCCCTTCTTGTTCCCTCTGCTGGGTAGCCAACTGCTGTGCTGCCAAGTGCTGCGCTCCCGATTGTTGTGCTGCCAACTGATGTGCTGCCAATCTCTGCACTGCATCTTCAACACGGCGGTGAAAGTCGGCCTCCTGTGGTGTTGGATTCTTCTCTGGCCACTATGGCTCTGTATGTTAGTGGTGCAGTGATGCCACTCCCGATGCTGCACCTTGTTGCAAAGCCTCTAGCTGCATGAGGTACTTCCCTGGGTCCTGCCTGCCTTGGTTTTGACTTGCTTGGTGTTGCTTGGCCCTTTCCTTCTTGGCCAAAAAGTCCGCCGCAAAGGCCTCCAGTGCCCATTGGTCGTCTTCTTCGAGCTCCCATCCCGACTGCAGTCGAAATTCATCCAAGAAGTGAACATTCTTGCCAGGTATACTATCTTCGTGGTTCACTTGCCCATGCTCTTGAGCTGATCGACTCCTGGTTTCTTCCAACTTCTGCCTTAAGTTCTGAAATGCCGCTGGCAGCGTCTCTGGAGTTTTGGGCAGGTGCCCCGGAGATACAGGTCGGCTCTGCTTCTATGTCGGCTCTGCCAGTGACTGTGCTTGGCCACTGAGTCGGCTCCGTAATGACCTCCTCTGTCTGACGTCTCTCCTCATAGAATGTATTGTAGTTGTCCACTGCAGGGGAGAAGTCCCCCCTGAATGACGCAGTCCTTCTCTTGTCCTCATATCTCCAGGGAATGTTGGCTTGATCAAGAAGGCTGTCCAGTCTATCCCCTTTTTTGAACTGCCTTCCCTCTTCAAATCGGCTCTTTTGTATCCTCCCAGGTGATGGTGAAATGTCATTTTCGACCTCCATGTCAATGAATTCACCCTCCTGCATAGCTGCACTGCCCTGCGAGCTAAGTCGGCTGCGTACCTCAGGTGATGTCGGCTCTACTGTCTGCTCCTCATGTTGCAGCCAACGTTTGTACCTCTCCATGGCTTGTCTCTCAGCTTGCAGATCATTCGAGTCACCTTCTTCCATGGGTATCAACGGCTGATATTGTCAGTCGGCTGCGTTCAGTCGACTGTGTGTTCTTCCGAGTCTTGGCGGCTGTTACTCCCTGTCTGCTGTGGTCGGCTCTGCTCGGCCTTCCAATCAGTCAGCTACCAATACTTGGCTCCTTCCCTTAAATTTTTGTGGTCCCTGCCACTTTAGCACTCATCGACCCTTCAAACGGCTGTATGGCCTAATTAGTGTTTACAGACATTTTTTTTTTATTTTTTCTAGCAAATAGGAACAAACCAAGGCAGTTGAGTAAAATTGCCCCTAACTAGTTCCTATCCCCCTTTTCACACTGTATTGAGCCTTAGAAAATCCAGTCCAGTGGTTATAGTGCTATTTACTGGTCTGACACTATTTGAAAGAGAAATCACTCTGAATCTGCCCAAATGCACTCAGCAACCCAAATTACCACTCTATTCTGGCCTGTGCCAACTTGAGGTCCAGGTCCCAAATGTCCACTGACGTCCCCAAAAATGACGTCCCACCGCCGACCCAGATTCCCAAATCCAGGAGTGCAGAGCCGACCGAGGTCCAAATTGAGGTCCTCAAATTCAAAATTCAAAATTCAAAATTATAAGATCCTAAATTTTTGGATCTGAAATTTGAAATTTGAATTCCTAAAATTTCGGGTTACTTACCTTTCACCCCTTTTTGCAGTGGGAATACAAATCTAACCTGTAGCAGCCCTATCCTCTTTTCGCTCTTGAACTGCCCTCAGTTCACAGGGATTAACGCCAAGGCAAATCTGGCCCTCCACCTCCTCACAGCACCTGCGCCCACCAGCGTGCAACAGAGCCGCCTCTGCTGCTACTGCTCCCTGGAGACGTGCTGGACTGCCCCGTTGCTGCACCAATGTTTCCACCTCTGAAAACACCTGAAATTCTTTGGCCACCAGTGCCCTCTCTACTAGAACAGTCTTGCTATACTTCAGAAGCCTTGGGACCCTGCCAGTGACTGGACAGCACTCTGCCGACCGATTCTAACACTGTAGTGACTCCCTACACCCTGCCAGCAACCGTTCAGCACCTCGGATTACAGTAACAGCAGTTCAGCACCCCTAAACACTCCTGACAGACACTGCTACACCTCTGCAAACCTAATGTGTGTACTCTAGGACCTCTCTAGTGTGTGGAACAGCCTACAACCAGCAGGAGATCACATGGTACGAACTAAAGCATGCTTGCCAATGGTAAAGGGAGGATTTAACCACTAAACCCTAGCCTTCACAATGCCATCAAAACCCAACAAAACCCAACTAAACTAAGTGCTCCAAACCCTCATAGAATGCGGGAAATGTACAATGCAAGTACGAAAAGCGGTCCAAACTGCATAAAATGGGTCAAAACAACCCCAAAACATGGTATAGCAGCTCCTAACAGCTCTCAAACCTCTCTGACTGTACCTGCTCTAGTGTAGAATGATCTCCCAAAACCCTAAACCTGCCTCTTAAACCCCCTGAAAACGGACAGAATCATCCAGTCGGCTTCGACAGAGTTCATGCAGTCGGCTACGACAGAGTTCATCCAGTCGGCTCCGTTAGAGTTCATCCAGCCGACTGACACAGTTCATCCGCAAGAAGTGGATGACTGTCGGGACACTTCCTGGATGAAACTGAGAGGAGACTGGATGGGATTAAAGGGAGAGACCGGTTGGGTCTCCGGTTAACAGTGGTGAATCAACTGGAGGTGGCTGATTCACCAGAAATGTTTGGAGGTACAACCTTCAGACTTTGTCTCGTTTACCTCGACAATTTGAGGTCGATTGTTCAGAAAATCACAATCCTTGTTGTTGCAACACAACTAACCAATGGAGCTGGAGTAGCGGAAAGAGAGGCCGAAGTCGTTTGTGATGTTGGTGGTGATTGTCTTGGTTCAGACATGGCCATCGTAACGCTTGTCTATTCCTTGCATAGCCTTCGCCTGCGACCTGGCGGCTCCTTCATCAACTGGGGGAGCTCAAAAAGTATAGCATCATTGAACACAGCAGACAAGTACTTAACTCTCTTGTGTCTCAATAATGAGTAATCTATTTTAAATTATTTTTTTGCCTCCCTAGTCTCTCCACAAGTTTCCTAATCAGCGGGACTACACTTACAGTCTCCTCCTTTGAAGGTTGAGAGTTATTGGCACATTTGACTAGATATGTAGTTGGCAGCCTAGATTCTATAGACCGTTTTGGAACATTACGTGATGCTTTCTGAGGAGAAGAAGATGACTGGTGTTACAACAGGAGTATCCAAGCCAGACTTTACTTTAACCTTCACATCACGAAGTAGAGGAGTCTGAATAGTACAAGTAGATGAACGACGAGGAGCTAGAATCTCAGTGGACGCCTGAATCTGGAACTTTGTGAGACCATAAACTTTGTATCTACCGGGATATAGGTTCCAGAACCTGTTATCATCATCGTCTTTCTCAGAAACTTGATCAAGCGTATGTGTAATCTCATTGGTGTCATCGTCATATATCTCTTCCTCAATACTAATAGTATCCTCTCTGAAGTAAAACCTAAGGTTAAGGCGTTGCGCCGCTAGAGTTGCCAACCCATCCTCATCTACACATATTGTAAGTGGAATACCAACACCATGAGCTCTGAGGATGGCCATGCCTAACACTCTGTCTGTAGGGAGGTGCGCCATTCTATTCTATACAGAGCTTCAAATGATGCTACAAGAATTAAAGAATGCAAATAGAGAGGATTAGTGCATTGTCCATGCTCTACTTATTAGATGTCTAGAATTCATTCGTTAACTTTGTAGCACGAAATCCTTACAAGTTTGGATGTAAAGTTATTTCAAATAATAGTATTAGTCAATTAAGAAGCCGTCATTTTCAATTAGATCTTGGGTGCAAAACTGTAAATTTAAAGTATTAATAACATCTGCATCATGGTTGTACTATAATTCAATTTGATGACTACCTGTACTATTTTAGATCGAGCCATCATTTGAAGGGGCAATGTCTACAATTTGTACCAGATTTTGAAGTATCTAGTTATAAATAAATTTTCTTAAACATCAACTTTAATTCAAAATATACTTATATTTAATCCCTAAAGGACAATGTGGCAAAATGGGGCTATTTTGGAGTTTGGGCATGTACCTGCGGATGCAATTTGAATTCAAAATTATTATGAAAATTTTAATGAAAGTAGGCCTTGGTGAGAGCTTCATGTCGGTATTTTTTATTCTCAATTCCAATGTCGGAGTGAGAAGTTATTCACCTCTGAACCGCAAAAGCTCCTCCAAGGGCAGTCAGTTAGCCAATGAGAATGACAGTGAATGCAGCAAATTCTACCCAAAACTGCCCAAAACTGCCCAAAATTACCAAAAAATCTGGCCAAAGACAAAACTTTGAAATTCCACCAAAAATTGAGATTTTGATATTTTTCAAAAATAAATAATTTTATGTATAGAGAAGGCAGTAGAGCATGTTCCCACCGTTCGGATTTTGAATCCAAATTTATTTCATATGCTATTATTATTGTCAAAAAACAGTCTTTGTTTGAGAATTTCAATATACCCCCTAGCGCAAAATGATTTTTTTGGCAACCTTCCACAACTTTTTTGAATATGGTTTTTTTATTACAATTAGCTAACTCAGTCTTCTTTGATGTGCATCAAAACCGCCAAAATCCATAATGCCAAAAAAATGGTTTTTTGGGCCTTCAAAACTCTGCTGTTCCCTTTTTGCGCAGGGAAAAAAAACTTGATTTTCAACTTTGAACGCTACGATCTTGCAATTGGTGAAGAATGAGTGTCTAAGATTTGGTGGACATGTAGACATAGAAGTTAGCTACAAGATCTTACAGTCATATGTACTAATTAAGACCCCAACTTAGCAAAATCCACCTTGATATGAAGAGGGGCTGTTTTCAGGCAGTTTTGATGAAAAATACCCTTAGAACTTTAGGGGTTAGTTGGAAACAATATTAGTTTTGAAAGAAATATCTTAGGGGACAATAATTTCTAGACTAGCATTTGGAGTATATAAGTTGTAGGGATGTTCTATTGAGTGTTATATTGTGAGGAGGGTCCTTACATTGCTTAGACTCATGAAAGAGAGTGGAGGGTCTACTCCCTCCACTTATGTGACACCAAAATGG